>OX344722.1:119460900-120690900 GCA_947034835.1 Ballota nigra | reverse complement strand
CAAGTGGTGGAGAACTTAGATGATTGTCAAGCTTATGGTAGTGCACTTGTGTGAATTGATTGTTGAGAGCATACATTCCTTGATACACTTTTGAGTGATGAGTGATACACTTACTTGAGAGAAAATTGTGGATTGAGCTTTGATCTTGCATTGATTTGAACATGACTTGTGAACTTGCTAGTTGATATTTGTACTTAAGGGCTTGGATAGATTGAATGAACTTGACAATTGCTACTTATCTCTTTGACACTCATTTCTTCGCAATCCTCCCACTTGTTTTCTTTCGTTGCTCGGGGACGAGCAACACTTTAAGTTTGGGGGTGTTGATTAGTGTGATTTTTGTTCGAATTTGTGCTTTAACAAATTTGGCAATCAATATCAACCTACTTCACAACCCACTAAACAAGTTATATGGATTATGCTTAATTAATGAGACCCTTATTTACCCAAGGTGATACGGTCGTCCTCCCTAGATAAACCGGTAGATTATAAACCCCTTCTATAACCTTATCGTTAAGCCTACTTGTTATTAAAGAGTGATAAGATTGTCCTCTATCTAATAATTTCCGTACTCAATTCCAAGATAATTATAGGATTTATTTTAAGAATTCAATTAATTAAGAGAACCAGCACTAAACATCACGTGTTATCCTAATTACGTACCAACATCCTACTTCTACGAGTTCATCCTACCCCAAGCATACAAGGGTTTTAGCCTAACATGGTTTTAATGAAAGCAACGAACATAAACATGACGAACTGAAGTGAAAAACTAAAGAACATAAACTAGGGTTTAAGAAAGAATTAAAGTCTAAGAATAAAATCGAATTAAAGAGAAATTCAAAAGTCTCAAATTTCAAGTATCGAAGAACGAAAGAAAAGAATAACAAAATCAAAACTCCAACTATCAATTCGTAATGTTTAAACCTCGATCAAAAGTAAAATATGCTTTCTCGAACTCTTGGTGCTTTTCTCTCTCTAAAATCTATCTCTATGCATCAAGTGGTGTCCAAAAATGTGTTCGGAATGAGTATATATAGGCAACGGGTCGATTCGAGAACTCATGGGCCTGAAAATGGGTTAAACGACCAAAGGGCGTTGAGCGCTCGAGCTGGACCCGCTCGAGCGGTGGCACTCGAGTGGCATTGCTCGAGTGCTTCTGGCGGTCGAATGGTACCGCTCGAGCTCAAGTGCTCGAGTGGTTCTTGTGCTCGAATGGTGGCGCTCGAGCTGGTCGAGCGCCCAAAGTCTTCTGTAAGTTTTGGCGCTCGAGCAAATGCCTTGCTCGAGCGGGGGCGCTCGAGCTCATCTGCTCGAGTGGCTTCTCTTCTTCAACCAAGTGATACTTTTCTTCTCATGAACTAATACCATTCGTATTTCTTCAATATCTTCTCATCCGGGCATCCGTTTAAGTCGATTCAAAGTCTTACGAACTCCATTTTTCGCCCTCTATCCATCTATGAGCATCAAAGAGGCAAATTCATCAGTTTATGAAAATAATACTCAATTGACTCTAAATACTCATCATATTCACTCAAAACATGGGCAAAACGAGCTACAAATCATGACAATTTCACGCCTAATCAATCCCCCCAAACTTACCATATTGCTTATCCTCAAGCAATAAAATAATAAGTCAAGTAAAATTGTTAGGAATGAGTCAAAAAATCAAATCATGCAAGTAATCGAGCTCAAGTTTCAAAGATCCTTCTCACGTACACGAACTTACCTCCTTCATCATACTCATGCAATAACAACAAGAAACCCCAAGATCAAACATGGATGTGCACTCAACGATGTGTTTCACTCCCTCACAAGTGTATATCAATGATAAGGGACTCACTAAATCAATCAATCAATCAATCACACATATCAGCAGCCATAGGCTTGTAAGCACTCTCAACTTCGACTATACTCTAAAAATAAATGCCGAATCAAAAAGGACTTTTCTCAAGGTTGTAACGTAGGCTCTTTGGATAGGTGGGGTAACTATATGGGATAAGTGACTCAAGTGAATAGAGAATAGAAAATCAAACTTCAATATTTTGAGACGAGGAACAAAATACTTCAAACATCTTCATGCAATTCACTTTTCCATTCCTCAACTTTCAACACTTCAATTTTTTTTTCTAACTCGTTTCACTTTTTCAATTACCACACTTTTTCTTTTTCACACATACATATGAGTTCATTTTTCTTTTGCTCATTCTCAAATTTTTGGTTTTCCCCACAACTCAAATTCTCATTACACCTTCTTCTCAACTACACTCAAGCATAAATAATTCTCCTTTTTCAACTCAACTCGATCCCTTCTCATTCACACTTTCCTATTCTCCACTCAAATTGGGACAAAAAGAGTTCAGGATTTTGGATAAGTGTTAAAATATGCTAGCAAATAAATAGGCCAAGGCTCAAACGGGCTAACAAGGGATAAATATCATTGGTAGGGAAAATTTAGGCTAAATGACTCAATTAAATTAAAGATGGCCTAATATAACTTTCGGCATATCAAACTAGACACAATCAAGAAGTGAGAGCACACACAAGTTCTAACATCCTCTAAGGTGACGATCCACTCACAAACGAAGTGATCAATTCATGCATATTAATCTCCAAAAAGGCTCAAATCTCACAGCTTTCACATCCATGCTAATCCTAGTGAATTCTCACTCTCATCACATAAGTACTCAAAAGAACAATTTGTAGGCATACGTGTTTTCTCTCAAATCAACTCTAATTTCTATACTCACACAATAGACTCCCTAACTCAACTTCATAATTCACCCTACTCATCAAATCATACTCAAGAATAACAATCAATAAGTAGCAAGAGTTAAAAAGCAGAAAATAAATCAATCAGCTCATAAGTTCAGCACAAATCACAACCCGACAGTTTGAATCAGAATTCAGTTACAGCCCCATATTCAACCACATCGCTCAAACAAATCAGTTCACACTCAAAGGCAGAAATAAGAAAAGAAAAGAAAAGAAAAGAAAAGAGAAAAGAAACTGGGGAAAATCCCCATAATCAATGATCTGGAGGTGGCGGAGGTCGGTAGTGAGGATGATCGACTCCTATATGAGACATAAACAACGTCTCCATCCAATTGTGCATGTCGGAGAACTGATCTTCCATCCGTGCCGATCTCAAGTCCATCCTATCCTGAGCTTTTCGTAGGTACGTCACGTCCGTCTGAAGGTTCTGCATCTGCTGCCCCGTGATTAGTGTGATTTTTGCTCGAAATTTGTGCATTTAATTTGCTAATTTTATTGAATTTCTTGCAATTATTTACATTAATTTGACCATTTGTGCTTAATTGTCGAGAAAGACATTTTTATTATTTTTGCAGGAAATTGAATGTTTTTTAGAAGAAAATACGAGCCTATAATTTTATGAGGTCGAGAGAGGAGAAAAGTCAAGAAGAAAACGAGAATATTGTAGGAGAAAAGAGGAATTGGGCCGAGATGATTTTAATTAGCAAAAGAGGCCCAAGATGTTGGCCCAATTGGAGGAAAAGGAGAAAAGCCCAAGGTGTTGGCCCAAAGGATGAAAGTCGGCAGCAACACAGGCTACTCGACCGAGCCAACCGCTCGAGTCGAGCTACTCGCTCGAGTAGCCTGGAAGAAAGCGGGAGCGCTTTTAAAAAGCGCACTCGACCGAGTGCGTGGGTCGAGTTGCACGACTCGCGCGAGTCAATGTCGGTTTATGCAGAACACTCGGACGAATTTTGCTACTCGACCGAGCCAACCGCTCGAGTCGTGCTACTCGCTCGAGTAGCCTGGGGCGAGAAAGTGAAAACGACTTTTAAAAGCGTACTCGACCGAGCCACTCGGTCGAGTGGGTCAACTCGGTCGAGTTGCGCACGATTTTTTGGGATTTTTCGAAAATTGATTATTTTTGAGGGGCTCTTTTGCAATTTCGTCTCAAGCTTTCTTCCCCCAATATTTATACCCACATTTTCAGATTTTTAGGGTATGCAACACTGAGATTACACACATTTCACACACCCCCTTGGGGGGCACACACCCCACACCCTAGATTAGCTTAATTTCACTTTCAATTCCAGTTTTTATTGATTCATTAGAGTAATTGAGCATAGAATTGCAGATTTGAGTTCAATTTCAAGCTTGTAAACCCTAGAGGTGACTTCTTTCCATTTTAATGCAATTTCTTTTTCATTTAGCTATGTTTTTATTATTGTGTTCTTGTTTAGCTATGGTTGTTCCTCTTGAGACCATGAGCTAATTGTTTTGATGCTTGGGATGTTAGATACCATGTGAAATTTGAGTTGGGATTGCTCTTTGTCTATACTATGTTGATATTTGGATTTTGCTTCTATTGATGGATTTGTATTGAGCTTTGATTGTTGATCTCTTGTAGCTTGTTTTTCGATGCATGTTTAGCGTAGACGAGAGTTACATGAGCATGTTTAGAGGAATGAGTGTGAGATTGATGATTGAATGCATTTATTTTACGTTTGATTCGTCGAGAGAGAATTAATCGTAGAGAACCCCATCAATAGACACTAATTGCTTGAATAGTCGTTTAGGTAATTGGTGAGGTCCCCTAGTAATTCCAAATTGACACATAGAATAGGCTTGACAATCCTACTTAAGTTTAACTAGGTTGAAAATATCCTAAGCATCTCTCTCCCCCTTGCACTTCGTCGATTCGAAGTTAGTTAGATTTCGTTTCTTGTTTGTTAGTTTGCTCGCTTTTAATTCCTTGTTTAGTAGCGTAATCAAACCCGACTTGTCTTTTATTTTCCTTGCATGATAACTTGAATCGACTTAGCTAACCACTTGCTTCCCTAGGGTTCGATATTTTTATAACTTGGTCAATTGCCTAACTATAACAACGATCTCGTACACTTGCGAGTGAGTTCAAATTTGTGCTTAAATGAATTTGGCAATCACCCCATTCCCGTCCACTCCGAATATGATGGGTACCATGTCTCAGGAGACTGCGCTACAGGCGACTCGACCTCCATCTCCTGCGGTCCTTCCCCCGCTACTCCTCCTCCTTCTTCGTCCGCTCCTCTTTCGTACTCTTCCTCCCCTTCTTCTTGCAAATCACGGACTCCACTCGAACCGGCACCACTCGTGCCCTCTCCTCGAGTCCTCTTCACCGGCCTCGTATCACGAAAGCCCCTATCATCTACCTCCTTTGTGAACTTCTTTCCAATCTCCAAATGCTGTGCCCCGTTCATTCCGATGTTCTCTTTCTTCTTCCCCTTCAACGACACCAGGCACTCACTGGGGAGAGGGAACAAATCGTCCTCCTTGTACCTAATGCTATAGAACCCCAACCATCTCTCGAACATCAACGTGTTCATCAACTGCTCAAAGTCCAAATCCTTCCCAATTCAAGGCACACCAACTGGTACAAATCCCAAACTCTTCACAAAGGTAGAGATCAGACCCCCACTAATTTTCAATGTCTTCGAACCAAGCTTAAACGGGACCTCCAAGTGATGCTCTAAAAAATCTCTCCCGAAGTCGTGATCCCTAACATGTAGCAAGCACCACATCCCGTACAACTTCTTTGTAGTAACCGTCCCCGTCTCAGATCGGGCATAGATAGTGTTCCCCAAGATCCTCTCCAAATACCTCAGAACCAGATTTCTGATTGCCGAGGCTCGAGCCGTCTGCCCCTTATACTCTCCAGCCATATCGCCCGTAATCTCCTTCCAGAAGGCGTTGGCTTTGAATGCCTTCGACTGTCGGTTTGGCCTACTCAAAGCTGGAAGACTGAACGCATGGTTGATGACGCTCACTTCACAGTGTTGCCACTTGTTCCTGATCTTGAATCTGAACACATCTTCACCTCTCTTCTCCACAGTGGCCAGAAACTGCTCCACTAGATCAGCGTTCGTCTCCATAGTTAGCAGCAACTCATAGAAGTGTCACGCCCCAATTTTTGAAATAGTAAATTTTACCGAATCACAAGAATACTTTCGAATAAAAAGACGTGAACTAAAAATTTAAATAAAATAAGACATGGAATTTATCTCCAATTAATAAAAATACTTGCCAAACAACGGAAGACTTGAATATTAATTTAAAATTGTATTTCATAAGTAAAATATAACTATTTAGAGTTTAACTTGGAAAAACTTAATTAATAAATGAACTAATATTTTTTTTTTCATAAAATATCTATAAATTCACTTGAGGGATCATCATCCATCGCCTCTCCACGCTTCCGCTGCGCACTCTAAAAATGTTAAAATGAATGGGATGAGTACGCAAGCACACTCAGTGGGAATAAATTATTCAAATATAAATGCAATTATAAACAACAAGAAAATACAGGCCAAATTGTAATTCACATGAAACTTTGTCATAGTAACTTTGTCAATAGTACTTTGCCACTTTGCCAATAATGAACTTTGCCAATGGTAACTTTGCCACATGGATATTGAGCACGGCGGGTTAAACCCGAAGACCCGTCGGTCCCAGACCACATAAGAGCCCCTGGCTATTAGACTTTGCCGAGCACGGCGGGATACACCCGAAGACCCGTCGGTCCCGGACCTCATCAGGGCCCCAGGCTATTAGAAATAGCATGGAATAATAAAATTTAAACAAGTACTTCTAGCAATTTATACATAGCATTTAAAATTGAATAAACATGCATACTCTACGATACCACTATAGAGTTTATAGCAAATAAATCCCCACCTGAAATTAATGTTGTGGATGAATGTGAATACAATGAAATACTTTTATTCCCATCACCTAATAATATAAGCTTGCTTAAAAGAAATATGAGGAGTATCTCGAATATGATTTCGGTCTTCTTAGAAAAGAGGAAATATAATGGGTTTTTGTTACAGTAATCTCTCAAATGGGAGAAGAATAATAAATTTATGTTGTACGCGGGATTCAATAGAGAGAAATGAAACGAGAGTGAAAATGATTTATTTTTCAACCATATAAGACCTTAAATACATTGAAATTTTTAATAGGAATTATGAGAATTAAATGAAAATATTAATGACAATTATAAGAACATTAATAATAATTATGAGAATTAAATAAAAATTAATATCAATAATGAGAATTAAAATTAGTGTCAAAATTAAAGACACTAGGTTTTTAACATGTGTGAAATATGATAAAAAGAAAACCATGAAGAAATCATGATAATTCCTCCAATAATTAAGAGAGACTTTTGACTACATATTAATAACGTTATTCATAAATTATATTAACTAATTTTCGAGAGAAATGAGGCTAAATAGAAGATAACTTTTAATTTAATAATTAATATTAATTAACCAAAGAATAAATACATGTGTGACCTTTTAAAAACATATATATATATATATATATACTAATATATTTATATACACATATACAAGGATACATATGCATATATATACATATTTAAAACCTTTTACTTTTGAAAATAATAACAAAAAGATATATAATATAATAATAATAATAATAACAACAACAACAACATCTGCATATATATCACATGAACACACTCCCTCTATTCAAAAATGAACATTTCAAAGTATTTTCAAAATAAATAAAAACTTGATATTTTTAGGGGTGTTACAAGAAGTCTCCCAATCGGTTCCAGGTGAAGATCCTCTTGATCTCCTTCTCGATCCCTAAATCCTTCATAAACTCAACACAGGGGCATCGTGTCTTCTCAATCTTCCCAACGACCAAATTCCGCCTGTATGCTACGTCACACCAACTATCTCCGAAATTCAAATTATCCCATCTCGAGGGCATCAATCCCTTCCGAGTGAGCTCATTCGTGACTTCCACCAATCTATCTCCCGACAATGTCCTATCTCCATTCCACTTAGGAGGGGCCATAGTACTTAACTCAAATAAATGCTTGAACAATTAGAGAATATCAACTACTCAAGAACATCATAAACACCTCAAATCAACTCGAATAGTCAATCAATCTCATTTCCCATTCCTTTGTGCATAAGAGTTCACCTAGACATGTAATTCTTATCTCAAATCATGCTCATCAAGCTCAAGCCATTTAAATTCATATCAATGTTCTCAAAGTGTATTATGCCTAACTCAAAACGAATTCAACCAATTCAACAATCCCTAATTCAACAATAATGCCCACAATTAAGTCTATCATGAAGTAATATCACAACAATTATGCAATTTACATACTCAAGACTCAATTCACATCCATTCATACTCAATTCATACCAATCCACAAGAATTTCACTCAATAAGCAATACCCACATCAATTCCTCAAATTTCTATTATCTCACTCTAGAAATTCACCAATTCTACTCAAGCAATTACAAAATTGAAGGTAAAACGAGCAAACCCAAAGCATATATGCATCAATTATCAACAAGGAATTAAGAATCATTGAGTAATACTAAAAATCCCCAAATTTCATCCACACACATGAACCCTAATTTCTAAGTCTCAATCCATGCTAAACCGAAGTAAAAACCACGAAAAGAATGGAGGAAGTTAGAAATTACTTACCTTGAGATGAAGAGACTAAGAATTCGTGTGGAAATTGGACGAGAAATGCACAAAGGAGTGAAATGGCTGAAAATCGTATGAAAATCGCCCTCTTGAGTGTGTTTTGGTGTGTGAAATGTGTGGGGAGAGGGGGTATTTATAATGGGGCGCTGCTAGGGCATTTTCCGAAAGGCACTCGAGCTGGACCCGCTCGAGCGGTACCACTCGAGCTGAGGTGGTCGAGCGCTTTCGGTGCTTGAGCGGGGGCGCTCGAGCTATACAGCTCGAGCGGCCAAAACGTTCTGTAAGATTGGGCGCTTGAGCAAATACCTTGCTCGAGCGGGGGCGCTCGAGCTCAGCCTACTCGAGCGGCCTATCCTCCAGATTGATGAAAAAAATCCCAAAACTCAAAATTTCAAAACGGAACTTGCACGAAACCTCATTCTAACACTTCTAAAACATGTACTAACCTGAGAACTCCTCGATTTAAGCCAGGTTGCTCATTCGACCGAGGAATTGGGGTCTCTTCCCAACGTGCAATTCACCAAGCCAAATCCTCTCTCACACGAGAACTCACGCTCAATTTGATTCAACAATCCTCATGCATCAATATTTTCAAAAAAATTGACCAATCTCACACGAGAACTCACACTCAATTCGATTAAACAATCCTCATGCATCAATATTTTCAAAAAATTTGACCAATTTTTCATTAGAATTTCTTGTACAAACTCGAAGTACGAATACACACCCCCCAAACTTTGTTCTTGCTACGCAATAATAAAGTTTGAAAAGAATGCGTACAAACGAGTACGTGCACTAAATTCTCATGAACTTCAATCACTATCAATGCAAACAACGAGCAACCAAAAACTCCACCCCCAAACTTCGACTTTATCAAACGGTCTATGTTTGGGGTTCGAGGTTACCTCTTACTCGAAATTCCGGATGTTCTTTAACTAGGCACACTACCTCTTCAAGAGTTGCTTCTCGTTAAGCTCTAACACTGAAACTTTAACACCATAAGCCAAGCCTACACAAAAACCTCGAAACAAGGTTAACACTTACGATTCACAAAGCAATAAACACAAAGAAACTAAACACACAAAAGCAAATAAAAGTGGGTTACCTCCCACTCAGCGCTATTTTTAAGTTCCTAATGCCGGACCGAGCTCGAAGGAGCTCACGGGACTTGAGACTCAAAGTTACCTCCCTTATTCTCATAAGAGAAAGTGTAGAATTTCTTTACTCGATGCCCATTTACCATGAACACATTCCCATCCTCCTTCTCCACTTCAAGATATCCACTCTTGTAGACCTTTCTCACCACATAAGGACCATTCCACTTGGATTTAAGCTTTCCACCAAACAGCTTGATCCTCGAGTTGAAAATTAGGACTCGATCACCAACTTGGAACTCCTTCTTTCTCAATCGTGCATCATGCAATCTCTTAGTCTTCTCCTTGAAAATTCGGGCACTCTCTTAGCACTATCTCGAAACTCGTCTAACTCATGCAATTGAAGTAGTCTCTTCTCACCCACCAAGGCACTATCAAAATTCAGCTTTTTGATTGCCCAATACGCCTTGTGCTCAAGCTCCACGGGCAGGTGACATGCCTTCCCAAAAACTAATTGGTACGGAGACATACCAAGAGAAGTCTTAAAAGCTGTCCTATATGCCCACAACACATCATCAAGCTTCAATGCCCAATCCTTCCTACTAATGCTCACAGTCTTCTCAAGGATCTCCTTTATTTGACGATTCGACACCTCTGCAAGACCATTAGATTGAGGGTGATAAGCAGTAGAGACTCGATGACTTACCTCATACTTTGACATCAACTTCTCCATCAACTTGTTCACGAAGTGACTCCCCCATCACTAATCAAGGCTCTCGGGACTCCATATCTAGAGAAAATATTCTTCCTCAAGAAGTCGATCACAACACGGGAATCATTCACTCTCGTAGGGACAACTTCAATCCATTTCGAGACGTAGTAAACACATACAAGGATATACAAGAATCCATTGCTAGGAGGAAATGGGCCCATGAAATCAAGCCCCATACATCAAACACCTCTACCTCCATAAATACGTGCAGCGGCATCTCGTCCCTCTTAGTAATAGAGCCAAAATGTTGACACTTTTCACACCTCTTCACCTATTTCATGCAATCTTTCAGGAGAGTAGGCCAATAGAATCCGGCTTGAAGCACCTTCCTACCGGTCTTCTCTCCTCCCAAATGTCCTCCACATGGTAAGGCATGACGATGCCTAATAATATCACTCCACTCTTTCTAGGGCACACACCTTCTGAGGACATGATCTATCCCTCTTTTGAACAAGTATGGATCATCCTAAATAAACTCCCGGCCTTTCTTCAAGAATGCCTTTCGGTGCAACGAATCCATCTCCGCCGGTAACTCTCCACTTGCTAAATAATTAGCATAATCAGCAAACAGCTTCTCATCCGAAAATTTATTGTTCACCTCTCGATCTTCCACCGTGTTCTCTTTTGTAAGCTCCATCCTCGAGAGGTGATCGGCTATCACATTCTCACTCCCCTTCTTGTCTCGGATCTCAACATCAAATTCCTGGAGTAACAAGATCCATCGAATGAGATGGGGCTTTGTATCCTTCTTACTCATGAGATACCGAATCGCTGCGTGATCCGTATATACAATTATTTTCGTCCTTACGAGGGTCAAAATTTATCAAAAGCATACATGACCGCCAACAGCTTCTTTTCGGTAGTAGTGTAGTTCACTTGAGTAGAATTCAACATCTTCGAGGCATAATAAATAGTGTGAAATCGCTTATCTCGTATTTTTCCCAAAGCAACCCCCATAGCATAATCGCTAGCATCACACATGAGCACGAAAGGACTCGACCAATCCGGAGTAACGAGAATGTGGGCGTTCACCAACGCTTCTTTCAACCTGTTAAAGCCACTAAACACTCATTAGTAAACTCAAAGGCGGCTTCTTTTTCAAGAAGCCGTGAAAGGGGTTTAGCAATTTGTGAAAAGTCTTTTATAAAGCGTCTATAAAACCCTGCATAGCCTAGAAATGACCGAATTCCCTTCTCGGTCGAAGGTGGAGGAAGCTTCTCAATAGCAATCACTTTCGCTTTGTCCACCTGGATACCTTTCGAGGACACGTGATGTCCAAGAACAATACCCTCTTTCACCATAAAGTGACACTTCTCCCAATTGAGTACAAAGTCCGTCTCTTCACACCTGCTTAAGACAACTTCAAGATTAATTAGACACTTATCAAATGACTCCCCGTAGGCGGAGAAGTCATCCATGAATACCTCCATAATCTTCTCAATCAAGCCATGGAAGATAGCCATCATACACCTTTGAAAGGTGGCGGGTGCATTACACAACCCAAACGATATTCTCCTAAAGGAAAAAGTACCATAATAGCAGGTGAAGGTGGTTTTCTCCTGATCCTCGGGCGCTATCATAATCTGATTGTATCCCGAATACCCATCTAGAAAGCAATAATACTCAAAACCACCTAATCTATCAATCATTTGATCAAGGAACGACAAAGGAAAGTGATCCTTGCACGTTGCCTTGTTCAACTCTCTATAATCAACACAAACACGCCATCCCATCACTAATCTAGTGGCTACCAATTCATTAGATTCAGTTTTAATAACCGCGATACCACCTTCATTAGATCGAGAGCCCTGAAGATCTACGCGTCGTAGTTAATATGAGTGTGTGTTCGGGTTTAAGAATGTAATTAAGCTATTCTAAGGTCTACTTCTAACAATGAAAATAATAAAATCAAACAAATAACTAAGGGTTAAATCAAATATGGAATGGTGATGCTCAGGATAGGAATCCCTACGTATACTAACATAGCTAGTATGATAATTAAAATAACCGTGATGTGCAAGTATTAATCCTAAGTGTACTAAAACTAGGCAATCAACTTCCCTAATCTAGCACATGATTGAAAGACTAAAATCTCAAGAATTAACCCTAATACTTCGTCTTATCAACCTACTTCACAACCCACTAAACAAGTTATATTGATTATGCTTAATTAATGAGGCCTTTATTTATCCAAGGTGATACGGTCGTCCTCCCTAGATAAACCGGTAGATTATAAACCCCTTTTATAACCCTATCGTTAAGCCTACTTGTTATTTAAGAGTGATAAGATCGTCCTCTCTCTTATAATTTTCGTATTCAATTCCAAGATAATTCTAGGATTTATTTTAAGAATTCAATTAATTAAGAGAACTAGCACTAAACATCACGTGTTATCCTAATTACGTACCAACATCCTACTTCAATGAGTTCATCCTACCCCTAGCATACAAGGGTTTTAACCTAGCATGGTTTTAATGAAAACAAAAGTAATTAAGTAAGCAACAAACATAAACATGACAAACTGAATTGAAAAACTAAAGAACATAAACTAGGGTTTAAGAAAGAATTAAAGTCTAAGAATAAAATCGAATTAAAGAGAAATTCAAAAGTCTCAAATTTCAAGTATCGAAGAACGAAAGAAAAGAATAACAAAATCAAAACTCCAACTATCAATTCGTAATGTTTAAACCTCGATCAAAAGTAGAATATGTTTGCTCGAACTCTTGGTGCTTTCCTCTCTCTAAAATCTATCTCTATGCGTCAAGTGGTGTCCAAAAACGTGTTCAGAATGGGTATATATAGGCAACGGGTCGATTCGGGAACTCATGGGCCGGAAAATGGGTTAAACGACCAAAGGGCGTTGGGCGCTCGAGCTGGACCCGCTCGAGCGGTGGCGCTCGAGTGGCATTGCTCGAGTGCTTCTGGCGGTCGAATGGTACCGCTCGAGCTCAAGTGCTCGAGCGGTTCTTGTGCTCGAATGGTGGTGCTCGATCTGGTCGAGCGCCCAAAGTCTTCTGTAAGTTTGTGGCTTGAGCAAACGCCTTGCTCGAGCGGGGGCGCTCGAGCTCATCTACTCGAGTGGCTTCTCTTCTTCAACCAAGTGATACTTTTCTTCAGACGAACTAATACCATTCGTATTTCTTCAATATCTTCTCATCCGGGCATCCGTTTGAGTCGATTCAAAGTCCTACGAACTTCATTTTTTGCCCTCTATCCATCTATGAGCATCAAAGAGACAAATTCATCAGTTTATAAAAATAATATTCAATTGACTCTAAATACTCATCATATTCACTCAAAACATGGGCAAAACGAGCTACGAATCATGACAATTTCACGCCTAATCAGTATTCATTGCAATGTGAGTTTTAAATTATATTTTATGTTTTAAATAATTTAATATACTAAAATTTAGTAGGATAATTTCATGTTGAATAACAAGAATGATAAAATAGATGAATTGTTAATTAATTAGTAGAAAAGGATGGACAAACAATGCACAGGGTTTGACTAAAAAAAGATGGTTCAACGTAAATTAATGAAAAAAAAGCCAATTAATTAAATGCAAATTTATAGTAAATAGAGAATAAACAATATATAAATTTCATTGGCTAGGTATATAAGAAAAAAAATGAGTTAGAGAAATTAATAATCTAGAAATACGAAGTATAGAGTGAAAATGGTTCATATACGAATCATTGAAATTGAAGGATATTAATTGTTTTCATTAAAGAATATTAGTTGTTTTCATTGAAGAGTATTAATTATTTTTACTGAAGAGTCTTAGTTCATTTTCAATAAACAACTAATTAATACTCTTCAGTGAAAACAACTAATACCCTTAAGTTGAAGCAACTAATACTCTTAAGTGAAAACAACTAATACCCTTCAATGATTTATGTATGAACCAATCTTACTCTATACATATTAATCTGGAAATATTTGACTAATTTAAAGAAGTGAGATAAAATGCAATATATAGATGTGAGAATATAATTAAATTAAGATATCAATTAAGTAATGAAGAAAACTAATTAATTAATAGTGGTCCCCCTACTTAAGTGTCATGTCACACAAACGGTGGATATATAAATTGGTGTCTATAGTTGCTTTTAAATTCAATTATGATTTTTTAAGAATTCAATTTAGATTTTAGTTTACAATTGTGTTTAAAATTCAAGCACTGCACATTGATGCATACTAATATTTGTGTATATTTCTAACTTCAAACTCAACTTGGTTCCATTCAATTATTTATGAGAATTAGTTATTTTAAAACGTGTATAAAATGCTTAAAAATAATTCCATCATATAGAGAAAAATAGTTTTTTGGTCCCATAACTTATCTAGTGTCCACTTTTGGTCCAAAAAAATTTAACTTTTTAATTTTGGTCCCATAACTTGTAGGATCGTCCAATTTTGGTCCTTTTTTGCCGGAAAATCAAAAGCGACGTCGTTTTTGGTCATGTGACACTCACATGCCGGTGAAAATTGGGGTTTTCCGGCGACTTTGCTTACGCGGACGTTGACTATGATTTTAATTTCATTTTTTATTTTTTTAATCCAATATTTTTTATACATATATAGTTAAATAAGCTGAATAAAAATAAATCAAAACTAATTTGTTAAAATTGTTAAAGCTTTCGTCTTTTCCCAAACATAATCTCCTTGCCTCCCCCAGAATTTGGAAAAATGAAAGCACGAATATTTGAATCTTCATCTCCCTAAATTTAAATATCAGCACAACAAACTTGATTCTTCATCCCATAAATAAAAGCACAACAAAGTAAATAAGAACATTGATACAAGAACATCTTCACTCCCAAATCGAAATATCAGCATAACAAATCTGAATCTTCGTTCCAAAAAGCAACTCTTTTTTTTTTTTTCAGAAATGGCGATCGTGCCCATTTCGTCGCCAGTGTATGATATGCTTCAAGCTTCATACCGTTTTGAAACTCTTGTTGAGGGGAGCAAAACCCCTCAAGATATTTCAAGATCGGACGCTGGGAAGGTCGTCGATTTTCGTCGAGAAATTTCGGTGAAACCCTTGTTATAGACAAGCTCTTTTGCTCCGATTTGAGTTTTTCATTGATGTTGTTATCGTCTAGTGAACGAACATTTTCTTCTTTTGAGCGTCGTCCAGTGAGCGAACGTTTTCTTGTCGCCATTGTCGTCGGTTTCAAGTTTGTTTTTGGGCAAGCCTTTACTTCTTTCTTTTGGGATGTGTGTCGAGTGGAGGTGGGGTTAGGGCGCTGGGAATGATTCCGGCGCAAATTGTGGTGGGGCACCTGGGACATTTTGTGGAAGTGTAAATTTGAGAATAGGAAGAACATACCTTGGTTAAGAAAAAGATTGTTGGAGAAGAAGACCCGTGATTTTTTTCATTTTCAAATTGTTAATAATTTGAATTTCTTAAAGAAATAATTATTAAAAATTCTAAATAATATTTTTTTTATTTTTAATGAGTGACGTGGACTTTTAAATGTGAATTAGTTGAATTTTTTTTTTTAAAATAACACATGTGTGCCACGTAAGCAAAGTCGCCGGAAACCCCTAATTTTTGCCGGCACGTGAGTGTCACATGACCAAAAACGACGCCGCTTTAGATTTTCCGGCAAAAATGGGACCAAAATTGGACGATCATACAAGTTATGGGACCAAAATTAAAAAGTTAAATTTTTTGGGACCAAAAGTGGACACTAGATAAATTATGGGACCAAAAAACTATTTTTCTCAACATATTGAATGAATGTACTTTTGATTGACATGCACAAATAGGACACTATTTAGGGTTTCAAGTCAAAGGTTCCATTAATTAAAGTCGAGCATACTGTTCTTTTCACTTAATTTTTTGGGTTAGGGGAAATTTGAGGATTTCAACAGATAATTAATCTGATTTCAGATTATGGGTTCTTAATTTATAAGAAAAATTTGTATAATACCGTCTCTCACCTAGTATACCACCTAGTATACATAGTAGGTTTCCTGTCCAAAATAAATAATGATATACACCCATTTATTTATTTGTGAGTGTAATTTATTTCAAAAAAAGAATGGATACAAATTTGATGGACGGAGGGAGTACATTGTAGGCCTAGTGGACATTGATTGGTTCGTTATGTCCGTACTTAATTAGTTCATAAATTATATATTACATTTTTTAAACTCACAAGAATAATATAAAATTTCATGAAATATTGGTGATATATAGTAATTTCATAATAATGACCAAATTAAGACAATAAGTGGGAATCGATGTCCTTTACAATATTATTGAAAGGCTATGTATTTGTATTTCAGAATATATACACAAATATTGGAAAAACAATATTGCAGTGTGTATAGTAACATATAAACGATATTGTAAAAAACAATTACTGGAAATTAATTAAGTTACAATGACGTCACAAACTAATGCTTGAAAAATGGTCGTTGGAACAAGAAGTGTGTCTAAAACTGAAATATGCAACTTTAATCGATTCAATATATTCCAAAACATAAGAGTTTTATGAGACAATCTCACAAAATGTGTTCCTTGCAATAGAAAAAAAGTATTTCTCATTTACAAAAATATTTCAAATACAGAGAGTGATATTATTTTTCACGCAAAAGATCAACTTTGTATACTTTTTTAAATGGAAAGTACTCCCTCTAATTTATTTTTTATTATCCGTATTACCATAAAATGAATTTTTTGTTTTGTTTTCCACTTACACAAAATAGCAAAAAGCAAACACTACCCCTTAAAAACATCATTTATTTACACTTATATCACTACTTTTATCAACTTTATACCCACAAATACTAATAAACAACTCTTATCCCTTTTAAAAATCTACTTTATACCCACAAATACTAATAAACAACTCCTTTATTAAAATCCGTGCCACTTAGAAAGTGGAAATCAAAATCAAATCGGAGGGAATATTATTTTACCTTAAATGATTTTTTTTAATAAAAAATGAAATTTTACATTACACGCAACATAACAGATTTTGTGAGACAATTTCATCTTAGACTTACTACTTCCGAAATAGTAGAATGAAAACATGTTTTAAAAATTGGAACAAATATATCGCAAACACAACAATACTCTAGTTTTATCACATATATAGGTAATTAAAGAATATTTGATTGATATAAGTACCAGAATTTGGCAGGTGTTAATTAGTTAATTAATGATGTAATTTGATACTTTTTCATGGATATAAAGGGTTAATTACAAGATAATTCACGAACTTTATTGTTTTTATCAATTACAATATAAATTTATAAAGTTTATAATTTGATACACAATTAATACTCCCTCTGTCCCAATTTTGTTTTCCCATTTGCCAAAAAAGTTCGTCCCAATTTTGTTTTCTCATCTATAAAATGGAAACTAATTTATTCATTTATATAATACATTATTCACCATTCACCTTTCCCAATACTACTTTATTCATTTAAATACTACTTTATTCATCATTCATCATTCCCAATACTACTTTATTAATTTAAATACTAAAATTCAACCCTCGCATTAAACTCCGCGCACAGTCAAACGAGAAAAAAAAATTGGGACGGAGAGAGTATATTGTTGCAATTCGATACATGGTGCAAATTTTTGGTAATACTTACGGTTACGTGGCAACATGTTTTGTCACCAAAAATACGTCACACACCACGTCAGATGTCAATGCAAGAAAAAACTCTTTTTTTCTTTTTTAATATTTCAAAACATGGACATCTAGGTTCATTTATTTGTCAAAACTATTGAATTCAAACACGTCATATTACACACCAAATATATTTCTTTCTAATCCATTAAAATTACTGGTTCAAGCTCTCTCAGTCATTTCCCTTGTGCATTTTGTTAGAATTTTATTTAGGTATAAGAACTTCAACTCAAAATCGTCATTGATGTCTAGGTTGGATGGTAAAAAAATTATTTTTTCTTTTAGATTTGACATTTGAGGTGGCGTGTGACATATTTTTGGTGACTGCTTCGGCCGCCATGTAAGGTTAAATATTCTCGGAAATTTACACCATGTACCAAATTGTAATAATAAATTAATTTGTGTATCGAATCACAAACTTTAAAAATTTATGTTGTAATTGATAAAAACTGTAAAATTCGTGAATTATTTTGCATAAAATTTGGTATTAAATTCATTAATTCATCTCCTGACTTCGATGTACTTTTCACTTATGTAGATGTATATTTTAATTGCGACATAAACAGAATATTCGCGTCAAATTGGTTGATTTAATTTAGTGATAGTGTGAGAGATTTAGAAAATCACCGTTGAATTGGTGATTGAGGAAACTGATATTAATAATGAGTGTTACAACAATATTCCAAGATACATGAGAGATATTTACGAAAAAGGATAAGTACAAAAGATACACATAATGAGATAATCATTATCTCTATTACCCCCCATCAAGCGCTGCGTGGGGTGAAGACACACACAGAGCTTGGATCGTAGAAACTCAAAGGCCGGCCGAGGTAGACTCTTTGTGAAAATATCCGCTAATTGCAGGTGAGAAGGGACGAAGCTGGTAGCCAACCGACCCGAGGAAACAAGCTCTCAAACAAAGTGGTAGTCCAAATCAATATGCTTTGCCCGTTTATGAGCAACCGGATTTTGACTCAAGAAAATGGCACTTTTGTTGTCACACAGAAGAGTGGGTCGGGCGGAAATGGGTGAACGGAGCTCACGTAACAGATTAGTAACCCAAACCAACTCGGAAGCTGCATTTGCCAATGCCCGGTACTCAGACTCACAGCTCGAACGTGCAACTGTAGGTTGTTTCTTAGCAGACCAAGAAACGAGATTCCCCCCAAGAAAAATAGAGTGACCATAGGTAGAGCGGCGCGTCTCAGTGCAACGTGCCCAATCAGCATCAGAATATCCCAAGATGGAAGAATCAGGCCTTTTGACAAATGAGAGACCATAGTGTAACGTTCCCTTGACATAATGAAGAATACGTTTCACTGCCAAAAAATGAATGTCAGTCGGAGAGTGAAGAAATTGGCTAACCGAGCTGACAGCGTAAGAGAGATCAGGACGGGTAATGGTGAGATACTGCAGAGCTCCAACAAGAGACCTGTACAAAGTAGGATCATGAAACGGGTCACCATCACTAACGAGAGACTCCCCAGCTGCCAAAGGAGTGGAGACAGGCTTAGAATCCAACATCTCAGCTCGCTTAAGAATATCGTGGGCATATTTAGCTTGACTCACAAATAAGCCATCGGGGGCATAGGAGACCTCAAAACCAAGAAAATAATTCAACCGACCAAGGTCTTTGATTGCAAACTCACGATGTGTCCGAGATATAAAGGTTTGCAATAAATAGTCGTTATTCCCTGTAACAATGATGTCATCAACATAAAGAAGTAGGTAAATGATGGATGTACCTCGATGAAAATGAAACAGAGAGGAGTTACATCGACTCTGAAGAAAACCCAGACTTGTGATATATGAGCTAAATCTCTGGAACCAGGCCAACGGGGCTTGACGAAGACCATAGAGAGCTTTCTTGAGGTGACATACATGATCTGGAAATCGAGGGTCCACAAAACCCGGCGGCTGAGCCATAAATACTGGTTTTGCAAGAATGCCATTAAGAAAGGCATTTTTGACATCAAGCTGATGAAGAGGCCAGCTATGCTGCACTGAGAGAGCCAAAATTATACGAACGGTTGCCGCCTTAACAACCGGACTGAATGTGTGATGAAAGTCCGTGCCAGGAATCTGTGTAAAGCCTTGAGCTACAAGACGAGCCTTATGACGCTCAATAGAACCATCCACATGGAACTTCATACGGAATACCCATTTCGAGCCAACTATATTTGTATTAGGAGGGCGTGGAACTAAGTCCCATGTATGGTTCGAACGAAGAGCATCAATTTCCTCTTGCATAGCAGCAAGCCACTCCGGACGCTTGACTGCAGACTTGAATCCACGTGGTTCTGAGGTAGCGACAAGCGCGGATAACAAGGTTGTGGATGCCAAGTCAAGAGGATATCGAGGTTTGAAGGTACCCTCCCGGGCCCGTGTGATCATGGGGTGCGGCTGGAACCCAGGCGGAGGCACGACATGTGCAACAGGCACTGGCTGTGGGGAAGCACTTGCGCTCGGTGGAGGCTGCGGGATGGGAGCAGGAACTAGCTCCGGAGCAAAGACATGGTCCTGGGCGGGAACGGGAGGCGGTGGAAGAGGTTCAGACTCGGCCGAGTCATCAAAGAGGGGCGTTAGGCGGCACACAGGTGGTGCGGAGGGCACGGAAGGAAGGAGCACGGGCTCGACTGGAGCTGGAGCTGCAGCAGGTGGCCCGGACGAGGCATCCATAAAGGTGGTTATGTCCAGCTCAGAACTCGAAGAAGCAGACGGTTCTCGAGAGAAAGGAAAGCAGGTCTCATCGAACTGGGCATGTCGGGTAATAAAGATCCGAGATGAGGCATGATCGAAGCAACGAAATCCCTTGTGAATGCTGCTATACCCCAAAAAGATACACGGTCGACTACGAGGCTCCAGTTTGTTTGCAGCGTAGTCCCGAAGATACGGAAAAACTCGACACCCAAAAGGCCTGAAATTTGCATAATTGGGGACATAGCCAAACAACAACTGGAAAGGAGACGAATTTTGCAAAATTGAGGAAGGGAGCCCGTTGATCACAAAAACAGCTGTAGCAAATGCGTCAAACCACAGAGAAGAAGGAGCATGTGCATGAAATAACATGGACAAGCTAGTCTCAGAGATGTGTCGGTGCTTACGTTCAGCCCTACCATTCTGCTGTGGAGTATAGGGGCAAGATAAACAATGAAGTATGCCATGGAGATTCATAAAATTACGGACCTTAGCATTCACAAATTCAGTTCCCCCATCACTTTGAAAATTTTTGATTTTACGATCAAACTGATTGCAGACAAATGTATGAAATTGAACCAGAATATCATAAAAGTCAGACTTGGCACGTAATGGGTAAATCCAGCAGAAACGAGAGTAATCATCAATAAAAGCAACATAATAACGAAATCCATCAGTGGTAGAGACGGTTGCAGGACCCCACAAATCACAGTGTATTAAATCCAAAACACATGCAACACGTTTCTCATTCAAAGGAAAAGATAATCTCTTGCTCTTTGCCAATTGACAAGAGGAGAAGACAGTTGGACTAGGCAAATCTGATGTAACAGATAAATGACCAAGTTTACTTAGTAAAGAAATAATAGAGTTTGGGACATGCCCCAGGCGTAAATGCCACAAACTAAAACTAGTCTTCAATTCTTTATTCCGAACTACAGCAACCAAGGTCGGAATCCCTCTATCAAGCACGTATAAACCTTTATCACACCTTCCCTGAGCTAGAATCTGCTTTGTCACTCGGTTCTGAATTGCAAAGAATTTATCAGAGAATATCACATCAACAGGAAAGTCAGACGTTAATTTACTGATAGATAATAAATTTTTGGTGATATGAGGAACCACCAAAACATCCAGCAATTGAACATCTGCAAATAATTTACTAGAACCAATATGAGAAATATTCAAATCATTGTCATTACCAACAATGACTGAACCGTTACCAGAATAAGGCACATAAGTATCCAAAGCATTAGGCTGATTCGTCATGTGTGCAGAGGCACCCGAATCGAGATACCAATCAGAAGAAGAGTCTGACACGTTATAGGAGGATGTGAAAGACTTAGCCAAGTGTGCAGCAGAAACAGGCTGACGAGTAGAAAGAAACTGGGGACACTTACCTGCATAATGCTCCCCACGGCAAATCTGACAACGAGGGATCCTCTGGCCCCCATTGGAAGACCCATTATGATGTCCTGAACCACCCTGTTGTCCACGATTGCCGGAGTGTTGCCCTCGACCAGAAAACCCGGACTGCTGGCCAAAGCCTGAGCCACCCGTCTGCCCGCGAGAGAAGGAACCACCCGAAGGGGTGTTGCTGCGCGAACCGCGACCACCAGAGCCCGAGCGATCAGCCGTAAAGGCGGCTTACGGAGAGGAGTTTTCCATAGCACGAAGCATCGAGTCATATTGTTTGGCCTGACTCAACAATTCACGAAACGCCAGAATAGGAGTAAAGGCCATTCGAGTATCCGCAAAACTTGCGAATTGGACACCGAGACCGCGCAAAAACCAATGACTTTTATCTGATTCAACAACAGGACAACCAATAGCATGTAACTGATCACATAGGGATTTAAATTTCTTACCATACTCGTCAACTGTGGAATTACCCCGACAAAGAGATAGGAATTCTTCACGGAGTTGATGCTGGTGAGACGCGGAGGAATAGACACCTTCCAGGGTAGACCACATAGGGTGCGACGTAGTGGACTCTAGAACTTCAGAGGTAGCCTCTTCAGACAGAGAAGTGTACACAACACTTAAAAGTTTTCGGTCCTTTGTCTTCTAAGCCGTGCACGCCGGATTAGGCGACGCCACACCGGTCGAAGACGTGATGGTGGATGAGGGAGCGACAACCGATCCATCCAGGAAGCCCACTAAGTCAAATCACTCCGCCATATGTTCGACCTGACGACGCCACGGAAGATAGTTCGAGGCGCCCAATTTAATTCCAGATACCATGTTGATTATGGCGGTTACAGGAAGAGGATCGGCAGCGGCAGCAGGATTGGCCATGGGAGAAGAGCGGAGATAGAATATGAGCGGAAGAAATTTGGCGTGAGAGAGGCTATGAGAGATGTGAGGCTGCATGACAGGAGATGCTGCCTTATCAGAGTGTGCGAAGATATATGGCAAATAGATTTAGGAATAGAGATATGGAATGATGTGCGAAGAGAGATATGGAGTGTGAGGAGATAGGAAAATAGATTTAGGAATATAGAGTGATATTCGCTGGAGGAAGGAAGAAGGCAATGGAAAATTTTAGGAGAAAATATTTAGGATCGTTATGGCTGATACCATGTGAGAGATTTAGAAAATCACCGTTGAATTGGTGATTGAGGAAACTGATATTAATAATGAGTGTTACAACAATATTCCAAGATACATGAGAGATATTTACGAAAAAGGATAAGTACAAAAGATACACATAATGAGATAATCATTATCTCTATTAGATAGTACTAGCTATAGTCCCGCGATTTTAGCGGGTTTGAATTAAATTTTCAAAAGATTTTTATGTAATACAATATTCACATTAGTAATTAACTTAATACTTTGAATCAAATTGAATGTATCATATAAATTACTTAATTCAGTTTGCATAAGTGAGTCATGCTGAGAATTTAAGGTTTGAGTTCACATAATAGTTTAAGGTTTGCATAAATTACACCTCAACACTCATTTCTCATGAACTATATAATAAAGTCCACCATTAACTCTTTCGGTACTTGTTTTGCACATGCATTTAGGGGAAATTAATTACCAAATTTCTTTGTAAAGGGGTCGGGTAAATTCGGGAAAAAATTAAATGTACAATATAAAAGAAATGTATAGAATCTAACCATAAGTGTTTCGAAAATTTGGAATTAGAAATTATTCAACCAAATTGTTGTAGCATGTCATCAGTTATAAACACTCTTATCAATAATTCATTGGTTATGTTGAGGAGTATAAAATAAATCTTATCATCAATTTCTATTCCATAGTAAAAGAATTTCATCTAAACTAAAAGTCCGAACTTGAAGAAAGGTGTGAAATTAATTCATTTAATTATTTTCCTCACACATAGAACTTTCATGAATTTGAGATAATTTTCAGCAAAGGTAGAATTTTATGTATTTCATGGAGTTGTAATCAATTTTCTTGAAAACAACTCATTGAAATATAAGAATTTGAAAAGGAAGAATTGATGGACAATGGAGAATGGAGATGATGGAGAAATAAAGGAGGAAGTTGACCTACAAAAAGAGGTAAGTAATATGATTAACCCGTATTACCAACAATTCACCATGTACCATATTTTATATGCTTGTACCACCATTTATGTAATCATGTATCATTTTATATTGAGTAGGTTTTATATGAAAATGCTTCATAATAAGCTTAACATGAAATAGTTTTAGAGTATCATTAATCTCATCGGGAGTATCATTAATTTACCATGTACTCATTTTATTTAAACTTGTACAACCAAATATTTATTTTGTACCACTATTAATACATCTCCTACCACATGCAATTTTAAGCATGTATTACCATTAATTCACACCGTACCACACTTTATTAAGATCTTACTACAATTTATTTAAAGAAATTGCCTTTCAGGTACATAATTTTTCCATATTTTGTGGTAAAATTATCAACTTTTAAATAATTTACCATGAGGTACAAAATTTTAATTTTTCTGTTGAACTTATATTGTATTAAAGTTGAATCTGCATATGTTATTATTGCACTTTGTACCCGTGGATAATTAAAATTTTGATAACTTTCTCCCTCCCAACAATATTTAGTTCAATTTTGTACTCCTCAACAACTCACCCTTAATTTAAATCTATATAATAATTAATTCACCTCTGTTGGTGAACGAATCTAATCGTAAGGATTAGTGGCTGTTTTAATCCGTTTTTACGTCACCAATCAATAACGTGTGATTGATTACCACCGTAAATGGTAAATCGGGGTATGAATTTATCGAATTTGTAAATTCGGTAGTCGAAATTGGACTTATTTCGTGTATGTGTAGGTTTGGGTGTATTTGTGTGTGTTTTGGGAGTGATTATAAATTTGAACCTCTATTTCACAGCTGTAGAACAACTATTTATAGAGACTAGCAAGCATGAGGTGTCCAAGACTCTTGGTCTCCCTAGCCTGCATGCTTGACATGTGTCCCTTTGATCTTATCTAAGCTGAATCTTAGTTACAAAGTCTTCTTTGGTCTTATCTCGGACTCATTGTTGTTCGCCTAGGTCGGCTTGATTGATCTTGTTGATTCTCCAACTGAAAGTTGTTCGCCTCTTGAGGTTGTACTTTGGAAGTTGCTCGCCTTATGGCTTTGTTCAGCTTGGCTTTGGGATCTTTGTCCTTTGTTCACTTGTACACACCTCCTTGGCTGTTTGTTGTATCATAGTTTGACCAAGTTGTTCGTCATTGATGACTTCACAGTTGGCTCATTCTTGGTCTCGGGTCTTAATACCTGTTCGCCCATTAGTTGTTCGTCGGGGGAGTTGTTCGTCACTTTATACACCTCTCAGATTGGTAGATGCACCCCAATGTTGACTATCTTTGTTTAAGCCCGTAACTCTTGTTCGCTTCATGCTGGATGATGTTCGCCTATCAACAACCTCGTACAACAATTACTTAACATTGCACATAAATTATTTAAATATGTAACACCGTTATAATTTGCCTCACACCACAACTACATATAATCTTAAATATTGCAAAAAATTTATTGTTTGGCTGCGCACCACGATTTAAAGATAATGTAATCAAATTCTTTATTCTGGTACCACCATGTTAAGCCTAATATAATCATATTTTTAAACATAAATCCAGTGACCGATGTAGGAGGTTTTTGGAGGCACAACTGTACCTCTAATTTTTTTCATTTTAATTTTCTATGTAAAAAAATATATTTGTACCCCAATTTATTAAAAAAAATAGACATAAAATATATTAATTATATTTTGTACCTCCAAATTTAAATATCTGGATCCGTCATTGTATATATTTTCCCATATTTGAAATCCTAAAATACATCCTTGTTTGTACCCATCATACACCCACACATAATTATTTACTAATAACATCCACAAAAATGAGAATACACCTCACTTATTTCTAAAAAAATGATGAAATTAAGGATTTAAATTTTTTAGTATTTGTTAAGATACATTAATATTTACACACTTTCACGATTTATTATAGATCTTGGGGTTAATGTCAGTTTTGGTCACCAAACTTTACCTCAATTTCAGTTTTGGTCACTGAATTTCACTTGTCATCAAAACTGGTCACTAAACTATACTTTTTAATCACTTTTGGTTAGGGCCTCAGTTGACCGTTAGTCAACTAACGAAATAAGTTAGGGTTAATATCAGTTTTGGTCATCAAACTGTACCTCAACTTCAATTTTGACCACAATGTTTTACTAGTCATCAAAATTGATCGTTAAACTATACTTTTTTTAATATACCAGCTTTAAGATTTTTTTTATGTTAATAAATTAAATTATTTTAAAAGTTTCTAATTTTAATAAATTAAATTATTAAATAAATATTGTCTAAAATATAAAAAATAATATTTAATATTATAAATGAATCCTAAATTTAAATTTACAAAATTATTATAAAAGAAATACACCAAATATTCACACTGTAAAATTTTTTTTTACTTCAAATACTCCTTTCGTACCATAATTTGTTTGTTAAATTAATATTTATGTTTCAATTATAATTTTAAATATTTTTTGAAGTTATTTTTAATATTTGTAGATAACTTAATTATTTAGTAATTAATTTTTATCAAAATATATAATAATAAATAATTTAATTTATTAAAATAATAAACTTCTAAAATAATTTAATTTATTAAATAAAAAAGTTCTATTTATTGTTTAAACTATTTTTAAAATCTATGTTTTATTAAATAAACAATTTCAAAAATTTAAAATTTGCACCCTAAATGACTTATTATGTTAGTTGACGAGGTCAACTGATCTCCTAATAAAAAATAATTAGCTTAGTGACCAATTTTGAAGTCTAAGTAAAACTTAATGACCAAAATTGAAATTGAGGTAAAGTTTGATGACCAAAATTGATTAACCCTAACTTATTCCGTTAGTTGACTAATGGTCAACTGACGCCCTAACTAAAAGTGATTAAAAAAGAATAGTTTAGTGATCAATTTTGATGACGAGTGAAATTCAGTGACCAAAACTGAAATTGAGGTAAAGTTCGGTAACCAAAACCGATATTAACCCTAGATCTTGCATATATTATTTCACTAAATTTATAACAATGATTATATCACTTTCCATATTATTTTATACGTGTGTGTTATGTCTTTTAATTAATGTAGATTGAGGAGTGTAATATAATATAGAGCATTGATAAAATATAATAAAAATTAAGATTTATTTTGGTTAATAGTTGCGCTAATCATGCTACTTAAATCTGTTGTAAATAAGTGCGTAAATAAAGAGACAGCGTTTGTTGACCCAGTTCGTCGGGAACGACTACGTCTGGGGGCAATCCAAGCCAGGAGTTCCACTAATATTCTTGTGTATAAGAGTGATTACAATAATGAATACAAAGGTATATTTATAATACTGAAACCCTAGTCTAATAGATAAAGCCCATTGGGTTTCTTGGTCCATAAGTAATGTCCACACCAAATCTCCTAGATTTGGAATATTAAATCTTCCAGATTTACAACACTCCCCCTTGGACATTACGACATAACATAAATGTCTTGTCATGAAAACTCCACGTGCTAGGGATCGGCCAAATAATAAGTAGGGAGGAATGTCATCGACCTTCTAGATCTAAATCTTCTAGATTTATTTCGGGGTTACCGCTCCCCCTGAAGACAACAACACTTTAAGTCTTTGCATCCCAATACCACGGACATACTTTTCAAAAGTAGACGTAGGTAAGGATTTAGTAAACAGATCTGCTAGATTGTTACTAGATTGCACTTTTTGAATGGTAATCACGCCACTCTTCTGGAGTTCGTATGGGTAGAAAAACTTAGGTGAAATATGTTTCGTCAGGTTTCCCTTGACGTACCCATTACTCATTTGTGCGATGCAAGCAGCGTTGTCTTCAAATATAACGATGGGAGGTGTATCGTCTTTGGCGATACCATACGAGTCACCAATGTGTTTCACCAAGGACCTTAACCAAACACATTCTCGTGCGGCTTCAAATAAAGCTATTATCTCTGAGTGGTTTGAAGATGTGGTAGCCATGGATTGTTTAACCGATTTCCATGAGATTGCGGTTCCACCACAGAGAAAAATATAACCAGTCTGGGATATGACGTTGTGGGGATCAGAAAAATAGCCAGCATCCGCATAACCTACTAAGGTTTTGTCTTGGTTCTTACGGTAAAACAGTCCAAGATCTTGAGTTCCTTGGAGGTACCGTAGAACGTGCTTAACACCATTCCAATATCTCCTCGTAGGAGAAGCGTATATCTCGCAAGCAAGTTGACAGCAAATGCAATATCCGGCCTGGTACAATTTGCTAGATAGAGCAAAGCTCCAACAACGCTAAGATAAGGAACTTCTGGCCCCAGAATTTTTTCTGAATCTTCTCTTAGCCTAAATGGGTCCTTATCCACTTCGAGGGATCGGATAACCATCGGGGTGCTAAGTGGATGAGATTTATCCATGTGAAATCTCTCCAATACCTTCTTTACGTAGGTCGACTGATGAATAAGTACTCCTTTTGGGAGGTGCTCGATCTGCAAGCCGAGGTAGTACTTGGTTTTACCCAAGGACTTCATTTTGAATTCAGCTTTCAAGTTTGAACTGGCTTCTTCAATCTCTTTGTATGTTCCGATTATGTTTAGGTCATCAACATATACGGATATAATGCAAAAACCATCTTGCAATTTTTGGAGAATACGCATGGGAAAGCTTTATCGAATGTGTATCCCTTCTTCTGAAGGAATTTACTAAGTCGGTTGTACCACATGAGGCCTAATTGTTTTAGACCATACAATGACTTTTGCAGTTGTATGCTTTAGATACTGCGGTTTTCACCATCCCTCATCTGAGGAATGTCAAATCCATCTGGGATTTTCATATAAATGTCGGCATCTAGTGATCCGTATAAGTACGCGGTTACTACGTCCATTAGTCTCATTTGGAGATTCAACTTAACTGCCAAAGATATCAAGTAGCGGAACGTTATTGAGTCCATGACGGGAGAATAGGTTTGATCAAAATCAATCCCGGGTCTCTGCGAAAACCCTTGTGCTACCAGCCTCGCTTTATACCTCTCCACAGTATTGTTCTCATTTTGTTTTCGTACAAATACCCATTTATATCCTACGGGGATAGCGCGCACGGGTGTACGAACGATAGAGCCAAATACTTGTCTTTTGTTAAGCGAGGCGAGCTCTGCATCAATTGCCTCTTTCCATTTAACCCAATCGGGGCGCTTCCGGCACTCTGCGATTGTTTTGGGTTCAGGATCTAGATCATTTATAATGGAAAGGGCTATTAACGCTACAAATGTGTTATCGACAACAGTAATATTTCTATTGTATATTTCTCCCGTACCTGTGAAGTTCACAGAGACTTCGACGTTTACGTTAACCAGACGTTCCCCATTTCCCATTGTATCTGGGTCTGGTCGTTCCACGGTCCTAGTGCATGGAATATTTTGTGCACGTGCTTCATCACTAGGACTCTCGTATCCTAGAGACTTGGAGTTATCTAGACGGATCTCTTCTAGAGATTTTCTATTCGACTGACCAAATTTGCTAGCCTTTCGTTTAGGTGTGTTACTATCTCTTGAGGGCCCCTTACACTTTTGGCGTGTGGGGGCATGAGTACTCATTTTGCTTGGGACCTCAACCCTTAGAGGAGCATTTATTGCAGGTATATGCGATTTAGTCACACCTATGTGGTTAGTGAATGCGTCTGGAAGATTATTTGCTAAGTTTTGCAAGTTAATGATCTTCTGAACTTCTAGTTCAGATTGATTAGTGCGCGGATCTAGATACTGAAGATTACTTACGTTCCACGTAAGTTCCCGACATTCATTCAATTTTGAATTTGGATCTTCCCCTAATGCCGGGAAGTAATCTTCATCGAACATGCAATTAGCGAACCGGGCCATTAATTGATCTCCGGACAAAGGCTCGAGGTATTTCACGATGGATGGAGAGTCAAATCCGACAAAAATACTGAGTTTCCTTTGTGGGCCCATAGAGATTCGCTTGGGTATCATTATTGGTACATATACCGCACATCCGAAAATACGCAGATGGGAAATGCTAGGTTCTTTCCCACGCACTAACTGTAGGGGGGAATGATCATTATATGCAGTTGTACGGATTTGAATTAAGTGCGATGCATGTAGGACTGCATGCCCCCAACATGAGGTGGGTAGTTTAGAGTTCATAAGCAATGGTCTCGCGATAAATTTGATACATTTTATTAGCGCCTCAACAAGAACATTTTTGGTATGGACGTAGGGGACCGAATGCTCCACTTTAATTCCCAGGGCCATACAGTAATCTGTAAAGGCCTTCGAGCTAAACTCAGCTGCATTATCCATGTGAATCGATTTAATTGGATAATTCGGGAATTGAGCTCTAAGCTCGATAGTCTTCGCAATGAGCTTCGCAAAAGCTTGATTGCGGGTGGACAACAAACATGCAAATGTCTACCTAGTGGAGACATCAATAAGGACCATGAAATAACGAAATGGTCCTGATGCTAGGTGAATCGGTCCGCAAATGTCTCCTTGAATTCGCTCAAGGAAAACTGGAGACTCTAGTCCAACCTTGGTGCGCGACGGGCGCACTATCAACTTACCCTTAGAGCATGCATCACAAAAATATTCATCAACGGGAGGGATTCTATTATTCGAAATATTATGACCAGTTGAATTAGACAGAATCCTACGTATGATTGTTTGTCCCGGATGACCTAACCGCTGATGCCACAATTTAAAGGAATTTGGGTCATGTAATTTCATACTCATTGCTAGATGGGAACTAGACGGCCGGATGTAGGAATAGTACTAACCGGAGGAGAAGGAAGGAAGTTTTTCTATAACTTGCTTCCGGCTACCTCGAGTACTAGTCATCAAAAGGTATTCGTTATCGTTCCCAGTTTTAGTTTCAATATGATACCCGTTTATCCTAATGTCTCTAAAACTGAGTAGGGTACACTTAGATTGCGGAAACAATAAAGCATTATCAATTATTAATTCGGTACCCATGGGGAGGACAATGGAAGCTCTTCCAGAGCCCACTATCAACGAACTATCATCAGCAATTATCGTTATACTTCCCTTACGTTCTATCAAGTTATGAAAATACTTCATATCCTTTAGGATCGTATATGTGGTGGCGCTATCTACAAGACATAAATCACTATGGGTGTCCATCATGCAAGAGGAAATAGTCCAAACCTAATAGCTGAATTGTTTACAAGCCATAAATGAGAACATCAATATCCAAAATAAATTCATGAACAGCTATTAAGGTAAATATATCAAAGCTAATAAATTCATTTATAAATAAAATATCCGAAAGAAAGGATCCAAAACATAATGAGAATTTGTTTTATTCAGAAAACAAAATACTAGGAATAACTAAATACGTAAATATACTCGTCATCTCCAAAATCCTTAAGCTCAATGCTCGTACGATCTGCGTTGTCTAGGTCAGAGTCAGCTTCGGGCAGACTGGCATGGTGAGATTCAACTCTAGGAGTCTTCCCCTTATCGTCCTTCTGCTGCTTTTGATAAGCCTCGACCAAATGTTTAGGAGTGCGACACGTGCGAGACCAATGGCCCTTGCATCCGCATCTGTAGCAGGACTGTTCAACCTTATCTTGATTATCAGATTTTTGGGTAGCGGAGTTCGTGTAAGGTGCAACCTTCCCACAAACCTGAGCTTGATTGTCATTCAAGGCACCTGAACCACCGAATTTATTAGGACATCGGCCTTGGCTACGAGTTCGTTTACTTCCTCAACCCCTTCCACGCTTGCGACCTCTTGTATCACTTTGAGCTACAACATGTGCTTCGGGCACCGCTTTCGAGCCAACCGGCCTCACATTATGATTCTGCATAAGGAGCTGGTTGTGCTTTTCCGCTACTAGGAGTGCAGAAATCAGCTCGGAGTGTACAGTGTAGTTCTTAGCCCTATATTACTGCTGGAGTACAAGGTTGCTTGCGTGGAAAGTCGACAAAGTCTTCTGGATTAAGTCGTCCTCAGTTATCGTTTTCTTACATTACTTTAACTGAGACACAATACGATGTAGGGCTGAGTTATACTCCGTTACAGACTTAAAGTCTTGGAAACGGAGGTTCAACCAATCGTATTGGGCTTGAGGGAGGAGTATATCATTTTGTTGTTGGAAACGGTCCTTCAGGGACTCCCACAACGTTCTAAGATCTCTCTCAGTGAGATACTCATTTTTCAGGTCCTGATTGAGATGATGCCTAAGAAAAATCAAAGCTTTCGCCTTCTGGGCGTCAGTTGATTTTGGATCATCGACAATCATGCCGCTAAGGTTGTTTGAGGCTAGATGTATTTCAACATCTAGCGCCCATGTCAGGTAGTTACTACCATCAAGAGTAAGCTCAGCAAATTCTCTTTTGGTAATATCAGACATTATTCACTACAACTAAAGTGACATGGGTAAGAGGATTGACCAAAATATAGACAACGGGGAGACAAGGATTTATTTAGTTACTCTAAGGCACATAGATGCACGTACTGGGCGCCGTCTACCCAAGGCATAAATTTACGGTCCGTCAAATACCGGGCGCCGCCTACCCGGGCATAATATGCGGACTATAAATAAAATAAACTATGTGCGTAAAAGTAATGCACGTAGGATAATTAAATCACATAAACATGCAAAAACAAATAAGGGAGATAATCACTTTAAAATAATTTCTATAAAATATACGATTTAATAGAAAGAGGGAATAATCATAAGAATAATTATTTCATGTATATTACCCAATTTAACGAAATATTTTCAGGATTAAAAATAAAGCAAAACACGGATTTTATGATATCAAGAACACAAACGAATCGGGTTAAGAAATCACGAAAAATCCAAGGAAAAACGTCGCGTGAGTCGCGCACGGCGGACGGGGGCGACGCTCGTAGGTCGACCGTGCATGCGGCAACAGGCACTGGCGTGTGCGGTGGGCGGGCACGAGCGTGAGCGTGCGCGGCAGGCGGTGTGCGAGCACACGGGTGAGTGCGGCATTGGGGCGCGACGGGCGCGGGTGCGCTCAGCGATCGGTGCGATATGCGTGCGGATGCGCGCGGGCGCGCACGGCAGGTGGGGGTGAGGGCACACGCGACGGGCGGCGGGAGGCGCGATCGAGCGTGGGTGTGGGTGTGCGTGGTGCTGGGCGTGAGCGTGCCCGATGGGCTCGCACCGTGCGGCGCTTGGCGTGCGACGGGCATCGCCGTCTCGTGTGGTGGACGACAGCGGTCGTATGCCTTCGGGACGTCGGCCGTTGCTCGTCAATTCAATTCACAAAAATAATTTTAACGAAATACAATTATACGCAGGTATATTCATGAACGAAATTAAATTTTAAAGTACACAACAAATCATGTGATTCATATAAAATTAAATTGAAGGCGTACCGTATAATCTCGGTTAGAGACTCGTGCTGATAACGTGTAGTAAATAAGTGCGTAAATAAAGAGACAACGTTTGGTGACCCAGTTCGTCGGAAACGACTACGTCTGGGGGCGATCCAAGCCAGGAGTTCCACTAATATTCTTGTGTATGAGAGTGATTACAATAATGAATACAAAGATATATTTATAATACTAAAACCCTAGTCTAATAGATAAAGACCATTGGGTTTCTTGGTCCATAAGTAATGTCCACACCAAATCTCCTAGATTTGGAATATTAAATCTTCCAGATTTACAACAAATTCATCTGAAAAATATTAATGTATAATTATGCAACTTATCTAGAGAATGATAAAATAACTATGCAATTTTAACAAATAATTTTTTATTATTTATCTCCTATCATCTAAAACATGTGTTCATTTAAATAATTTATATTCCAAATAAATTTTGACAACAGAAAAAGTATTAATTATTCAAAAATTATTTATAAATTTGGTATCAACTCCAATTGGTTAACTTATTAATGATAAAATACTATACATTATTAATTAAGTAATAATAATAAAAATACTAAAAATAAATTTTGAATAAAATCAATATTTTGGAAGATGCAAAATATTAAGAGAAAAACACGTGTAATTAACAATTCTGTTATTGATTGTCATATCTTTACATTATTTTAGGAGAAAAAACATGTAATTAGGAAATCTATTATTGATTATACGCAAATTCTAGGGTGCATCCAAGTGCATAGCATGCACTTGAAATTTTGAAATCAATTTGAAATTAATTTTGACCAATTAAGATCCAACAAAAACTCGCGGGTCAGGCCCAACCCGACCAAAATTCGCGGGTCTGGCAACAAACAGGGTCGCAAATGGTCGTGCACGCTTCAGATCGATACCCAAAGTTATATCACCAATACCGGAAGTTATATCACCGATGCCCGAAGTTATAATCACCAATACCCGAAGTTATATTATCAATACCCAAGTTATAATCACCAATACCCCAAGTTATAATCATCAATACCCCAAGACTTAATCACCAATACCCCAAGTTATAATCACCAATATCCCAAGTTATAATCATCAATACCCCAAGACTTAATCACCAATACCCCAAGTTATAATCACCAATACCCCAAGTTATAATCACTAATACCCCAAGAATTACTCAATAATAATATCCAAAATAATTATTCAGTAGTACCCCAAGACTTAATCACCAATACCCCAACTTATAATCACTAATACCCCAAGTTATAATCACCAATACCCGAATTTATATTATCAATACCCCAAGTTATAATCATCAATACCACAAGACTTAATCACCAATACCCCAAGTTATAATCACCAATACCCCAAGTTATAATCATCAATACCCCAAGACTTAATCACCAATACCCCAAGTTATAATCACCAATACCCCAAGTTATAATCACTAATACCCCAAGAATTACTCAATAATAATATCCTAAATAATTATTCAGTAGTACCCCAACACTTAATCACCAATATCCCAAGACTTAATCACTAATACCCCAAGTTATAATCACTAATACCCCAAGTTATAATCACCAATACCCCAAGTTCCCAAGTTATAATCACTAATACCCCAAGTTATAATCACCAATACCCCAAGTTATAATCACCAATACCCCAAGTTGTAATTACCAATACCCGAAGTTATAATCACCAATACCCTAATACCCCAAGTTATAATCATCATTGCCCCAAGAATTATTCAACAATACATTGAACAATGATATTTCCAAAAATTATTCAGTAGTACCCTAAGATTTAATCACCATTATCCAAATTAATAATCACTAATACTTGTGTATTCTTGTCTTGAACATTAGTGATTGAGATTTACATTTCTTTCAACAACAACGATGAGCATTGGTAATCAAATCCCCCAAACGTCTACATTCAATTGAACAATATACCCACATAGAAAGGCCACGGCGCATACAGAGAAATTCTCCTGAAGATCGACAACAATACAGTCGCATCGGTGAGGCCTTTTCCGGCGATCTCTGCCGGAGGGATTAATCCTCTGCTCTGGAAATCTGTAGTTCCGATCGGAGCATTCGATTTCCCTTCGTATGAAATCGAATTGACTCCATTTTTAGGGCTTCTGCTTGATGAGAAAGTGCATAATTTCGAATTCAGAATAATTGACGCAATTATAGCGCTGCGCTGAAGGAAGAAAAAAATTATAAAGTTGGGCGATATAGCGCTGCGCTGAAGGAAGGAAAGAGAGGATGAATAACGATCGTGATTTCTGCACGGGTGATAACGACCCGCGAATTTTGCCGGGTTAAGCTGACCCGCGAATTTTTACCGGGTTAAGTTGACCCGCGAATTTCAGATTTGGTCAAAATTGGTTTTCAAATTGGGTGCAAAATCCAAGTGCATGGTATGCACTTGGATGCACCCTAGAACTACTCTTGATTATAATATCTTTAGAATTATTGTGAAGACCATTCCAAATCAAGATTTTGGAAGATGCATAATATTGGGAGATTTTTTTTATATTTATTAAGTTTAATTATATTATAATAATAAATATGATTGATCAAAAGTATCTATAATTAGTATAATTTTCTATTCATAATTAATAAATACTACAATATTAATTTATTTAATTATCAATTGAATGATGATTAGTTAGATAAAAAAAGAATATAGTGTTATTTTTTATAAACGAAAAAAACACACAATACACGCTTCAATCCATGAATATTACGATTGGTAAACACCAATCAATAAATGCATATTCGTGAAAATTTTATTATTTTGATAACAAACTAATTTATATAATATAAAATAGATTATTGTCACAAAATAATAGTCAACTGTACCATATATACTTGTATTAAATTGATTATCAATATAATAATCAATATGGTAGTGTTACCTAAAAAAAAATTAACTCAGCACAAATAAAAAAAGAAATCAAATAACTACAATTATAATCACTGATGAGGATTAAATTTAATAAATGAGCAAATCCTTACTCATTTAAATTATTGATATCACACGTTATTGGATTGAAATTCATAAATAAAAATTGAGACAAATGCTAAATATGGAGAGATAAAGATGACTCATAAATAAGCATTGACTACAAAACAGTTGCTAATATAAAGGGACTAATGAAACAAAATGCATTGCATTAACAAAATTTACGGTCCGAAATTATGAACATTAATTGATTTTTTGACAAAAGAATGCCAATAATACAAATATATGAACGTATCCAAATACATCTCTAGCTTGATACATGTCTTCAATTTCAAGTACATAATCTAACTAAAACTACAAACAAAATTTTACTAAAAAAGTTATAATATATAATCTTCAAAACTAACGATCATAGAACACAAAATCTTCAACTCAGGCGAACAATACACGTCCCAAACGATAGAACCTGAGTAAATAAAACCCTACAAAGAAATATAATGAAAAAGAAAAAAGAGAATCAGTATGATTAGTATATATACAAATATAAACAAAACGAAAGAAACATGTACTTCTCAAATGAAAGTACCTTGGAAAAAAAGAAGCCTGCGAAAACACAAACGAAAAAGAAATAAGAAAATCAGTATTATTAGAAGATTTATTACCAAAAAAAACAAAACGATGGAAAGAACACCTGCAAAAAAATAATAGTGATTAAGAATATTATTATCAAAATCAGAACAAAACATAATTCACGGCGTTAAAAAAATTATGAGGGAATTGAATAGAGAAATGAAAGTGATGAGAGAAATGGGAATTGAAGAAATCAAAGGTGCACGAAAAGTAGACAAGTGAAAGAGATTAAAGAATTGAGAAATTTATAGAATATTTGGATCAAAATAAATGGATAAGATTAAAAGTATATGAAACAATGGTCAGGATCAAAAGTTTGTATTTGACCAAAGGAGAGATAAAGGATTTTAAAATATAAGCCAAAGACACTTGCCACATAGGCAAAAATTGCTTCCTCTATATATAAGTACAAGAGGAAAGACCATTCTTGAAAAGATGTGAGAGGAAGATGGATAATCGGTCCCTATTTCACAAGAGCCTACTTGATTGTGAAGCCCAAAGAATGAAGTACAATGGCAAGGAGGACCGATATCCTTGGCCATTCCGATGAGGGGAAGTTTGAATTTCATTAATAATGTTGATGATCCTGATTCAATGTATATGATTAGTGGTTGTTTAACCTTGGAAGATCATCAAACAAGGTTTATGAACTAGGATTATATACTAAATTAGCTTGAATAGGAGTTGAGAAATAAGTTTGCAAGAGTTTTGCTTTTTTCTTGAATATTTGAACCCCCTTTTCATTATCCCATGAAGGGGTATATATAGAGTACAAGCAAGCATGAAGTGTCACCTCCTTAATCACTTTCATTTACAACATGACAAGTGTTAAGACACTTGTTATATCCTTAAGCTATTACATCTTATACAATGACAAATGTTAAAACACTTGTTTGCTCCTAATATAATGTATAATTATTGAGATTTCTGATGATCTTCCGTGGTGTCCTTCTGCTCGCCTGCTCGCCTCTTTTTGGTTCCTTTTTAGCTCTTCCTGGTCAAGTTGTTCGCCTCTCTTTCTATGTACTAATGACCAGCTGCTCGCCTCCACTGACTTGGCCATTTACCCAGCTACTCGCCTCCTAGTGCCTTTTTCCCAGTTGCTCGTCCTCTTTAATTTTTGCCCTTAATGACCTCTTAATTTATTATTTTAGTATTTTTTATCTTAATCTCGTTGCTCGGCTGTTCGCCTATCAACAATGCCCCCTAGTTTGATGTATTAGGATAAATTTTATCCTTTTATATCAAACTATAAGTTGGATCGTATTTTTTAGGGTAGGAGGCGAGCAATAGGAATTTGAATCGTATGGGCGGGAGAGTTATGGGCGACCAACAGGGAGCGACCCTTAGCCTGGCGACGTTCCGCTTCCCGAGGCACGGGACACGAGGCGACGTGGGCGGTTGGTGACGTCACCGCAGTTCACGCGTGCACATTTAATTTATTGATAGGGGCCTCAATTTTTCAAAAATCTTCAAATTGACCCCAGATTTCTCCCTTATAAATAGTCTCCTTTCATTTCCTTGTTTCTTTTTTCACGATCGTGAACACGAAACTCCATTGTTGGTTGCTTGAAGCTTTTCCTCTTCAAGTTTTTTCGAATTCCTTGTCGATTTCGCCTGAATCGAAGGTGAATCCATTGTCTTTTCCATTTACAATCTTCAATTTCCTCTATTTCGTTTTTCAAATTCCTCTCTTTTTATGATTCCATCGCCTCTTTCACATACCTCCACCGCGTCGCCACCGTGTCGCCACCGTAGCACCGCCGTCGCCACCGTGTCGCCACCGTAGCGCCACCGTAGCACCGCCGTCGCCCCCTATTTTCATCATTGCAACACCGTTGGCACCGCCGTGCTATTATTTTCCTATTCCAACCGATTGAAATTTCATAGATGGCATCCTCCTCCTCAAGCAATACGCCCTCCATTGAACTTGTTGGTCGAAATCCTGGAAAACGACCTATGGAAGATGAACGGTCATCCCTCGCTCATCGCCGCTCGCTTCGTCAAGCGATTGCTCAAAATCCACAGACTTTGCTCATTGACGAAGACAAGGGCTCGAAAGCGAGCTCTGTTGTTCGCTCTGTGGACGATTTCTATGCCGTAGATAGCTCAGGCGAGCAGGACGTCGATTTCCCAGTTGCTCGCTCCCCGCCAAGAGAAAGCACCTCATCTGACTTGGGTGAGGATTCCGCCGAGGTCGTTGCTGAGATTGAGGAGATGAGCATTCCTGGAACAGCAGGAGCGAGCAGCGAGCAGCCGGGCCCAAGCGAGCAGGTGGCTCAATCAGGAGGCGACCAACAGGACCCGTCCTCTCAGGGTGTGACTTGGGAATTTCTTCGTGAAATTAATTTTCCCATTTCCAAGCTAACTCCTAAGTCCCTAATACCTGAGGCGGTTGTTCGAAGGCGGGAGTGGATCGATTACGCCAATCAGTACCATAACACCTTCCCTACTCCTGCAAGGGTTATTATAGAAGCTCGGGAATCCCCGTATACGGCGGGTAGGGTAGTGAGTGTAAATACGGAAGACGATTTGGCCCGGATACGCTCCTCCTTCCGCATCCCGTATGACATTCACCTATACGCTCCACAGAAAGGGAAGACATCTGATAACCCGCCCCCTGGATGTACTGCCATCAATCTGGATATCCTCAATACGGGGTTCTCCTTGCCCCTTCATCCGATAATCGGGCGGTTCCTTGAAGACACCAATTTGGCCATAACTCAAATTTCTCCGAACGGGTGGAGTAACATGCTAGCCTTCATAACCCTCTTCGGGCTAAAGGGTTACAAAAACAAGATTAGCACTGTGGAAATCCACTATGCGATGACCATCTCCTCGGCCATCAATGAAGAGGGGCCAGGGTGGTACTACATCAAAGCTCATAGCGGTGTTAAATTGATTGAAGGGATGCCTAACAAAGTGAAGAGCTGGCACAAACAGTTCTTCTTTATTGGTGGCGACTGGCGGGCGTCCACTGATTTTGCGGGGGGACCCGGGCGTATTAACTCCCCCACGCATTTCGGAGAAATTCGGCGTAGGTTTCACCTTTTGGTTCATCATATTCAGGGTGAACTAATTTTAATCTTTTTTCTTTTTGTTTTGCAGGTCCGCGCATTCTAAAGTGGGGGCACCCCGAACTGAGCGAGGAGTTCTTATACGTTCTTGCCTTGATCTCTCTTCGGGACGTAAAGGATCGCAGCATCGGACATCTCTCCAGGGCACACTGTCGGAAGCTTGCTCTCGTGACCACTAGTGCTCACCACTTGGAGGCTCAGGCCGACGTTCCTGAAGGTAGTTCGGTTATATATATTGTTATTTTCATAATTCATGGTCGCCTGGTCGCTCCTGACCTACTGGTCGCCTGATCGCTTGACTAACCTCACTCTTATTTTTAACTCAAAGAGTAACTGTAGCCATCCCCCAAATCCCTGAGTGTTATCATCTTCTTGCTCACCGGGTGAAGCAGATGACGGCCAATCAACCCTCTAAGAAGAAGAAATTTGACCCTTGCACCTCTCTCATCAGATTGCGGGCAGAGGAGCATGACAAAGAAGAAACTCCCCCAGCGCCTGCCCCTACTCCTCGCCTCCCTCCCCGCTCCTCACCTCCTAAAGACACCCGGGGAAAGAAGAGGCTAACAAAGGAGACGGTCCCCCGGAAAGATGATGATCTCTCTAAGTGAGCAAGGGGCCAAGGCCAGGCCCAGGTGAGCAAGACTGCTGCTCGCTCCTCTCCTATGGAGGAGGTAACCGAGCAACAGGTTGTCGGTGCCATGGTTGCCGCACGAGGAAGGAGTTCCTCACCAGATAGCTCCTACCTGGGTTATGACCCAGTCAAGCTGAGGGAGTAAGTATTTTCCCTTTGCCCGGCTGTTCGCCCCCTTCCATTTGTATCTAACATTGTCCTTTTCCGTGCAGGTATAGGAAGGAGGAATACCCAGGGTGAGCTAAAGTACTTCATCAACTCAACTGCGTCAAGTCTGCTCCTGCTTACCAGGAAATAAGGGATTCCCATGTTCGGCGGGCCACGGAGCTCGTTCCTCGCTCTTGGACAAAAACGGTCGAGAAGATTCTCCAGACCCAAAGTTTGAGTGACAACGCTCGCCTCTTGAGCTATAATGCGAGTCACCAAGCTATTTCTGCTCAAAGGGTCCTTGATCAGGCTATTGAGCTTGAGCGGACGAACCGAGGTCTGGGCCGAAGGATAGAGCAGCTTGAGGCAGATAGGGATGCTCAGCTGAAGAAGAAAGAGGATGAGCTGGCCAAGCTGAAGGCTGAATTCGAAAAAGCCAAGCTCTCCTGGGAGAAGAGTTTGAGGGCTTCCGAGGATCGAGAGAAGGTGGCTTCCAATGCTTCTGAGAAGCTGAAGTTGGACTTGGGGGTGGCTACTGACCGCTTGCAGACTTTGGAGACGGAGCGAGTGGGTCTAGTGGAGCGGGTTGAATCTATAAAGGTTCATGTCGACCGGCTGGAGAGGGAGAGGAAACACGCTATTCCATACACCACGTATGTACAAGATGTAACTGATAACACAAACTTCGGTTATATCTGTGCATATGTGGATAGTATGAGGTCCGTGAAGCATGCTTTGGATAACGGTCTTGATGTTATGACCTGTACCGTTAAAGACTTCGCGAACTATGTCGTCGAGAACCCTCCGGCCTCCGGTTTTGACATTCCCGTTGCCGACTTGGGGGAGATGGGTGTGAATTTGGACATCTTTAAGGATGATGTCCGGGTGGTCGCCCCAAAGGAGAGGACTGAAGAGGTAAATAAAGATACCACCATTTTTTATGCTCTAAGTCCTCTCTTCCCGAACCCACTAGATGGAGCGGGCACTTCGGCTGCGGTGGGCGAGCAACAAGTCTCTTCGGCGATCAATCCAGATGCTCCTCCACCTCTTTCTACTGACGCTCCTCCAGCTCCGCCAGCTCCTCCGGCTCCTCAAACTTGAAGCTCTTTTTTGCTTATATTTCTTTTTTAATCGATATATTAGGAATGATGTACTCTCTTTTTCAATGTACTCTTTGTTGGACCTTTTAATGAATTCGCATTTTTATATTTTATTTGTTCGCCTTTTATTTGCCCTTTATTTATTTTTGCTTAAGTATTTCTTTCTTTGGTTGAAAGTTAAATACTTTCCTTTGCAAACTTATACATGTTGATCGTGTATGGGTCTTATTGGTTCTTTAAGAACTTGACCTTTATTACACTTCTTCCAAGGCCTTGTTGCTTGCCGCATGCTATATTTGTGCTAAATGCATTTAGCTTTGGGCGAGCAACTTTGTATGTCGGGGGCAATTAGTTGGGTTTTTTGTGACTTCTTGAACCCTGCTGCTCGCCTCCTTTTGAACTTGTGTTGTGACACTTGACTGTTTCTGGCGAGCAGCTTTTCCTCTTAGGCGAGCAACTGGACCTTGATGCCTTCTTGTTTATTTGATCGCGTAATACAACGGGCGATCATTCTTACTTACAAATTTTTGTTAAAAAAGTTTGAAAATTTCACCAACTTAATAATATTCTTAAATAACTTATACTATTTTAACACCATTTACATAGAAATAAACTTTACACTGGTTTCTTGACTATTGATAATATTTCTTCAATAACGCTGCGTTCCAGGAGTATTGGGCCGAGTTACCTTCCATGTCTTCAAGATCATATGTGCCGTTGTACCATTTGTGGGTTACTCTGAATGGGCCCTCCCAAGTCGGTCCAAATACTTCTGGTGGTGCTAGAACTTTCCGGAGTACTAGATCTCCGATTTCAAACTCTCTGATTTTCACTTGTCAATTGTAATATTTCGCGATTCTTCTCTTGTATATTTTATTTTTCATTTCCGCTGAGATTCTCTTTTCGTCAATCAGATCCATTTCTGCAGCCAATGCCTTATTGTTTAACTGCTCATCGAACTCAGCTATTCTTTCAGTTGGTACTTTGAGCTCTACATGTATAACTGCTTCTGTACCGAATGCCATAACAAACGGTGTTTCTCCGGTGCTTGTTCTATGTGACACTCTATATGCCCAAAGTATCTCGGGCAGTTCTTCTGACCATTTGCCTTTCTTGTCTACTAGTCGGATTTTTAGGATATGCTTGATTATCTTGTTAACTGCCTCGACTTGGCCGTTAGACTGGGGGTGATAGGGTGTTGAAAAATATTTCTTGATATCCCATTTTTTGCAGAAATCTCTTATCTTCTTTCCTTCGAACTGTTTTCCATTATCCGTCAGTATTGCTTGCGGAACTCCAAATCGACACACTATATTTTTCCAGATAAAGTTGATCATCTTTTCTTGTGTTATTGTCACTAGTGCTTCGGCTTCGGCCCATTTTGTGTAATAGTCCACAACCACTACTACAAATCTTACATTCCCCTTTCCCGTTGGGAAAGGTCCTATGATGTCTATCCCCCACTTTGCAAATGGCCATGGACTATTCACTGAGATTAGTTCTGTTGGTGGCTTATGGATGCTGGGGGCGAACAGCTGGCACCTGTGGCATGTTTTTGCAACTTTGATCGCATTCTATAATAGAGTTGGCCAATAGTATCCTTGTCATACCGTCTTGTATGCCAATGCTCGCCCTCCTGCGTGGTTTCCACATACGCCCTCGTGTATTTCCTTCAACACTTCCTGGCCTTGCCCCCTTGCTAAACATTTCAGTAGGGGAAGTGAAAATCCTCTTTTGTAAAGTTGGTTATCCATGATAGTGAACCTTGCTGCCCGTTTGACTATCTTGGCTGCTTCTTGCGGGTCCTCGGGCATTTTACCGTCTCTGAGATATCTGTATATCGGTGTTTTCCAATCTTCTTCTGTCAACTCTTCTTCGACTTAATTGATCTTGTAATCGCTGGTGGACGGGTGAGAGATCTTTGTTATTGTGACTTCTAAAAGTTCTGCTGGTCCCGTGCTAGTAGCCAAACGAGCAAGTGCGTCTGCTTGTGCGTTGTTGTCCCTCGGCACTTGTTCAATATAAATTTGTTCAAAGAGTGATGCTAGGTGAGCAACAATTTTTTGATACAAGGCCATGTTTTCATCTTTTGCCTCGTACTCTCCACGGATTTGGTTGACTATCAGCGGGGAATCCCCATAAATCTGGACTTTTTGAACTCCCACAGCCAGAGCTAATCGTAGTCCAGCAATCAGTGCTTCATACTCAGCTTTGTTGTTTGTTGCCATGAACTCGAACCTGACGGCTGAAGTGAACACTTGTCTGTCTGGACTGATTAACATTATTCCGGCTCCTACCGATGTACTATTTGATGACTCGTTTACGTACATATGCCATGGATGACTATGACCTCTCGTCGGATCTTGAGGGAAGGTTAACTCAACTATGAAGTCGGCTAACGCCTGTCCCTTGATCGCTGTTTGAGGTGCATAAGATATTCCAAACTGACTTATTTCTAGTGACCACTTAAGGAGGCGACCAGCAGTGTCAGGTCTTTGCAGAATTTATCTTAGTGGGAACGTTGTTAGCACCTCCACTTGATGATCGAAGAAGTAAGGCCGTAGCTTTCTTACACTCATCACCAGAGCGTAGGATAACTTTTCCATGGGTGAATATTTGACTTCTGCTTCATGTAAGGCCTGACTCACATAATAGATCGGTAAGTGGAACTTTCCCTCTGCTCGAACCAGAACCGAGCTGATTGCCACCTCTGATGCGGCTAGGTATAGGTACAACTTCTCCCCTGAGACAGGCTTTGATAGAATCTTAGTGTCGCTGAGATACTCGTTTAGTTGCTCAAATGTATGTTGATAACTGTTTGTCCATTGGAACTGTCCTTTCTTGATGGCATCAAAGAAAGGTCGGCACTTATCACCAGATCTTGAAATAAATCTGTTCAAAGCTGCTAATCATCCGGTTAGTCGTTGGACCTCCTTGATCGACCTTGGTGGCTGCATGTCCATGATTACTTTGACCTTTGATGGATTCGCCTCAATGCCTCGCTGACTGACCAGGTGCCCAAGGAACTTCCCTGAGTGAACTCCGAAACTGCTTTTCTTTGGATTTAGTTTCATGTTGTATGCTCGGAGTATTTCAAATGCTTGTGTCAGGTGTTCCAAATGATCCTCCCTTTTCGGGCTTTTTACGACTATGTCGTCCACGTACACTTCCATCATTTTGTCAATGTGTTCATCGAACATTTTGTTGACGAGTCTCTGGTATGTGGCTCCTGCATTGATTAGCCTAAACGACATCCTCTTCAACACAATAAGTTTTTGTTGGTGTAGAATACTGTGTTTTCCTGGTCGTCCGGGTGCATTGGGATTTGGTGATACCCAGCGAATGCGTCCATGAAGGTGAGGAGTTCGTGTCCTGCTGTGTTGTCTACCAACTGATCAATGTGTGGCAGTGGAAAGTTGTCCTTAGGGCAAGCGACATTTAAATCGGTGAAGTCAATGCATAACCTCCACGTGCCATTTGGTTTCTTCACTAATACTGGATTTGCTACCCATTTGGGGCATAAGGCTTCTTTGGTAAGGTCATTATCAAGTAGCTTATTTACATCCATGTCCAGCGCTTCGTATTTGTCAGGCCCGAATTTTCTTCTTTTTTGTTTCACCGGTTTTTTGGTTGGATCAATATTTAGCTTATGACAGGCATGCTCAGGGCTGATGCCTACCATATCAGCATGTGACCATGCGAATACGTCAAGATTAGACTTGAGAAATTCTTTCATTTTGGATCTGTATGGCTCAGGGAGCTCAGACCCAATGAATAATTCCAAGTCTTCTCGATTCGGGTCGACTTTTATTGCTTCCAACTCCTCAACCGGGGTTGCTCTTCTTTTTTTACTCTTGTTAGGATAAATGTTGTATAGTTTTGATGAGTCAAAACAAACCAAAGAATGTAATAGGACCATCTGGACCTATTAGCCAGATGATGAACTAGATTAGGACTTAATCTAAGGGGAACTGCCAGACCAGAAGACCTCACCAGAAGAGTCACCAGAAGACTCACCAGAAGACCTCACCAGAAGAGTCACCAGAAGACCCACCAGAGGACTTCACCAGATGAGACTGACCAGAGGCAGAGGACTTTCCCCAGACCAGACGAATCCGAACCAGACGAGTCTGGTGAAACAAAAGATGCTCAGAAACATCTCCTGATTCTGATGAGCATTCTGTTTCTTAACCAGATCTGGACCAGAAGACATCAAGGTTGCCTGGTGTCTGGTCCTGCCTTCTCTGAAGAGAATCAGAGTTAGGCATTGGAAGCACTTGACCGTTGGTGATTCAAATAAAGTCAACAAGATCAGGATTGGAAAGTTTGAAGTCAATCAATCCAAGGATCTCACCAACCAATCAATCAATTAGGGAATTGATTGATTGAAGCTTCCCTAAATAGAGAATCTGAATGGGTTAGCTCTCCAACGACTATACTCTAATCACCTCTATAAATACAGAGTGCAATCTCAAGAAAATGGGCTAGAGAGAATCATACGCGCACGAAGTCATATTCCAAGCTCTTATTTATCAAGCATATAGCACTCTTATTCTGTTCATACTTTAATATTCACTCTTAAGGAGTTGTTGGACCTCAACCTGTTCATCTACAAGATAAGGTTGAAGGCTGTGGTCTTTAGATCGAAGTTAGATCTAAAGATATTGTAAGAAGGAACTGGTACTTCACAATTCCAGTAAGTAAGTTGGTTGTTGGTTGGATAGTGAGACCCCTTGATCAAGGGAGAGTGGACGTAGGATATTCAGATCCGAACCACTATACATCCGGTCTTATTTACTATTTTCATATTTACTTTCTTGCTTATTTTATTGTGCTCTTGTGAAAAGAACTTTGCTCAAGACATTCCTTTTAAAGCTTCCGCAATTTATCAATCTAGTGGGACCAACAAGTGGTATCAGAGCAGTGTGTCCAAAGACCACTGCTTGGTAAAGCTTTTTGGTGGTAACCGGGCAGATCCATTGTTCTTTATTGTGTTTTGGTTAAATTTTTGTTAAATCTCTTTAGTAAAAATGTCTGCAAAATCTTCTTACAATAGCCGTAAGTAACCGGAATTCTCTTTTGAGGATTACAGCCACTGGAGCTTCATGATGAGTAATCATCTTGGAGCTATTCATCACCGCATGCTAGATGTGGTAGAGAGTGGCCCAATTAAATTTTACTGGACTCCTATTGATAGTGGCAGGTCAGAGTCCAGAGAAGAAGCTAGTGAAACTGCCCAGAAAGCTGCTGAGGACAGAGTTCCCAGACAGAGAATCCTCAAGAAGAAAGATGAGCTTGACAATGATGAAAGAAAACTCTATAATTTGGACCAGGTGGCTCGAACTGAAATCATCAACATACTCACTAAGGAGGTGATAGAGAAAGTCAGAACCTGTGTCACTGCCAAGAAAATGTGGGATAAACTTGCCCTGCTCTGTGAAGGAACAGAGAAGATCAAGGACAATAAACTTCAAGCTGTTCAACACTCGTTTGACACCTTCAAAATGAAACCAGACGAGACCATTAACCAGCTGGATATGCATCTCACAAATCTCCTCAACAAGGCTAGTGCCTTAGGTAAGACCTACTCTGAAAAGAAAATAAATAGTAAAATATTACGTTCACTAACCAGCAGGTGGAGAATCAAAGTGACTGTGATTAAAGATAGCAAGGATCTCAACACTCTGGATCATCATCTTCTGCTATCTGATCTTAAAGCCTACGAATATGATCTTCAAGAGGAGGATCAAACAGAAGAGGTTTCCTCTTCTGGTCAGAAAGGAGTTGCCTTCTCCTCTACCATCAAGACAGATGACAAACCAAAGGAGTCTCCTGCAGATGACTTGAGTCTCAAGGAACAGGTAGCACTCCTAACCCGTAAACTTGATAAAATGAGTTCAAAATATGGCAGGTACAAAAAGCACTGGAAGGAATCTACCAGAGACAGGAAGAGTTCCTTCAAAGCTGCAAATAAAGAGAGAAAATCTGGAGACTCAAGGGAGACCAGATTCAGAACTCTAGAAAGGAGAAGAGATAACAGCTCTGGAAGATCAGATTACCAGAAGAAGGATGGTAGTTCTAGCAGATTTGACTACCAGAGAAGAGATATTAGTCCAGTCAGAACAGAGTACAATCAGAGGAGGAGAGATCCAAGTCCCAGTCCCAGAGGAGATAACACCTATTACACCTGCAACAAACTAGGTCACTACAACTATTATTGTCCTCAATTAACTCCTAGAGGAAGAGAAGACAAAAGACTTAAGAGAGATAGGAGATTTGCTGACAAGAGAGCACCACTGGCAGAAGCAGAAGATACTAGTTCCAGTTCTTCTTCTTCTTCTTCTGATTTCGGATCAGATGATGATGTATGTCTTATGGCAGACATTACTGAGGTAAATGAAACTACCCTATGCTTATCTAATTCCAAATATACTGAATCATCTCATTCATCTGGTAACTCCAGAGAGTCTGATATGCAACAAATACTATCAGATCTCCAAAATTGTGTTCAACTATGTCAAAAACATGAGAAGGAAAATGGTAGGCTCAGAGCTGAAGTTCAATCCCTCTCTCATGAGCAAAAATCCACCAGAGAACTCATGAAAGATCATTCCAAAGAAGTTTCAGAACTTCAGGATAAGATCACAGAAAGAGATACTCTGGTAGATCAACTCATGAAAGAAAAGAACTCTCAGGAAGATGAGTTCAATGAACTTAGAGCCAAGTACCAGACCCTTATCAAGGGAAAACAAGTTGAGCAAACCATAGAAGAGATACACATGCCCAGAGAAGCTCCTAAGATACCATCTGTTGTATCTATCATATCAGAGTCTTCTCAGCGCATTAATGATAAGAATGGTTTAGGATATTCTGGAATTACTACTAAAACTCATAAATACCTTTATAACAAAGATAAGTCTGTAAGATCTGGTAAATTGGTAGAAATTTGGGATGATAAAGACTCAACTGGTAATGGTTACAAAGTGGTTCACAATCCTGGTTGGAAAAGGAATCACTCTGTTAATCACATAGAATATGGTCCAGAAGAGTTGACTGTCCTGGAAGAAAAGATCCTAGAGAATAAAAGTCAACAAGGGGAACCATTGAAGGTTAATGGCTCTGTGAACAATAAGTCTCAAAGAGTAGAACTTACTCAGATTGGAGGACCCCAGAGGAATCCTCAAAGAGAACCTAACCAGATTAGGGGACCTCAAAGGAGACACTCAAGAAGGGGGAATACCAATCAGAATAGGAACTACCAGAGATGGAACAATGTTCAACAGAACCAGGTACCCCAGAGATGGTTTTCTCAGAGGAATCAATTCCAGAACAGTTATACTCAAAGGAACTATAACCACCAGAACAGGTCTACCTTTCAGAACCAGAGGTGGTCTTCCAGACCCATCTATAGAAAACCAACTTATCTGGGTAGTTATGACACCAGAGATGATTCTTCTAGGATGTACCCTTACAACCAGACCTTTAAGACCATGTCTTTGAGGTAGGCTATTCCAAAGGCCAGATTTGAGAAAAGATACACCAGACCTGTCTATAGGAAAGGTGTTCTGATCAGACCAGTAGCTCAATATGTCATTGTAAGAGGACATGTGCTGGTAGATAGATTTGGAAGGAAGATAAGATCTCCTCATCCAGCAAGGGATGATCTTTATCTATGGATTCCTACAAAACCTGCAACTAACCAATCAGGACCCAGCTCTAGTAGGGGACCTAATTGATTTCTCTGCAGGATGATAAGAGCCCATTGGAGAAAGGACTATCAAGCAAACATGTGTGGTACATTGATAGTGGATGTTCCAAGCATATGACATTCCAGAAAGATCATCTCCAGGATTTCAAGCCAATGAATGGGCCAAGAGTGATGTTTGGTGACAACAACTATGGAGTCACCAGAGGTGTTGGAAAATTGAGCTTCAATGGCGTATCTGTAGATGAAGTCTACTATGTTGAAGGACTCAAGCATAATCTGCTTTCAGTATCCAAATTCTGTGACAAGGGATACTCAGTGAAGTTCTCTAGTGATTCATGCACTGTCTTTTCTTCTGATTAAAATGACATTTTGCTTATAGGCTTGAGGAAGGGTAACATTTATCTTGCAGATTTTAGTAGTTGCCCAAGAAATGCTTGCCTGGTTGCTAAAGGATCTGCAGAAGATAGCTGGTTATGGCACAAGAGATTGGGCCACCTTAACTTCAAAACACTGAATAAGATTGCCAGGAAAGGTCTTATTCGAGGTCTTCCTAATGAAGTGTTTAAGAAGGATCAGGTTTGTGGTTCATGCCAGAAGGGTAAACAACCCAAGACCTCCTTGAAGGATGTCCATAGCACAACCACAACCAGAGTACGTCAACTACTTCACATGGACCTGTTTGGACCAGTTTCTCCTCTTAGTTTCAGTGGAAGGAAGTACACCTTGGTGATAATAGATGACTTTTCAAGATACACTTGGGTAGTGTTCTTGTCTAAGAAAAATGAAACTATCACTAAGCTGCTAGAATTCTTCAAGCAGACCAGAGCATAGTCAGAATCAGAAGTGACAAAGGGACAGAGTTTCTGAATTCACACATTGCAGAGTATTGCAAAGGACATGGGATTTTTCATGAGACATCTGCTGCCAGAACACCCCAACAAAATGGAGTAGCAGAAAGGAGGAATAGAATCCTTAAAGAAGCTGCGAGGACTCTTCTAGCAGAGTACAACACACCACAAAGGTTTTGGGCAGAGGCCATCAATACAACCTGTTATACTCAGAACAGATGCCTAATTGCCCAGAGACATAGCAAGACTCCATATGAGGTATGGAAAGGTAAAACCCCATCTGTTTCATATTTTCATGTTTTTGGTTGTAAGTGTTTCATCCATGACAATGGAAAATCTAAATTAAAAACTTTTGATGCTAAAGTGGCAGATGAAATATTTTTAGGATATTCCAACACCAGTAAAGCTTTTAGAGTTTTTAATAAGAATTCACTTTGTGTGGAGGAAACACCACATGTTGTTTTTGATGAATCTGCTGTTGAGTGTAAGGTGGAATTAAAGTCTTCTGGAGAGACCCATAGTCAGACTACTCCCAGAGTAATCAAGGTCAATCCACCTATTCTTGATTCAGACTCAGATTCAGATTCAGATGTAGACCCATCTTCTGGTTCTCTGAAGGAGAAGTCTTCACAAGGTGCAGAACCAGAGGAGGTTGGAACTCCTGTAGGGGGAAGCTCTTCTGCAGTTGGTGATAATCACCAAGGTACTGCAGAGGATGATCAATCAGGTAAGACCCTGGGAAGGAGGACCCTGGTTGATCACCCCAATGACCTTATAATTGGAGATCCAACTAATGGTGTCCAGACTAGGAGAACTCTTAACTTAACTGCCTTATTCAGTTGATATGTGTCCTTAATTGAGCCCAAAAATACCAAGGAGGCACTGAAAGATTCAAATTGGATTGTTGCTATGCAAGAGGAGCTGAATCAATTCACCAGACATGATGTTTGGGAGCTGGTAGATCGACCAAGGCATCAAAATGTGATAGGCACTAAGTGGGTTTTCAAGAATAAGAAAGATGAGAATGATGTCATTACTAGGAACAGGGCAAGGCTAGTGGCTCAGGGCTATTCTCAGTCTGAAGGAATAGACTATGATGAGACTTTTGCTCCTGTTGCCAGACTAGAAGCCATCAGATTGTTCTTAGCATATGCTACTCACATGAAGTTCAAAGTATACCAGATGGATGTGAAATCTGCCTTTCTTAATGGGATTCTCATTGAGGAAGTGTATGTGGAACAACCTCCTGGTTTTGAACAAGGTGATAAGGTGTTTAAGCTTAAGAAAGCTCTTTATGGGCTGAAGCAGGCAACCAGAGCATGGTATGGCACCCTTTCTCAGTTTCTTCTGGACAATGGTTTTGCTAAGGGTAAGATTGATAGGACATTGTTTAGGAAAGAAGAAGGAAAAGACATCCTTCTGGTCCAAATATATGTTGATGACATCATATTTGGATCCCCTAACAAGAAGCTGTGTGAGAAGTTTGGAAAACTCATGCAGAGCAAGTTTGAGATGTCTGTGATGGGTGAAATGAATTACTTCTTAGGTCTACAGGTAAAACAAACAGAGAAGGGAATTTTCATTAATCAGGCAAAGTACATCAGAAACATGTTAGAGAAATTTGGAATAGGATCTAGCAAGGTAGCCAAGATTCCTATGATGACAAATTTCAACATGGATCCAGATGAGTCTGGAGAAAGTGTGGACCAGACTCAGTACAGAGCACTCATTGGTTCTCTTCTATACCTGACTGCAAGCAGACCAGATATAACCTTTGCTGTAGGTGTGTGTGCCAGATTTCAAGCTAATCCTAAGAAAAGTCATTTGGAAGCAGCTAGAAAGATATTGAAATATCTTAAGGGTACAGTGAATTTGGGGTTATGGTATCCTGCAAATGACAACTTAGAGTTAAGTGGTTACTCAGATTCAGATTATGGTGGGTGCAGAATAGATAGGAAGTCTACAAGTGGAACATGCCAATTTTTAGGAAATAAATTGGTATCTTGGTTTTCTAAGAAGCAGACTTCAGTTGCTATATCAACAACAGAAGCAGAGTACATGGCTGCAGGGAGCTGTTGTTCACAACTACTCTGGATTAGTCAACAGCTTAGGGACTACCAGATTAGAGCCAAGGATATTCCAATATTCTGTGATAGTAATAGTGCAATTGCAATCACCCAGAATCCAGTTCTTCACACCAGGTGCAAACATGTTGATATTAAACATCACGTTATCAGGGATCATGTTGAGAAGGGAGATATAAGGATGGAAAAGATTGCAACAGAGAAGCAGAGAGCAGATATTCTGACTAAGCCTTTGGCTGAGTCCAGATTCAGAGAGTTAGCATTTGAGTTAGGCCTATTGGATCCAGAGATAAATTTGTTTTAGGGGGAACACCAGAGAAGTATCCTTTATTTCATTCCTTTACTTAATATTTTTGCTTTCAAACTAACATGCCTACAGGCTAGATATCAGGGAAGTCACATCTCCAGGTGTGATTCACGCCAGATGAGGCTTGTACCAGATGTGGTACATCCCAGATGAGGTACTGTATAAGATTCCTGAAAAGTCCGGAGTCTTCTCTGACCAGAACCAGATGGGTTTCATCAAATGAGATGTAACACCAGACTAGCTGTGGTATCATCTGGTTACAATATCAGGTGACAGGTATGCTTTTACTTCTCTGGCCTCTGATCATTGGGATACACTTTTCAAATTACTTAATACACCTAAAATGTTTCAACTTCAGAGTGTATTTAAGACTAGGATATAGGGCCTAGGCAATCATTTCGCTTTTTATCTTGACTGCCACAAAACCCTTTTATACCCAGTCCTAATGACCACGCCTATGCACCAGATTAAATCTGTATTTTGCCTTTTATTCTTGGCCATCAGATTTAATTAATGTGCAATATGTCAATCAATTCGAAAATTGATTTTGTTCCCTAAATTAAATTTGGCAATTACACGCGTTCACACCTCATTAATTGTTCAAGCCACGCGTCTTGCCTATTTAAATCAAATCTTGCTTCAATCTGCCTTTTCACGTTTCCTTATTTTCAAAGCCCTAATTTTCTCTCTGCAAGTTTCCTCTCTCTCTCTCTTTCACAGCAATGGCACCCAAGTGCAACTTCGATCCGGAGTATGTTTGCAAGAAGTTGAGGTTTGAAATGGTGGTTGACTTCTACTCCACTAAAAACCCAGCGGCGCTCGAGATTCTGGAACTGCTAAGGAAGTCTGGGGTGGAGGACCTGATCTCCAAGATCCCCAAGGATTTGCGCACGGTGGATGGGTATGCTGCCCAGTTTCTTGTTAGAATGAAGATCCATGATGATCATATTTCCTCCAAGATTGATAAGGAGGATGTCGTCTTCTCGAAGGCTGATTTTTGCAGTTTATTTGGCAATATTTCCTCTGAGGGTGTGGACCCATTGAAGTACAAAGAAGGAGAAGCATTGGAATCTTTCAAGCTTTTTGCCAGATCTTCATGTCAGAACTTGACTAAAGGATTTTTGGATAAACATTTGAGGCAGAAGTACAAGGTTTTGTTCGACATTGTGGTGAAGGTACTAATGTGCGAAAGCCATAGCACATATGCCATCTTTACTGGCAGGCTCTGTGTTATGAGGGCCATTCTGGATTGTGCCCAATGCAATTGGGCAGAGTTCTTCTGGGGAGTAGTGAGGAAGAACAAGTTGAAAGTGCAGAAGGAAGAGTGTCCCAGCAAGCTAGGGGAGCAGCAGTTTTTCTTTAATGCTAATGTCTCCCTGGGGACAAAGCTCACATTGATCTTGGACTCAATCTTTCCAGAAAAGAAGTGGAGAGATTCCTGGTGTAAGGGCTTTCACAAGTCCAAGATACTATTTTCTAAGGATGGTTCTCTTCATGGCCATCCTGACTCTGATGGAGAGCAAGCCATCCCTGCCCCTCCTCTACAAGCAGTGCCCTCACCTGCTAAGGGGCAGAAGCAGCAGAGGCAGCAGAAGGGCCAGAAGAAGCCTGCTAAAGCTACTGGTTCTTCAACCATAGCTTTCTCTGGTTCCTCAGAGGAGGACCAGATTCCCCTTCTTAATATCTTGAAGAAGAAGGGTGATGGTGCAGAGGCTGCTAAGAAGGCAGGAGCACCCAAAAGGAAGAGGCCAGAGGAGGCCAAGAAGGTATCTGCCAAGAAGCCCAGAACTGGGAGAAGGGTTCCAAGGAAACTCCTGGTGGATGAGCCATCAGAGGAGGAGGAGGAAGAAGAGGTTGAGCCTCTTCAAAAGAAGAAATCTAGGGCCAAGAGGGCCATTCTTCAAGAGTCAGATTCTGGATCTGATCTTGGAGATGCTCTGGAGCAGGCAATTGATGAAGCTGCCAGGATCATGCAGGACTCTACTGCTCCAGTCCCATCTGATGAGGTAAACCCACCTATCCCTACCTCTAACCCCATAAATCTTGTTACCCCATCAACCTCTCCCCTAGAAAACCCTCCCCAAATCCCATCTACTTCTTCTGGTGCCCCCATTGCTTCACCAGAGCAGACCCTCCCTGATACCCCCATATTCACTTCCTCCACCATACCTACCCAAACACCTTCTCCCCCACCTTCCCAAATACCCCTTTGCACAAATCCTTCTCCCCCAGCCCCTGTATCAGAGGTGCCATCCACTTCTGGTGCCGAACCTCCCCTACCACCCTCTCCCACCTTTCAAACTACCATCCCTGTCTCTGTACCAGAAGTACCATCTACTTCTTCTGGTGCTGAACAACCCCTTCCCTCAACCTCTACCTCTCAAAACCCTACCCCTCCTCAATCTCATACAGAACATGACCCATCCATTTCTATGGCTCTGGGTTTCCCTGCCCCTCATTCTCCCACCTGTTTGTCCAACGATGATAGTGAAGATGAGGATGCTTCACTGGAGCCGGAGGTCTTAGAACCATCCTCCTCCTCCTCTGGGCCCAAACCCTTCACTTTCTCTTCTACAGAAATGGGTCCCATTAGGCAGAGTATGAGTGTAAGTGCTCAGCTCTGGCTAAGAGAGCACTTCTCTATTCTGTTGGAGCACTTACCACTTTTGGCAGATCTCACTGATGCAAAAGTCTGGAGCAAGGCCAGACTTGAAGATGTGGAGGACCTCATGTTGTTGCTTGAAGAGATGGGTCCTCCCAATTTCACTGCCTGGGATATTGATCTCAAGAAAAAGCTCAACATCCAGAACCCTGTAGAGCTTGAGACCCCAGAGGCAGCCAAGGTGTTGATCCGCACCTTGTTGATTCAGAGAGGAGTTATGATTTCTCCTGCGGGCCCCTCATACGCATTTGGCCCTCACTTCACCTTCCCTCCAGAGCTCTACTCTGATGAGGAGGATTTTGATGTCACTCCTGCCATGCTGCAAAAGATGAAGACCTTCTTCAATGAGTAGATCATGCAGATTGGACGCTTCTCTAAGGCAATTCAACATATGGCCCCTGCTGTGATTGAGCACCAGATCCGGCAGGAGAGGAGGATCTTCTTGAAACAGATAAAATCCACCTTTGCTGCTGCCAAAGCCTCCTTCAAGGCAAATGGTCTTCTTGTTAAGCTGGATGTGATGCACAGCCAGAAGCAGCTCCAGGAGCATGTGCTGGAACAGCTGAGGCCAATCTCTGTGTTGAAGGTGGAGATGGCTTCCCAGATGCTGCAGACTGCTAAGCTTAAGGACTCCCTCCAGGAGATGCTAGAAAAGCAGGAGAGGCTAGTTGCTGAGTCCAAAGCCTACCTGGAGGAAGCCAAGCAGCTGCGTGACCTTCACTCTTCCTCCAACACTGCCTTGCCTGATCTCATTAGGCAGGTGGTGGAGCCCCTTATTGATGAAGTTAAAAAGGGGGAAGAGAAGGCCAGAACTGATCTGGCAAAGACCACAAACAAGACTCTCTTCAGCCATGGTGCTCGTTTGGACCTGCTGGAGAACACCTTGGCCCAGGCCGAGCTGCAGAAGAAGAAGAAGAAGGAAGAGCTCAAATCCCTTACCATGGCAAAGCAGCTTACGGCAGAAGAGGAGTCTTCAGAAGCAGAGCAGGATCCTATCCAAATCTCTGGACCTGCAAAGAAGAAGATAAGAAAGGTGAAGAAGAGCTTCCTAGAAGAAGTTGTTGAGGAGGCAGATAAGAGATTCAGGGAAGAAACGCCTGAAGAGAGGTAAGCCAGAATAAGGAAGAACATAGATGAAGAGCAGAGGCTCCGATATGTTAGGAGGCAGAATAAGAAGACCAGAGAAGCCGACATCTCTTCTGGAGCCAGTGGATCCAGCCAGAAGAAGAAACGTCCTGTTGAGGTGATGGACATTTTGCCACTCAGGACAGAAGGGTCCTTTGACTCTACTGTGCCTGTCCCTCTGATAGAGAAGTGGAGAGAAGCCAAGACTTTGTGGTTCATCCAGCACTACATCCAAAGGCCTCCACAAAAGGATGATGCTCTCATCAACAGGACATTCCATTCTTGGATGAAGGCTTATGATGCAAGTCTGTACAAGCAACTGATGGACTCCACCATAGAGTTCAACCTGGAGGTTACTGCCCCTGAATTCCATTATCTTAACACTCCAATGATAGGGGACCAGGATGATTGGGCTGAACTGAAGAAGCTGTACAAGACCAAGGTGTTGGCAAACTTCACTCCAACATCTTCTGCAGAGTTGAAGGCCATTCAAGACAGGTTTCTTGACTGATTCCTGGTGCCCAAGGAGAACAGAAGATATGCCTAGAATAGGACCAGAATTGCATTGTAATCTGTAATCTCTTTTATCCTTATTATTAATGAAATATCATATCTTCTCTGTTCAAAAGATAACTTCTTGTTGTCTTAATTGTTTGTCTGATAAGATCTATTCTAAGGTCTTATCCTCTTATTGTTTTTATGCTTAAGTATCTGTATTTTGATCAGTTCTGGTTAAGTTTTAACTCCATCAAAAAGGGGGAAATTTTTAGGATAAATGTTGTATAGTTTTGATGAGTTAAAATAAACCAGAGAATGTAATAGGACCATCTGGACCTGTTAGCCAGATGATGAACTAGATTAGGACTTAGTTTAGGGGGAACTGCCAGACCAGAAGACCTCACCAGAAGACTCACCAGAAGACCTCACCAGAAGAGTCACCAGAAGACCCACCAGAGGACTTCACCAGAGGACTTCACTAGAGGACTCCATCAGAGGACTTCACCAGATGAGACTGACCAGAGGCAGAGGACTTTCCCCAGACCAGACGAGTCCGGACCAGACGAGTCTGGTGAAATAAAAGATGCTCAGAAATATCTCCTGATTCTGATGAGCATTCTGTTTCTTAACCAGATCTGGACCAGAAGACATCAAGGTTGCCTGGTGTCTGGTCCTGCCTTCTCTGGAGAGAATCAGAGTTAGGCATTGGAAGCACTTGACTGTTGGTGATTCAAATCAAGTCAACAAGATCAGGATTGGGAAGTTTGAAGTCAATCAATCCAAGGATCTCACCAACCAATCAATCAATTAGGGAATTGATTGATTGAAGCTTCCCTAAATAAACGATCTGATTGGATTAGCTCTCTAACGGCTATACTCTAATCACCTCTATAAATACATAGTGCAATCTCAAGAAAATGGGCTAGAGAGAATCATACGCGCACGAAGTCATATTCCAAGCTCTTATTTATTAAGCATATAGCACTCTTATTCTGTTCATACTTTAATATTTACTCTTAAGGAGTTGTTGGACCTCAACCTGTTCATCTACAAGATAAGGTTGAAGGTCGTGGTCTTTAGATCGAAGTTAGATCTAAAGATATTGTAAGAAGGAACTGGTACTTCACAATTCCAGTAAGTAAGTTGGTTGTTGGTTGGATAGTGAGACCCCTTGATCAAGGAAGAGTGGACGTAGGATATTCAGATCCGAACCACTATACATCCGGTCTTATTTACTGTTTTCATATTTACTTTCTTGCTTATTTTATTGTGCTCTTGTGAAAAGTACTTTGCTCAAGACATTCCTTTTAAAGCTTCCGCAATTTATCAATCTAGTGTGACCAACAACTCTTCCAACGAGGATCGATTATGGGACCTTCTAGGTTGAGTTCATCCTCGATCATGGGTCCCGTCTCTAGTCTTAGCTCTATGTCTTCAACCTTATTTGGTTTGGATACGGCTTCCTTTCCCTGCTATTCGCCTAAGCCCTCCTGCTCGCCCTCGTCCTGTTGGTCGTCTACCTCCATCATCTCGGTGTCAGTGGAATCCATGATTTCATCCAAGATGGAGGGTTCATCCTCAGCCCTGCTGCTCGGCTGTTCGTCCATGACGGACACTTTGTTATCTTTAGGTTGAAGTTGCAGGAGACATTCTCGAGCTTTTTTTTGATCGCCTTTAACCGTACCTGAACCTTTTGGAGTTGGAAATTTAAGACAGTAGTAGTATGTTGAAACGGCCGCTTTGAATTCATTCATAAAAGGTCGACCGAGAAACCCGTTGTAGGCAGACTGTTGATTTACAACTAAGAACTCTACCATTCTAGTCAGTCTCCTTTCGGGATTCTCGGTCGATACAAGTTCGACCGGTAACGTAACTAAACCTAAGGGAACAGTTACAACATCTCCGAACCCTACTATCTTATGATTTCATTCTTGTACATACTCCTCACAATCACCTAACTGATCTAGTGTACTTTTAAATATGATGTTTGTGTATGAGTCGATGTCCACAAACAGGCGGTAGACTCGGATCCCCATGACATTGGCACAGATGATCAGTGAGTCGTTGTGTGGAGTGAGTATTCCGTCCAGGTCTTTTTCAGAAAACACTAAGTCTCCCGTCTTTTTAGTTGCTTGGTTCACTCCTACTTCTCTGACTTGAACCACTGCTCTTAAGTCTGCTTTTCTCTTTCTTTTGGACATTGGAGGTCTTCCGTCTGAACAACCTCCTACCGGTCCGACCGGTTCAACCATTAAGATTTCTCGGGCGGGTTCTGCCGGAGCTGTGAATGCCTTCTTACCCTTCTTGTCCATCCTGCTCGGCTGCTCATCTTCTTCGTCATCCTCCGAGCTAGATGGAACTGTCATTCTGGGCCTCTTGCTTGGCTGCCTTTTAACGAATTCTGATAAATTCCCTTCTTCATAGAATCTCCACAGTTGCTTCAAGATGTCCCGGCACTCACTTGTGAAATGGCCTATGTTCTGGTGATATGCACAGTACTTGTTAGGATTCAGTTTCCCTCGCTCTTGCCGTATTTTCTGAGGTTCTGACAACATATCTTTATCCTTCACACTGTTATATACAGCTTCTATGGATGTGGATAGGACATGGTTCAACTTTTCTTTTAACTCGGTACCTTCACTGAAGGCCTTCATATTCTTGGGGGCTTTGTATTCCCCTCCTGACTTTTTCCCCGACTTCTTGGAGTCAGCCTTGTCACCTAACTCTTTTTGTAGGGTTTCTTGCATTGAGATGTACACACCGGCTTTATGCCTGAATTCAGAGTAAGTCTTAGGGAAAGCCAGGTGTATTTCTTTCCAGATGTTTGTCCCTTTTTTGAGTCCTGCCATGACTGCCACGATTTTGGTGTCCTCACTCATCATCTCACCTTCTAGCAGGACTTTATCAAATCTTTCAAGGAAAGCTCTATCGGACTCTTCATCTCCTTGTTTCAAATCCGCGAGTCTGTGTCTTTGTGTGAGATAAGATCCGACCGTTAAAAAGTGTGATAGGAACTCCTTGCTGAGTTGCATGAATGAATTTATAGAGCCGGGGGTAAGCGCGGAGAACCATCTGTGGGGACCATCACCTAAGGTTAATGGGAAGTTACGGCACTGTGTTGCATCAGACGCCCCCACTGATATCATATAGTCAGTATATTTGGATAGATGCACCTTCGGGTCTGAGTTTGCTTCGTACAGGCTTACGGCTGGGAACTGTACTTTCTTTTGGACCGATGCATTCAGTATTGCAAGGGACAGGGGTGATGACAGCAATACCGTTGGTCCCATGCCACTTTGGGCTTCTAATTGTTTCTTCATTTCTTCGACTGTCCTTTTGAGGTTAAGCAACTCGTCCGGAGATGTTCTTTCGTTAGAAGGCTGTTCATTGTGGTTTGGTTCGAAGCCTTCACCACGATGCAGTCCCTTGCTAACGGGACATTTCTCCTGTGTAGCTCGTCGAGCTACGTTGCTAGCCCCGTTGGGACCCAAACGGCCAAAAGCTAACCTCCTGAGCCTATCGTGGACAGAGGGGCGAGCAGCAGGGTGTGCTCGCTCCTCGCTTCTTTGGGAGTTTTTTTTCCTACATTCTTCGTGGCTCTCCACTCGATTTCCTCTGTTAACATGGCTCCGACTCCTTGTTTCTTTGCTTCTCGACTCCTTGCCACCCCCTGGAGTGGATTCTCCTCGGCTTCCTAGTCGTTCGCTCATTGGTGTTTTGCCCTTGGCCCTCCTTGCTTGTTCACTATCAACCTCCTTTATTCTTATATCTTCTCGTTGTTTGGTTCTTCGCTCCGTTGCCCGGTTGCTCGCCTCCGGGGTCTCAGATGGTCTATGCCCTGCTGCCCGGTTGCTCGCCTCCGGGGCTCTTGATGGTCTAATGGCTTCTTGTTGTCTTTGCAAGGATTGTAAAACGGTAATTATTTTCGCCAATTCTTCCGGATTCTGGGCCAAGGCCTCCACTTCAGGGGGAAGAGTATCAATAGTGACTTGGACATTTCTCCGAGACATTGTTCGCACCGTTCGTGCATGGTCACCCGTTGATGACACTCTAGTTCGGGACTTGCTAGCCGGATGCGTGCTCGATTCTTGCGGTTCTTGTGATCTTACCATTTCTCCGGATATCAAATGTTCCTTTAATGAGAGTCTTGTGTTTATGAGTGTTGTCCTAAAAACAACTAGCCTTGCATGTATGGATTTGACTATTTACAAACCTTTATTCATATATGCATGCATTTAAATTTCTTAGGACTTACCCAATTCCATACAACAACCAACTTGCACTATTTAGCCCAGTTTCCGGCGACCTACTGCCGGATTTTTGCAGTTTCCGGTGACTTTTTGCAAGGATCTTTCAAATCTTCAACCAATTGGAGGTTCGGACCCTCCTTCTAGCGCCAATTGTTGATGATCTTGATTCAATGTATATGATTAGTGGCTATTTAAGCTTGGAAGATCATCAAACAAGGTCTATGAACTAGGATTAAATAATAAATTAGCTTGAATAGGAGTTGAGAAATAAGTTTGCAAGAGTTTTGCCTTTTTCTTGAATATTTGAACCCCCTTTTCATTATCCCATGAAGGGGTATATATAGATTACAAGCAAGCATGAGGTGTCACCTCCTTAATCAATTTCATTTACAACATGACAAGTGTTAAAACACTTGTTATATCCTTAAGCTATTACATCTTATACAATGACAAGTGTTAAAATACGTGTTTGCTCCTAATGTAATGCCTAATTATTGGGATTTCTGATGATCTTCCGTGGTGTCCTTATGCTCGTCTGCTCGCCTCTTTTTGGTTCCTTTTTAGCTCTTCCTGGTCAAGTTGTTCGCCTATCTTTCTATGTACTAATGACCAGCTGCTCGCCTCCATTGACTTGGCCATTTACCCAGCTGCTCGCCTCCTAGTGCCTTTTTCCCTGTTGCTCGTCCTATTTAATTTTTTCCCTTAATGACCTCTTAATTTATTATTTTAGTATTTTTTATCTTAATCTCGTTGCTCGGCTGTTCGCCTATCAATAAATAAGTCCGGCAAAGGACATTAAACTTAGCGCTCAATGGGAGGCAGCCCATTTTTACTTGCTTTCATTTATTTTTGCCTTGTTCTTTTAATTGTGTTTCGTGGTTTGTTTTGTCTAGGTGTTGGGGTCGTGTGTTGAGGCTCGGTGAGGATTTCGAGCTTTATGGAGAGATACGTACTTGAGGGAAACTTTAGGAAAATGTGAGCATACTCAAGGAGCTTAACGTGAGGTGATCGTGTCTTGAAGAAAGAAGAAAGTGCTTGGTGCTAATTGGAGGTAGTAAACCCCAAACTTATAATTGCTTAGCAATGTCTAAGTTTGGGGGGGGGGGGGGGGGGGCTATTTATCTTGATTCTTTATATTTTACATTGCACCGACGCACTTGAGGCTTCACTTTTACATTGCACAAACGCACACCTTATTTTTGTAGAGTTTTGTTTATTTGAGTATTTGGTATAATTTTTTAGGTTAAATGTTTAGTGATAGCTTATTTTGTTGATTTGGGAGTTAAGATCTTGTGACTTGGTGTTTGAGAAATAATTGATGGTGATTGTTTGGTTTTTGAGATTTAGTTGAGCTTGATGGTATTGATTAAACTTGCTTCTTTACTTGTTCATGTGATGACTGTGCTTGATTTTTTGCTCGATCCATGATTAGACAAGCCCGTGAGCTTTAGACTTGCATACATTTTGGTCTAATTTCTTTCTTGTGAGTATCGTTCATGCTTGTGTGCTCTAGAACTTGCCAATTGTCTTGTTTGAGTCTACATTAAGTGTGAAATTTTTGAAAATAATATGAGGCCATCTTTGATTTGAATAGTCACTTAGCCAAATTTTCCATACCAAATGAAAATTTTCCGTAGTTAGCCCTTTTGAGCCTATTGCCATATTTTCTTGGCAACCTACAAATTTAGCCAAATTATCCTTTTTGTGAGCCTAATTTTTCCTATGAGCTAGTGGTGCTTGAGTGAGGATAGTGAGGTTGAGTTGAGCTTTAATGTGAATTTGGTGGATAAGTTTGTGTGGTAGTGAAAAGAAGAAAAAAAATATCTAATTTGCAGAATTAACCGTCAAATAAAAAATCTGCACAAAAATATAGAAATTGTTAACAAATATATCATAACGTATATAAGCCGTTTATAACATATAATGAAAATAATAGTATGATACATATGAGTCTTATTTAACGTCTGCTAAAAAATAAGAACATTAGTTTGATTCATCAAATATTATCAAAAAGAAAAGAAGAAGAAAAATCGAGTGGTATTATAAAATAATAGATAAACAATAATATGATTGGTATGAATCCTCTAATGCCTGCAAATTAAATCAGAATTTGAAATAAGTTTGAAATGAAATCTAATGTTTGAGCAATGAATTTTGAGATTTATAGAAAAGTTTTAATGAAATAAACGATCAAGATTAAAAGTTTGAAATAAACGGTTTGGATCAAAAGTAAATATTTGACTAAATGAGAGAATAATGATTTTAAAATAGGATGGTCTCACCTTTGCCACATAGGCACAAAGTGCTTTGCTTATATATAAGTATTGATGGATTAGGGGCATCACCAAACGGGCCCTTGGAATAGCTCCAAACAAAACCTACATGAAGAAAATGCCTAAATCATAATTTCCTGGAAATTTTGTAGGTTGCGTGGGGCCATTGACTGGACTTCCAAGTCTACGCATTGATGTCGAATACTTACAAAGACTAATATTTGGAAATTTAATTTCCAAAATAATTTTACTTGTTAAGCATGAGGAATATATTTCGAAAAAATAAACGGTCAAATATTTTACTATCACGATTGCTAATAAATTAAGACAGGGTTGAATACACGAACGAATGAAAACAGAAGCACAATATAGCAAACAATTGAACAGGTCGCGTAGTTGCTGTGAATAAAATACCAATATTCGCAACGATACATATATAATGTACGTTCAGATTGTTTTTGTATTCAATATTAATCAAGAGTATAAAAAAAAATTGTGTGTTAACTGTCAAACACATTTCAAAGAGTGAGATGTTTCTGTTCCATTTAAAGTAAGAAAGTGAAATGTTGGGAGTCATGAGTCAAGCTGCCCACCAAACACTGAAAGAATTAAAAAAATGGTGGTAAAAGCTTGGAAGAGATTATAGACTACAACTCTTACTGGTATATATAAGTGAATTGAACACCAATAAAAAATACTGAGTATAATATTCCCAGAAACTAATTAATTTACAACATTTAGAAAAGATGAAGTATTCTGGATGTGAGTTGAGTAGCATCATTATTATCAGTAGCATATTGGTGACTACAGCTACAGCTATTGGTGATGATTATGGAAGGGATAGAGAATTGGAGGCATTGAGTAAGTGGAGGCCTCTTAAGTCATCACATACTCATCATTGCAACTGGACTGGCATCTCTTGTAATCGCGCTGGTCGTGTTGCCCAGATGACCACACCACAAGGATGCCCTGCTTCAAAACTGCAAGGTCTATATTGGAAGCGTCGGCTTGAAGAATTAGAGGTGTCAGTGTTTCCATACCTCACTAAAATTCATCTAGGCGGATGCGGCTCCCATCTCCATGGTCATATCCCAGAAGAGATAGGTACATAAACTATCCTATCTAATTTATCTCAATTTGTCTCCTAATAGCCTCAAAGGCAAATTACCACTTTCACTGGCAAAAATCACCGGGAGGTGTTTGACATTTCTTCAAATAATATCATTTTTGGTGGCATTCTGCCTCAAATAGGAAACCTGTCCAGACTAACTCATCTCAACTTGGCTGATAATCAACTCCTTGGATATATCCCTGCAGAAATAGGTAAGCTATCCAGTCTATCTTATCTCAATTTGTCTCTTAATTCTCTTAGAGGTATGTTGCCTCTTTCGCTGGCTAGTCTCTCCAAAGTGGAGGTGTTTGACATTTCTTCTAATGACAACATTTTCGGTGCCATTCCACCTCAAATAGGAAACCTATCCAAACTAACTCATCTCAACTTGGGTGGCAATCGATTCAGTGGTGAGTTGCCCTATTCACTGGTGAACCTCACCAGATTGGAGGTGTTTAACATTTCTTATAATTACGATATTTCCGGCGCCATTCCACCTGAAATAGGAAGTTTATCAAAACTAACAAATCTCAACTTGGATTTCAATCAACTCACTGGTGAATTGCCTTCTTCACTGGCGAATCTCACCAGATTGGAGGTGTTTGTCATTTCAAATTCAGACGTTTCTGGTGCCATTCCGCCTGAAATAGGAAGCCTATCCGAACTAACTTATCTTCACCTGGGTAGAAATCGAATCACTGGTGCCATCCCGCCCGAATTAGGGGACCTTAGAAGCTTGGTTGTTCTTGATTTGAGCTACAATTCAATCAATGGGTCTCTGCCTTCGACCTTGGGCCAGTTACAAAAATTGAAATCTTTGTTTTTGGCTAATAATAACTTGGAAGGTGTTTTTGTATTGGGAGTAGAAAAGCTTCCTCACATCAAAAGGATTGTCCTAAGCAGAAATTTAATCTCTGGGCATATACCTATTCAGCTTGGATTTGGTGCGAATGCACACTCGCTCACTATTGATCTTTCCTTCAACAATCTCTCTGGGGGAGTTCCCAAATCTCTTTCTAATTTGAAGAGTATCGATTTGACCTTCAATAATTTAGAAGGTCAAATTCCACCTAGTGTTTGGCGTAAGTTTCCAGAAACCTCGTTTCTGGGCAACCCCAGTTTACTACCCCCTCATGATTCGAAAGCAATACCTTCTACAACAATTTTTGTCTCTGTTGCGTTGTGCTTTGTCTGTTCAATTTTGGGTGGACTCATCTACTACATTAAGAGAACAAAAACGACATCAGTGATGCCTGATCCCAAGCATGGAGACATTTTCAAGATATGGAATTACGACGGCAAGATTGCATATAAAGATGTGATTGAATCCACAAGTGACTTTGACCTCAGATACTGCATTGGGACCGGAGGCTATGGCAGTGTGTACAAAGCACAATTACCCAGCGGAAAAGTTGTTGCTGTTAAAAAGCTTCACAGATTCGAAGGTGAGAATCCAACATATGACATGTGTTTTAGGAATGAAGCCAAGTTTCTGTCTGAAATACGTCACCGAAGCATTGTGAAGCTTTTCGGGTTTTGTCTGCACAACCGTTGCATGTTCCTCATCTATGATTACATGGAAAGGGGAAGCCTATTCTGTGTGTTGACAGACGCAGAAGAAACCCTGGAGCTAGATTGGATGAAGAGAGTACATATTGTGAAGGACATTGCAGATGCTCTGTCTTACATGCATCATGATTGTACCCCACCAATTTTACACAGGGACATTTCAAGTAGTAACATACTTCTGAATTCAAAGCTTGAAGCCTGTGTATCAGATTTCGGGACGGCTAGATTGTTGGATCCTGACTCATCCAACCAGACTCTGCTTGTGGGAACTCATGGTTACATTGCACCAGGTACGTATATCACAATCATATTTCAGTTGATTTATCTTTGTATCTGATGATATGTATCCATTTTGAATTTTCAGAGCTTGCGTATACCATGGTTGTTACAGAAAAATGCGATGTTTACAGCTTCGGTGTGGTGGCCCTAGAAACCATATTGGGAAATCATCCAGGGGATTTCTTGTCCTCCATATCCACAAGATGCTTTGAAAACATGATGCTCCAGGACCTGTTAGATAAGAGGCTACCATCTCCGGATGATGTAAGAGTGTCTAGGGATGTGGTTCGTGCAGTGAAAATAGCACTGAGTTGCACACGTGCAGATCCAAAGTGTCGACCATCAATGCTTCAGGTGTCACGGGAACTTGCTGTTCGCTCACCGCCATTACTAATGCCATTGCGTTCCATATCAGTTTCGCAGCTAATATAGTTAGGCATTACAACGTCTGTTTGATCTTATTCAGAAGTTACTTAAAGCAGTTTCACCTGTAGTAAATCCATATTCATGATACTACAGAAGCAAATCCTAGCAATGTATAACATGTATACAACCAATAAAATTGCCTTTTGAGCTTGCTTCCTCTGTTATATAGCAAGTCCAATGTACATGTATTCTTTTCTACGATATATTTAAATATACGTGTATTTAATTGTGAGTAAATGCAATCTCCAATGTATAGGTGTGGACTGTGGTAGCACTTTAAACAATAGAAGAGGAGCCAATTCTCGTGCATAAAGCCCAGAAAATTTTAAATTGCATTGAATGAAGAGTTACCATTATTCAAGAGCAACAAGTGTTTATTAGTGGATTCTTCTAAGCTAGTCGAGCAGGGGTGCTCGAGCACCATCCAGCAGGCAGCGGCTTTGTCAAATCCTTAGTGCTGCTCGAGCAACCTTACTCGAGCAGACCCCAAATTTCTCCACATTAACACTTGGCTCGATCATTGGCTCGTCTCTTGAACACGGTCTCTCATAACTTCTCATTCTTGATCTTCACGATCATGTTTCTTTTCGATCCAATTCCCTTAAAAACGAGAAAACACCCAACTTAATCAAGAGTTTACCATTTAAATCAAAGATCACCAAAATCATGCAACTGTTCTCTATATTTCCCACATTTTTAAGCTAAAAAACTTAAACGTGACACCTAATCAGCTAGTGCTTTCAAGTTTCAAACAACAAAAGAAGAATATATTGATGCAACGGGTGCCTAATTATGATTATGTTAGCTATGAAATTTTTGAACCTATGCACACTATTGCTTACAAAAACTAAAATAAAATTTTATTAGAAGAGCATTCCTTGACCTCATGTGTTTAATATTGGGGCTGAGGATTTAAATATTAACGGTTGCCTTAATTTTCATATAATTTGATAACACCTAAAATCTGAAAACTGGCACAAGTGAGCGAACTGAAAATTGGCCGAGTATAAAAACTAGAAATCTTCAAAATCAATTTCCTAGACTAAAAATCAATATCATTTTAGCCTATAAAATGCAAACAATATTATAGTTCAGCACAGAGAGTGATAACTCTCCATGTAATGATTAGTTTTTTCAATTTCCTCTCCAAGTTTTGTCCAAATCAATGTTTAATGGAAGAGAAGAAGAAGCAGAGTCAGTTAAACGCATAAGCTCAAGTTGATGGGTCCATACCAGAATTATATGTTCACTCAGGCCTTCAATCGAACAGGCTTGTCTACCATATTATCATCACGACTAAAAAAAATACAATTACTACTCCAAAGCTTAAGAATTTACATGAAAAATACTGAAATACTTGCAGAAATCATCACACAAAAATACAAATATTTCACTCATTGCTGAAATTCAGATTTCAGCAGAGGACTACAGAGTAAGACAAACATAGAAAAATCAAGTTATTCCTTACCTTTGGAATTTCTAAGTTTTGGGGATTCTATAATTGCATTCGAATTTTCGAATTTCTGAGATTGGGGATTCTTTCTCCCGCGGATTTCTAGATTAGCACAATCACCATCGAAATCTCTTTCCAATTCGGAGTTAGAATATTCAGATAAATTAAGTTTGAAGGAGATTTTTTTTGTAATTCTTAACCCGGATTAACTGAGTTGGTAAAAGAAACCAAGGGTGGTTAGTTCTGTGGGACACGTGGCCACAATTTCACAGGTGGAAGAGGCGCATGAAATAGAGATCCCATACGAAAATCTATATCTATAATATGTATATGTATATCTATAACTATATAATACAAACTACATTGCCTATTTTAGATTTTGGCGGGAAATTTTTTGGTACGTTGATTGGTTTTCTATGATTCGATCTCAGCCGTTCCTTTTTTATTGTTGTACTATTATGGTATGTTTGAATTTTTTTTTAATACAACCCCTAAATTTTAGCTGTCTTTTCAAAGCCAAAAAACCTCTATTTATAGTCCTCATTTCTCTTCTTTTTGCATACATTCATCCAAGATATTTCAAGCAATTCCATGGAGTTGTTTTGAATGTATTTTATATTGTTTGGTTAGTTTTTTTTTTTTTTTTTCATAATTAGGCTATAGATGAATCATTCTTCTGTATAGAAAAAGTAGTTTTTTTTTTTTTTTTTTTTGCGTAAATAGGTTTCCTCTCTGCTCTACCTTTCAGCCACACACCTCCTCGAGGCTGAAATCTCTGCCCCTACAGCGCCGTTTCTGTCCGATCCTCATCACAAATTTGAAGTTGTGTTGAAGATTTAGTGTTATTTATCAGAGTTTTTTTTTTTTTAGTTGGGTAGAAATTTTTTAGATGTAATTTAGTTAATTTGTGAATTTTATTAAAACTATATTTTAATGCATATATATATATATATATATATATTTTTTTTTTTTTTTTTAACTTTTGTTCAAGATATACATTGAGTGGAAATTTTCCAATATATTCTTCAGAATTTTTAAGAAGATGTTGGTTACTTTGGCCTTTTACACTTATGCACTTATTATAAAAAATTAAATAAAATCAAACTCAAAATAAAAATAATCTCAAATTACTTAAAGAAGAATCACTGCAATAGGTTTCAATAATATATGTATTGGGAACTCATATCATATGTATGAACCTACAACTTCTTGGGCATCATCGAATTTCTTATAGTAGCTGGGTTTTGACAGCTTTGTGTTGTATTTCATAGACTGGTCAAAAATAAAATTTTCGTCTAATGTAATGTGTAGGCTTCCACGATTCATAGCATTTATATATTTCTGTTTTTAATGGTTTGAGATGTATACAGTGTGAAAGAAAAAATATTTTCTCATAGTGCAAGCTCTCAATTCATTCTCTAATTGGAAGGTTATAAATTCTTCATTTGTTAAATTCCCCTCCTTCGTTAGTTTCAGTTTCGATTATAACTTCAGTTTATACCTTTTCATTTTTCTTTCTCATTCGTTAATTAAATAATCAAGTGAGAAGTATATTTGTAGAGCAAGAACCTCAATTTTATCAATAACAAATTTTGAAGATTGACAAATCTTTAAAAACGATTTCATGTGCCTTTTGTTTCTTCGTGTTTTGATTACAGCTTCGAACAAATACAATTTTTTTTTCATTCTTATATACAATGGTACAGAAATCAATATTAAAAGAAATCAATATTAGTGTTTCTTACGGTGACAAATAATCCAGGAATTTTAGGGTTTTAATTATGGACAAAAACAATGAGAAAAGTGATAGGGAGGAAAAATAAAATTAATTCATAATTTAAATAATGTATAGGTAACATAGACATTTAATTTAAGGATATTTTTGTTAAAAGAATTTTATGGGGTATGTATAGTAGAATCGGGGGTTTGTTTAGCCGTGCCCTAAAAAAATTGAGTGATTCTTCTTAGATATTTTTTTAATTCTTTATTTCTGAAACATTATATACAATTTACGTGGTATTTTTTTTTAGTTTTTTTTTTATTTCCGAAACATTAAAAGATATATCTATGAATAAATTTCAGTTTTAAAATTCTCATCTTGCATGTTTTACATATTGTTTTCCTAATAACATGTATGTAATATTAAATTAAGAGTAATTGCAAAAATATTAGACATATATTTGTAAAATTAATGTCATATTTATTTTGGTTTCGTTTTCCTAAAAGGGAAGATTAAATGATTTACGTTAATTTTGCTATTATAGTATCTATATTATTTTCATGTTTTAATGACAATTTAAATTAAATGTAATTGAGTGATTATTGTTAAATTATGAAATTAAAAATTTTAATAATGGAATTTCAATTCAACAAATTGAATGTTCGAATATTCATAATAAATTTACTATTTTCAAAATAATACTTTGCCTATAATGTCACGGTAAATATATTATTTTGGATTATAAATTGGTGTTTTATTTTATTTCATTTCATATCATGTCGAGGACATTTTACATTGTTTAAATATTTATTATAATTAATTGAAGATAATTTTTAGTATAATTTATTTTTTAATCTCAGTATATATAGAGTGGAATTGGTTCATAAATGAATCATTGAAGGGTATTAGTTATTTTTACTAAAGAGTATTAATTATTTTAATCGAATAGTATTAGTTGTTTTCACCAAAGAGTTTTAGTTTATTTTCAGTAAATAATTAATACAATTTAGTGAAAACAACTAATACATTTAAGTGAAAAAAACCTAATAATTTTTAATAAAAATAACTAATACCCTTAAATTAATTATATATAACCATTTTCACTCTATATATATATATATATATATATATATATATAATTTTCCGATGGAAGATTATATAGTAGATGTCAAGATTTGTAATGATTAGCTCCCTGATTTAATTTCAAAGTTTCCTATAATAAATATGTAGTAATTATCTCCCATATTTATTATATTTAATGCGGAAAAAAAAGTTAAGTTATCATTACTGTTTTACAAAACAATATAAATCAAAACAACTAATCACATTTTGGCAGAGTATTATATGAAAATAGTCCATGATAAGCTTATCACGAAATAATTTTAAAGTATCATTAATTTCATTTGGAGTATTATTTATCTCATCAGGGGTATTATTAGTCTAAGTTCAAGAAAATTGTTTTAAATTTTCTTGAACTCAGACTAATGATACTCCTGACAGGTTTAATGATACTCCTGATGAGATTAATGATACTCTAAAATTATTTCATCTTAAACTTATTATAAAGCGTTTTCATATAAAACATATTCAATCATTTTAATTGATTGAAATTAAGTCATCAATTTCAATTTTTTTAAGTTTCCTATTTTCAGCGTGCACATGCATGTGCCTTAGAATTTTTTAATTTTTCTTTTAAAATTAATTAGGGAATAATAAAAAAAAGTTACTCTTTTTTCCAAGGAGAAAAGTCGTCATTGTTGTTATTATTATAATAATAATAATAATAATAATAATTATTATTATTATTATTATTATTATTATTTTAACACTATGTTAAAGTTTTCAATGTTTTTATAATATATATATGTATATGTGTTCACGTACCTATTCAAATTTTTTGTGTAAATAAAATCAAAGTAATGATTATTGTTGTATAAAAATAACAATTAGTTAAAAATTATGGAAATTATTTTGTTATAAATAGTAATGATATTAATATATTTTTATTCAAATCTAAAAATTAATTAGAAAATTATTAATCCTATCATCTACATTACAATTTACTTCTACTTTAATTTCATACTAACCATTCTAAAAGAAAATACTACAAACTTACAATTGTCAATAAATTATTTTTTGGTTTCATGAAACACCATTATTAATTGATTGTGAGATGAACAACACATAAAATCAAATATTTTGAAAAGCAAAAAACTAATCAATCTCATACATGAAACATCTCATTTTCAATAACTATGACCCATGGGCTCATGAAACTCAACCCATTCACATATTAAGGGGAAATGTGATACAAATATTAAGGTGGAGATCTATCTCGTGAATGAGACTGTTCCACACAAGTTTTAAAATGTGAATTCGAGTTCTCTGGAAATATACTCATTAATATATTAAGTTTTAGGATGCAATATTAATTATTTAAATTTTAATTGAATAATAGTCATTTACACTGTGTCGGGTTACAAAGTCTTGATTTTGGTAATTTTAATTATGTCAAAGATACTTATTTTTTGTTATATTTATTTCAAATCATTGTTACTTAATTTTGTTTGTGTGTTTATTTATGTTATTAATATAAAGTTGCATTTTTTTTAAATTTAAAAAAAAACATTGAATTTATTATTATGTAACAATTTTTAAAATAAACAAGTTGTTTTTGTTTTTTTTATTAATGATCAAATATGGAATTATTAATTCTTAATCAAATTAAAATATGAAATCATTATAGATAAATTTATTGTAGGGTGCACCTATCTACACGCATTATGTTTACCAAGTTCACTCACTTTAATTCATCCACATCATATTATAATTTTTACTAAATATACCCACATACACATCCCTAAAAATACTCATCCATCAATCTCACTCAATGTCAATACAACCACCAAACATATCTACTTTGCACCTCTCCAATCTAGCGACCATGAAAAACGTGACTAACGTGACATCAATTAGTTAAAGAGGCTGAGAATTTGGTGTGAAAGAAATCAACAAAATAATATAATTAGTTGATATGTATTATATTTTTTTTCAATGTTAATGCGATGGTCTTTTCCTTTCTGTATACTATATTTTTCTATTCCTTTTTGTTTAAAAAGTGACGGAAAATGCAACTGGACCGTATATAGAGAATTTAAGTTTTCATTCAAATGTTTCGACTGAAAAGTCAAAATAACTATTTTGAAGATAATGTTGAAAGAAAATTAGAAACAACGAATGTTGGTGAAATCGTTAGAGCTTTCTGTGAAATGCAATAATGTTTAATTCAAACGTCCCTTGGTGAGATTTATATACTTAGGATGCATATCTATTTATTTTTTTAATTTCTTACTAAAATTGTAAATATAATATGTTTGTTATCTATTTTTTTTTCCAGAACATACCATTCCCGGGTGTAGATTTTTTTTTTTATGAAGAATTGCGTCTTATTATATTGTAGTATGCCAGAATTGAAGAATTGTTCCTGGTTTAGTATGAAACCAGTAATCTTGGTTTACTGGTAACACATATTGTTGCATGTATCTTCTCACTAAAGTTTGGTATACATTTGCTAGAAGTGTTAGATTGCGCAAATATTATTCTTCTTTTAAAAAGTATAATGGTAATGTGTCGAAACAAGAATTATTTTCATTGTTTGTATATCAAGTTTGAATTCTTAATATAAATATTTTTAATAAAGTTTCTTTGTTGATTTTTTTATTCGTATTGCTAATTTCAATGGAGATATAATATTTTGTTATTTTATCGAATATTTATTATTTTATGTGGATGTTAAGGTTTAGAAAGATTTCAATGTTTGGTTATAGAGTTTTGTGTTTGATTTTTTTATTGTGACCAGATATACTTATTTTTGTTATATTTGTCTTTAATTATTGCTATTTAATTTTATTTGTGTGTTTGTTATTACTATAAATTTGTTAAAAATTTAAACATAACACTAACTTTATTATTATGTGACTATTTTAAAAATAGATAAGTTTTTTTAATTAAAACCCAAATATGGTTAAATGATTAATACTACCACCAAACATACACACTCTATCACCTCTCTCTTTAATCCAGCAGTGGAAAGTGTGATTATATTCTTAGCAAAAGAGAGACTATTGGGCTGAGGGAATGAGAAATGGATGTGAAAGAAACCTACAAAACAAGGTAATTTAATGATATATGATAGACTTTTTGTATATTCGTATTATTTTTTAAATTACTTTTAGTTTTACCAGTGATTAAAAATGCTACTAGACCATTAAGTTTTCCTTTAAGAATATGTCTCATGTGACCTCGAGTTCACATGAACTCTTTTATAGTATCACTATTTTGTATACAAAGTATTATTGTTATGCATATCAAGTATCACTGTTTGAAAAATGTGTGATATTTAAATAGTGATAATGCATATACATAACAGCGAAACCGAATTCACGTGAACTCGGGTTTACATTAAAAAGTTTCTTCTTCCCAATATTTTGGGTGAAAGTCAAATTGATTATTTTGATGATCTTTAAGGAAATTTAGAACAAATAAATATTTGTGAAAACATTGAGTTTTCTGTGAAATGCAAATATGTTGAATTTAAACATTGTTTGGTGAAATTTATATTTGTTTGGATGCATATCTATATTTTTTTTTATTTTTTTTTTATAAGAAAATGTAAATTTAATATTTTTTCAGTGTCTGGTATAAAAAAAATCGTTATTGATTTTTGTTATGTGGATGTTAAGGTTTAGAAACAATTTATTTTCTGGTTATGGATATTTGAGCTATGTGATTTTTATGATTACCTCGGAATTTTTTTTAAGGATCGTAACTTTGGGTTAAGGGGATTGACAAAAAGAGGACCATAAATTTTCATGCTAGCAAACGAGGATTGTTACTTTTTAGGTTGGTAAAGGTACATAATATTTAAAAAGACGAATTTAGGCCAAATGAGCCTGAATCAACCTAAATTGGTTCCAAATTCAGCCAATATTCATGCCAAATTTGGCCAATCAGTCAACTCATATACAACCTAAATCGGGCCAAGTAGCCCAATTTGTGTTGATTTAGCCCAAACTCATGACCGTAAATAGTTATTCTCCTTAATTACTAATCCAAAAAGTTATAATCCTCATTTTGTCACCTATAAGCGATGATCCTTAAAAATATTTCCATATGATTTGGGGTACTTATTTTGTTATATTTTTTTTTTAAATTTGTTAATTAATTTTTTTTCTGTAGGTTTCGTGCATATGTATAACAGTGATAGTTGAAGAAATTGAGTTCGGGTTCATATAAGTTTTTGTTTTTCTCCAAATGTTTCGGGTGAAAGTCAAATTGATCATTAATTTGATGGTCTTGAATAAAACCTAGAATCAATATATGTTTGTGAAAACATTGAGTTTTCTGTGAATTACAAACAACTTGAATTTAAACATTGTTTGGTGAATTTTTTTATATGCATATCTATATTTTTTAAATTTCTATAAGAAACTGTAAATTTAATATGTTTTTCAGTGTTGAGTATAAAAAAATAATATTGATCTTTTTTATGTGATGTTATGGTTTTAGAAACAATTCATTGTCAGGTTATAGAGATTTGAGTTATGTGATTTTTATGATTACCTCATGTAATTTTTTTAAGGACGGTAACTTTTGGGTAAGGTTATTGACAAAAAGTGGACCATAAATTTCCAGGCTATCAAATGAGGATTGTTACATTTCAGGTTGGCAAATGCTAAAATGTCAAGGAAATTGCATCGTCATTATTCCAATCGGAGGCCACTTCATATTTTATTTTTTAAAGTTAAAAATAAATTTATATTGTAATATATTACCCCATCACGTGATTATTTGCACACATGCATTATTTGTGTTTATCGTTTTTTATATAGAACATACTACTCCCTCCGTCCAATATTTTACCCACTTTTATTTTTTAGTTGTCCATCAATCTTTTGCTCATTTAAAAAAAAAACACCACTAAAAAATAAAGAGTTGGGTCCCACAATATCCCCTAAAACACCCTTACGGTAAAGGGGTAAAAGATTCGTGGGCAGGGGGAATACATGATATGCTTAATTAATCTTTGAGTAGGTTTTATATGAAAATGGTTAATGATAAATTTATCATGAAACTGTTTTAAAGTATTGATTATTTGATCAGGAGTATAAAAAATCTCATCAGGAGTATCAAAATTTGGGGTCGAGAAAATCTACAATAGTTACGATATAATACTACTGACCGGATTAATGATACTCTTGATGAGATTTTTGATACTCTTGATAAACTATTTGATACTTTAAAACTGTTTAATGATAAGCTTATTATGAATTATTTTCATATAATACTTTGCTCTAATCTTTTGATTAAGTTAATTTGTTGATTCTTTTATTTGTTTTGCTAAAATTTTGTAATTTGAATTTTTTTTTTAAATTATTCAAAATCAAATATGAGAATTATTAATACTTATTAAAGTAAATATAATATTTTTTTAGATTAATTTATTTTATGATTTTCTATATCCATTATTTTATTTTGTTCACTTACTTCTAAATCCACCACATTATTTTTATATTTTTTTTTACTAAATATATCCACTATAAGATTATAATTTTATTCAATATGTAATACTTGCACCAAATTCCTAAAAAAAAAAAAAAATCACAACCAGTCACATTTAATTTCAATACAATCACAAAACATATCTACTACTCCACCTCTCTAATCAATTGATATAAAACATGATTAACAATCTTTTGTGTAGGAGTATCTATTAGGCCTAAAAATTAAAAATCGAGTGTGTAAGAAACCAACAAAACAAACTATTTTGTCGATATGCATTATAATTTTTTTCATGGCAATTTGATAAAAAGGAATATTTGTAACATATTAATCCTAATTTTTTTTATTAGCTTCTGTTTGAACATTGATGAAAAATTACATAGACCATGTGTAGACAACTTAAGTTTTCCTAAAAACGTCATAGGTAGAAAGTCAAATTGATATTTTGAAGATGGTATTGAAGGAAAAATTAGAACTATTGAATGTTGGTGAAATCATTGAATTTTCGAATTAATAAAAAAAATGGGACAAAAAAAGAACGTGAGACCAAAATTGTTATTGAAAAATCCTCACGGGACCAAATTTGCAATTTCCCTTTAATAATATAATTGGTTCAGCGATTATTTTTCTTTAATGTTAATATAATTAAATAAAAGTTATCCTTATATTTTATGAAATCATTAAATATAATATTATTTTTATAAGTTGTATATATTATTTTTTAATTGTAGTTGGTTCTGTAAGACATCAAAGTGACGTTTTCAAGTTTGTAGAAGGCTTTGCAAGGTATCATTTTATTACTTTATTGTGTTAATAAGGAATAATACAAAAATATTTTATATATCAAGTAAAGTATCTTTTGTACTATATTAATCAATCAGTTAACTCAATATAACAGTGAGACATCACTATATACAACTCAAATTTCATGATAACGTGACACATAGTCTCAACACAAAAAGTAACTCCATTAGTACATAAGGGTGATTTATGAAATATATATTTATGAATAATTAAGGATTTTTTTTAACTATGTTATAGTTGCTAAATTGTTATAGTTATAATTGGTTTTGGTTTATATCATTGGTGTGATAGGATTCACTCTATTATAAAACCATATCATCCTGATAAATTCAAAGATACATTTTTCGAAGGTTATTTGTGTGTGGATTAAAATTTTATTATCATAGCCAGTTAATTTTATTTCAATACTCTTATGAATAAGATGAGTTACTTTAAACTTTATAGGAATTCTTAAGAGTTAAGTTTTATAACTCAATGAACAAGAATCTTCTATTCGGTAATTTTTTGTATAACTTTTCTATAAAATAAATTATTTATGTAATGTAGACATACATTATTGAATTATATTACTTTCTAATATAGTTTACATTTCCTCTGCTCCTTATAGATTGATGAAAATGTTGAAAGTGAGGTTAACTTGAAGCCTTTAAATTCTTAAAACTTATGATAAAAAAAATTTGAGCAAGGATCATATTTATTCTTTTATTTAGAACTTTTCATGAAAATTTTAAAATCATATTGCTAAGTTTAATGGTTTCATAGATAATCACATTTTCAATACGTATCTATATTTATATGTAAAAATCAAGTGAATTATTAGGGAAAAATTGCACTTTTTATTATAACAGAATACTTTTGGTACATATTTGCAAAAGTGATCATTTTTTTAATAGTTTTGGTTATATATGCTAATTTTTAGGACTATAACCGTAGTTTTATCACTTTTTATTGGAACCAAAACTTCAATTTACTCATTTTTTTGGACCAAAACTGCAATATTTTGGGACCAAATGTACCGAATAAAACTACAGGACTAAAAATATTAAAAAGGATCATTTCAAAATAAACTCATTCTCTTGAGACCAAAAGTGCAATTTACTTGAATTATTAGTATTCATATCTTAATTATTTAATATCTTATTTATTTTTATTGTTGTATATAGTTTTAAGTGGATACCAAATTTTACTACTTTCGTAATTATTTTGATTATTTTATGTTCAATAAATTTTTGTTTTTTTATATTTTTATATTTAAAATTTAACAACCATATTATGTTGGGAAAATATAACTCCAACATATTATACCTAACACCACAATATAAAAATTAAACCCACACTTTTATTAAATACATTTGCTATTTAAAAATTGGTTCCTTAGATCTAATCTTAGCCGCTTATTTTTTTTTTTTTCGAAAAGATCTTTAACATGAATCAATTCTTGAAATGTTTAAAAATAACATTGCTTTTACATTACGTAAAAAAAAAAAACTTAATTCAAAATCAAATGTGTAATTTTTTAAGGCAAAATATAAAGTGAAACTGATTCATACACGGACCACTTTGAAGGGCATGAGTTGTTTCATTAAGGAGTATTAGTTGTGAAGGGTATAAGTTCTTTTCACTAGAGAGTATCAATTGATGGGTACGAAATGATATGAATTGTTACACTAAAAGATATTAGTTTTTCTCACTAAAGGGCATGAGATGTTCTACTAAAAATTCCTGCAAAGTGGTTTATATATGAACATGTTTCATACTATACATACTAAATTTTCAGTCATTGCTCAAATTAAATATGAAATTATTTATAAAAAATTTATGACCCATTTCACGCAAGACCTACTCTAAAAATAAATATGTTTTCATATTACACTTACGTATAATCAGAAAAGATTGTATTAAAATTTTTGTGATAAACTATTGCCCGAAAAAATTGTGACATTTGTTAAATATAAAAAGATATAATGGATTATATTAAAATTTTAGTAATGAAAATGACTTCTGTGCGAAGTACGGTTAGGGACTGTGGTTTTTTTTTTTTTTTTGAATAGTTTTTTAAGTAGTTTAAAAAAAAGTGATTACTGTTTTTTAATTATTTGTAGAGTGTCATCTCATTCTTTTAACCAATAAAATTTATTTTTACAAATATTTAATAAGTCATAAATTACCCTTATGTGTTTGATCTTGACATTCAATTTTTTTTTCTTTTTAAAAGAAAAGGTATTATTTAAAAAAATTATTATATTGTAGATTATTTTTTAAAGTATTTAAACTATAACTTAAAATTACGTGAGATTGTCTCGTGAAACTTGATAATACAAATTTAGATACACCGATTTAAAAATGTTAGTGTGATAGGTCCAGTTTATATCCTATCCCAAAAGTAAAATTTATATGAAAATGGTTAATGACAAACTTATCACGAAACTGTTTTAAAGTATTGAATACTATAAATGGAATATAAAAAATTTAATGAGAAGTATCATTAATTTAAGTTTAAGAAAAAATTTACGTATAATTCTTTAATTTTTTTTTTGTAGATTTTTAGTTTTATAATTAAAATTTGGTTATTGTTACTCCATCTGTTTCAAAACAAGTGTCGTTCTAGAGATTTTCTATCAAATAAAGAATTACAAAATTTTGACATATATACCCCTCATAATCTTTATAAGATCTATAATATTTTGATAATCCTTAACAAATATATTATATTTTAATATAATCCTTAAAAAATCTATTATAAATTTAAACGGATGGAGTATAGTTTAAACAACGTAACAAATTCCGGCTGTGCGAAGCACGGGTTTTACGATCACTAGTAATATATAATAGGTCCTACCTTTCCTATTATAGTTTTGGCGGGAGAATTTTTGGTGCGTTGATTATCTTCTCAATCTTTCATCTCGAACGTTTACTTTATTATTTGGGTTTAACATTTTATTTGCTTGTGGCTGCAAATCAGGATTAATTTTGTTGGATTAATTATGGAGGTATTGCTATATTATAGGATTAAGGTATTCCTTATCTTTGTTTTTAATCATGGTAGATTGATATATTATGGTAGGTGAGAATTAATTATATATCTACTCTTCATCATCTTTGTATTGACCATTGCAATAAAATTTCAAGGCTAGATCGAAGGAAACGTTTTATTTTTACCTATATTTAAGCATGCCTCTACACAAAAGGGCATCATCTCTTCTCAAATTTTCATTCCAAGATGAAAATTGTGAAACAGCCGAAAGCGTTGTTCGCTATTTATTAAAAAAAAAAATTGTTGGTCAATTTACGAACTTTAATGTCCATTGAAGCCCGATTTCGAATCCACTTCTTCGTTTCAATCTGTAACTTCGTCCACATCTCTTGCTCGAACTTCCGATGAAACGCTATAATTAAAGTTTCTGGGAAGAAGAAGTTGCTAGATTCCGATGATTAAGATTCATAGATGAAAGTTTTTCTTTTCTATGGGCTGGGTTTAGGCCCGATGTAGTAATAATAATTAGGCTCGAGTTTATTTTTGTTCGGTTCTAAGTGTAAAATCATGTAATGTCATTAATAACTTATGTATGCAATTGGTAGTTTGCCTAAATAGTGCATTAATTTATTTGTGTAGATTATTTAAAGTATCAAGCGAGATTGATCTAAGATAGTGCTAAAAAAAATTGGACGAAATCAAAAGTTTAAAATTAAATTCAAAATGAAAATCAAGAAAGTTTGACCAAGTTAACATATTTCAACTTTGTTTGATGGCACGAAATAAACGTTCGCCTAAAGTTTAGGAATGATTAAAGATAATCACTAATCAATATTTTCAATAATATTTAAAATCTCCAACATAATGAGAAAGTCATCGTCCTTAAGGCAAAGTATTATATGAAAATAGTTCATGATAAACTTATCATGAAACAATTTTAAAGTATAATTAATTCAATCGGGAGTATCATTAATCTCATCGGTATATTCAAGAAAATTGTTCTTGAACTCAGACTAATGATACCCCTGACAGGTTTAATGATACTCCTGATGAGATTAATGATACTCTAAACTATTTCATGTTAAGCTTATTATAAAATATTTTCATATAAAACCTACTCTGTCCTTAATATCTTATTGCCATTTTATATTAACGTGTATAATTAAATGTGTAGTTAATTTGTGAATATGTGGTTATAATATAATACATGCATAGTTAGATAATAAAATATAAATAAATGCTACGTTAAATTTTAATTGTAATTTTAGGTGTTATTCTAATTTTTATTGTTTTATATTTTAGTCTAATTGTCACCATGATTTCAATTTTTTATTGCTTTAAGTATTATATGAATGTCATTGTTCAATATTTTAGTTTACTAATCTTCAATTGTATCCATCAGTTCTATCATAGAAGATATGAAAATCTAACTTAATTGACATAGCTCTGTTAATTGATTTTTCATATGATAAATATGAGCATTATTTGTAATTTAATATAAAGTTATTCAAATAATAAAATTGATAAATTTAATATTAATAACGTAATACAATTAATTTATGTTAACCAATGGTATCAAAATAGTAGGAGATAATCATGCAATTGGATGTGAATACACTACGTGGAGTATTTTTTAATTCGTTTGTTATATATTGTAAAATTCTTATGTGAATTTAGATTATACTCAATCCATATAAATTCAGAGTGTAATGAGACTATTTCACACATAACTATTTCACACATAATTTTATCTCCTTATTTAGAATTTTACTTTCTAATTAATTTGCACAAGTTTTTCCCAGGAAAATCTATGAATATATAATTCAGGACTTCTTTTTTCAGTTTTCTCGCTCTTTTATTTGGGTTGATTATTTTTATCTGATCAATCTCATCCACTCCTTTCTGTTAAGGAATATTTGACCAATTTAATTAGATTGTCAGTTTTCTTTCATTAATCGTGCAAATATTTCATTCGCTATATTATATCCTTCATTGTAGCATTCATCTCTACTTCTTGACTATTAAATTAGTTGATATCAATGTTTGTTGTCATCTAATTTTTATCATTTCTTGAACTTAGGTTTATATAAATTAGATTATATATGTACTTGATTTTTATTTAGAAATTGATTGGTTTTGATCGCTCAAATTTTCGATAAAGAATTTTCTCCAGTTTATTATAAGTACATGTTTATTGCCTTGGTGACACAAATCGTCACATGTTTCGGCTCACTGAAATTTGGGTTAAATTTGTTATAAGAATTGAATTTCGTAAAAGTGATAAAAAAAATTCAAGAAGTATATATAGTAATTTTGATATCGAAGCTAGAATAATTTTCATTAGTTGTGTATCAAGATTGAGTGCTTGATAGAGAATTTGTTTTTAGGATAGTAACTTATGGGTTATGGAAATTTTAGGACATCAAATCTTGAACCCTATAATTCAAGGACAATAATTTTTTAATGTTGTGAATTGAAGTCAAATCAGTGTGAATCAAATTACTAAATTGGGCTAATAAGCCCAATTTGGCCTGAACTTCGAGTTTATTGGCATGATTTGGTCTGAATTTAGGATGAATTTGAATCCTATTTAGGTTGATATGACCTGAATTCACTATTTTGAAAAGTTATAATTCTTAAATCACCAGCTAGAAGAGTTATGTTCTTCATTTTGTCAGTCGATCTGAAGAATTACAATCCCCATTTTGCCACCCCAAGGTATGACCTTAACAAATTACTCATGCACTCGATATTGGTTCCTTTATTATGAAATGCTCAATTCCAACGACGATATAATTTTTTTTTATTATAATGAAGATTTATTAATTTATATGATTAATTTTTTTTATCGGACAAATTTATTATTTTATGTGGTTAATAGTTAGGGCAATTCGCTAACGGGTTGTGAATATTTCTGTTGGTGGTTTTTTAAGATATGGGAAAATTTATATATGTGTGTGTGTGTGTGTGTGTGTGTTTTATACCATTATTAATATGAAGATCATTTTTTGAAAAATTCATAAATAACATTGATTTTATTATTATGTAATTATTTTTAAAATAAACAATTTTGTAAATCAAATATTTAAATTAGTATTTATTGTCTAATCAAATATGAAATTGTTTATAGATAAATATATTAGAGAGTGGAACTTTGGTCCCCTAGAGATTAGTCGGTCCTTGGGTTTTATATCGATTCATCGAAAAATCATAAGATGCGGCCATCTACACTCAATAATTTATTAAGTTCACCCACATCAATTATAATTCTTACTCCAACCGTACCCTATTAATTTTCAAAATGTTGGGTGACACATTTAAAAAAAAAAAAAATTAGACTTTTTGGAATAATGAATGAAGCGTATTTTAAAATAAAGTAGGTATTTGGAGAGTGTTTTATTTCCGTAATTGGGGTGTAAAATTATTGTTGGATGTCTAAAAAAGGAAAGCGTGAAGATGAAGGAGTACTAAATATATTCACTTTAATATTATATTTGTATACAACAAATAATAGTTACACTCACATCTGTAATAATAGTCACTTAACAATCTCATTCAATTTTATTACAACAACCAAGCATACCTACTTCTCCCCATCTCTAATACAACAATAAAAAGTATGGTTAGCATTTTTGCTAAAAAAAAAAAAAAACAGATGAATTTAAAAGCGGCGGTGAAAGAAACCAACAAGATAAGTTGTTCATTTTTCCAAACAAATAATCTTATAGCATTTTTTTATTTGTATTATACTATAATTTTTTATTATTTTATGTTTGAACAAAGATGAAAAATGTTATTGGACCATGTAAAAGCAATTTAAGTTTTCCTCCAGATGTTTCAGACGAAAGTCAAATTGGTCATTTTAAAAATTATGTTGAAGTAAATTAGAACCATTATGTATTGGTGAAATCATTAATTTTTATGTGAAATGCAATGTTGAATTTAAAGTTGTTAGGTGAGATTTATATTTCTTTGGATTCATATCTTACTTTTTAATATCTTACTGAAATTATAAATATAATATGTTTATTTATTTTTTAGCACCTAATTGTGTCGGATGAATTTTTTTTATAGAAAAATTGGGTTTTATTAAATTTGTGTACATATGTCATAACTGAATATTTGTTCCCAAAATATTATGAAACAAGTTTATTTTGATGCAGGTGCATGATTTGTCTCACTAACTTGATATAAATTTGTTAGAAATATTGAATTTGTGTAAAAATGATAAAACTAATGTTGAAAGGTATAATGGTATTGATATCGGAGAAAGAATGATTTTCATTGTTTCTATGCCAAGATTAAGTACTTGATGTTGGTCCTTTTAATCAAATTCATTTATTGATTCTTTTATTTGTATTGCTAAAAGTTTGTATATGTATTTTATAAATGAGTTTTTTTTTTTTTTAAATTCAAAATCAAATATGAAATTGTCTATAGATGGATTTATTATAGTACACAACTATATATACTCATTATCTTATTAAGTTCAACCACTTCTAAATTCACTCACTATGATATTATAATTTTATTTATTATATAATATACTTACACCACATCCCTAAAAATACTAACCTACCAATCTTATTTTATATAAATACAAAATATATCCACTCCCCACACCTCTCTAATTCATCGGTATAAAATATGAGTGCATTTTTTTAAATGTCAATGTGATGGTTATATAAATTGAAGAATTTACTAAATTCAATAATTTTCTCGCTTTTTATATGAATGCAAATTAATTGGTGACACGGATAAACTAACCCATCTTTGCCGGTGTCGATCTGTTTGCGCCTCACCAACGTCACCACCATTTTGGATCTCTCTATTTCTCATAATCGTCACCACCATCTTCATTGGAACTCTCATTGACTTCAAGACCTCTATTGGTCATTGCAAACATCGCCTCTATCGGAACCCCGCCATCGGATCCTTCGAGATTGGAACTCTTAATTTAGAATGAAAAAGTCTCTCTCTCTCTCAATCCAAATTTCACGTGCCAACCACCAAACCATTAATTCTAGGGTGCATGCAAATATATACTATGCACTTAAAATTTGATTTCAATTTGAAATTAATTTTGGCTTTTTGTCGGCTTGGCAACAAATAGGGTTGCAAATGGACCGCACGCGCATTGTACCAATATCCCAGGTTATATCACCAATACCCCAAGTTATAATCAACCGTAACCAAAATTATATCACCAATATCTAAGTTATAATCATCAATACACCAAGTTATATCCCCAAAGAATTATTCACCAATACTCTAGACTTAATCACCAATACCTCAAGTTATAATCAATAATACCCTATGAATTACTGAAGAATAGCTAACTTATAATCACCAATACCCCAAGACTTAATCACTAAAATCCATGTTATAATCATTAATACCCCAAATTTCACCCCATTACCAAATTAAAAGACGTAAATTAGAAGGTTAACTTCTTCATTTGCTCATTTCTCAACTGCCTCTAAGCAAATTCAACTCTATTGAAAATATTGCACCCTTAATTTATTACACTACGTGTAAATTCAACCTCAAATTTAACACTTTATTCATTCATTCATTGTATATAAAGTGGCCTATGGCCTTTTCCACGTAACCTCCCAAATAACTCTTTCCTACCTAGACTCCCACCCTCCTCTCCTCAATTTGGTGAGGAGAGCAACCAAAGCGTGTGCGCACAGGCCATGCCCCGTCCGCGGGGATTGAGTTTGATCCATTTAATAAAACAACCCGCAAGTTTATTATTGGGTCAAATTTAATTTTAAAATTCAATTACATACTATGCACTTGGATGCACCCTAAATTTATCTTCGTTCTAATGCCCCGAAATACTTATTTATATTATATTTATCTTAAATATTTTATTATTTAATTTTGTTTGTGTGTTTATACCAATATTAATATAAAAAGATTTAAGCTTAAAAAAGTTGACGTAATTACTATAATATTAATGTTTTAAAAATTAACAAAATTATTTTTTTCTATTTTTTTTATTAAAACACTTCATAATAAGCTTAACATGAAATAGTTTTAGAGTATCATTGATCTCATCAGGAGTATCATTAAACCTGTCTTTCATATAATACTTTGTCAATTAAATATAAGATACAACTATCTACACCTATTATTCTACCAAGTTCACCCTCCTCATCCATTTCACTTTATAACTTTTACTAAATATGTTTACTATGAAATTATAATTTTATCCAACATATAATACTTACACACTTTCCTAAAAATACTCATACCAAATATCATTTAATTCAGTACAACCACCACACATACCCACTCCGCCACATCTCTAATATAGTTGTGAAAAGAATGACTATCATTTTTGCACAAGAGTGTTTATTAGACAGGGGACTGAAAATAGAGTATGAAATAAACCGACAAAGCAAGATAATTAATTGATATGTATAAAGTGTTTTTTAAAATATTAATGTGATAGTATTTGTTTTATTTTTACTTTCTCCTTCCAATTGAGTAAGCATTTTTTTTTGCACGAGTTTTAAGAAAGTAAGTATATTTTGTGTAAGTTGATAATGTAAAATATTATCTTTTATAGAAAAATAATTTGCTTATATTGGACTGCCAAAAAGAAAAGTAGAGCTACTCATTACGGAGGAAGTATTATATTATATTTTTATTACTTTCTGATAAAAAAATGATATTATCGTATGGATAATTTAAATTTTCCTCCAAATGTTTCGATAAAAAGTTAAAATGATTATTTGAAGTTGGTGTTGAAAAAAATTTAAAACCAGTGAATGTTTGTGAAATAATTGAATTTTTTTTAAATACAATAATACTATATTTAAATATCGTTTAATGAGATTTATAATTCTTTAGATATATTTCAACTTTTTTTATTAGTTTTCTTACTGAAACTGTAAATTTAATATATTTTTCATTTTTTTAGTTCATGCCAAATTTGGGTGCAATATTTGTTACCCAAGAATATGCTTTCATTATATTGAACTATGTTATAACTTAAAGTATTATTTATGGTTTGTTATGAACTCAAGTTTATTAATGACATGGATCATCGAATGTTTCGTCTCATGAAACATTGATAAATTTTTTTAAAGGTGATTGATTGAGTAAAAATGATAGAATTATTTTTAAGAAGTGTACTAAATATAAATGTCAGATTAAAAATAATTTTCGTTGTTTATATGTATGCATGCGCTTAAATAATAGGGTATATATGTTCTTCACATGAGACTAATTAAAATGTTGAGTTGTTTAAGCATGATTTTAGAAATCTTTCCTAAGTTAGTCTAATACTTTTTTAGTCCACAAAGTAATAATAATGAAAAAGTTAAATTCTTTTTTTTTTCTAACAAAAGCATTCAATTTTTTTTTATTGATTAGTACATCAACAAAAACTATTGAGAAGACCAGCCACAACGGACGTAGGTTCATCCTAATAATGAGGGCTATGAAACGATATAGCAGCTCTAGCAAGACGATGAACCAAAATATTAACATGTCTACGAACAAATGAAATTCTATAATTTGGGAAATTGAACATCATACATTTATAGAATTAGGAAATCCATTCTTAATATTCAGAACTTAGAGAGTCTTAGTCTACACAGAACCAACACGACGTGACATTTATTTCGAATATCAATTATTTAATTTTGGGTATAGAATTCTTCTACTTCTCAAATCCTAATTCTCTTATTAATCATTCTCTAATCTTTATTTAGTTTTTGTTTTAAATGATTATCAATTCTAGGGTTTGAATTATCATTATTCCATCTTAGAGTTTGTTCCCTCAGTTAGATGTTCGACTTGTCTTTCTTTTTATCAGAATGTGCGAATTATATATTAATATATATTGTTTCACTCTATGTTACTGTTTTGATTTCAATTTAGACTTCAGAATTTATAAAATTTAAATTAGTGTACATTATAAATTATAGTCCAATAATATTATATTAAATTGTGTTTCGTGCTTTATTATTTTTAAGGTGAAAAAACTGCAAAAATTTGATTCCTTATTCAAAAAAAAAAAAAAAAAAAAAAAGAATGCCAAAAGTTAATAAAATAATTCATTTTTACATTGTCTACAATGTATATTTGAAAGTTTATGCAATAAATATATAATATTAATAATATTTAAAGCAAATGGTGACAAATAATTTATTCTCATTAAAGAAAGTGCAAGAACAAATTTATACTCAAAATAACACTAAAAACATATTTTTTAGTATATCCCCAACCCAATATCTCAATCAAATCTATTAATTTTTAGAGTTAAACAAAAGTTTTTTTTTAATACTTAATCATTAGTGAAAGTTCGGCTCCCTCTACATTAAAATCTTGGCTCCGCCCCTGGTTAAGCAAATGATATTGATTGTTTTATTCTCTGTTTATTATTTCATTTGTATTGCTCAACTTCAATGATGATATTATATTTTGTTATTGTATAGAAAGAGATTGTCAGGTTATGGAGATTTAATTAAGAGGAGTTGATGGTAAGAATTACAAAGTAATTCGTTATTCTTTATAAATATCTATATTATTATAAAATAATGACCTTTTCACATTACACTTGCGTATAATTAAAAAAAAGATGTATTAAATAATTTGTTGTAAATTATTGTGTGAATAAATTGTGATATTTGTAATACATAAAATATTAAAAAATACTACCTCCGCCCCAGAGAAAATTGCACACTAATATTTTTGCACACTATTTTACTAAAAAAATGCATTTTTATTAATTTGTGTGCATAACTATGGATACACGTTTTTTTTTTTTTGGAAAAAAAGGAGTATAAATAATTATATTTAAAATTAGTTATAAAATTGGCTTCCACGCAGCTATAAAAATGGCTTCCGCGCAAAGCGCGAGTCCGGGACACTACTAGTTGAAGACAATGTTTCTTAATACAGTTTCTAGCTATTCAAGGTGGCAAAGTGTTTTGTGAATAATTCTTGCAAGATAACTATTATCGTAAATAATAATTTATTAAAATTATTAATATTTTTAGTAACATTAATTAATACTTTTCGAAATTAATTTTTAAGGCAATTTACTGATATTATTAGTGTAATTTACCAATACCCTTCAAAATAAGTTTCGCGTTAAAAATTATTCACATAATGTCTTATAATTCAAAGTATCAAGAGAAATAATAATTAAAAACTATAAAATTGTTAAAAAAGAAGGACGTTTTGAAATGGAAACATTATTTTTTTGGACAATAATGCAATTCCACACTTATCTTATTATTGATATGTATAAAATTATACGATATGGGGTAGGGGTGGAGATATGCCGACCTGAGCTAGACTTCTCGTTGAACGGCTTGGGCCTGCTAGTTAATCTTTGGGTCTAAACCTGACCTGTTAACTGTCATAGACTTTTTTCAGAGCCTTGACCTGACCTTTTTAATAAATAGGTCTGACCTGAAAGACTTTTCGGGGTCTTTTAAATCATGTTCATAAAATTATATTCAATAATTATATTATTATTAAATCATAACAATTAAATCATTAATTCTTTAAATGAAGAATAAAAATAATTTACCAAAGGATTATCAAATAATATTTTGATTTATATTTAGCAATATTCTTACATATACATACATATGTTAAGTATTTATTATAATATATTATTATATATGTATTGTATTATATTATATATATATATATATTAATATAGTTAAATAGACCGACATGTTGGGTTTAAAAGACTTACAAAGAAGCTCAAGTAGTTCGACCTATTTAAATAAATAGGCTTTTAAAAAAGCCTAAGCCTGACTCGTTTATTAAACGAGTCGAGCCAAAGTGGACTTCAGGTAGACTGAGTCATAGGCCCCTGTCGGGTAGTTTGACCTATTTCTAACATGGGCTTTCAACATCTATGTATATAAAAGTTTGGAAAATTTAGGCGAGTTGCAAAAGAAAAACATATGTATACATGCATGCTTGTAAATCAAGGATATATATATATATATATATATATATATATATATATATATATTTTTATTATGTAAATGCAGAGGATAAATTGGGCCAACTTGGCCTATATTTATATTAATTCAAAATTATTCTCCTTAATTTAGAGGGATCAAAGCCCCATTTTCTATCCTAGCGTGAGACTCACAAGCAATTTTAGTTTTAGCCCTATAATATGGGCAAATTGGGATATCCAATATGTCCTACATTCGTTAAAATTTTAATATATTGTCCTACTTTGCAACCCGTAAAAAATAATGACCTTTATTCTACAATCCCCTGAATTATGTGCATTAAGAAACATCCACCCCCCCTCCTTTCAAATATAAATTTAGGAGGGAGGAAGTTTTGCATGGCAAAATAATTCTTTTAAAAGTGTGATTTATAGAAATTGGTGAAATTAATTTGTTTATATAAATTTCTAATATTTTACCTTACTTGTGGACTGAGTTGTCTTCTAAGTTTGTTAACTCCATTATCCATTATATGGAGGATTGAGGAGATCCAACAAATATATAAATTAATGTCAACAAGTTTAAGCCGAGGATGTAGGAATGAGTTAGAGGCTTTGATACCATAAAATAGTTCCTTAAACATAGCAAGTTAGTTTTTATAAAAATTACCAAATACGTTAATTTTAATAAAGTTTCTTGTAGCAAAAGGCGAAGCCCTCGCCCCCAGGGCCCCCATCCTCTGACCCGATTAATAAAGTTCCTTATTTTAATTATGAGTTGGTCTTATGTTAAAATTTTCATGATGAAATCGCTTAAATAAATAGGATAGATTTTTGTAGATCTGCCCAACTTTTAGCCTGGGTCAAAATCGCATATTAACGTGAACAGGACCGCACGCATTTATAAATACAATAATTTAGTTTTAGCATATATGTGTATATATATTCCATATATATATAACAGGTTTGAAATTATTCTTTTTTTTTTTTTTAATAAAGGAAAAGTTATGCTTATTTGAACTTTAAATAGTTAAAGAAAAAAAGGGAAACAAATTAAAGTAAGAGTGAATGGCACTACATCTCTTTTACTATACTTTTAGATATTCATTACTTTGACCATAAGTAATGAATTATGCTTTCTTGAGCTTATACAGGCATGGGATTCCACATGTATCGTATCTATATATATGTATGATGAGTTGATAATTATAAGTTGCTAATTTCGCCTATTTACTCCAATTCCACTTTTAGGCTCGCACACACAAAATTCCAATTTCGTTTGCGCTCTATGGATCATTTTAGTCACGAGCACCCATTGTGTTTATTTCAAGTGAATGCTGATGAGGATCCTAAGCCTTATCGGTGTCGTATTTGTGGCTTGCCAATTCTATCAACTCCTTCTTACACTTGTAGCATTAATGCTGATTGCGACTTTTTTGTGCACAAACCATGCACACAATTGCCCAAAACATTCCATCATACACTTCACTTAGAAAACCTCACTCTTGATGCCGGAGAATCGTGCCGGAATTTCAGGTATAAATGTTGGAATCATTCCCATTGCAAATTTGATCTCCATCCTTTGGTTGCAAAACCAGTGGAGATCAAGAGCCAACACAAAAGCCACGAGTCTCACCCTTTGGTAGCCTTTTGTCAAGAAATTACATCGCTATGTGCTGGGTGTGGAGAAGAAGAAAAGGGTTTCTTCTTCCACTGCCAAGTTTGTAATTTCTGGATTCATCAAGATTGCACCATTTTGCCCACCGTTGTTAAATTAACCTCTCATCCCCATCCATTTATTCTCGCATATTCTCTCCCTTTTATGCCCTCACATTCTTCATCTGATGATCGTAAGAAAAAATGCTCAATTTGCGGCGGGGAGTGGCGTCTTCCCAAAAGTGGGGTGTATTTGTGTTGTGAATGTTATTCTTTGGCTCACGTGGCTTGTGCAAAGCCAAGCATCGAGGCCGTTATAGCCGGTAATTCAACTCTCATATATTATTGATTGTATCCTATTTTCAAGTACAAGGATCATATACGCATATTTATCACGTTAATTATTTTACTGAGGTTAATTTTCTTTTAGGACACACCAACTCTAGGGATGACATTATTAGGGCTATTTCACACATACAATACAATGCACATGTTAACCTAATTTCTATCCAACAAATCCAAATGCGGAATTGCCAGTGAAATTTTTCTAATTATGTAGGTATCTTCATTCTTTAATCTACAATTAATTTGCTAAGAAATGAAATTCCTAGATAATTAATTACCTATACCTACAATCAATTTACCTAAAAAATTCCGTAAGAAAATATTTTGTACGTAAGGAATGGGGATGTCCATATAATAAAAAAAAAATGTAGGCCATTTCCTAGTAAATTCCCATTACGATTTTTTTTTTTGAAAATTTCGTAGTTATATTGATAATTTTCGTAGGCTTCCTATATTTTCTTGTAGTGTTCCAACAATTGAAATTACTATACTAATTTTAATTTGTGATAATCAACAGGACTAAAGCCAAAATCTAAATAACTTACTGCACTATGATAGCCTTCACGAAACTACATTACCTAAATATAAAATAAAATTGATGGTCTCTAACTTCTCTTTACTATTATGTATAGACGTAGCGTTCATATGAAATTTTGATCACTCCATTTCTATTCCGCATTTATTTTAAACTATTAAATTACATCATTGTTAATTAATTACTCACTCAGTCCCCAAACACTTTTCACAATCGATTTCTTCTCGTGTTTTAGCGAGCAAATTGTTTATTAGTATTTGAAATAATAAAGTGATTTTTAAGGTATGGTATGATATATCTATCTCTCCTCTATTATATAATAACTTCAAAATAACTTTATCATTTTAAATACTAATAAAAAACTCGTTCACAAAAACACGAGAAAAAATCAACTGCGAAGAATATTTGAGGACGGAGGTAGTATAATATAATCTCCAAAATATGGTCAAATTTTGGCGATATATATATTTTTTTTATCTTAGTTACATATATACGCAGATACAGAAATCCTCCATTTGCCGGATGAGGAGGATACGTTTCCAAGCTTGACAATTCGTGGATTCGTGAAGAGGAATACAAAGAATATAAAAGTGGAAAATAAAGTAAGGACGAAATATCACCAACATCCTTTGGCCCTTGAAGACGCAAGAGAAGGTGCATGTGATGAAGATAATGTTTGTGATGTATGCATACAACCAATGTCATTTCCATTTTACAGATGCCACGACTGCCACTTCCTTGCCCATCCCATCTGTGCGAATCTTCTTCCCGATAGTTTCGATATTTTCTTGGGGCTGGGCTGGCCAGGTCGTTTCGAGGCACTACTCCATGGTGATCAGATGGATTCATTCCTTAGTTCAATATTTCCTTGTTCTTTCTGCAATCGCCCTTCCAATGGATTTTCCTACAAAATAACAACTCCCAGTTGGGGGTATTACCTTCTGGATGTAGAGTGCGGACTTACACCAAGAATTATCAAGCACGCATCACACAAGCAACATATTTTTTTCCTAACCGAAAATAGTTGGATCTCAGAAACTAATCTTGAATTCAGTTGTTGCCCCGGTGGAGTCCATTTCGGTGGTATCTACAGATGTGTTGTGTGTGATTACAGTATACATGTTAGGTGTGCTCTGCTTCCCAAAACAACTCCCCATAAATTCGACGACCATCCTTTGGAGTTGATCACGAAGCATAATAAGCTGCAAGACCTCTTCTGCGAGGTTTGTGAGCAAGATATCGAGCTCAAGTGGTGGTACTACGGTTGTCATAAGTGCAAGCAATACTTTCATATCAACTGCATTCCCTCTGTTGGGCTTCTTTCCAAAGTCAAGTTTGGTAGAACTCATGTTGATCATAATCTTCATCACCATCCCCTCACTCTTACTCGGATGCTTACCCATCAAAGACATGAGAGGTGTGGCCTTTGCAACGAAATCATCAAAGGCTTTTCGGATGATCAAGTGGCTCTCCACTGTTCTCCCTGTCATTTTTGGCTTCACATTTCCTGTGCAGCTACCACCACTGGATTGCTGGATTATTCAGAAATACTACAAAGGTGGGAAAGATCATAGTTTCGAAGGAAAGGATTTGCAAATTGGGCAAATTTAATCTTCTATTCTCGTGCTTCAAAGAAATAGAGTGATTGGATATTGTGCCTTGGGAACTCATTGTTCGTGAAAGCTTGAACTCATTGTCCAAATTTAAAATCTGAATTCACAATTATTTCTTATATTCTTGTGCATACTTACAAATCTGATTTCATAAGACCCAACAATTTATTTGTTAATTGCTCGAACTATGCGTTCTAGATTCGTTGAAAAACTCAAAAATCAAATAGATCCAATCCTCAGTACAAACTTTGGCTGTAGATTCTCCATCCTTGTTATGCAAAGCCGTATTCCCCTGTTAAATTTGTGCTTAATTCTCATCCTTTTTTTTCTTAAATCCTGATGAATATCAAACGTGTCATAAATGCGTGTTTCAATTAGTAGCAAGATGCAACACAATTTATTCAAATTACTCAATATCATATGATTTAATTTGCTGCTTCTGTTCAAGAGTACCGAATATATATTTGTCGAAAGTCTTGAAAAATCAATCAGCTTCAAGGGAAGACATTTAACAATCGGATTATCTAACAAGAAGACAATAAAATATATAATCTTACATTGTTATATAATGACAAAAACGTAATTTTATTGACTGTAATTGTAATATGAAATCAGATCATGACACCACGGCACTAGAAGCCACTTCGTAGTCATATCAAATCAAATCAAATCATAATACCACAATTGAGTATTCAAGATCGAACTTTAAAAATGAAATTTTTTTCCCATGAACTCAATCTGATTGCATAAGCTGCAGCATTGATATAGCGCAAAAGAGCATTTCCAGTGTTGTCCCTGAAACACCAAGTTGTCGAGACACGTGATTAATCAATGGCTGCTTTTCCCCTGTTATATTTTTGTGGTTATTACTTAATACATTTTTTTCTGAGAAAATGATCCCAATGTCCATAATTTACAGCAAGATGCGACACAGTTTATTCAAATTACTCAATATCTTATTGTTTTTTTTTTTTTAGCTTCTGTTCAAATTATTCAAACTCAATATCATAGTAAAGTGGATACCACGAAATTTAATTTGTAGACAGTTTAGAGGATCATGAAAAGGTGCAAAATTTAAGAGAATCACAAGTACATCTATGAAGACTGTCTACTAGGTAAAACACCACTCCATTGAATTTTACATTAACAATTAACAATTGAAATATCCAATAAGAAGATTATCTAATAATAGTTGTACAAAATATATAATCTTACACACACTGTTATATAGGAAATAAACACAATTTTATAAACAGTAAATGTAATATGAAATCAAATCACAACACCATGCAAACCTCTATGAACAGCAATTCAGCATCCAAGATTGAACTTCTAAATGAAGTTATTTCCCTTGAACTCAATCTGACTGCATAAGCTGCAGCATTGATATGGCCCGGAATGGCATTGCCAATGGTGGCCCTCGAACATCGAGTTGTTGAGACACATGGTTCATTGATGGCTGGAACTTAGGTTAGGACTTATGCATTTGAGTGCTATCACCACCACACGAACAACTTCCTTAGACACACGCACATCTTCAGGAGACGGTAACCTTTTGTCTAGCAAGTCTTGGAGCATCAGATTTTGAGCAAATTTATGGGATGATATGGAGGAAAGAAAATCCCCTGGATGATCTCCCAAAATGATTTCCAGGGCCAACACACCGAAGCTGTAAACATCACATTTTTCTGTAACTGCCATTGTGTAGGCTAGTTCTGCAAATTCAAATGCAACATGATTAAAAAGATCATTATTTTCCTTGGGTAAAACAGGGGAAAATGTAAATATTGTGGTTTATGATACCTGGTGCAATATAACCACGAGTTCCGACAAGTAGAGTCTGATTGGATGAATCTGGATCCAACAATCTAGCGGTCCCAAAATCAGATACAAAAGCTTCAAGCTTTGAATTCAAAAGTATGTTGTTGCTGGAAATGTCTCTATGCAGAATTGGAGGGCTACAATCGTGATGCATGTAGGAAAGAGCATTTGCAATGTCCTTCACCACATTTACTCTCTTCATCCAATCTAGCTCCACAGCTTCAGCTGCATCCTTCAACATTCCAAACAGGCTGCCCCTTTCCATGTAATCATAGATGAGAAACATGCAACGGTTGTGCAGACAAAACCCGAAGAGCTTCACTATATTTCGGTGGCGTAATCCGGATAGAACCTCGGCTTCATTCCTGAAACATCTGTCATAGGTTGGATTCTCACCTTCGAATTTGTGAAGTTTTTTAACAGCAACAACTCTTCCGCTTGACAATTGTGCTTTGTACACACTGCCATAGCCTCCAGTTCCGATACAATATCTGAGGTCAAAGTCTTCTGTGGATTCAATGATGTCTTCATACGCCATCTTGCCATCGTAATTCCAATTCTTGAATATGTCTCCATGCTTGGAATTAGGTGTCATTTGGAGGCTTGTTTTCTTTCTTTTTTTGTAGAAGATGAGTACGAATGTGCCGAAACTTGAACAGACAAAGATCAATATAACAGGAAGAACAATTTTTGTATTGTTCCGATGATGCCTTGATTTGGCAATCTCAGAATCACTAGGATGTAAAAGTAATTTGGGGTTGCCATAGAATGACGCATCTGAGAATCTATCCCTTACTGTTGGTGGAATTCTTCCCTCTAAATCATTATTGGACAAATCAATTTCCCCCAAAAAGGAAAGAGATTCAGGGATTACACCAGAGAGGTTGTTATGCGAAAGATCGACAACGAGATACGGTGCAGCAGTGTACCCCAGCTGAGTAGGAATATGTCCAGATATTGAATTTACTCCTAGGTCAATCATTTCGATTGATGGAAGCTTGTCTATCCTTGCACCGGAAATACTTTCCAACTGATTACCTCTCAGACTCAAGTATCGCAATCTTGTTAAATCGCCTAGGCTTGACGGCAAAGAGCCATTGATGTAATTGTTGCTTAAATTCAATGACCACAAATTTTTTAATTTTCCCAGGGTTGAGGGTAAAGAGCCACTAATGTTGTTGCTCATAGAAAAGATTTCTAAGCTTGTTAATTGACCCAAACTTGAAGGCAGCGAGCCATTTATGGAATTGTAGCTCAAATCAAGATTATAGAAGCTTATTAATGGGCCCAAGCTCGATGGAAAAGAGCCTATGATGTGATTGTGGCTCAAATTCAAATATTCCATGCTTGTTAATTGTCTCAAGATTGAAGGGAGATAGCCAGTTATGTTATTGTGGTTCAAATAAAGAATAGACAGGTTTTGCAATCGGCCCAAGGTTGAAGGCAGAGAACCGTTTATTGAATTGTTGCTCAAATCGAGCATTCTCAAACTTGTTAGTTGGCTCCAGCTTGATGGCGAAAAGCCACTAATTTTATTACTCCCCACAATCAAAGATTCCAATCTTGTTAATTTGCCCAAGCTTGATGGCAAAGAGCCTGTGATGTTATTGTGGTTCAAATAAAGAGTAGACAGGTTTTGTAATCGGCCCAAGGTTGAAGGCAGAGAACCGGTTATTGAATTGTTGCTCAAATCGAGCACTCCCAAACTTGTTAGTTGGCTCCAGCTTGATGGCAAAAAGCCACTAATTTTATTACTCCCCATATACAAAGATTCCAATCTTGTTAATTTGCCCAAGCTTGATGGCAAAGAGCCTGTGATGTTATTGCTACTCAAATCCAAAGATTCTAAGCTTGTTAATTGGCTCAAGCTTGATGGCAAAGAGCCTGTGATGTTATTGCCACTAAAATCCAAATATTTCAACCCTATTAATTGGCTCAAGATGGAAGCTGGTAGAAAGTCGGTTAAACTATTGTGACTCAAATCCAAAGATTCTAAGCTTGATAATTGGCTCAAGATGGTAGCTGGCAGAAAGCCAGTGAGGTTATTGTTTCTCAAGTCAATATCAACCAAGGTTTTCGATTGGCACAAGGTTAAAGGCAACGAGCCACTGATTTCATTGTTGTTCAAAATCAAAGATTTCAATCTTGATAGTTGGCCCAAGGTTAAAGGCAAAGAGCCGTTTATGTAATGATTTTAGCTCAAATCAAGAAGAAGCAAGTTGGTAAGGTTTCCTATTTCTGACAGAATGGCACCATCAATTTGATTATTAGAAATGTCAAGAACCTTCAGGTTGGTGAGTTGTGCCAGTGAAGAAGGCAACTCACCACTCAGATTATTGACACCTAAATTTAGATGTGTTAGTTTGGACATATTTCCTATTTGAGGCAGAATGACACCGGAAATGGCACCGTTAAAAGTAATATCAAGCGCCTCCAATTTGGTGAGATTTTCCAGTGAAGGAGGCAACTCACCACTGAGAGCATTGCCACCCAAATCGAGATAAGTTAGTTTGGAGAGATATCCTATTTTAGGAGGAATTGGGCCGTTAATAACATAGCCATTATAAGAATGAGAAACATCAAGCACCTGCAATTTGGTGAGATTTGGCAGTGAAAGAGGCAACTTACCGGTGATCAGAGTGCCAGAGAAATTGAGATAGGTTAGTTCGGACAGGCAACCTATCTGTGCTGGGATTTCTCCACCGACGCACTCTGTTGTGACATCAATTCTAGTCAGCCATGGAAAAGCAAGCACGTCCAACTCGTCAAGCCGACGGTACCAGTGATGTTCTATACCGCAGCGTTGGAGTGTCATCTCCGCAACTCGACCGGCATGATCACAAGTGATGCCATCCCACTCGCAATGATCAGCTTTTGAGGTGTTGTGCGGCCACCACGCATTCAATGCCTTCAATTCTCTACTGCTGGAGTTGTAAGCATTTGTCACGTGTATATTGATGATGGCGGTAATTATAATGGTAGCAAAGCAAAGATTCATCAGAAAGTAGTAATCCATGAATTATGTGAGTGTATTAATTAAGGTTATGATTCTTTTGTCATTTACGGCCTTCTTATATATATATTTTCCAGCATCATGAATAGCTACAGTTCGAGTCTACGCCCATTGACGTGTCGATTTCTTATTTGGCTTTATATTTTTAAAATATAGGTCACTAATTTGAGAAAAAAGGAAATTAGGGATAAAGAGATATTGTGTTACACATTTTTATGATAGGAGATCCGGTTCCATCCTAACTGTACAGGAAAACTTTAAGATACAATCAATTGATAATGACGAGTGACGACAGTGTCTTGTCAATACAAAATAAAAGAAGAAAGTATAACACTAAAGAAAACATACATTAGTGGTCTGCACTTTTTTATTACTTTAAATCACCTCAAATAATTGAAGTTTTCGTAAACAGAGTGTTAACGCGCGGCAGTGTAATTGGTTTTTCCGGGTGATTAATATTACATAGATAAAAATTTGTATTGTCTCGTGGCATAAGACTATACAAATTAACACTTTACTCTAGTAAAGTGTTAATGCGTAAATGTCCAAATTAAACCACATCCCATTATCTCATGTTATAAAACGGTCTCACACAAGACCTACTCCCAGAATAAATACAATTATATGTATAAAAATAGGGAGAAAAATAAAATGTCCTTAAATTTATAGGAAAATAGTTTGCTTTACTTTTAAAAAAGATATTTTTTGCCCCAAATAAGATTGACAAACGGTTAATAAACAGCTTGGCACCATGCCAACATTGGGTGTCAATTGTTTGCCAACTAAAAAATAGGGTAAGATACAATTGTCCTATAAATTTAAGGGTAATTTTGTGACATTTCGAGGAGAGAATGGAACTAAAAGAACATAATTTTTTTTTTTGAAAGCAGGAACTAAAAGAACATAATTTTTTTTTTTTGAAAGCAGGAACTAAAAGAACATGTCAATCGAAAGATAGCTCTGCTTCATTTAGTGCTAGAAAGTGAAGCGGGTGAAAAGTCTAAAATGCCTTTTCTTTTTTAACGACTGGTATTAAAAGTCTAAAACGCCTTTTCTTTTTTATCACTTGGACCAAATGACTTCTTAATTTGAAAAAAATAAAAAAAATATAAAATGAAGGAAAGAATTTGGACATGATGTTGTGGAGCAGTGGTGGGAGAAATCAGAGAAAGGAACATATGGCAATAATACACATTCGAAGAAGTTAGAAAAGAAAGATAAGAGAAGCATCCCACAATAGAAAAAGTAGGAAAAAAATGCAAAAGAGAAAATAAAAAGAGAAAAAAAGTAAATAAATTCAAAGAAAAAGAAAGGGAAAAATGCAAAAGATCGTGAAAGAAAAAAAAAAGTTATTAAATTAAAAAAAATAAGGATAGGAGTAAAGTTGGTATAACATATATTCTTTTAGTTAAAAAAGAATAAAATTTAAAATTTTAAGTAGAATGGGCTAAAAATAGAGAGTTTTCTTAAAAAAACGCACACACATAATTTTGTTTCTAAAAACATTCTCAATTACCTATAAAAATAGCAAAATAATATATTCTTCATATCAAGAATAATTATCTAATTTAATGTAAATAATACATTAAATACTATTAAATTAAAATAATAGAAATTTTGAACGAATTATCGGTGCACGGTCCATTCACTCAATAGTTGGGGTTGTTAGCACTGAAAAATGTGGTTAGATAATATTGAAAAGTTTACACTGAAAATCGATTTCAACTAAACTTTTAAATCTAACTACACACTTTTTATTGTAATCAAATCATGCCAGTGTAAATAGTTGTGTGAGTGCACCATACACCAAGTATACAAGAGAGAATTACTCACTTGCAAAGGTGTTTAGGGATGTAGTTCGTGCAGCGAAAGTAGCACTCACTTGCATACGTGCTGACCCAAAGTGTCGGCCTTCAATGCTTCAGGTGTCAAGGGAACTTGCTGTTCTCTCACAGCCATTGCCCATGCCCTTGCGTTACATATCACTTTTGCAGCTCATGTTTCAGGATGAGATACATAATAGTTCGACATTTCAAGTTTTGTCAGTTCTCATCTATGAAGTTATGTATTTTGGTTCAATATTTACAAATTTCCTACTTTTTTCGTAACTAGCTAAATTCAAAATTCCTGAAACTTGAAAGCAGTTTGTTCTGTAAAGCAAAGCCTAGAGTATGTGTTATTTAACATCTACCACTAAATTCTTCCTGAAAGCTGATTTCATCTGTTATATAACAAGTCCAATATTATACGCAGTTTTACCTTTTCTTGTGCAAAGCTAAACTTTTATGGTCAACTTGTGAATGCACTAATACCACAAAAGGGCAAATTAAATCAACCATATTACAGAATCAAAAGGAAGGCAAGAAAATGTCAAGATTGGTGATGCACTACAAAAATAAGATGATTTAAAGAGGGTTTTGGAGAGGGAATTGAAGATAGAGAGGGTATTGAAGAGGGATTTATTCCCTCTCCAAAATGCTCGTCGCCAATCTGTACACGAGGGAAAAACGAATCCCTCGAAAAATGGAGAGGGTTTTAACGAGGGAATTCGCGTGGGAAGAGAAGAGGGAAAAAATCCCTCGACAAAGTTTCCCTCGGCTAAACCCTCGTGAAAGGCGAGGGAATTAAACCCTCGGGAATGGGGCACGAGGGAATTTTCCCTCTTTAAAGCCCTCGGGAAACGTGGGTGAGGGAATTAAAACCCTCTTCAAGTCTGACGTGACAGGCGGCAGTTGGCGAGGGAAATTTCCCTCGGCTGACGTGGCGAGGGAAATTCCCTCGTTTACTTCCCTCGTCTAGTTCCCTCCGAAAAAAATGCAATTTCGTGGGTTTCGAACCCACGACCTCTAGTTGTTATGTTTTAGGGTGTAATATATATATATCATATATTTTTGTGTTATATATTTTAAATATCATACTAATTAATATTAATTGTTTGTTATACTTTATATGTAAATTATTATTACATATAAAATTAAACTATCACTTATATATATTATTTTTATTATTTATAATATTAAAATATTTTTAATGAATACATCAATAAATTCTTTTTCACTACTTATATATTTGTGTACATTTATATTTAGCTTTTTAAATTCTTTTTCACTAATTACTAATATGTGTGTATATATATATATATATATATATATATATTGATTGTTTTTTTTAAATCAATAAAATTATAAAATACATACTTTTTAAATTATTTTTCACTACTTACTAATATGTGTCCATATATACACATATATTGATCGTTTTTTTTAAATCAATAAAATTTAAAATACACACTTTTTAAATTCTCTTCACTAATTACTAATATGTGTACACATATACACATATACACTTATATTGATGAATATATTTTTTAAAAATCAATAAAATTTTAATATTCAACAATATTCATAACTAATAATCAATAATAATGATAATAACAAACTCACATGCTCAAATATCCAGACATATAAATTCAAATAAACAGTAAAATATCAAACCAACAAATATAGTTCCAAAACATGTTCAAATATTTATGACATCCTAACTCTCATCATCATCATCATCATCACCTCTTTCATTTCCGGAATAATTACCCCTCGGGGGGTAACTAGAATATGTACCTCTTTCAAGTAGGTCTATAAACCCAGTTGGAGAGATGGAATTGCGACGAGACGATGAAGGACCGGAAGCGGGAGGACGAGCAGGAGAGGCCTGAGGATTAGGGGCGGTGGGAAAACCAGTAGGAGGAACAGGAGGAATACCAGTAGAAGGACCGGCCGAGGGATAAGGGGCGGGGGGGAGGATAAGGGGCGTAACCAGATGCGGAAGGGGTGGGAGGATATGAAGGATAAGCTGGGTAAGGAGGATGTGCACTAGCTGGTTGGGAAAACCCACTAGGTAGGTTTCCCTGTTGGCCTTGAAACCATGCCATCATCTGATTGTGTACTTCCTGGCGCACAAATTCGTTTTGCTGTCTTTGTTGCTCGGCCAGCAATCTTTCGTATCTCGCGCGCTCCTCAGCCAGCAAACGATCAACATCTCTTTGATCATAACCGCCAATGTGTGTGCCAGCTGATGTCCCGCCTGGGCCAGATTGTATACGCATCGTCTTCATTTGACCGAGGCCCCTAACTTTTCCGTGGCCTGGCCTCACTGTCTCAGCATACACTTGACTCAGTCGGTTCAAGCGCTCAGTATCGTCTACTAGAGGCGGTAATTGCGAGACTCGTTCCTCCACAGAGTCCTAGACATACAAATTTTTTGACATCATCTCAAATATAAAAACATGTTACCTTACTATTCAATTTATAATGTTAATGTAAAACACTTACAATTATGTCAGCAATTCCTCCATACGTGTACTCCCCTTCCCCACAGTTGTGGAAATGTTGCACAATTTCCCATTCAGTTGGGAGACGATTATATTTCTTCTCATGTATTCCAAAAAATAAAGATATGTGTAATCAAGTAATTAAAATCTCCCTATGTTGTAGTGTAGGAATTACTTACGTATTCCTGAGTCCATTGTGCGGCTCCCTTTGCCCCTCCTTTGTGTTTTGAGGGGCCTCTTCCTCCGGCCGCAGACAAGCGGTTTGCTCTGCACTGGTTGCTTTTTTTAATGACCTCGGGCAATTGCCAGTACTGAAGTAATGCAGTCCAGAATCTCATGTCCCACGGAGGTATTTTCCCTTCCCTTCTATTGATCCTCTTCCAAAGACTGAGCAGATCAGAAAATCGTTCTCTAGACCTCCGGATAAACAACTCTTTGATGAACACAGTATTTTCCGTCCGAGGATCCCAGTACGTCTCCCTCTAAAGAAAATATATACAATCATATTGATTTTAATTAAGTAAAAATATATACATACATATAATTCTACACAATATTAACAAAATGAATGTATACCTGGAATGTTTCCCACCTTTTTCCTTTCTTTTGACACCAACTTATATGTGAACCCGCCCATCTCCATTCGACGGGACATTATATTTCGAATCAACCTCGAAACAGCATTCGAGGGCATCAATCTGTATATTTTTCAAGCGTATATGTAAAAAAATCAAATAAAATCAAATAAAAAAGACTAAGTGATATTTAACATACACATTGTGATACGTGTAGATGCGTAGCACATTAGGACGAGGTTCATGGTTGGTGAGTTCTTCTGCAGTTTCTGGAATCTCAGGGTCGTCCTCAAGCGTTTCTGGAGATGTTCCACCGTGTTGAGTTAGATCATCTTCCTGATTCTGCAAATCAGGAACCGGTATTGTTCCGGTTTGAGAGGACGATCTCCAATCCCTACGTCGACCCGTATTTTCTTCAGACGTTTCCATCTGTATTTAATAATTACAGTTATAACATGTGTATAAGATATTATATATAACAACTAAAAAGAGTTGTACCGGTTCACGGTCTGACTCTGGTGTACGGGAGGACGATCGCCGGCCACCGAAAAGGTTACGAATACTTCTACCTCCAGCCATCCGTATACATAGCATTTAATAAACACATTAATAATTAATATAAAATTATAACATGTATACATAACAAATAATGAACACATCAATAGTTAATATAAAATTGTAACATGTATACATAACAAATAATGAACACATCAATAATTAATATAAAATTGTAACATGTATACATAACAAATAATGGTCCAATCAATTAACAATATCAATCATCGTCATCATAATCATCATGTTCATCTTCTTGATCATCATCTTCATCCTCGTCATCATCATCCTCATCATCATCCTCATCATCATTGTCGTCTTCTTGATCTTCTTCCTCTTCTTCATTTTGTACCTCAATTAGTGCAGCGTCCAAATCAGCCAAAACGACAGGATCATCATCCATTCGCACATTCATCTGGGACACTATATCGTCCTCTTGAAATGGAGGAAGCTCTGGTTTGCTCTTTCTATCCATTTCCACTAAGGATCGTGCCTTGGTTGTGCAAACTGCCCACCACTCTCGACCCGGTTGGACAGATGCACCGAGGTACTTGCAATAGTAAACTTGTGTAGCTTGACTTGCTAGTACAAATGGATCATAACGACCGTATCGACCTCTTGGATTAATATCCACGAGTTTATAATCAGGATGTATTCTTGTTCCACCCGGTACAGTAGGATCAAACCACTGGCATTTGAACAGGACAACTTCTTTTTCAGTAAGTCCAGGGTATTCCAAAACCACTACTTCCTAAAGTATCCCATAGAAATTATTTTCATTGGAATCATAGTTTGTTCCTCTAATGCAAACTCCACTATTCATGGTTGCTTTAGAGGCACCATAATCTCGTGTGTGAAATTTGAAACCATTAACGTAATACCCAGGGTATGTGGTGGCACTACTGCTAGGACAGCCAGCGAGAGCACGTAAAAACTGATCCTGAATACGATTTCTCCTCACCTATATGTACATAAGTTACGATATATTCCATTAAGTTCATACTTTATATATAAACATTAGTAATAAAAAATCCTAAATACATATCACTTACAAGTTGTTCAAACCACGATGCAAATTCCATTTGAAGCACATTGTCTTTCTCAGCACCTGATAGATTCGGTTGAACAAGCAGTAGTTGCTCGAAAAATACACTACGTACAATTGGCACAAATTAGAAGATCGCAAAAATGTTCAGTTTCCACTAAGAGGTAGGTTAACTTACTCAATATACGGTTGGACCTCATTGCAATTTAGTAACACGTACGTGTGAGCAACTTGCTTCTCCAAGTCTACAATCCATCTTTTACCCTTTTTTCCAAGATGCGTACCAGGAGGCACAAATATCGAAAGATTACCTTCCACTGCTTCGAGTACTCCACGACCAGTAAAATTGCGAGGTACATTGTGTCGCCTCGTCAGTACATGATCCTCAAAATAATGGGAACAAAACATTGATGCTTCTTTTGTTAAATAAGCATTTGCAATTGAAGCTTCCACATGTGCCTTGTTACCCACACTTAACTTTAAATTGTGAAGATACCTAATTCAAGGTCCACGGATGAGCTACTATAATTCCCAAACGAGATTATATATTAAAAATAAACAGGTAAATTAATAGATTACCTCTCAAATGGGTACATCCATCTGTATTGTACTGGACCAGCGATCTTTGCCTCATATGCAAGATGGACAGGTAGATGCTCCATTGAATTAAAGAAGCTGAGTGGAAATATTCGTTCCAACTTGCACAAGATGTTTGGGATATCATGGTCCAAGCGAGTCATGTTTTCCACTGTAATAGTCCTAGATGTTAACTCCTTGAAAAACAAACTAATTTCAGTGATAGCTTTCCAAATGTTGGCCGGCAGTAATTCACGGAAAGAAATTGGAAGAAGTCTCTGCATAAACACGTGACAATCATGACTCTTCATCTCAAACATCTTCAATTTGCTCCAGTCTACACAACGAGACATGTTGGACACATAATCATCAGGGAATTTCAACTCATCTACCCACTTGCAAACAATATCTCTATGTCTCTTATCAAGTGAATAAGCAGCTTTGGGGTACTTTCCCGTATGTGGACATTTCTGTAACGAGGGTCGACGACAGTATTCATTGAGCTCATCCCTAGATTTATTTGTGTCCTTCGTTTTCCCTTCCACATTCATCACCGTGTAGAAGAGATTGTCAAACACATTTTTTTCGATGTGCATCACATCCAAATTGTGTCGGATCAACAGGGTACTCCAGTACGGCAAATCCCAGAAAATGCTCTTCTTCTTCCAACCCCCATCTAGAACTTTGTTGTGAGCATCAGCACCCTCTTCCGTAACTTTCATAAATCCAATCCAATTAATTTCCTCAAGGATCGAAACACCTGTACGGATGGGCGGTGGATCATCATCACCTGTTTTTTTCTTTCTGAATGCAGTCTTGTTCCTTCGATACGGATGATATCTGGGTAAGAACTTACGATGGTTGTCAAACCACGACTGCTTTCGACTGAGCTTCAAAGTGAAAGCATCCGTGTTTTCTGCACAATATGGACAAGCAAGCCTTCCAGATGTGCTCCATCCAGACAACATCGAGTAGGCTGGAAAGTCACTTATTGTCCAGATTAGTGCAGCCCGCATCAAAAAATTCTGCTTTGTAGCAATATCGTACGTTACCACTCCATATTCCCATAAAATCATCAAATCACGGATCAATGGTTGTAAAAATACATCAAATTTATCCTTTGGATTTTTAGGACCAGGCACCAGAACCGTAAGAAACATGAATTGATCCTTCATGCACATCCATGGTGGTAGATTGTACGGCGTCAGTATCACCGGCCATGAGGAGTATTGTTTTCCCGACTGCCCAAACGGCTGAAAACCGTCGGTGCTCAAGCCCAACCTCACGTTCCGAATTTCTGATGCAAATTCAGGATGCGACTGGTCCAAGTGTTTCCAAGCCTGCGAGTCTGCAGGGTGACACATAACACCGGACTGATCATTATTAGAGCAACTTGTATGCCATGTCATATCCTTCGCAGTTGCATTGGACTGATACAATCTCTGCAGTCTAGGGATGATGGGAAAGTAGAACATCTCCTTGAAAGGACTCTTCTTTTTCAGTCGACCATTCACATCGCGTCTAGCGGGTTTGAACCGTGGCCGACCGCAAAACTTACAATATTCAAGATCGCTGTCTGCACCCCAATATAACATACAATTCCCTGCACAACAGTCGATCCTCTCCACAGGAAGCCCCATCTCACCCATCAACTGTTTGCTATCCGAAAACTTTCTGGGCACCAAATTATCCGGAGGACATATCTCACGAACCAAGTCAACAATTTGATTATAACCCCCTTTCAGATAGTCTGTTTTCAGTTTTAATGTTCAGCATACAGGCATTGAATGACAGTTGCGAGTGTGATTCGCACCCAGGATACAAATCCCGATCCGCTGCACGAAGCATATCATAAAACTGTGCAGCATACTGATTAGGGGGTTCCTCAACAGTCGACTCGTTATCCACATTTCCAAAGTGGGGCCCGGAAGTTAAGTCCGTGATCATATCGTGGTACGAGCTAGATCCTGCGGTCTCATCAACCGGTCCGTAAGAAGACGACGCCTGATTATTGTATTGATGCGGAATTTGACCCCAATTTTCCTCACCATGAAAAACCCAATTGTAATAATTTGGCATAAAACCATTTCTATACAAATGAGCTTTCACATCATCGGGGTACTGAAACGTTTTGTTCCTGCATCTAAATTTATTACAGGGACACCTAATCTTTCCTCGATTCATCCAATTTGGGTTACTAGTGGCGAAGTCTATGAATGAATCGAGTCCACTAATAAATTCAGGAGCTAACATGCCATTAATCGATCTTGGACCATACATCCAACGTAAACGGCTTGAGTAGTCCATATCAATCTGTTTCATATTAATGAATTAAACCCTACAATTAATCATTTGTATTCTCCTATTAAGTTATTATTACATTATAATTAATTAATTAATATTTTCTAAAAAATTCGGCAGAGTTTCGTTTTGTTTTTTCGTATTCCCAGTTAATCAAAATTCCTACGTGCACCCATTTCCGACTTAATTATAATTAATCAAGTCGGAACGCACATATTCTACAACAAACAATATCAATAAGTACCCCTCCTTCAACTTCAACATGTATATCTATATATATAATATAATTAGCTAATTAAATATATATATATGCACATATCTTAAGAAATTAATTAACAACTATATATATATATATAATTAAATTCTAATAATTATTTATTTATAATAGTTGCATAAATAATTAATTACTACTCATCAACAAATTAAATATATACTTTATGCATGCATATATAATTAGCAACTAATACTAATAAATTAACACAATTAATTAATTAGTTATATATATAACTAAACCCCTACATGCTATTATATAATCTATATTATACATATTTGAGTACAAACATACTATATATACATATATATCATGAAAATATACATATATGAGAGATTAATATGCAATAACTATTAATTTAACCGATTAAAATGAAAAAACTTACCGTATAAACGTTTTTGTGAATGTGTGTAGCAAAGTTCAGCACGTATTTCACGTCGTCGGCGGTGGTAGACGGCGGTCGGAGCTCCTTTCCTTTCTTCTCCTCTCTTTTCTTCTCCTCTCCTCTCTCTCTCTCGAATGCCTCACTGCCTTCTAAAAATGCAGCTTGGGTATTATGGCACTTTAGGTGAGGGTCTAGAAGAGGGAAAATCCCTCGTCATCTACTAGATTCCGGACGGGCCCCACGTTGCATGCATTCAAAATAAAGCTGCAAAAAATACTGCAAAATTATCGAGGGAAATGAAACCCTCGTGAAGGGTATCCAAGGCTGGGAAGAGGGAATTTCCCTCGTGAGCTACTGCGTCAGAAAGTTGTCGAGGGTTTAGTCCCTCGTGAAGTTGCAGAGGGTTAATCCCTCGTCCATTCCCTCGTCTGGTGCAGGTGGCCCCACATTTTGGTCGTCAATTCCCTCGTGATGGACGAGGAAAATATTCCCCTCGTGATTTCCCTCATGCATTACAAACCCTCGTGTAAACCCTCTTTAATATTGAGGGTTTGTTTTCCCTCTTTAGATTCCCTCGTCTAACAAAGGTTTTTTTGTAGTGATGTAGGCTCTGCCAGAACGGACAGAGCACATCAATCCTAAAGAAGTCAGACCAAAACGAAAAGCTCTGCTCAGAGATAATGAAAGAAAAGATCCAAGCTTATCAATATAGAAGACCTTGAAAAGACTGAATAAGTCTAGAAAGTGAATGAAATTTCTCCTACACAGCCTCACTAGGCTTTACTTGTTTCGCCTCTTGAAAGGAAGAACCATATTTCAACAGCTCTGCCAGAGCTTATGAAATATTATTTGAAGAACTCTGAAAAGCTAGTACTTGATGAGGGAGTTAGAAGCCTCTTACTCGTATGAAAGTTTGTGAAATAATATTCGGCTCGTTTGAAATATATCTCTCCAGAGCTTCTCAAAAGCTCTGGATACCGATCGCAATATGTAAATATATAAACCAGGAGATAAAGTGTTATCAAACCCCAAGATCTCTAGAAGCTGGGAATGTTCCCTTATCCCCCAAAAATCATGAATAATGGAGAAAGGAATATCAGATATGTCCCTCTCACGAGCTCTGGGACTGAGGCTCAACAAGGACGATTCTGTCAGGATTTGCCTGTGCTAAACGACACAGAACAGGCTAGCCAAGGGACACGCGTCAGCTCCTAAGGCATCCGGGCCCCCAAGTGGTCCCAAGAATAATTAGGGCTACAGAGACAATTTTACTGTTCTGCCCCCACATCTTAAAGGTATAAATACTCATTTTCATTCTTCACAACAAGGTATTATCACTATTACTCACTCATATTTTTCAGTTTTCAGCGATGGCTTTTCTTCCATAGCAAGTTTTCTGACTTGAGCGTCGGAGGGTAGACGCCGGAGCCCTCTCCGGCCCGACTTTGTGCAGGAATCTCACTGGAGGTCCAAGCTGTCACTGGAGGCTGTTATCTTGAACTCCAGAGACCATTTCTTAGCCTTCTCTCTTGTGTTTTTGGGCTTTTACAGAGAGGCTCTCAGGTACCACTCTTAGCATTCCCCCAAATATTTGCTTGATATTATGTTGATCTTGAGTTTGCACCCATCAACTGGCGCCGTCTGTGGGAAAAGTGAGTTTTGACGTGAGTTATTTCTTATTTCCCTTCATGAATCGTGAGTAAAAATAGTGAAGTGATGCATGGTTATTTCTATCCCCAGTTTTTCTGGAAAAAATCTCATGAATATGAGTACCTTCATGTGTCACAGCTTTTCTTTTTAGTCATTTTGGTCATGAAAGTGCTAGATCTGTACTAAAATTTGTTGTTATGGCATGAATATGAGTTGTCTTTATCATTTCCATGATGAAAAGTGTTGTTTCTTTGCCAAAATACGAAGTAATGCCTTTATGAAGATGATTTGGCAAGAAACGCTGTTATGAATGTACAGATCTGGGCATATAATGCTATTTGACAGCTTTATTTTTTCAAAAAATTATCTCTCAACACGTGAGTCGACCTGCCTGAAAATTTATGAGGTTATTAAAAGATGTTATTACGATTTTCAAGTAATGAGTGATATTATGATATTTGTTCAGAGCTTATGAAAATTTTCATTATCTCTGAAACTGCTAGCTCTGAAGAGATAACTACTACCTGTTGATTACTATGTGTTCTTGCGTGTATATCGTTGAGATCTCGATGAAGGAGATACATATACTTGGTCGGTTAATATGCATTTTGAGAAAACCATGTACTAAGTTACTATTTTTTCTTGGCTCTCAAAGATGACGAATCCTACTCCCCGAGATCTGGGTAAGGATTTAGATGATGCTACCACTGCTCCGACGGATACTCCAACGAGCGCGAATGTGGTAGGAGGTTCGAAAGCCTCTAAAAATGTGAGCACTCCTGCGGTCACAGTTGTGGATGTGGAACATCCAGAGACTACACCAGTTCAGGATAGCACGGCTCTGATTCCATTGATAGTTGAGCAGTTGAGAACTCTGATTAAAACTGCAGTTGATCAGGCTGTGGCAGAAAGGACTCCCACCCGGGGAGCTCCTCAGTGTTTGAATGCGAATGAACTCCAGGCACATGATGTGCCCGGACCTCAGGCCCCGAGTGCGCCTTGTCCTAGAGTCTTCAATGTGGCTCAGGACACTAGGGCCTGGATGCCCCGAAACATTCCGTTGTCTTCTCCCCCTAGAGACGTCCTAGGGGAGACCAACGTAAGAACCAGTTTTGGCATAGCAGTTGCCGGTGGGACAACCACCAGAGAGGAAAGAATAGATCTGGGTGGTGCGACCCCAAGAGATGTTAGGGCTGCAGTCAGAGCTGCTAGGGTTGAGGAACAGAGACCCCGTTTAGTTGAATATGATGAACATGGGTCAGAAGAGGATGATGCTGATTCTACAATCCAAAATACTACCTCTCGTAGAAGTGGTACTCAGCGAGAGCTAGCGTCTCTAAGAAAAGACATTGAAGTAATGAAAAAGCAACGTGAAAGAAGTGGAAAACAAGGAATGAGGAAAGATGGATCCCCCTTCTCGGAGGAAATCCTCTTGGACCCTCTTCCTAAGAATTTTAAAACTCTGGCCTACGAATACAATGGCACTACTGATCCGCAGGATCACTTGTTGAGATTCGAAAATGGGGCCCGGCTCCACCAATACTCTGATGGCGTGAAATGCCGAGTATTTATAACCACCTTGACAGGCTCTGCTCAGACGTGGTTCAGCCAACTGCCCAATGAGTTTATACACTCTTTTAGAGGGCTTAGTACGCTTTTCTTGCATCAGTTTTCCAGTGCAAGAAAGATACACAAGACATCTCTGTCCTTGATGAACTTTAGGCAAGATACTCAAGAGAGCTTGAGAGATTACATCTCTCGTTTTAACGAAGCTGCCCTGGAGGTGCCGGCAGCCACTGATGAAGTTAAGATCATTGCCCTGGCAAGGGGGCTAAGGGGAGGAGATTTCTTCAAATCTCTGGCTAAGAAGTCCCTTGATACTTTTGATGAGCTCTAGCAGAGAGCTGATAAGTACATCAACCTGGAAGAGGCTACGTACTTACGGAAAGAAGAGACTACTGGAAAGAATACTCCAAGTAAGAAAACACCAGACAAGAAGAAAGGCGTGGAAGAAAGAGAGATGGGCAGAGAAAGGAGGCCGAAGCCTCTCCAAGAAAGATTTGAGTCTTATACCCCATTAACTCTCCAACCGGCAGAGATGTTGGAAGTGGTGGCGGATAACCCGAAATTCAAATTCCCATCCTCTGCAAAGACAGGACCTCGTCACCCCAGTTCGGAGTTGTACTGCCGTTTTCACAATGATTATGGGCATGATACTAACTAATGTAGACATTTGAAAGATGTCATTGAAAGATTGATTAGAGATGGACACTTGGTGGAATTTGTGAAGAAAGAGAGAGATAGAAGCGGCAAAAGAAAAAATGATGGAGATAGAGGCAAGGAAGTGGCAGAGCCACCTAAGAAAGATGGCCCTGGCCACAAGAGAGGATTTATCCATATGATAGTCGGAGGACCAGCGGATGGCAACTCTCATAGAGCTAGAAGAGCCTCCGTGAGAGCCGCTCATCTCTGGCAAAAGGAGGATGTCCATGAAGTAAAAAGAATGGAGAGCTCACCAAATGTCCAATTCGGGCCAGAGGATGAGTTGTCAATACTCAGGCCCCATAATGACGCTTTGGTAATCACCACGGAGATTGGTGGATATGATGTGGCCAGGATCTTCATAGATACTGGCAGCTCTGCAGATATAATGTTCCATGACTGCTTTGTTAAGATGAATCTGAACGCAGAGATGAAGCCGGTAGAAACGGCCATTTTCGGTTTCACAGGAGGTGCTATCCACCCTAAAGGGCAAGTATCTCTGCAGGTCCGTTTCGGAGAACCTCCTGTTACTAATGTAAAGATGGTGAATTTTCTGATTGTGGACGCACCATCCGCGTACAATGTGATTTTGGGAAGGCCATCTCTGAACCTTTTCAAAGCGGTGGTTTCCACATATCATATGAAGTTGAAGTTCCCAGTAGGTGGCGAAGTGGAAGAGCTTGTAGGTGATCAGATATGCTCACGGAAATGCTATGTTGAGACTGTTAAAAAAGTAGCACACCCATTTCCAGGGAATCAGAGTCGAGGGGATGATCCTATGGGGAAAAAGTTGAAATGTGCAGAGCTCATGGAAGAGGAACCAGAGCTGCAGATTAAGCCAGAGGAAGAACTCATGCCTGTGGAGCTGTTTCCTAATAAGCAAGACTTTACTACCCGTATAGGGACACAGATGCCACATGGTGTGGCTGAAGAGGTCGTTAGATGTCTGAGGAGAAACGCAGATCTCTTCGCATTTCAACCAGATGATTTGTTGGGGATTGACCCCAAAGTGGCATTACACCACTTGAATGTTGATCCAAAGATCAGGCCCGTAAAACATAGACTGAGGCAATTTGGGCCAGAGAAAGATAAGATAATTAAAGAAGAAGTTGGAAGGCTGTTGAAAGAAAAACACATTGAGGAAGTACAGTATCCGGAATGGTTGTCCAATGCAGTCATGGTAGCCAAAGGAAGTGGAGCGTGGCGTATGTGTATCGATTTTCGGGATCTAAACAGAGCTTGCCTGAAAGATCATTATCCTCTACCAAAGATTGACCAGCTAGTGGATTCGACATCCGGCTGTAAATTGTTGTCCATGATGGATGCGTACCAAGGGTATCATCAGATATGGATGAACCCTGAAGATGTGCCCAGAGCTTGTTTCGTAGTTTCATGTGGTACCTACGGTTTTGTGAAGATGTCTTTTGGGCTGAAGAATGCTGGGGCTACTTACCAGAGGATGGTGGATCTGGTTTTCAGAGAGCAGATTGGGCGGAATATGGAGGTTTATGTGGATGATATGTTGGTGAAAAGTTTTAAAGCCAAGGATCATGCTGCAGATCTGGAGGATGTCTTTGGCGTGATCAGAGCTTACCAAATTATATTTAACCCTACAAAATGTGCTTTTGGGGTAAGGAGTGGAAAATTTCTGGGGTATATGGTAACCCTTAAAGGAATCGAAGTAAATCAGGCTAAGGTGAAAGCGATCCTTGAAATGCAGCCACCTCGAAACCTGAAAGAGACCCAGAGATTGAATGGGCGAATAACAGCTTTGAGCCGTTTCATCTCCAGGCCGGCAGAAAGAAGCCTATCGTTTTTAAGATCCTTCGAAAATGATCTAAATTCAAATGGGATGATGAATGTCAGAGAGCTTTCGAGGAACTGAAAAAGCACCTGACAAGTTTGCCCCTCCTCACGAAGCCAGTGTCAGGGGAAACTTTATACTTATATTTCTCTGTAGGAGAACATGCTCTGAGCTCTGTTCTCCTCAGAGAAGAGGGGGTGAAACAGATACCCATATATTATGTGAGTAAGGCTATCCAAGGGCCAGAAATGAGATATTCCGAAATAGAAAAATCAGCTCTGGCTGTAATGGTGACAGTAAGAAGGCTGAGGCCATATTTTCTCTCTCATAAAGTAATTGTGAGGACCAATCTACCTCTGAGACAAACGATGGGAAGACCAGATCTGTCTGGAAGAATGGTGAAATGGGCAGTAGAACTGGGTGAATACGATGTCGAATTTGAACCCAGAGCTTCGATCAAAGCTCAAGCTCTGGCTGACTTTATCCAAGAAACGACCAGAGCTCATGAGTCAGAATTCTGGAAAGCATATGTTGATGGATCTTCATCCATGCATGGATGTGGAGCGGGGATTGTGATCATACCCCCAGCGGAAGAGGAACTGCAGTTTGCTATAAAATTCGAATTTCGCACCTCGAATAATGAGGCTGAATATGAAGCTCTGATTAGAGGGATGCAGATGTTATGGGAGTTGGGAGCACAATGAGCAATCGTGTATTCTGACTCCCAACTGGTTACTCAACAGCTGTTGGGTGCATATGAGAAAAAGGATGAAAAGATGGCAAAGTATGTCCGCCTAGCTGAGCAGATCAGAACCAAATTTGAAGAAATAAAGATTGAGCAGATACCCAGAGCTGAAAACCAGAAAGCTGATTACTTAGCAAAATTGGCAAGCTCTACAGAAGAGGGAGCCAAGGGTAAGATTACATTATTGACAGCTGAGAGTCAGGTGTCAACTCTGGATGTGGGATCAATCGATGAAGTAGACGATTGGAGAGCTCCCATTATCCATTTCTTGAAAACAGGGCAGAGGCTGGACAAGCCAGACGTCCCCAAGAAAGCAATATATGCCAAGTATTGTATGATGGGCGAGTATTTATACAAAAGATCATTCTCTCAACCATACATGAGATGCCTTTCTAACCTTGAAGGGAAAGAGAAGTGCACGAAGGCTGTGGAGGGAGTCACACTGGATTCCCCGATGTGGTTAGAAAGGTATTGAGAGCTGGTTATTACTGGCCAACTCTCAATAGAGACGCAAAGGAATTAGTAAAGAAGTGTGACAGATGCCAAAGAAATGGCCCCCTAATTCACATTCCAGCGGAGGAATTGGGAGTTATGTACTCCCCTTGCCCATTTGACAAATGGAGCATCGACATCGTGGGGAAATTCCCAACAGCTTCCGGAGGCAGAGCCTTTCTGATTGTGGCAGTTGACTATATTAGTAAGTGGGCAGAAGTCGAGGCTGTAAAGAAAATCAATGAGGCAGCTATCATCAAGTTTCTATGGAAAAATATATATGCAGTAGATTTGGGGTCCCTAGGGTCCTAGTCTCAGATAATGGAGCACAGTTCGCAGGCTCTCAAGTGAGAGCCTGGTGTCTGGAAATGAGGATTGAACAAAGATTTGTATCTGTGGCTCATCCGCAAGCCAACGGACAAGTAGAAGTCACCAACATAACTATTGTAGATGGAATCAGAACTAGGCTCTCAGGGGCCGGTGGAAACTGGGTGGAGGAGCTGGACTCTGTCTTTTGGGCTTATAGAACAAGCCCAAAAACTGCTACTGGAGAATCTCCCTTCAATCTCGTGTATGGATCTACAGCTGTGATCCCTGCAGAGATAGGTGTAGAAACCCACAGGATCTTGAATTATAATGAGGATCAGAACTCGAACCTGTTGAAAGAAAATTTAGACATGGTAGAGGAGCAAAGAGAGACGGCTCGTATCAGAGCCGAACGACACAAGAGTAAAATGAGAGCTGTTTACAACAAACCCGTGAAGATCAGAAAGTTCACGGAAGGAGATCTAGTACTGTGCAGAGTTGATGCGCTTAAACCAACAGGAAAGTTAGAGCCGAATTGGGAGGGTCCATATGTAGTGACCCAGGTGCTTGCTGGGGGTGCATATGAGCTGACAGATCAGAATGGAAGAAAAATGCCGCGCCCTGGAACGTGAGCAATTTGAAGAAGTATTATGTCTGAGCCTATTCAGATCCTTTACTAGTCTTTTCAGTCAAAGTATGTAAGCACAACTTGTTTGCATCGTTGCATATTTGAAATTCAATGAAAAGCTGCCAGAGCTATACCCCGCGGCTCTGGCAGAACCTTAGACAAACTCTGACTGAGTTATGAATGCCATGAATTTACGTCCTATAAGTCTTAATACGAATTAAGCACAAATAACAAATGAAAAATCGAATTAAAATTGATAGACGAACACAAAGAATAAATTTTAAGCTCTACAGAGCTGATTAAATGAAAATTGAGAATTTTTATTTCACAGATGTTGGAAATAAAAACTGAAGGACGGAGTATGCTTTAGCATCATCTCTCCAGAGCTGATAAATGAAAATTGAGAAATTTTATTTCACAGATGTTGGAAATAAAAATTGAAGGAGGGAGTATGCTTTAGCATCATCTCTCCAGAGCTGATAAACGAAAATTTAGAATCTTTATTTCACAGATGTTGGAAATAAAAACTGAAGGAGGGAGTATGCTTTAGCATCATCTCTCCAGAGCTGATAAATGAAAATTGAGAATTTTTATTTCACAGATGTTGGAAATAAAAATTGAAGGAGGGAGTATGCTTTAGCATCATCTCTCCAGAGCTGATAAATAAAAATTGAGAATCTTTATTTCACAGATGTTGGAAATAAAAATTGAAGGAGGGAGTATGCTTTAGCATCATCTCTCCAGAGCTGATAAATGAAAATTGAGAATTTTTATTTCACAGATGTTGGAAATAAAAACTGAAGTAGGGAGTATGCTTTAGCATCATCTCTCCAGAGCTGATAAATGAAAATTGAGAATCTTTATTTCACAGATGTTGGAAATAAAAACTGAAGGAGGGAGTATGCTTTATCATCATCTCTCCAGAGCTGATAAATAAAAATTGAGAATCTTTATTTCACAGATGTTGGAAATAAAAACTGAAGGAGGGAGTATGCTTTAGCATCATCTCTCCAGAGCTGATAAATGAAAATTGAGAATCTTTATTTCACAGATGTTGGAAATAAAAACTGAAGGAGGGAGTATGCTTTAGCATCATCTCTCCAGAGCTGATAAATGAAAATTGAGAATTTTTATTTCACAGATGTTGGAAATAAAAACTGAAGGAGGGAGTATGCTTTAGCATCATCTCTCCAGAGCTGATAAATGAAAATTGAGAATTTTTTCAGAAATACACAGCAACAAATAAAGAAAGTAAACATCTAAGAAAACGACTTCAAAGAAGACATGGGAATAAAACTCCCAAAAGCATACAATAGAATACAATAATAGTAAATAGTAGCAATCTCAAAGGCATGGAAAATGCAAGGAGTACGATGAGAAAAAGAAAGCGAGAATAGTCATAAAGAGCAAGCAGCAAAAACAATAGAGATGACCCTCAAGGTCCAATCCTTTATTGATTTGGATTATCACCCAGCTCGGGTTCAGAGGACTCCTTTTCAAGAACTGGAGAGGTAGATGGCTCGGGAGCAGGACCGGAAATAGCAACAGTCTCTGGCAGAGATGGAGCAGCTGCAGCAGGAGAAGGTTTTGAGAATACACTACAAGAAATATGGTCTTTAGTGACAAAATTATTAGTGAGGGGATGTATTACCCTCACTAAAAGTGTGTTTTAGGTTAGTTTTAACGAGGGTTTTAAATTACCCTCATTATTTGTCCATTTTTAGTTCTAACAAATAATATACCGTCATTAAAAGTTTTTTTTTTTTTAATTGGCAGAAGTTAATAAAATTGAAAATCATATTAAATAAAAACATCACCCGTATTCAACAAAATTGGGGGAAATCTTCAGAACTTAGCGCGCGAAGGAATGGCGGGGCCTCTCACTGAATGGAGGTGAAGATTATGTTCAATTTGAGATTATCTTAGAAGGAGCAATTGAAGGAGCTACAGTGAAATTCGGTACTGATCGAAATTGGGGAAAACCTTCAGAATTTAGAGCGAAGGAATGGCGGAGACTCTCACTTTACGGAGGTGAAGGTTATGGTTCAATTTGAGATTATCTTACGAAGGAGCATTGAAGGAGCTAAAATTCGGTACTGATCGAAGTAGTAAGGAGAAATTCAGAACGGGACTCTCAATGCGCGGAGGTACAGATTGAGGCTCAGGCAATTGACTCTCACTGCACGGAGGTACAGATTGAGGCACTCAGGCAATTGAATCGAACGTCTAGGAGGATTCTCTGTGGAAAGGAGTTACTCGAGGGAAGATCTACAACAATCGATCGTGGTGGAGGATTCTACGCAGGTATGCCTTCTTCCCCTGTAGTCCGTTAAGCAATATTTCCTATGTAGCTACTAGCAACAGTATTCCATTGCCTTTAGATGAGATTATGCATTTTGTGTTGAGATAGATTTGCTAATTGAATTATAGATGTACATTAATTGATGAGTTTGATAATTTATAGCTACATTTGCAGTGGTTTTTTCTCCAATTCTCTCCCGTAAAGTAAACTGTGAATTGCAGTGTTTGCTAATTCATACAGAATGGTTTGTATAATTATTTATCAATGCTAAGGTGTGCTTTTTAATTTAGTAAAACAAAGAATGTTACAGACTTTCTAAAAAACTCAACTGAAACCCCCTAATGCCTTCAGTTTACTTTGTATTCCACAAGGGCGGGCATATGTTAGAATTTGGCAATTTAATATCCAGAAATGATCGATAAAACAAAACATGAATTGATGAAATAAAATCTTGAGACCACTTGTGAGTGAAGGAAAGTGAGTGGAAATTGGTATTTTTCTATTCCTATTCCTCTGTATGGAAATATAATACATTTCCATTATTCATTTTCTTCAAACTCTTACTCTAATTCTCTCTCTATTTTCAATCTGCCATCACTTTATAGCTGGGAAAATTGGTAGTATAACATAAGAAGTAATAGTAATTTTATAGGAATCACCTCTAATCTATGAAGGATAGTATTTATGTATGAAGAGAATTAGATCATGGAAGTAGAATTAGTTGAAGGCTCCCAATTGTGATCAGGACTAGGCTTGAATTTTATTTTTTGGTTAAGAAACAGTGTAATAAGTAATGAAGTAGACGAACTGGAATGCTTCATGAGCTGCTAAGTTATAATCGTATCTATCCATGGTTATCTGAGATTTTTTAGTTTTTGTATTATATAAACTGCACTGCTTTGAGTTATAGTCTGTTACTCAATGAGATGTTTTCTTCAAGTTTAAATGCTTCATGAAATGAGGCACATGTCTAATGCAACAGGCCATAGGGCAGTTTAACAATAGAGAGTTCTAATCCCGACAAGTGATGGTACTTAGAGAGATAGTATTTATGTATGAAGAGAATTAGATCATGGAAGTAGAATTAGTTGACTACTTTAGTATGAAGAGATTTCGATTCTCTTGCACGTAGTGTAATGGAAAAGAAATTAATATAATAGCAGTGATTTGTACATAAAAATAATAGCAGCTGAGATCGAGCGAAATGCCCACCTCTTATCAACAAATTAATCTCTCTTACTAAAATATACTCTGTTTTCCTCGTTTCTTTCCATCTCCTTTCCGACCCGACCCGGTTCCTTCCATGTCCGCCATTGTTGTTGTTGCTCTCTCTCTTCCTATCTCCTTTTCCCAATCAAATACGTTTCACAACAAAAGGATACTTTTATTTTTTTTCCCTTTACTGCTAGTTTCATGATTATATACGTTTGTGGGAGATAGTTAATTTGTTGCTGAGATTAATCCCATTTTTTGGAAGTTTTATATATTGGAAATGGAGTTTTAATTGCCTGTATGATTATAGACTTATAGTCTTGTGGAATATAGTGTACTTCATTTTCTCTGCATATAATAAGAAAAGTTAATGATCTGTTATGCAAAATCAGTGGAAATATGAGTGGAAACTTATTTGGGAATTATTTCTTTAATTAGTTTTTTTATTATAGTGATAGAAAAATTCAGGAATTTGTAGGTATCTTGCAAAATCTGTAGGAATTTAATTGTGCTATATATAAGTACTTTAAATGATTACCACAACACATTTTTCTTAGAATACCCTCTCAGTTAGTTTCGGACCGTTTGTAGTGAACTTAGATTACCTATTTGCTCTTTTCACACAGCAGTAATTTTTGCAGTAAAATTTACTAAACGGGGACTGAATCTCTAGAGCTGAAAGTTTTGTACAGAAATTAATATAATAACAGTATTTGTACTTAAAAATTAATGTAATTACAGGTATTCAAGCAGCATACTGGAGAGATTTTTATTGAATACTTTTGCGTTGTCTGTTATTGTTGCTGTAGTGATTTTTACTGGATACTCTTTGAAAACTTGTTTTAATAAATGTTTTTTGCTACCAAGGAGTTTGGATATCGTTGCGATAGTTATTATTATGTAATAGCAGTGATTTATACAGAAATTAATACACATTCATCATACATAAATTACTATATTATGAATTGTCTAGAGTTATATAGTGATGTGCTTGTGAAAGCAAATATGGTTACAAGATTAAATTTAGATAAACCCAGCCATAAATAAAAGGAGTGAAAATTAATGATATAGTGAAGGTACAACAGTGAAGATTGTGAAAGTTATGCAGCTACATAGAGGAGTATCTATGGATGGTTATGAATGTCCCATGTGCATGTTCGTATTGTTATTCTTATATATACTCAAGCTGCAGAAGTTGTTAATTATACAGTTGAATTAGAATATCTTTATATTAATTTTTTTTTAGATGGCACCTAGCAAGGAATGGATGAGTTTTATCAATGATCGATTGAATGAACAATATAAAGTTGGTGTGACTGGATTTTTGAATTATGCTTTTTCTAAGATGGGTGAAGAGTGTGAAATACGATGTCCATGTGTCAAATGTCAAAATACTGATAAAGGGTCTAGAGAAGTGGTTGAAATGCACCTATATGTGTATGGGATGATGCCAAATTATACATTCTGGTATCACCATGGTGAGAGACGTGGTGAATCTAAATCGGATGATGAAGAAGTAGAAGAAAGTGACTCCGAAGAGGAGATTCAGGAAATATTGCAAGATTTTTATCCTGATTTTTATGGTTTTGATAAGAGTGATGAAACTGAAATTGGCTCTTCAAGTCGAATTGAGCATGAGGAGAAACCAAATGAGAAAGCAGATGCATTTTATCGATTATTGAAGGATTTTGAGCAACCAACTTACCCAGGGTGCGAGATCTCTAAATTGTCTGCTCTTGTAAACTTGCTACACATCAAGAGCGTCGGTCGATGGAGCAATGAATCGTTTGACATGTTGTTAAAGATGTTGAATGAAATACTTCCAACCGGTTCAACTTTGCCTGAAACATATTATGATTCTAAAAGGGTAATTAAAGATCTTGGGCTTTCTTATGAAAAAATAGATGCTTGTGTTAATAATTGTATGTTGTACTGGAGAGACGAAGAAAAGTCTGATATTTGCAGCATTTGTGGTGTTTCAAGATGGAAGGAAGATTGTCGTAGTGGGGAAACTAAAATTCAAAAGAATGGAAAGAAAGTACCAGCGAAGACAATGCGTTACTTTCCGTTAAAGCCTAGGCTTCAAAGATTGTACATGTCTAGAAAGACTGCTTCAGATATGAGATGGCATCATGAATCAAGGGTAGATGATGGAGACTTGAGACATCCAGCAGATTCATTGGCATGGAAATTCACAAAGAATTTGCATCGGAGCCTCGTAATGTAAGACTTGGCCTTGCTACTGATGGTTTCCAACCATTCAGTCACTCCAAAACATCATATAGCATTTGGCCAGTAATACTTATTCCATACAACGTGCCTCCTTGGATGTGCATGAAAGAATCTAATTTTATTCTTTCAATGCTCATACCAGGTCCTGAGGGTCCAGGCGATGCTATTGATGTCTACCTTAGGCCTCTTATAGAAGAGTTAAAAGAGTTATGGGAAGTAGGTGTTGATACATTTGATGTTTCTACTCATACAAACTTTAGATTGCATGCATCATTATTGTGGACAATTAATGATTTTCCAGCGTATGGGTATACATCTGGTTGGAGCACCAAGGGTAAGATGGCATGTCCTTGCTGTAATAAAGACACTTATTCTATAAGGTTAGTCAATGGAAACAAGCAATGCTTTATGGGTCATCGATGTTATCTTCCTATAGACCACAAATGGAGGAAGGATGACATTTCCTTTGATGGAACTATAGAGTTGAGATCACCACCGAAGTCCCTTTCTGGTACTGACGTGCTTGACCAAGTACACGACCTTGAAGGAATCACCTTAACTAAAGATAGTCGCAAAAAGGTGAAAATATCACATGAAAAACGGGGTGATAATTGGAATAAGAAAAGTGTCTTTTTTGACCTTCCATACTGGAGTACCCTTCTTTTACGACACAACCTTGATGTGATGCACATTGAAAAGAATATATGTGATAACATCGTTGGGACAATTATGAACATGAAGGGAAAAAGCAAGGATAATGTTCAGGCGCGCCTTGATTTGGAAGCTATGAAAATTAGACCAGATTTGCATCCGATTCGTAAAGGAGACAAACTTGAGTTACCTGCTGCAGCATACACATTATCTAAAGAGGAGAAACACTTGTTCTGCTTATTTTTAAAGCAATTGAGAGTTCCAGATGGATTTTCTTCCAATATTTCCCAGTGTGTAAACATCAAGGAACATAAACTTTCAGGGCTAAAAAGTCATGACTGCCATATTCTTCTGCAACATCTACTTCCTATTGGAATACGTGGACTTCTCCCGAAATCAGTGTGTGAACCTTTAATTGAGTTGGCATTGTTCTTTAGTAGTCTATGTGCAAAGACATTAAGTGTAGATCAGCTGAAGCAGATTGAATCCCAAATTCCTATAACTTTGTGCAAGTTAGAACAAATTTTCCTCCCTTCATTCTTTGATGTAATGGTGCACTTACCTGTGCATTTAGCTAGTGAGGCTCAAATTGGCGGACCGGTCCATTATAGATGGATGTACCCTATTGAGCGGATGTTGTACGAGTTAAAAAAATTAATTCGTAATATGGCTCGTCCGGAAGGGTCAATTGCAGAAGGCTACATTGCAAAGGAGTGCATGACTCTTTGCTCAAGATACTTCAAAGATACCAAGACAAAGTTTAATAAACTTGACCGAAACTATGATGGTGGTTCTCATAAAACTGAAGGTGAAGTGTCTGTATTTCCTCAATTTGGACGAGCATTAGGAGCTGGAATATCTCGCAACCTTAAAGAAGAAGAGTGGATAGAAGCTCATGCTTATGTTTTGAAGAACTGTGATGAAGTTCAGCCGTTTCTTGAGTAAGTGACCATTTCAAAATGTTTCTTATATGTTTCTAAATATAAATGAATTAATCATTAGTTTTAATACAGGGAGTACTCTCAAATCCAGCAGAACAGACCACGAAAATCAGATAAAGATTGGAGCAATTCTTTCATTAGTTGGTTTAAAACTCGAGTAAGAAGATCTTGTGTTAGATATAGCATAATGTCTATTATGTAGGAATGTTTTACTTACACACTATCATATATACTGTAGGTTGGAGAAATGGATATGCAAGACCAACCCTCAAACTATAATTCTTTACAATCACTATCTCGTGGTCCTCTTAAATATGTGACATGCTTCAATGGTTTTGTTGTTAATGGGTTCAGATTTCGAATAGAGGATTGTGACAAAGGATGTGTAACACAAAACTGTGGAGTATGTGTAACTAGTGACATAGGTAGTGATACAAACTATGTTGAGTACTATGGAGTGTTGACGGAGATTTTGGAGTTGCAATATCTTGGCGGGAAAAGAGTGGTAGTATTTCGATGTCGATGGTTTGATGTGCATGATAGTGTGAAGGGAGCCAAAACAGATAGATATGGATTCACAACCATTAATTGCCAGCGTACCTTAAAAACAAATGAACCTTTCATTTTAGCTAATCAAGCATCACAAGTATTTTATGCCATGGACAACTTAATTAAAGGTTGGCACGTTGTTACTAAGATAGAACCTCGAGACTTGTATAAAATGCCATTACGAGAAGAGGTTGACGACAACCATGTGGGGGATATAGGTGATAATGAAGCGTACCAACATGGTGAATCATTTAATTTGCAGTTTGGTGAGGATGCTTCATTCAATTTAGATAACCAAAATACTTGGATGAGAACCGATGTGGAGCCCATGGTAGTTGAAGCCTCAACAGTCAAAAGGAAAAGAAAAAGAAAAGCAACTTGAATGCATGCTGCTTGAGGTGCAACAGAATTGTTTATATTGTTTCAGTGATTATAATCTTCCAATTTGTTTATTGCAATTCTGGAATTTTTATTTGGGTTGCTTCTATTATTAGTATTTTATTATTGTCATTTAAAGTATCCAGTTAGAACTCTTTGGAAGAGTTGAAAAATCAGTTGAGGGTACGACACCTAAACTTATCCAAAAAATAGAAAGGCTAATTAGTCATTGCAACATATAAGATACATACATTCTATTTCTTCTGTGTTTTTGCAATTAGATATCAGAACTGTTGGTTTCTGGATTCTTAGTCCTGTTCTGTAATTCTCAAACCCCAAAAATATCTTACTTTAATTGTGTTGAAGATTTTCGAATTTCTTGATTCATTCTTCCTCTGTGTATATTACCTGTTAATTTCTTGAATTCTGATTGGTATAACATAGTTGTCAGCTAAATGTTATGACATAATGTAGCAAGTGTATGGATTATGGAATTTTAAATTAGTATTTAATCATGTAAGGTGGGGGAGCAAAGAGCAGTTTAAAGAGAACTGCTCTGAGTTACCAAAAATGATGATTGATAAGTGTATGATAATGTAGTCATATAACAAAGAGGAGGTGGTTGTTTATGTAGGCAATATTGTATCTAACAAATAGAGTAATAACAACTAACTTTTGAAGTTCATTACATGCTTTTGGTGTCTAACAGCAATAATGTAATTACAGGTATTCAAGCAGCGTACTGGGTCATGCTTGATGAGGGAAGGATCAGTCAAACTACGACCAATCTTCCCTGGTCTTTAAACACCCATCATATTGATAATATTGTGTTATATAATTGTATTTTGTAGGTCAAACTATGAGTTGAATGTATCTGCAAAGTGGTATTAGAGGTTGGAGCTTTTTGGCATCACGGCAGCAGAAGAATACCTTGTTACACCCTTTAAACTTTTCTAGCATCCACTTGATATATGAAAGGGTATCAGTTGATAACTTGTCTGCCTCACGTAAAACAATAGCTGCATGGGTTGTTACATTGGGAGATAGTTCATTGGTCTATATCTTGCAAGTAAATAATTTCTTATGGAAGTATGTGAATACCTTTACAGTTCTCTTCATTGCAGCACAAAGTTATGTTAGTCAACATCTGACTTTAAGTTCAGAAAGGTTGACTTCAACATGTTGTGGTGATACCACCAGTTTTACGAGGTGGAAGGCCTTAAGGATTCTGTCTTTCGTACAGCAATCCAATTTTATGCTAATTTTATAGTTATGTAATTGTATGTTTGCATATGCAGGATATCAGTGAGCGAAATTCTAAGAATCGATCTAAATCAGATGTATGCATGCCTCATCTCACCGGAAGCAAGCCACATAGGGAAATCATTTATGAAAAGGTAGTAAAATTCCAGTAATATTTGTGTTTTGTATTTCATTAATCATAACTTTACATTTATTATTTGGTTTTGTTGTTTTTATCAAACTAAATATAGGGAGGTAAAGATTCTAAAAGTCCTGATTTGGGAGTAATTTTCTTCGAGACTCGGAGCAAAAATGGAAAATTTATTGGGGAAAAAGAGAAAGACAAATATGTAAGTATCATTGGTTTACTTTCCTGCATAACTTTTTTTTTTTATCATTGTTTATTGACCATATATTTTATAAACCTTTATAGGATGAAATTGTGAAAACAGTTCAATCTAATCCATCACTTTCAAATCTTGAGCTTGTCGAAAAATGTTTTGGGCCACAACGCCATGGTAACGTATATGGTTATGGAGGTGGAGTGAAGCGCAAAAGTTTTTATGACTCCAAATCAGCCTATGCCAAAGAACTAGAGGAAAAACTTAGTGCAAAAGAGGAAGAGAATCGGTTGCTTAGGGAACGTATGGATGGACTTGAAGCTAGGTTGAATCGAATTGAAAATGAATTAACTGAATTACCTACAGAAGGAAGCACGCCACCTGCTGTCATTTAACAAGGTATTGACTTTATTTAGTGTTTTGTTTCTTTCATCCACTGTTTGGTTTGATTAAATATAAGAGTGTTAATGTATGTTGTGATGATATTAGTTGGTTAAATCTTGATTAAAGTATGGGGTTGTTTACAGCTTGTTTGGTTCAGTTTAAAGCATAATTTTGTTTATATATCATGTAAATTGACTTAAATAAGATTATACTGCTCTTGATTTCTGATTATTGTAATTAATTTCCTAGACTGATGGTTGCTAGGAACTGTTTTGTACTGCTCTTGAAGTGTTCTACAAAGCAACCATTGATTGTAAATGGTTGCTAGGAAGTGTTTTGTACTGCTCTTGAAGTGTTTAATACGCCATTATTGATTCTCATTCCCTAATCATAACTTATTTTTTTTATTTAACAGGTGATAGAAGTATTGGTGTTACACTTTTTGTGAAGTTGCTTGGGAATAATTTTGTAATTTTGTGAATGTTAATTGTAGAGATTCGTACATTGAATGCTTTTGAATGTTTCAAGATTTAGATTCTTTATACTTGCTTGAAATATTGAATAATTTGTTTGTTTTGTTGATGTTTGTGGGTTTATTATTTTTGTGTTATTATATTAAGCTTACTTGATTATATTGTCACTACAAATTAATTTTATTTAATAATTATAGTAATATGTAATAAATGAAAGTTAAATAGTTGTATTAGTGACATAATTTTTCATCACTAAAGTTCATTTAGTGAGGTTAGATATTTGTATTAGTAACAGGATTTGTCATCACTAAAATTATTTTAGTGAGGGTGAATAGTTGTATTATAGTGACGGGATTTTACATCACTAAAGTTCATTTAGTGAGGGTAGATATTTGTATTAGTGACAGGATTATTCATCACTAAAATTATTTTAGTGAGGGTGAATATTTGTATTAGTGACGGAATTTTATATCACTAAAGTTCTTTTAGTAAGGGTAAAATATTTGTATTAGTGACGGGATTTTCCATCACTAAAGTTGTTTTAGTGAGGGTATATTTACTCTAGTTGTATACTTATTAGTGACAGGACTCTATTCTGTCACTATTGATCTTTAACTAGAGAAGCAGTAGTTAGAGGCCATGACAGGAGATTTCCCGTCACTAAAAGTTTTTAGTGAGAGTATTTCAGCATTTAGCCACAGTTTCTCCCGTCACTAAAAGCAGTTTTTCTTGTAGTGATAAGAGATCGCGCAAATGAGGCTCCATCTGGGGCAGTTCTGGAGATATCTCCACTTCTTGCGCCAACTTTAAAGCTACCTTCTGCGCCACAGGAGGGAACCATGAGTAATCTGCCTTCCCCTTGGGATTGCCTTTGAAATAAGGAGAAGGTGTGAGACCTTGCTTAGCACGAGAAAGACTAAGCTTTTTGGTGAAACCTTTCTCTTCAGCCTGGGAGATAGTAGAGTTGAAGCCTTGCTTGATGAAATGACCCAGGTGGGGACCCATGTGGCATAGAAACAGGGGACTTTGGTGATAAGCCTTGAGAGACTCCGCAATTAGCTCTTTGAGAAATTCTTGGCCCAAAGTAGTCCCTAAAAGCTTTGTGCGACATCTATCAATACCCTCAGATAGACCTTGTGAGAAACCCTCCGCCCTCGAGGTTATCTCCCTCTGCTCTACTTCAGAAAGTTTTTTCTCCAAGTTGGAAATCTGAGAAGCCTGTTCAGTTGTAAGGGCAGCAGCTATGCTTATCGCCTTTTTGGCTTGAGCAAGATCGACATCCTTGGAAGATAGTTCTTGCTCCTTCTTAGTTAACTCTTGCTGAAGTTCGGCAATGGAAAGTGAAGAGCCCGAGAAAAGGAATTGGGCTTGCAGATCCAGAAACTGAAAAGAAAAAATGAAATCTAAAAGGTCAGAAAAAGACCTAACAAGATAAAGTAAATGAAAGAAAAGAACTGAGACCCATACCTCAACTAATTTACGAAACATAGAGCCTCGAAGCTGGTCAAAAGATGATGGAACAGGAGAAGAAATGTGATCCAACACTTGAAGGGACTTGAAAAACAGAATGCACTTGTCCTCCACTGGGACAGATGGTTCGTGTAAGAGATCATTGGAAGTTAAATCTTCAAGCTTAGTTGAATCAGAAAAATCACTCTTGACTATTTTCTTCCGTTTGGAAGGAAGCTTAGTAGAGGATGGATTTACAGCACTTTTTCCTCGAGTCTGGTAAGGGGGTTTGTTTTTATCGCCTTCATCTCCCTCTAAGGCCAACATAGCTTGGACTGGATCTGTATCGATGGGATCTATAGAGGAGGCGGAAATCTCAGGAGCATGTGCAGTGGCAGAGGAATCCTCTTCCTTCACTGACTTGAGTTGAGAAGAAACAGCAGGCTTGGGTGGTGCATCGTCATCATCCGAAAGAAGGAGCGCATTCTCCCAACTCATGTCTGTTCAACAAGACACATATAGTATATAAATAAAGATCATAGAACACACTCGGATAGAAAGGGTGTGGGGATAAAGGGAATACCAGCTCCAGGAGGAGGAGGAGCTGCAGAACCCAAAAACCCAGAGCTAAAGAGAACGACGATATCTTTCAACAGAGGGAAAACTTTAGGTTTCCCCTTTTTATTAGCAACACGATTCAAATACATCATCAGCTCGCGAGCAGCCGGGGGAGTAACTTCTTCAGGAGAGAGTGATGGTTTGATAGGATCTGGAACTTCATATTGCCATCCTTCTGGATCACAATAAAAAGGCCATTGGCCAGAGCGAGGAGTGACTATGAAGAAGCTGTCTTTCCAGTGAGAGTCAATATCAGGTGGTTTACCTATGAATTTAGCTAAGCCACTAGGACGAGAGCTAAAGTAGTAAAATTTCTCTCTCCGGTTGAGATCGTGGTGAAAATGAAACAACTCTGTAGTAGAAAATCCCCCATTGATCTCAAATACTATGTAGAAGGATAAAGCTAGTCTTATAACGGATGGGTTTAGTTGATTTAGAGGAATTTGGTACAGATTGCATATCTTAGCGAGATAAGGGCAAACGGGAAAATGCAGCCCTGCTAGAATTTGAGAACCCCAAAAAGCAAGGAAATGATACACAACATAATTTGGTCTCTCGCTGGGACGTGGGAGTTTAATAATGAATTCGGGGTGCGGTTCTAAAGCCCCTGTTATCACCTTCAAGTCTTCAGGAGTCAGATTAGATTGACGAGAATTTATCTTATCAGCCTCGCGAAGAGACTCAGGAAAAAGAGGGCGACCGGAATCGGGAGACTCGACCAACTTAGAAGATGAACTAGACGCCGGTAAACCTAAAATAGCTAGACGCTTGGATGTCCTAAGGGGTGCAGATGATGTCGGACTCTCGCCGAAAAAGGGGGGGGGGGAGTTTCGACATGATAAAATTCCCAAAGCAAAATAATCACAATGAAGCGAACAAAAGAGAGGAGGGGGAATACCTCACCTAGACGAAGATAGCCGCGGAGGGGCTGGAAGAAATGAGAGCCTGTCAGGAAAACCCCTTCCAAAGCTTGCAGAGAAAAACGCCGTCTGAGATGATGGTCCAAAGAGAAAGAATGAATAGGAAGAGCGAAAGGGAAGAAGAATCGTGAAAAATCCCTTCTTAAAGTGGACGCGTGGAGCTGGGCCAAGAAACCGCCCCTTTTTGGGCCTCCACGTGTACAGCCCAGATGAAGGCAGTTGAAGGGACTCCCTAATCCAAGGGTTCCGATGATACACGACTTTCAAAAAGAGGAACGGGCGGGAAATGAATTATTGGCCCCCTAAACCTGGAAAGTCGAGAGTTTAGAAGTAGTGTTTGAAAAGCTTTGGATCACATCAGAGTTGAGAGTATCTATTCCAAGTAATCTTTTGAAATATCACTTGGAATAGGGGGAAGTAGTTGATGTAGGCTCTGCCAGAACGGACAGAGCACATCAATCCTAAAGAAGCCAGACCAAAACGAAAAGCTCTGCTCAGAGATAATGAAAGCAAAGATCTGAGCTTATCAATATAGAAGACCTTGAAAAGACTGAATAAGTCTAGAAAGTGAATGAAATTTCTCCTACACAGCCTCACTAGGCTTTACTTGTTTCGCCTCTTGAAAGGAAGAACCATATTTCAACAGCTCTGCCAGAGCTTATGAAATATTATTTGAAGAACTCTAAAAAGCTAGTACTTGATGAGGGAGTTAGAAGCCTCTTACTCGTATGAAAGTTTGTGAAATAATATTCGGCTCGTTTAAAATATATCTCTCCAGAGCTTCTCAAAAGCTCTGGATATCGATCGTAATATGTAAATATATAAACCAGGAGATAAAGTGTTATCAAACCCCAAGATCCCTAGAAGCTGGGAATGTTCCCTTATCCCCCAAAAATCATGAATAATGGAGAAAGGAATATCAGATATGTCCCACTCACGAGCTCTGGGACTGAGGCTCAAAAAGGACGATTCTGTCAGGATTTGTCTGTGCTAAACAACACAGAACAGGCCAGCCAAGGGACACGGGTCAGCTCCTAAGGCATCTGGGTCCCCAAGTGGTCCCAAGAATAATTAGGGCTACAGAGACGATTTTACTGTTCTGCCCCCACAGCTTAAAGGTATAATTACTCATTTTTCTTCTTCACAACAAGGTATTATCACTATTACTCACTCATATTTTTCAGTTTTCAGCTATGGCTTTTCTTCCATAGCAATTTTTCTGACTTGAGCATCGGAGGGTCGACGCCGGAGCCCTCTCCGGCCCGACTTTGTGCAGGAATCTCACTGGAGGTCCAAGCTGTCAGTGGAGGCTGTTATCTTGAACTCCAGAGACCATTTTTTAGCCTTCTCTCTTGTGTTCTTGGGCTTTTACAGAGAGGCTCTCAGGTACCACTCTTAGCATTCCCCCAAATATTTGCTTGATTTTATGTTGATCTTGAGTTTGCACTCATCAATTGGAGAGACTGAAAACAAATAAAAAACAGAAAACCATACGTTCAAATCAACAGCAATTTTATGGGGAACGATGTCGTTTGCATTAAATCAGCAGAATTAGGGCAAGAGGGAATTGAATTGGGGAATTCAGCCATCACTTACGGGAATCTGGTAAGATTCAATCGAGCCGAGAAGATTGGGCTTTCGCCGTTAAAAATAATGAACGTGGTAATCGCGCGCGGACATAGACCTCAAGAAAGAAAACGCCGTTAAGAGGAGAGAGCGTGCACAGCTTGAACAAAAAGCATGACGAGTGATGGAGATGTATTAAGCATATATTAAGTATGAACTCTCTTCCTCTTTGAAATCACCTTTTCTTCTCTTTTAATTCTTCTAAATTTCTCCTTCATTTCTGTTACAGGTGATTCGAGTGGTTTTCCCGTGGAAGATTTACTCTCTTTCCCCAATCTAGTTCCACGGCTTCTGCTGAGTCCATCAAGAGACAGAACAGACTGCCCCTTTCCATGTAATTATAGATGAGAAACATTCAGCGGTTGTGCAGGCAAAACCCGAAAAGCTTCACTATATTCCGGTGACGTATTCTAGACAGAACGTTGGCTTCGTTCCTGAAGCACACGTCGTATGCTGGATCTGTGAAGCTTTTTAACAACTCGTCCGCTCGGCAAGTGTGCTCTGTACACACTGCCATAGCCTCCGGTTCCGATGCGGTATCTGAGGTCAAAGCCTGTTGTGGATTCAATGATGTCTTCATAAGCTATTTTCCCGTCGTAATTCCAAATCCTGAATATGTCACCGTGTTCAGAATCAGCTCTCACTTGACTCCTTATTTTCCTCCTTTTTCTGTAGTAGATGATCAGGAATGTTCCGAGACATGAACAGAGAATGACGAATGCAACAGGAAGAACATATATTGTAATTTTATGATGATGCGTTGCTTTCTTCTCAATGCGAATCCTAAAACTACTGGGTAGGAGTAATTTGGGGTTGCCGTAGAATAATAACAAGGGTGAATTACATCTAGGTTTAATATTGTACTACCTCCATCCCGGAGGAACTTGCACACCTCCGGGGCACACTTTTTAAAAAAAAGACATTATTTGAATAAAGTAGTGGCATATGGATAAATATGTATATATTTTTGTGAGTGTGCACGCAAATCAATGCTTCCTTTTAAAGGGTGTGCAAGTTCCTTTGGGACGGACTAAAAAAGAAAGTGGGCAAGTTCCTCCGGGACGGAGGGATTATCATTTATTAGAAATTGGTTCAAATTTTATCCATAAATACAAATTGGTGTAAAATGTGGACCCTCTCCTCCTTTTCACCCTGAATGTTGTCTATTTATGGGACATCTGCTATCTCCCTTCCCCTGTGCATTGTTTATTTTTATCTGCACATAATTCGTCAACTTTATCATCCAATTTTGCAGTTTCAATTTTAATTTTAACAGTTTCTTTGAGTTATTTTTGTAATTTTTTAATTCAACTTTGGACTTGGAAAAATTTACATACATATCATCTTGTCAAATTAAAAAATAATTTACAAAAATTTAAAATTATTAGAACAAATCAAAATTCAAATACCAATTCAATTGTTAATATTTAAACCTTCTAAAATTATATATTTAAATTTGAAATGAACAAAATAACTGACTTGAAGCGAAAGTACTAACTTCTACTAGTCGCTTACCCGCAAGCGGACGGGTTCACTGTAGTAAGAGTAATTATAATGGCCAAGTATTATCGAACCCACGGGATAGTGTATATGCGAATAGATCCCTGAAGATCTACGCGTCGTAGTTAATATGAGTGAAATGTTTTTGGATTTTTGGAAAGATTAATTAAAAGACTAAAATAAACTAAAATACTAAAGCAATCAAATTAACTAAGGGTTGTGTTCTAATGAGAGATGGTGATGCTCAGGATAGGAATCCCTACGTATACTAACGGAGCAGGTACATAATCAAAATAACTGTGACACACAAGAATTAACCTAAGTCTAAGAATGCAAGGTGAAAGCTCAAGATTCTAAACCCTAATACTTTACTCTAACACTCGACTTCACGAACCTACTAACAAGTTAATAGATTGTGCTTAATTAATGAGACCCTAATTTAACTAAGGTGATGCGGTCGTCCTCCTTCGCTAAACCGGTAGATGAATTAACCTTTCTTAAACCCTCTCGTTAAGTCTACTCGTTGTTAAAGAGTGATACGGTCGTCCTCTCTCTAACACCTTTCGAACGAAATTCAAGAGCGAAGTCTAGATTAATTTTAAGAATTCATTAACCAAGAGAATTAAAACCTAACGTCACAAATTACCCTAATTACGTACCCACAACCTACTTCTACGAGTTCATCCTACCCTAAGCATACAAGGGTTTTAGCCGAACATGGCTTTAACAAACATAAAAGTAATAGAAGAAACAACGAACATAAACATAGTGAATTGAACAAAGAAAATAAGAAACGTGAACTAGGGTTTTAAAAGAAATAAATACTAAGAACTGAAATTTAATTAACTAAAACGAAGTTTCAAAGCGTTCAAAGAAATCAAACTAACGAAAAGAACTAATAAACGAAAAGAAACTTAGAATTCGTATGCAAAACCTCAACAAAACGTAAATAAAGCTTGCTCCTCTCCTTCCTCTCTAAAAATTCTATGTAAAAGTGATGTAGTGCGTTCGGGGATCCTTCAAAACGTGTTTGGAAGAGGTATTTATAGGCAACGGGTTGAAACGGGATCTCATGGGCCAAAATTCCCATCGAGCTCGAGTAAAAGTACTCGAGCAATGCAAGCTCGAGTGTCGAATTTGTACAGAACGTGAAAATTACTCGACCTAGGCAGCTCGAGTAGTGACTACTCGACCGAGGGTGGCTCGGGTAGTCTACTCGAGTGCCTGAGTAGTTGCTACTCGACCGACTTCTGCTCGAGTGCACTACTCGAGTGCCTGAGTACTTGCTACTCGAGCACCTTCATCTTGAGTACTTCAACGACACTTTTGCTCGCTCGAACTAATACTTCTCGTATTTCTTCTATATCTTCTCATCCGGGTATCCGTTTGAGTCGATTCGAAGTCCTACGAACTCCTCTTTTTGCCCTCTATCCATCTATAAACATCAAAGAAACAAATTTGTTAGTTTGAGAAAATAATACTCAGATGACTCTAAATACTTATATGAATTCATCAAAACAAGGGCATTTTGAGCGACGAATCATGACAATTTCACGCCTAATCAACCCCCCCAAACTTACCATGTTGCTTGTCCTCAAGCAACGAAATAATAAGTCAAGTGAAATTGTTAGGAATGAGTCAAGGAATCCAATCATGCAAGTACATAAATTCGAGCTTCAAAGATGCATCACAAGTATACTCACTCACCTTCCTTTATCATACTCATGCAACAACAACAAGAAACACCAAGATCAAGCATGGATGTGCACTCAACGATGTGTTTCACTCCCTTTCAAGTGTATAACAATGATCAAGGGACTCACTCAATCAATCAATCACACAAATTGCCAGCCATAGGCTTGTAAGTGCTCTTAACTTCGACCATACTCTAGAAATCAATGCCAACTCAAAAAGGACTTTTCTCAAGGTTGTAATGTAGGCTCTTTGGACGGGTGGGATAACAATATAAGGTAAAGTGACTCACGTGAATTGAGAATAGAAAATCAAACTTTGGCACTTCGAGATTAGGAACAGAATACTTCAAACATGTTCAATCAACACCCTTTCAATTCCATACTCTCAATACTTCAATTTTTTTTTCTAACTCTTTTCACCTTTTTTTTTCAATCACTTCATTTTTTTTCTTTTTCGCACAAACACATGAGCTCAATTTTTCTTTTGCTCATTTTCAAATTTTTTTTCTTTTTCCCACAACTCAAAACTTCATTACACCTTCTTCTCATATTCACTCAACAAACAACCTTTCCCTTTTTCAACTCAATTCATTCCCTTCACATTCACACTTTCCTATTCTCCACTCAAATTGGGACATAAAGGCTTAGGAATTGGAATAGTGTTCATATGTGCTAGCAAATAAAATAGGCTTTAGGCTCAAAGGGGCTAACAAGGGATACATGTCATTGTTAAGGAAAATTTTGGCTAAGTGACTCAATAAAAACAAAGATGGCCTAAGATCACACTCGGCATATCAAACTAGACACAATCAAGAAGCAAGAGCACACACAAGTGTTGGAGTTATACGTGAAAGTATGCTTTTACTTTGTATAACTCGTGTATCAAACACTCGTTTTATGAGAATAATTCTTTTATCGCATTTGCTTTAGTTATGATTGAATGTTGAATTTCTATTGCAAACCGTTCAATATATAGTACGTGTTACATAGTAGTTAATGTGGTGATACCCGATCACGGAAGACAATATTAACAGTTTACTTGTAACTAAACGTACATTTTCACGGCCTAGGTGGAATTGAACAATCCGCCGTGAAAGGTCGATGTGTAAGGCTCAGATTGGTCTGTCTTGACTAAGAGATTGCACTAGCACATTTAGTATGTGTTGAAGAGGTCCTACAGCGAGGAGAAATTCTTCTGTTCTGAAAGGTGAAGAATTAGACCTCAGTGGTTGTTGATTTCTTAATCTCCGTCCCTTAAATAGGACCGTGTGTGCTTAGTAGTTACTGCTTTGATTCATGTTGGGTGAGAATCATTGCGACTTCGAACTTTGTGTCTTGGGCAGTAATATTAATCATACGACGGTTGCTAAGATTTAATACGGAGAAACGCGTGCGAGTACGGCTCGTGTGATTAGTCCCCTTGGTGGGCTCAGAAGTTTTATTGTACCAAATCTTGCAAGTGAAGAATTAGTTTCTTCGGTACGAATAATAATGTTGAGCTGTCTTTACTCCAAGGTGAAAGATGTTAATTAATTTAGAGCTATTCGGAAGCTTGATTAATTAATGGACTTGATAATCTTAAACGCGGGAAATAATAATCGGGAGCCCATATTATCGTAATATGGATTAAGATGGATAGTGCAATATTAATTTATTAGTGGTAATAATTAATATTAATGGGCTGAATTATATTGGGGCTCAATATTGAAATTCAGAAGTTCATTAGGAGGTCCAATCTTAATTCTCCTTAAGGCCCCTCAAGTAGCCCATTAAGTAGCCCAATAATGATAAGGTGATTAAAATAAAAAGAATATATTAATGCTGATTTTTCTTCATATTTTCGAAAATAAGAGAATCAAGAAGAAATAAGATTTTGTTGATTTTCTTGGAAAGATATTATGGAAGATATGTATTCTAGGAATACAAGAATATCTCATATATTCAAGAAGATCCAAATCTTTGGATTTCCTCTTGAAGTTTTCGAAAATAAGGACTTAATATGTAGTATAAGATTTTTGTGGAATATTTTATTTTGGAGAAAAGAATATATGGGATATATTCAAGATTTCTTAGAGACTAAGAAAAGATTTTCTCCAAGCCCAAATCCACATGATATTTTCGGCCATTACATATTATAAATAGGAGATGATTATTTCATCTCCAAGTACATAATTCCATGTGTTGGAAAAATCAAGAAGCATATATATTTTTCTTTTTCCCTAGTTATTAAATTACTTGAAAGCGTCTCCCACCGGCGATCAAGTGAGGTGAAAAGGGAAATACTTGAGAAGGCTTTGAGTTGATAAAGCGAGATTTTAATTGTCCCGTATATTCAAAGGCCAATTCTACAAGAGGTACGTTAATCGCATATTTAATTGTTTATTCCGCTTAATTAAATATGTGAAATTAATTCAACATGCATGATGATAATTAGTTGTTGGAATTATTATTTGAATTAATTGGGATTAATTCATGCTAGTAATAATTGTATTTAAATTCGTATTTAAAATTCATCCCGAATAGATTCCGGGCACCCCTATTTTACCAACAACTGGTATCAGAGCCACGGTTTCGGGCTCTGAATTTTAAATTGGAATTTAAATTGTTGAACATTAAATTGAAATTGGATAGTAGAATTGTTAGATCTTTTTTGCAGGTATCCAATTGTCATGGTTTTAATGTTGTTAATTTCATGCGTGTAAATTAATTGTTTTTAATTCGATTCGTTCAAATTCGTTTTTCTCGTGAGAAAATCCACGAGTAGATTAGTTGTTTTTATTTTGATTCGATCATTGTAATAGACTAGTCTAGATCTAGTATTTTTTTTTTTTGTAAAAATAAATTGTAACCGGATCGTGACGAAGAACGAAGAATTAAAAACGGCGTACCCGGACGACGCATACATGCGTGGCGCGTGTATGGAGGTAAAATCATGCAAGGGGTGAAGAAAACGAGGACGAACGGTGAAAAAACGGCGCACGGGGGTGCACGGCGCACACCGTGCGCAACGGACGCACGGCGCCGCGCGCACAGCGCGCGCGCGCCTCAGCTGGGGTCGGAAGCGCCTCGGGGCGCCCCAGGCAGCGCCTCGGCGCGCTTCTGTGCAGCGCCTCGGGCGCGCCTCGGGTGCGCCTCGGGGCCGCGCTTCGGCGCGCCTCGGGCGCTTTTCCAGCGCTTCTCGGGCCGGGAAGCACGCGGGCCCACTTCGTGGGCCGACGCGCGCTGTATCTCAGGCCGTGGAATTTTTTCGGTTCGTGTTTTTTTTCGTGTGATTTTAAACGTCGTCCCGAATCCCAAACGATGCTGTTTTTGAAGAAGTGTTGCTGTTCGAGTGGGAGCACGTCGAGACGATTTTTTGCATCAAGACGTGAAGAAATTAAACCGTGACAATTGGAATTGAGTGCTCCAATGTGTTTAATTTTGTTTTGATGGATGTTTTATTTCGTGCAATTTTTATTATTTGTTAATATGTGTTTGCATGAATTTAATTGTCCAAGAAAAACCTTACTTTTGAAAATTACTAAGTATGTTTTTATAATCGCAATTTTATTCCGGATATTAAAATTGGATTATATTGGCCTCCATAATTTATTTATTTGTGAAGTTCTTTTGGAATACATTTCCCCCTCGGATCGGCCAAAAGAACGGATTTCACATGAATAAATTCCGAAAGGATGATTGTGGATTATTACTAGTGGCGGTATTGACCCTCACCACGAGTGGCTTGCTCAAAGCGAAATAATAATCCTGTATTTAATTATGGTTATTACTTAGGCATAGGAAATTGATATTAACTTACTCCCCTCGGAGTCCCTGTCAGTTTCTATGTGGTCAAAGTGGGAGCCAACTATTAATTTTGAATTAAGAATTTGTAACTTTTAAGTTTGTGATCCGCTTGAATGTATTTAAATGTATAGACCACCCCTCGTGGCGCATTTAAATTGTTTCGAGATGTTGGCTGATGCATGATTATATTGTTTTAAGGTTTCAATATAATTGATGTGATCGAATTATGTGATAATTTCATATTTTTCTAGATATTGATATGAATGTATGTTTTATTCTCATTTCATCATGTCGCAACCTTTTGATCCACTGTTTGATATACTTAAAGTTAATAAACTTTTTGGAGAGAATTATATCGATTGGAAATGTTTTTTTTAAAATTTGTCCTTACTGCACGAAAACACAATTGGGTTATTTATGTTAATATACCCGGCAAGCCTAATGATAAGTCAAGCAATGGGAAGAGGCAGTTTATGATCGGAAGCGTGACAATGAATGAAGTGCATCATCTTGACATTTCTGTCTGAGGATTTGAGGCGCGTTCATGAAGACATTGTATCCGCTGTTGAAATCATGGAACACCTTGAAGAGATGTTTTCACATCAGAATCCCATGACTAACCAGTTCACCAAACATGACTCGGTCAAGTTGGAAATGGTGGAAGGAACGCCCGTGAGGGAGCACGTTCTTGAGATAATGGCATACCTTAACAAGTTGGAAGTACTTGGTGCGGATTTTGATTGATTTCATATACCATTCCCTACCGAGAAACTTTGAGTAGTTTCATCTGAACTGTCAGATGAATGAACGGACAAGTCGTTTGCCCGAGCTCTTGCAAGCTTTAGTTTCGGTGGAGGTGATAATGGAGCACCAGTCTAGTGCTATGGTGGCTAATGGTTCGTCTACCTCTTTTGGTCCCAAGGGAGGGAAAAAGAGGAAGAGAACCAAAGGCCGGATCCAAGCAAATCCAATTGTTGCGAAAGACAAATGCAAAGGCAAGCATCGAAGGGGAAGTGTTTTAGTTGCGGTGAGAGAGGACAATGGAGGTCTGCCTGTTCCAAGCCTAAGAGGCTAGGAAAGTTAGGTAATTCACACACCTTAGTCGTCGAAACTTGTGAAGTGGCGTATGCTGTCTATTCGTGGATAGTGGATACGAGAGCTACTGATCACATTTGTTTCATAGGTTTAAGCTAACCCGGCGACCTAACGGAAGTGAGATCCCCATCACATCGGGCAATGCTACGAGAGTGGCAGCTGAAGCAGTGGGAGAAGTGCGCCTATCTTGTGAAGATAGAGTTATGGTCTTGAGAGACATTCCTCATGTTCCTAGTTTAGAAAGAACTCAACCTTCAGTTTCTAAACTGTTTGAATAGATACTCAGTTTCTTTTGATAAGGATGTTATTATTGCTTGAAACGATGAGTTTATCCGTTCCGGAACTTTAATGGATGATCTTTATACCATTATTTGGGCACACCACTCACAAAATTGAATCTAATAACACATCGATTATTTCGAGTATTAAAAGAAAGCGTTCTTCGGAGATGAACGAAACACTTCTATGGCATCTTAGACTAGGTCATATTAATCTAAAGTGGATAGAGAGATTGGTGAAAGATGGATCCTTGGAATTATTCCAAGTCGAACCGTTTCCAACTTGTGAATCCTGTTTAGAGGGTAAAATGACCAAGAGGGCATTTGGAGCCAAGGGGAATAGAACTACGGAAGTGTTAGAACTCGTTCATACCGATATGTGTGGTTCAATGACGATCATAGCAAGAAGAGGTATGAGTAATTTGATGATTACTCAAGATACAGATACATCTATCTTATGATGCATAGGGAAAGAAGTATCAAGTCTCTACGATTTGTTCGTGGAGGCGAATACCTTAGCAATGAATTCTTGAACTACCTATCGGAAGAAGGGATTGCATCCATGTTGACCACATCGGGAACCCCTCAATAGAACGGTGTGACGGAACGAAGGAGCCAGACTCTTTTAGAAATAGTCAGATCCATGATGAGTTATTCAGATTTACCCAAGTCGTTTTGGGGTAACGCCTTGGAAACAATGACTTATATTCTAAACTTGGTGCCATCCAAATCGGTTCCTAAAACCCCAATGGAATTGTGGACCGGGGCGCAAGCCCAGTCTAAGACACTTGCAGATTTGGGGTTGTCCGGCATACGTGCTAGACAAGGAAGCCGGTAAATTGGATCCATGTTCGGAATTAAGGTTGTTTATAGGATATCCCATGGGAACGAAAGGGTGTATGTTCTATAGTCTCAAGGATTAAAAGACCGTGATTAGTTCGCACTTTAAATTCTTGGAGAAAGACTATATGAACAAAAGAAAGCCCAGAAGTGAGATTACCTTAGACGAGTTAAGAGGGCAAACTCCTATACCAAGTATACAAGATGATATACCACACGTCATACCTTCACAACCGGAACCCCGTCGTAGTGGGAGGATTGCAAGGCAACCCGAGAGATTCATGGGAATTGGAGAATCTTCGGATTTGATTCCAGGCGATGAATTAGACCCATGAACGTACGACGAGGCAATCCAAGACAAAGACGCAGAAGTGTGGCAAACCGCAATGGAAACCGAGGTGGGTTCGATGGATTATAATCAAGTGTGGGAGTTGGTTGATCCACCTAATGGGGTAGAACCTATTGGATGCAAGTGGGTGTACAAGAGAAAAAGAGGACCGGACGGAAGGGTATAGACCTTCAAAGCAATGCTTGTGGCCTGTGGCCTGTAGCTATGCTTAAGTCCATCCGTATTCTCTTGTCGATCGCTGCGCACCTAGATTACGAGATCTGGCAAATGGATGTCAAGACAGCTTTCCTTAACGGAAGTCTTGATGGGATCTATATGCAACAACCCAAAGGTTTCGTTGAAAAAGGCCAAGAGCACCTCGTATGCAAGCTTAAGAGATCCATTTTATGGACTTAAGCAAGCGTCGCGTACTTGGAACCAGTGTTTTGATCAAGTTATTAAGTCTTATGGGTTTGTGATCAAAACAAGTTCGAAAGTTGTGTGTATAAAAGGTGTGACGGAACTGCGGTGGTATTCTTAGTATTATACGTAGACGGTATTCTGCTCATTGGAAACAATGTAAAGGTATTGTCAGACGTAAGGGTATGGCTGTCAAATCAGTTTGATATGAAGGACTTAGGGAAAAGCCGGTCACACCCTTGGGATCAAGTTCACTCGAGATCGCAAGAGGAAGATGTTGGGCTTATCGCAAGTTTCATACAAAGCCACTGTTTTGAAGCATATCAGCGTGCATGATTCCAAGAAAGGTTTTGTACCTTGTAGGAACGGAATCCATCTATCCAAAGAAATATGCCCTAAGACGCAAGTGGAGATAGATGACATGAAAGACGTTCCGTACGTTTCGGACGTAGGAAGCCTTATGTATGCAACGTTGTGTATGAGACCGGATATCTGCTTTGCCGTGGGCATGATGGCAAGATATCAAAGTAACCCCGGGAAAGCACATTAGATTGCAATTAAATGCGTTCTTTAGTTTCTGAAAAGAACTTGGTATGGAATGCTGATTTAACAATCAGACAATCTAATTCCCATGGGATACACGGTCTCAAATTTCCAATCAGACATAGACTCCAAAATATCTACCTCGGGTAGTGTGTTTTACATGGGAGAAGGAGCCATGATATGGAGAAGCGATTTGCAGAAATGCATCGCCGATTCGACCATGAAAGCCGAATAAGTAACTGCTTGTGAAGCAGCGAAAGAAGCGGTTTGGCTCAAGTACTTCTTAGTGGACTTGGACGTTGTTCCGAATTTGCCCGACAAGATAACTGTCTTTTGTGACAATGCCGGGGCAGTTGCAAATTTAAGGGAACCGAGAGCCCACAAGGCCAGCAAACACATTGAAAGAAAACACCATCTTATACGAGAAATCGTTAAGAGAGGAGATAAAGAGGTGGCAAAGATATGCGTCGGGGACAACCTAGTAAATCCATTTCACAAAGGGTCTGCCTCTGAATACATTCAAGAGACATGTGGATGGAATGGGAGTCAAGACTATTGCCAATCTGCTTTAAGTATAAGTGGGAGGAATTATTAGGTTAGTGTAGGTTGACATGAGATGTCACGGAGAGCTACTACACTAAGACATGCGTGATGTATACTAAAAGCAGACTTTAAGTATAAGTGGGAGATTGTTGGAGTTATACGTGAAAGTATGCTTTTACTTTGTATAACTCGTGTATCAAACACTCGTTTTATGAGAATAATTCTTTTATCGCATTTGCTTTAGTTATGATTGAATGTTGAATTTCTATTGCAAACCGTTCAATATATAGTACGTGTTACATAGTAGTTAATGTGGTGATACCCGATCACGGAAGACAACATTAACAGTTTACTTGTAACTAAACGTACATTTTCACGGCCTAGGTGGAATTGAACAATCCGCCGTGAAAGGTCGATGTGTAAGGCTCAGATTGCTCTGTCTTGATTAAGAGATTGCACTAGCACATTTAGTATGTGTTGAAGAGGTCCTACAGCGAGGAGAAATTCTTCTGTTCTGAAAGGTGAAGAATTAGACCTCAGTGGTTGTTGATTTCTTAATCTCCGTCCCTTAAATAGGACCGTGTGTGCTTAGTAGTTACTGCTTTGATTCATGTTGGGTGAGAATCATTGCGACTTCGAACTTTGTGTCTTGGGCAGTAATATTAATCATACGACGGTTGCTAAGATTTAATACGGAGAAACGCGTGCGAGTACGGCTCGTGTGATTAGTCCCCTTGGTGGGCTCAGAAGTTTTATTGTACCAAATCTTGCAAGTGAAGAATTAGTTTCTTCGGTACGAATAATAATGTTGAGCTGTCTTTACTCCAAGGTGAAAGATGTTAATTAATTTAGAGCTATTCGGAAGCTTGATTAATTAATGGACTTGATAATCTTAAACGCGGGAAATAATAATCGGGAGCCCATATTATCGTAATATGGATTAAGATGGATAGTGCAATATTAATTTATTAGTGGTAATAATTAATATTAATGGGCTGAATTATATTGGGGCTCAATATTGAAATTCAGAAGTCCATTAGGAGGTCCAATCTTAATTCTCCTTAAGGCCCCTCAAGTAGCCCATTAAGTAGCCCAATAATGATAAGGTGATTAAAATAAAAAGAATATATTAATGCTGATTTTTCTTCATATTTTCGAAAATAAGAGAATCAAGAAGAAATAAGATTTTGTTGATTTTCTTGGAAAGATATTATGGAAGATATGTATTCTAGGAATACAAGAATATCTCATATATTCAAGAAGATCCAAATCTTTGGATTTCCTCTTGAAGTTTTCGAAAATAAGGACTTAATATGTAGTATAAGATTTTTGTGGAATATTTTATTTTGGAGAAAAGAATATATGGGATATATTCAAGATTTCTTAGAGACTAAGAAAAGATTTTCTCCAAGCCCAAATCCACATGATATTTTCGGCCATTACATATTATAAATAGGAGATGATTATTTCATCTCCAAGTACATAATTCCATGTGTTGGAAAAATCAAGAAGCATATATATTTTTCTTTTTCCCTAGTTATTAAATTACTTGAAAGCGTCTCCCACCGGCGATCAAGTGAGGTGAAAAGGGAAATACTTTAGAAGGCTTTGAGTTGATAAAGCGATATTTTAATTGTCCCGTATATTCAAAGGCCAATTCTACAAGAGGTACGTTAATCGCATATTTAATTGTTTATTCCGCTTAATTAAATATGTGAAATTAATTCAACATGCATGATGATAATTAGTTGTTGGAATTATTATTTGAATTAATTGGGATTAATTCATGCTAGTAATAATTGTATTTAAATTCGTATTTAAAATTCATCCCGAATAGATTCCGGGCACCCCTATTTTACCAACAACAAGTTCTAGCATCCTCTAAGGTGACGATCCACTCACAAACGAAGAGATTGATTAATGCATCAAAATCTCATAAGGCTCAAATCTCACAGCTTTCACATCCATGCTAGTCCTAGTGAATTCTCACTCTCATCACACACGTACTCAAAAGGAAAAATTCACAAGCATATAAGTTCTTTCTCAAATCAGCTCAAACTCAAACACTCACACAAAAGAATTTCTAACTCACCCTTACAACTCACTCTACTCATCAAATCATACTCAAAGATAGCAATCACAAGCATAAAATGATTGATAGACATGAAATGTGCAATAGCGAGTCAACTCAAAATCACCCCAAGGAGTATCTCAACAAACCAATAATCAATCAAACTCAACTCAAAGATAAGGACGTGCATGCATGTGCAATGTAATCATAAAACAAATAAAAAACTCCACCCCCCCAAACTTCGACCTTGCTAGAGGTCTAAGTTTGGGGTTGTGGGTTACCTCAACCAAATTATTCCGTTTCTCTCAATAGCTTTGCACACTCCCTTGCTTGAGTTGGTCCTTTCAATCTGAATAACTCCATGATACCTTTACTCCTTTAGAGACAAGCCTACAAGCAACTCACTCAAATACGAGGTTAAACATACGACTCACAATAACTCCCTAATAACTAAAAAACAAAGCAAATAATAAAAAATAAAAATAATGGGTTGTCTCCCATTCAGCGCTATTTTTAAGGTCCTCATGCCGGACCGAGCTCAAAGGAGCTTATGGGACATCATACTCAAAAATACCTCACTTACTCTCATAAGAGTGGTGTTTGAACTCCTTTCCTTGATGCCCCATCATCATGAGCTCTTTTGCTCTTTTCTCATCCCCAAGTGTTATGGGTCTCAACTCCTTCTTGCTTCTATCTGGAGGAGTCTTACTAAATAATTTCTTGAGTTTGGACTTTTTCTTCTTAACTCCTTATTTTCCCTCTAACTGGACCACGTCCACTTTCTTCACCTCTTCATCCTTCAACTTCTTCACTTCATCCCTATCAAAATAATCAAGATCATAATGCTCATGGGTTAAATAACCAAGTGAAGGACTAACAAAATCATGAAAATCAGAAGGATTAGGGATAGGAGGCGTGTCTTCAACACGAGGATCAATGGCATCCATGCAATACAAGCTCTCATCCTCCTTCGGGTGCTTCATGGCTTCATATAGGGAGATCTTCACTTCTTGATCATCAACCTTCAACGTAATCTTCGCATTCGCCACGTCTAGCACCATCCCCGCCGTAGCTAAGAACGGTATTCCCAAGATTAGGGGCACATGCTCATCTTCCTCCATCTCTAGCACTACAAAGTCGGCTGGAAAAATGTGATCTCCAACTCTCACAAGGACGTCTTCAACAACACCTTGAGGTCTCGTGATAGACCGGTCGGCAAGTTGAAGCGTCATCATTGTGGATTGAAGTCCACCACCTTCCAACTTCTTGAAAAGCGATAACGGCATGAGATTGATGCTCGCTCCGAGGTCGCACAACGCTCCCTTCTTGATCCCGTTCCCAATGTCACAAAGAATCGTGAAGCTCCCGGGATCCTTCAACTTCGGTGGAAGCGCCTTGTGCACCAATGCACTCACCTCGTGGTTCAGCTGCACCAACTTCGGCTCATCCACTCGCCGCCTTTTCGCAATCAAGTCCTTCAGAAACTTTGCATAATGCGGCATCTGTTCCAAATCATCATAAAAAGGAATGTTAATATGAAGTTGTTTAAAAACATCAAGAAATTTTGCAAATTTTTCATCAACCGTTTTCTTCATAAAGCGTTGTGGATACGGGACGGGTATCACAGATTTGGGTACCCCCCATTCATCTCGCTCGGTCACTTTCACTTTCTCCCTTGCTTCCTTTGCTTTCTTCCACTTTAGAACCCTCTCTATCTCCTCACTTTCCTTGCCCTTCTGGGACTCATCCATATCTTTATGCTGCTCAATCCCTTCACTTTCAATCCCTTTCTCAACTTGGGGCGTCTCAGAGTCAGCAGGCAACTGAGGACCTTTATAGTTGGTTCCACTTCTAAGCTGGATCGCCTTGCAATGCTCTTTCGGGTTTCCCTCCGGCATTCTATTCACTGACTTTGCAATCTGGCTCATCTGGAACTCTAAAGAAGTGAACCTTCGATTGTTTTATTGTTGAGTTCTAGTCCACTCAACATTCATCTTCTGGAGCTCTTGATCACGATGATCACCCTTCTTATGCAACTCTTTCACATCGTACTCCAAGGATGACAACCACTTACTTCCTTCCTCCACCTTCTGAAGGATCGCTCTCAACATCTCCTCGGTTGATGCACCGCCTTCTCCACCAGGAGCCTTAGACCCCGGATCAACACCTGCAGGAACAGTAATACCAGCTTTTGGGTTAGCATAAGAAAAGTTCTCATTTTTCCTCCATGTGTTTTGAGGAGGCTGCTGGCCTCCTTGAACTCCTTGTGTGTTCCTCCATTGATTTTGAAGTGGCTGTGGGCCTGGAGGTACAAATGGTTGACCATAAGAAGGCCTTCCATACTGATTTCCACCTTGGTAGCCATTCTGATTGTAATATGGACCTCCCATGTAATTGGCTACCTCTTGTTGTCCACTTGGTTGGTCTACTCTCTCATTCTCTACTGCATGCTCTCCAACCAAACTTTTCCCCAACTCGAGGTTGTTGATCTTCTCCATCATGGCCATCAACAACCTTCTCGTTCCTTCACCTTCTTCAACCAGATGCACTCTCTGAAAATCTGCATCCACACCCCAAGCACCGGCATTCGTGACAATGTTGTCCACGATCTCCCTACACCTCTCTATGCCTTGGTTCAAGAATGCTCCTCCCGCACAGGCGTCTAAATGGTCTTGCCCCGCCCTGTTGGCACCACTATAGAAGAATGCCATAATGTCTCCCTCATTGTACCCATGCTGCGGGCACTCAATTAGCATATTTGAGTATCTCTCCCACGCTTGGCGTAAATCCTCTCCAGGCTTCTGGCGAAAGGGCGAGATCTCAATTCTAGCCTTGATCGTCCTAGATGGAGGGTAGAATCGCTCGAGGAACAGACGCTCGAGCTCAGCCCAAGTGGTAATACCTCCCCGCGGGAACGTGTTGTCATACCACTCTTTAGCTATTCCCGTCAATGAGAATGAGAACAGCCTAAGCCTCTTGGCATCTTCAGACATGCCATTGTAATTAAATGTTGAGGCTATCATGAGAAAACTCCTCAGGTGAGTGTGAGGATTCTCCTTCCCGATCACCCCTTTGAACTGATTCTCGGTAAGTAGCTTTAGGATTCCAGGGGAAATTGAAAAATTATTTGCCTCCACAGGTGGTAAAGTCACTCCATCATAGTACCGTTGCGGCTGCGCCGCGAACCTTCCTCGTATCGCCATATTATCTCCGTTCTGCGGAACGTGTTGAGGAACAACTGGTGGTGGTTGATAAACTGGTGGTTGGTTGTAAGCAGGTGGTGGTGGGTATGGGTAATGAGGATACGGGTATGGTGGATAAGGGTAAGGGTAAGGTTGATTATTTGGTGGGTAAGCAGGGTTGTTAAATGGTTGCTGTGGGTTTTGGTGGATAATCTGGTTTTGGTTCTGGCTTTGGGGTTGTGTTTGTGCAGAGTTGATTGTGTCTTGTGGGTTCGGGTGTGGGCTCTCAGTTCTCCCTATAGGTATCTGCTGATTACTGCTGTTTCCATTGGCACCCTCTGCCCGTTCCACAAGAGCAGTATACTCTGCAACTATTTTGTCTAACTCCCCAAGTTCATCAGAAATCTTGTCTTTGTTTCCCGCGGCAGTAGTCATTCTTCTCAGGAAGGCTCGGTTCCTTCTAGCTATTGTCTCAGGATTTGCATGTAACCTCTCTTCGCTCGTATTGCCTTGTGAGCGTGTTTTCATAAACCTGAAACACTAGCAGAAGGATCAAACCGCAACTGCCTAATGAATGGAAATAAAAATAAAAACAGAAAATAAATCACTCACTACTAACTACTAAACTATCTACAAGTCCTATTCAAAAAGCATATAACGCCATCCCCGGCAACAGCGCCATTGACTTGAAGCGAAAATACTAACTTCTACTAGTCGCTTACTCGCAAGCGGACGGGTTCACTGTAGTAAGAGTAAGTATAATGGCCAAGTATTATCGAACCCACGGGATAGTGTATATGCGAATAGATCCCTGAAGATCTACGCGTCGTAGTTAATATGAGTGAAATGTTTTTGGATTTTTGGAAAGATTAATTAAAAGACTAAAATAAACTAAGTAAACTAAAATACTAAAGCAATCAAATTAACTAAGGGTTGTGTTCCAATGAGAGATGGTGATGCTCAGGATAGGAATCCCTACGTATACTAACGGAGCAGGTACATAATCAAAATAACTGTGACACACAAGAATTAACCTAAGTCTAAGAATGCAAGGTGAAAGCTCAAGATTCTAAACCCTAATACTTTACCCTAACACTCGACTTCACGAACCTACTAACAAGTTAATAGATTGTGCTTAATTAATGAGACCCTAATTTAACTAAGGTGATGCGGTCGTCCTCTTTCGCTAAACCGGTAGATGAATTAACCTTTCTTAAACCCTCTCGTTAAGTCTACTCGTTGTTAAAGAGTGATACGGTCGTCCTCTCTCTAACACCTTTCGAACAAAATTCAAGAGCGAAGTCTAGATTAATTTTAAGAATTCATTAACCAAGAGAATTAAAACCTAATGTCACAAATTACCCTAATTACGTACCCACAACCTACTTCTACGAGTTCATCCTATCCTAAGCATACAAGGGTTTTAGCCGGACATGGCTTTAACAAACATAAAAGCAATAGAAGAAACAACGAACATAAACATAGTGAATTGAATGAAGAAAATAAGAAACATGAACTAGGGTTTTAAAAGAAATAAATACTAAGAACTGAAATTTAATTAACTAAAACGAAGTTTCAAAGCGTTCAAAGAAATCAAACTAACGAAAAGAACTAATAAACGAAAAGAAACTTAGAATTCGTATGCAAAACCTCAACAAAACGTAAATAAAGCTTGCTCCTCTCCTTCCTCTCTAAAAATTCTATGTAAAATAATGTAGTGCGTTCGGGGATCCTTCAAAACGTGTTTGGAAGAGGTATTTATAGGCAACGGGTTGAAACGGGATCTCATGGGCCAAAATTCCCGTCGAGCTCGAGTAGAGCTCGAGTAAAAGTACTCGAGCAATGAAAGCTCGAGTGTCGAATTTGTACAGAACGAGAAAATTACTCGACCTAGGCAGCTCGAGTAGTGACTACTCGACCGAGGGTGGCTCGAGTAGTCTACTCGAGTGCCTGAGTAGTTGCTACTCGACCGACTTCTACTCGAGTGCACTACTCGAGTGCCTGAGTACTTGCTACTCGAGCACCTTCATCTTGAGTACTTCAATGACACTTTTGCTCGCTCGAACTAATACTTCTCGTATTTCTTCCATATCTTTTCATTCGGGTATCCGTTTGAGTCGATTCGAAGTCCTACGAACTCCTCTTTTTGCCCTCTATCCATCTATAAGCATCAAAGAAACAAACTTGTTAGTTTGAGAAAATAATACTCAGATGACTCTAAATACTTATATGAATTCATCAAAACAAGGGCATTTTGAGCGACGAATCATGACAATTTCACGCCTAATCAATAACTAAATACATATTTATGTCTATGTGCATAAAAAATAGAAAATGCACACATCTTCAAATCTTCATCTTCTTCTTCATCCTTATCCTCAGGTCTTCATCTTCATATCTTAGTGCAAAAAATTAAAAAAAATGAACACATTATACATCTTCAAATATCCATCTTCATATTCAAATCTTCATCTTCAAATATTCGTGCAAAAAATTTTAAAAATGCACACATTCTTACATCTTCAAATATTCATCTTCAAATCTTCGTGCAAAATATTTAAAAAAATGCACACATCCTTACATCTTCAAATATTCATTTCCATATTCAAATCTTCATCTTCAAATCTTCGTGCAAAAAATAAAAATAATTGCAAAGATCCTACATCTTCAACTATTCAACTTCAAATTCAAATCTTCATCTTCACACACAACCAACGCACACGTCCTGCACAAATAGATGTATCTAACACCTTCCATTTCAAATCAAGACACAAAAGGGGTGTTTCTTATCATGCCTGGAGTTGGTGGATTTATGTTAAAAAAAATTGCAGATTAAAAGTGGACTAGAGATCGGCGGTGCAGGACGGAGGCTCCGGCGGGCAGCAAACAAGAGCACGACATTGCGAAGGGGAGGCAGTCGGTGACCAGAGATCTAGGATCTTCCATGGCCAAATATGGAATCTTCCATTGCTCATTGTGGTGATGGGGGCGTCGCTCATCGTGGTGGTTCTGTGGTCTCAGACGACGGTGGTCGTCTCTCGTCGCCTCAAAGGGCGGTGTCGCAATGGACTGTGTGCGGCATCTTGAGATGGGAGGGAGAGAGAAATGTAGAGAGAGAGAGTGGGAGAGAAAGAGACATGTGAGGGGTTAGGTTGGGGAAAGAGATATGGGGGGAGGGGAGGTGTTTTGACGAACACTTTTGGTTAGATGGGGTAGGGTGGCTGATGAATGTGTGTTGTAGGTGGGGACCACTTTTAAACTAATTTATAATTTATAGAGGTGTAAAACTAAAGTGTATTTTAACACTTAAAGGTAAACTTATTTGTAATTATTTCTAATAACAAATGTTGGTCCCACTAAGTAGATTAATTGCCGAAGCTTTAAAAGTTATGTCTTTCAACAAGATCTTTATATAAGAGCACTAGAAATAAATTAAGACAAAATTAAAGAAAGCAGTAAATGGACCAGATTTATAGCGGTTCGGATTTCAATATCCTACGTCCACTTTCCCTTTGATCAAAAGGGGTATTACTAACCAACCAACAAGCCACTGTCGTACTGGAATTGAGAAGTACCAGTTCCTTCTTACAAACCCTTTAGATCTAACTTCGATCTAAAGTCTACAACCTTCAACCTTTTCTTAGAGATGAACAGGTTGAGATCCAACTACTCCTTTAAGAGTATATATATGTATTAAGAACAATAAGAGTGCTTAAGAGTGATAAAATAAAGACTTGGAAGGTGACTTCTTGCGCGTGGGAATCTAGAACATTTCTTTGAATCTGCACTCTTGTATTTATAGAGGTGATTAAGGTTTAGCCGTTGGAGAGCTAATCTAATCAAATCTCTAATTAGGGAAGCTTTCAATCAATCAATTTCCTAATTGATTGATTGGGTTGGTGGGATCCTTGGATTGATTGACTTAAAAAACTTTCCAATTCGATCTTGTTGACTTGATTTAAATCACCAACGGTCAAATGCTTCCAATGCCTAACTCTGATTCGCTCCAGAGAAGGCAGGACTAGACACCAGGCAACCTCAGTGTCTCCTGGTCCAGAGTTGGTTAAGAAACAAAAATCAGGAGATTATTCTGAGCATCTTATGTTTCACCAGACTCGTCTGGTCTGGGGAAGGTTCTCTGCCTCTGATCAGTCTCATCTGATGAAATCTTCTGGTGGAGTCTTCTGGTGAAGTCCTCTGGTGAAGTCCTCTGGAAGGTCTTCTGGTGACTCTTCTGGTGATGTCTTCTAGTCTGGCAGTTTCCCTAGACTAAGTCCTAATCTAGTTCCTCATCTGCCTAACAGATCCAGATGGTCCTATTACATTTTCTGGTTTGTTTTAACTCATCAAAACTAACAACTTTTATCCTAACAATTTCCCCCTTTTTGATGGAGTTAAAACAAAACCAGAACTGATCAAAAACAAAAACACTTAAGCATGAAAACAATAAAAGGATAAGACCTTAGAATAGATCTTATCAGGCAAACAAGAAGACAACAAGAAGTTGTCTTTAAGACAGAGAATATATGATATTTCATTAATAATAAGGACAAAAAGGATTACAGATTACAATGCAATTTTGGTCCTATTCTAAGCGTATCTTCTATTTTCTTTAGGCACCAGGAACCAGTCGAAGAATCTGTCTTGAATAGCCTTGAGCTCAGCAGAAGATGTTGGAGTGAAGTTTGTCAACACCTTGGTCTTGTACAACTTCTTCAGCTCTGCCCAATCCACCTAGTCCCCTATCATGGGAGTGTTGAGATAATGGAATTCAGGGGCAGTGACTTCCAGGTTGAATTCAATGGTTGAGTCCATCAGCTGCTTGTAGAGCCCTGCATCGTATGCCTTCATCCAAGTGTGGAAAGTCCTGTTGATAAGTGCATCATCCTCTGGTGGAGGCCTCTGAATGTAATGTTGAATAAACCATAAGGTTTTGGTTTCTCTCCATTTCTCTATAAGAGGGACAGGCACAGTAGAGTCAAAAGACCCTTCTGTCCTGAGAGGCAAAATCTCCATCACTTCCACATGAGCCTTCCTTCTCTGGCTGGATCCACTGGCACCAGAAGAGATGCCAGCTTCTCTGGTCTTCTTGTTTTTCCTCCTGACATATCGGAGCCTCTGCTCTTCATCTTGTTCTTCCTTATCCTGGCTTGCCTCTCTTCAGGCGTCTCTTCCTTGAATCTCTTCTCTGCCTCTTCAACGATAGATTCAAGGAAGCTCTTCTTGACTTTCCTTATCTTCCTCTTAGCAGGTCCAGAAACGGAAATAAGATTCTGCTCTGTATCAGTTATCTCTTCTTCTGCCGCCAGCTACTTAGCCATGGTAAGAGATTTCAACTCTTCCTTCTTTTTCTTCTGCAGCTCCGCCTGGGCCAAAGTATTCTCCAGCAGGTCCAGACGAGCCCCATGGCTAAAGAGGGTCTCTAGAGTGGTCTTCACCAGATCAGTTCTGGCCTGCTCTTCTCCCTTTTTAACTTCATCAAACAGGGGCTGCACTACCTGCCTTATGAGATCAGGCAAGGCAGTGGAGGAGGAAGAACGAAGATCACAGAGTTGCCTGGCTTCTTCCAGGTAGGCCTTTGATTCAGCTACCAGCTTCTCTTGCTTCTCGAGCAACTCCTGGAGAGAATCCTTGAGCTTGGCTATCTACAGCATTTGTGAGGCCATCTCCACCTTTAGCACTGAGACAGGTCTCACCTAGTCCAGTACATATTGCTGGATCTGCCTCTAGCTTTCGTGCACATCCATCTTCAAGTATAGGCAGTCAGACTTGAAAGCTGATTTGGCAGAGGCAAAGACATCCTTACTCTGCTTCAAGAACTTTCTCCTCTCAACCTTGATCTGGTGATCTACTAGAGCTGGCGCCAGGTGCTGCATGACCTTCGAGAATCTGTTGTTGATGTTGTTGGTAGTGAAGTATTCACTATTTACTTTGAAACAACATGAATTTGCCCTTTCTTCTCATTAACCAATACTTTATGATCAAATGTTGTCTTAGATGTTTTAACATGCAGGATGAAGATCTAGAAGGATCTACAAGGTTCTGGAATTATCAATGTTGCAGTGAATGTTGCATAACATTGGTAGCAACATGAGCGGTTACGGGTTCTAGAAAGATCTACAAGGATCTACAAGGACCTACACGATCCAGACTTATCCAGGATGTTTTAGAACAATCTAGATCAGGCGGTTGCATCAAGAAATATCAGGAATAAAGATAAGAAACGTGGGACAACATGAAGTTCATGGAAGCGGTTACTTGAAGGAGTTATTTTGGATTGAAGACTTCTGCCTATAAATAGAGACCGAATCTTTTAGTACCAAGTGTGGAGTAAACGAGTACACCTACTCTAGTGTTGATCCTGAGTTTAAAGGTGATAGGGCAGTTATTCCAACGTTTATGTTATGCCTTGAAATAGATTTTTTCACGCATAGCTTGTGATCGAACTTATATTCCATAGATAGTGAGATCATCGATATAGAGTGAGGTCAAATTTGACGGTGTATTATGTTATACACTTAGCCAATTTAGATTTGATAGGTGATATCGAGTCTTGTTTCCGTTGTGAATGATCATACTCTTCACACAACTTTTGTATCACTAATCTTTTATAGTGAACCTTTCGTCATAAGGCTAGCACAAGCTATTTATGATAGTTTGTGTTAAAAAGTATTCCCCTTTGCAATTGTGTGTTTAAGTCTTCCGCTGTACACGTTTTATATTCTGATTCACTAGATTGTTGTAATATTTGCTTTAATATCTCTTACAACATCTGCAATTTATAACACACGTACACGTTCAATTGGCACCAGAGCCATAAACTTGATATACTAAGTTTAGATCCTGAGTTTTTAAGCGTGTCTTTTGCTATGGAATATCCTGTAAACACCCCACTTAGACCCCCTATACTAGATGGAAATAACTATGCCTATTGGAAACCTAAGATGCACATGTACATCAAGTCTATTGATGAACGTGCTTGGAGAAGTGTTCTGACCGGTTGGGAATGGCCCAGAAACCAAGCAGATGATGATGGCGAGACAAGAGTCAAACGGGAGATTGAATGGACAAATGAGGAGACCACGACGGCAAGCTACAATTCCAAAGCTCTCAATGCCATCTTTACCTCTGTTGATGTATCTATGTTCAAGATTATATCAACATGTACCACAGCTAAAGATGCATGGGAGAGGCTTCAAGAGCATTGTGAAGGAAGTGGAAGTGTTCGAAGGACCAAACTTCGAATGCTTGGGACCAAGTTCGAGAATCTAAGGATGAAGGATGATGAGACAATCACGGTTTACAATTAAAGACTGAGTGAGATTGTCAACGAATCACACGCACTTGGTGATCCAATTTCCAATGTACGAGTTGTACACAAAATTTTGCGATCTGTCCCTAAACGGTTCGATGCAAAAATTTGTGCTATTGAAGAAGCCAAGGATACTGACACTTTAAGTCAGAATGAGCTTGTAAGTATTCTCAAAACATATGAGATGAACAAAACTCAATCTGATGATACAAGTGAAGGAAAGAAGGTTGTTGTTTTCAAAGGTGAAACATCGTCCAACACTGAAAATCAGCCCTTTGTGACTGAAGTTGAGTCTGATGAAGATGTTCTAGACCAATGTTACAACACTCCTGAGCACATTGCCCTTCTTACAAAGAAGTTTAATTCATACCTGAAGAAGAAACTGAATAGATCCAGAGGAAATATCCAACAGAGAACTCCTTTCAACAACACACCATCAGACCCAGAGAAAAGGAAAGATCAGAATCAATCAAGGCAATTCAAAGGTAATAAATCAAGGTATGATCCTGAATTTAGAAAATCAGTTAGATGTGATGCTTGTACTGGATTTGGACACTATGCAAATGAGTGTGCAAATACCAGGTTAAGACAAAAACTGAATTTTAATGTTACCTTTAGTGATGACTCAGATGATGATGAACCTGAAGGTTCTAAAGATGAGGAACTAGCTTTTTCTGCAAGAATTGATTATGATGATTCTTTAGATGATGATCTAGATGATACAGACACTGATGCTGTTTCCAATGTTATAACATCAGAAACAACACTTGTCAAAAATCATTCAGATTTGAACTGTTTTAATGGGTATGTTGATGAGACAGGTTCTAATGACATAAGGAATGATGATTCCAGTTTAGCCAAAGAGAATGATGATCTCAGAGAGACTGTGACAAAGTTAGAAGTCATTCTAACAAGGAAGGACTTAGAAATTGTGCTCTGTAGACACTGCCATAGCCTCCAGTTCCGATACAGTATCTGAGGGCAAAGTCTTTAGTGGATTCAATGACATCTTCAAATGCTATGTTGCCGTCGTAATTCCATATCTTGAATATGTCTCCGTGCTTAGAATTAGATGTAACTTGGAGGCTTGTGTTCTTCCTTTTATTGTAGTAGATGAATAGGAATGCACCAAGACATGAACTGACAGAACAATGCAACAGGAAGAACAATTTTTGTATTGCTCTGGTGATACGTTGATTTGGGAATCTCAGAATCATTAGGATGTAAAAGCAATTTGGGGATGCCATAGAATGACGCATCTAAGAATCTTTCCCTTACTCGTGGTGGAATTCTTCCCTCTAAATCATTATTGCACAAATCAATTCCCTCCAAAGAGGAAAGAGATTCGGGGATTACACCAGAGAGGTTGTTCTGGGAAAGATCAACAACGAGATACGGTGCAGCAGTGTCCCCAAGCTGAGTAGGAATATGTCCAGATATTGAATTTACTCCTAGGTCAATCATTTTGATTGAAGGAAGCTTTTTAATTCTTGCACCGGAAATACTTTCCAACTGATTACCTCTGAGACTCAAGTATCACAATCTTGTTAAAATGCCTAGGCTTGACAGCAAAAAGCCATTGATGTAATTGTTGCTCAAATTCAATGACCACAAATTTTTTAATTTTCCCAGGGTTGAAGGTAAAGAGCCACTAATGTTGTTGTTGCTCATAGAAAAGATTTCTAAGCTTGTTAATTGACCCAAACTTGAAGGCAGAGAGTCATTTATGCAATTGTAGCTCAAATCAAGCCTATAGAAGCTTGTTAATGGGCCCAAGCGCGATGGAAAAGAGCCTATGATGTGATTGTGGCTCAAATTCAAATATTCCATGCTTGTTAATTGTCTCAAGATTGAAGGGAGATAGCCAGTTATGTTATTGTGGTTCAAATAAAGAGTAGACAGGTTTTGCAATCGGCCCAAGGTTGAAGGCTGAGAGCCGTTTATTGAATTGTTGCTCAAATCGAGCACTCTCAAACTTGTTAGTTGGCTCCAGCTTGATGGCAAAAAGCCACTAATTTTATTACTCCACATAATAAAAGATTCCAATCTTGTTAATTTGTCCAAGCTTGACGGCAAAGAGCCTGTGATGTTATTGCGGCTCAAGTCCAAAAATTCTAAGCCTGTTAATTGGCTCAAGCTTGATGGCAAAGAGCCTGTAATGTTATTGCCACTAAAATCCAAATATTTCAACCCTATTAATTGGCTCAAGATGGAAGCTGGTAGAAAGTCGGTTAAATTATTGTGACTCAAATCCAAATATTCTAAGCTTGTTAGTTGGCTCACTAAAAAAAGGTGAAATAGAGAGGGGAGTTAAAGAGGGCAAATTTTGCCCTCGTCTGTAAAGAGGGGCGAGACGAGGGCTACTAAAAAAGTACGTAGACGAGGGCCGAGGCGAGGGTGAGGGCCCCCTCGTTAGTTAACGAGCGTGGACCCCTCGACAATTTTAAAAAACTGGGCAGACGAGGGCGGGGCACTCGTTACGGGACGAGGGCGTGGCCCCTCGTGAGTTGCCGAGGGCGCAATCCTCGCCCAGCTAACCGGATTCACCGAGCCGAGGGTCCTCCCCCTCGTGAACTTGCCGATCACATTAACCCTCGTCACCGTTAAAAACTATAAAGTTACCGAGGGTTAATCCCCTCTTTAACCCCATCGGTAACATTTTGAAATAAATACCCCCAACCTTCCCCATTTCAGCCCCAAACCGTGAGCAGCCCTACCCACCCCATTGCAACCACCGCTAGCTTGCACCGCCTCCGGCGTCGACGGAAAGAGACACCCACCGGTCGGGTTTTGGTCTACTCGTCCTCGTTAACATTTCTACGATAATATTTTTCGTTTTAATCAGTTTAATTAATAAGTAAAATGCAAATTAGTTTCATGTATATATATGTATGTATATATGCATGTATATGTGTTAATTTGTTACTAATTATATAGTGTTTAGCTAGTTAATTATTAATTTAATTTGTATTATAATTAGCTAGTATTGTAATTAATTCGTAATTAGTTAATTTGATAAATATATTTAATTGTGTTATTAATTAATTAATTAGAAATAATTACTAATATTTGTTGTACATATTTAAATTAATTATTTTGTATGATATATATATATGTAATTATATATGTGATGAATATTGATGTTCAATTATTTACATTAATTATAATTAATTAATTTGATGATGAATATTAATTAGTTATATGTTTAAAGTTTATATTTAATTATGTTGGAGTGGAGGGGGTTGATGATGAATATATTGTTGATTGTTTGCTAGCTGTAGAATGTGCGTTCCGACTTGATTAATTTTAATTAAGTCGAAAATGGATGCACTATATGATCTTAGTTAACCAGATAATACGATAAAAATAAACGAAACTTTGCCGAAATTTTTAGATAAACTATATATATTAAATTAACAATAGGATAATTAAATATAATTGATTTATTGAATTTTTATTAAATTTTGAATATTCTTTAATTTGAAACAGATTATAATATGAGTTATTCAAGTCATAGTTAGATGTATGGTCCAAGAACAATTAATGGAATGATAGCTCCCGACTTTTTTAGTGGTCTTGAATCGGTTATACAATTCGCTACTAGCAATCCTGATTGCATGAGTGAAGGAGGTATTAGATGTCCACAAAGCTAAACTTTTATGGTCAACTTGTGAATGCACTAATACCACAAAAGGGCAAATTAAATCAACCATATTACAGAATCAAAAGGAACAGGAACAAGGCAAGAAAATGTCAAGATTGGAGAGACTGAAAACAAATAAAAAACAGAAAACCATGTCGAACGTTCAAATCAACAGCAATTTTATGGGGAACGATGTCGTTTGCATTAAATCAGCAGAATTAGGGCAAGTGGGAATTGAATTGGGGAATTCAGCAATCACTTACGGGAATCTGAGATTCAATCGAGCCGAGAAGATTGGGATGTATTAAGCGGACATAGACCTCAAGAAAGAAAACGCCGTTAAGAGGAGAGAGCGTGCACAGTGTGAACAAAAAGCATGACGAGTGATGGAGATGTATTAAGCATATATTAAGTATGAACTCTCTTCCTCTTTGAAATCTCCTTTTCTTCTCTTTTAATTCTTCTAAATTTCTCCTTCATTTCTGTTACAGTTGATTCGAGTGATTTTCCCGTGGAAGATTTACTCTCTTTGCCCAATCTAGTTCCACGGCTTCTGCTGAGTCCATCAAGAGACAGAACAGACTGCCCCTTTCCATGTAATTATAGATGAGAAACGTTCAGCGGTTGTGCGGGCAAAACCCGAAAAGCTTCACTATATTCCGGTGACGTATTCCAGACAGAACGTTGGCGCACATGTCCTATGCTGAATCTGTGAAGCTTTTTAACAACTCGTCCGCTCGGCAAGTGTGCTCTGTACACACTGCCATAGCCTCCGGTTCCGATGCGGTATCTGAGGTCAAAGCCTGTTGTGGATTCAATGTTGTCTTCATAAGCTATCTTCCCGTCGTAATTCCAAATCCTGAATACTGTATGTCACCGTGTTCAGAATCAGCTATCACTTGACTCCTTATTTTCTTCCTTTTTCTGTAGTAGATGATCAGGAATGTTCCGAGACATGAACAGAGAATGACGAATGCAACAGGAAGAACATATATTGTAATTTTATGATGATGCGTTGCTTTCTTCTCAATGCGAATCCTAAAACTACTGGGTAGGAGTAATTTGGGGTTGCCGTAGAATAATAACAAGGGTGAATTACATCTAGGTTTAATATTGTACTACCTCCATCCCGGAGGAACTTGCACACCTCCGGGGCACACTTTTTAAAAAAAAGATATTATTTGAATAAAGTAGTGGCATATGGATAAATATGTATATATTTTTGTGAGTGTGCACGCAAATCAATGTTTCCTTTTAAAAGGTGTGCAGGTTCCTTTGGGACGGACTAAAAAGAAAAGTGGGCAAGTTCCTCCGGGACGGAGGGAGTATCATTTATTAGAAATTGGTTCAAATTTTATCCATAAATACAAATTGGTGTAAAATGTGGACCCTCCCCTCCTTTTCACCCTGAATATTGTCTATTTATGGGACAACTGTTGTCTCCCTTCCCCTGTGCATTATTTATTTTTATCTGCACATAGTTCGTCAACTTTATCATCCAATTTTTCAGTTTCAATTTTTAATTTTAATAGTTTCTTTGAGTTATTTTTGTAATTTTTAATTTAATTTTGGAATTGAAAAAATTTACATACATATCATCTTGTCAAATTAAAAAATAATTTACAAAAATTTAAAATTATTAGAACAAATCAAAATTCAAATACCAATTCAATTGTTAATATTTAAACCTTCTAAAATTATATATTTAAATTTGAAATGAACAAAATAACTAAAATTACATATTTATGTCTATGTGCATAAAAAAATAGAAAATGCACACATCTTCAAATCTTCATCTTCTCCTTCATTCTTATCCTCAAATCTTCATCTTCACATCTTCGTGCAAAAAATTAAAAAAAATGCACACATTCTACATCTTCAAATATCCATCTTCATATTCAAATCTTCATCTTCAAATATTCGTGCAAAAAATTTAAAAAAATGCACACATTCTTACATCTTCAAATCTTCGTGCAAAAAATTAAAAAAAAAATGCACACATCCTTACATCTTCAAATATTCATTTCCATATTCAAATCTTCATCTTCAAATCTTCGTGCAAAGAATAAAAATAATTGCAAAGATCCTACATCTTCAACTATTCAACTTCAAATTCAAATCTTTATCTTCACACACAACCAACACACACGTCCTGCACAAATAGATGTATCTAACACCTTCCATTTCAAATCAAGACACAAAAGGAGTGTTTCTTATCATACCTGGAGTTGGTGGAATTATGTTAAAAAAAATTGCAGATTAAAAGTGGGCTAGAGATCGACGGTGCAGGACGGAGTCTCCGGCGGGCAGCAAACAAGAGCGCGACATTGCGAAGGGGAGGCAGTCGATGACCAGAGATCTAGGATCTTCCATGGCCAAATCTGGAATCTTACATTGCTCATCAGTGGTGATGGGGGCGTCGCTCATCGTGGTGGTTCGGTGGTCTCAGACGGCGATGGTCGTCTCTCGTCGCCTCAAAGGGCGGTGTCGCAATGGACTGTGCACTAGTACAAAAAAGGACTTAGAAAGCGGTTACTTTTTAGCTTAGAAAGCGGTTCTAACCGCTTTCTCTAAGAATCAGCTATCTAAGCTAAGAAAGCGGTTCGGAAACCGCTGTGCAAAATAACCTCTTAGATAGCGGTTATAAACCGCTGTGTTCTAGGAAAGCGGTTTCGAACCGCAATCCAAGATCCTTACTTAGAAAGCGGTTTTGAACCGCTATCCAAGTGCCTAACTTAGAAAGCGGTTTTGAACCGCTATCCAAGTGCCTAACTTAGAAAGCGGTTCTTAACCGCTATCTAAGTGATAAAACGTTTTTTTTTTTAATTTAATTCACTAGGAAAGCGGTCCTTAACCGCTTTCTTTGATTTATATTTTTTTTTATATTTTCTATTTTATTTTAATAAACCTGTTTATATACAAATAAATATATTTATCCATACCATCAAATATTAATCCATAACATCAAATAAATATAATTAATTATACCAAAAAATTCATAATAATATCATATCATCACAAATTAATATATAAGTTACATGCCATAAGTTATATAGTAATGTCTTGTAAAAAGAAAATTACATTAAGAACCTATTGGATAAATACCCCATCCAATCCATTTTCCATTTGTCAATTCTAGCTTTGTTGTAAAAAGGGATCCGAGGATTATGCACAAACTGCAAATTACATTTAAAATTTAATTAATTAATACGAATATATTATAACAATCAATAATAATTTAAATAAATCGATAAATCAACTTACTTCATCAGGTATATTCGTTTGAGAAGTCAAGATTATATCTTCAATGTAGCAACACACAAAATGTCCACAATGATCACCATCTTGCTGCCTCGGAACCTATATATTGATTAGCAATTATAATCACGTACTATATATATACCTATGATTATTTTTAATTGAATTGAAAAATTTATAAAGTAAGTTTACCGAAATATTTTTCCACAACACTTTACTAATGGTTTTTGAGCTTTGACCCGGAAGACTACTCCGAAACATTCTCATTACACTATAAAAAATATTTAGAAAATAAAGCTCAGATTAGATCATATGCATACTTTTTAAAAGTAAAATAAATAATAATATGAGAATATTAAAAACTAACTTACCCGTCCATAAATATAATGAGATTAGGACGATTTGTATACACTCCACCGTGAGCTGGATCCATAAAATAAACATTAAGTTGATTCATGTCTATGGCCACCAACACCCAATGTTTACTACAATATTATATTAAGAATATTAAAAGATAATCATTTGTTTATATATAAAAAAAATATTTTATGAAATATTAATTGTACTCACCCCACATTTGTCGGCCAGAAAATGAGATGATTTTTCCCAGTATATTTCAACATATGGTTAACAATATCCCTCATTAATGGTGTCCTCTTACCAAACATGCAACACACTTGTGGAGAGACGAATGAATACTTTGCACTTGCCTCGATATCTAGGGTGAAATATACCTCACCCAAATAACTTAAACAAACATACGCTAATTAATATTTAATAAGAAAATTAAACTATATATGAAGTAAATATTGAGAATTAGTTAACACATACCTGAGGTAAAGACTAATGGTAGTTGCACTCAACCACTTGTCGTGCATTACTTCATCCACATATTCCGGTAGGATGGTCTCTTCATAACCAACCTGGTGAAAGTAAGAAGTAATGGGAACCACAACTGGATCGTAGGTGGGGGACGAAACCATCAAGTGCGCCGTTGACATTGTAGTGACGTCGTGGGGTAAGTCACCGTGCACTGGATAACCTAATCGTCGTCTGCGAACACCAACAGTGGGTTCCCTTCGTCTCTCCCTCTCAATACCACTTGATCTTTGTGGAGCCTTTTGTGGAGTCGGCATTATCTACAATTAATTTTTAATATAATTTAGAATAAATAAGATATTAAACTTTAATATCATAAATTTTACCTTCTTGGTGAGAGAGACCAAGTTCCTCGGCCATTCGAGAAAATGTCCGACCGCTGTTCCGACTGTGGTGGCATCATCTTCTGGTCTTGGCACTGGTGAATTTGTTGGTGATCAAATTTTATCGGGTGGATTAGTAACTGTTTAAGTTCGGTTTATTGATCATCAATCAATTACGTGTGATTGGTTACCACCGTAAATGGTAAATCGAGGTTCGGGTTATGAACTTGGGTATACGAAAGTCGAAATTGAATTAATTTCGTATGTGTGCACGTTTAGGAGTGATTGTGTGTTTTTGGGAGTGTATGAATTTGAACTTGTATTTCATAAGCAGGAGAGCAACTTCTTATAGAGACTAGCAAGCAGGAGGTGTCCCTGACTTTTGGTCTCCCTAGCCTGCATGCTTGACATGTGTCTCTTTGATCTTATCTAAGCTGAATCTTAATTACAAAGTCTTCTTGGGTCTTATCTCGGACTCATTGTTGTTCGCTTAGGTCGGCTCGACGGATCTTGATGATTCTTCAACTGAAAGTTGTTCGCCTCTGGAGATTGTACTTTGGAAGTTGTTCGCCTTTTGGTTTTACTTAGCTTGGCTTTGGGACTTTAGTCCTTTGTTCACTGGTACACATCTCAATTGCGTTGTATCATATTCTGATCAAGTTGTTCGTCAGTGATGACCCCACAGTTGGTTCATTCTTGGTCTCGAGTCTTAATACCTGTTCGTCTATTAGTTGTTTGTCGGGGGAGTTGTTCGTCCCAGATTGGTTAATGCACCCAAATCGTGATTTTCTTTGTTTAGACTTTAATTGTTGTTCGCTCCATATTAGACGATGTTCGCCTATCAACAATTGCCCCCTATCCTAACTAGATGTTGCATCAGACGAGCAACTTTGGGGCGAGCAACTGTAGTTAGGATATTGTCTTGGCCAAGATTTGGGCGAACAGCATCTTTGTGACGAGCAACATTGGGATAACCGTTTCGTCTTTCCATGATCTGGGGAGATCACGAAGATGACGCCAGCGCAATGATTGCGCGCCGTTCACGCGCGAGCAACCCCGAGGCCACGCGCCCCTTTAATTGCTTATAGGCCCTTCAACTTTTGGTCTAGCTCGGAATTAACCCGGTCTTCCTTCAATTTAGTCCCTGAGCTTTTGGAAAATTACGTCTGGGACCCCGTTTTTGCTTGGGGTATAAATAGTGGGAAAACTGAAAATTTTCCCACTTTTCCCCCTCTCGCTACAGTGCTCCGGCGATTTCCACTTCCCTCCGGCGATTTCAAGCTTTCCGGCATCCGTCCTTCAGCATTTGGCCTCAAATTTTAATTCTCAGGTAGTTACTCTTCTTCTCCTATCTTTTTCTTTACTTCTTTTCTCTCGAAAACACCATCGCCGCCGTGTGGGTTCAATCACCACCGTCTTCTCCGGGAAAGCGCCGCCGTCTGCAATATTCTCTCTACCGCCGCCTAGATTTTTCTATCCTTCCTATATCTTCGCACTCAAGCAATAAAACCGAGGAGACCTTAGATCCCCTTTTTCCCACTGTTGCTCACGATCTGGAACCAGTTGAAGTTTCCTCAGCGTCGAACGCTCACGTCGACTCAGTTGTTCGCTCTGTGGAAAATACTGGAGTAGGCCCTTCTGGGAGAGAACTGACAGTTGCGGCGAACAACAATTTGAACGATAACTCTTCGTCTTCCGCTGAATCTGAAGGTCCAGACCTTGACGAACTCACCCGCGAGTTCTTGGAGGGTATTGACTTCCCATCCCCAAAGATGTTGGAAAATGAGATTCCAACAGGAGTTGCTCGGCCATTCGAATGGCAAACATACGCTGAGGAGTATGCGAACAGCTTTCCTCGCCCACAGAGGCAAATTATGGATAAAGTGAAAATTGGGTATCAGGCGAGCAAGATCAAAAGTGTTGTTCGCGAAGATGATCTGGACTCTATCCGTAGGGAATACAAAATCCCATTCGATATTCAAATGTGGGCCCCTCGAAGAAAGGAAAGAGCTGATTGCCCACCCCCAGGATGTACGGCGATCAATATTCATACCTTGATCGCTGGATTAAAGCTGTCTCTTCCACCCATTGTTGGTCGATTCCTGGAGGCGACCAACTTGGCCATCACCCAGATCACTCCAATTGGGTGGATGAATCTTCTGGGATCCATGTGCTTGTTCGCCTTGGAGGGGTACGTTGATCGGCTTACTGCGGAAGAGATCAACTACTTGATGACAATTACAAAGTGCCCCTTAGGAGAAGAAGGTTACCACTATCTCAAGGCCAGAACTGGGCTAAAAATGGTGGAAGAGGTGCCGAACAAGGTTTATAACTAGAAGCAACACTTCTTCTTCATTGGGGGTGATTGGCGAGCATCTTCTGGTCCACACAGCGGCCCTGGACGAATAAATTCTCCAGCAGTTTATGGAAAACAGAAACGTAAGCTCTTTTCTTGCTCGCCTTTTGACATACCCACACCACTTGGAGGCCCAGGTCGAGGTGCCCCCAGGTATGAATTTCTTAATTTTGGGTTTTAACCTTGTTCGTCATTATGTTTTCTTAACTTGCTCGTCTAACCTTTTTTTTTTTTTTAGCTGAGCAAGTGACAGTTGCCGTTCCTCCCTCATACGCCCTCCTTGAGCAAAGGGTTCTCGAAATGGCGCCGCCAAGAGGGAAGAAAAGGAGAGGTGACCCCCCCCAAAAGGTGCTCGCCATGACGAACAAACCTGAGGGGGCCAGAGTTCCAAGACAGGTTGCTCCCCCTACTCAAGTTCATTCTCCTCCCATTTCCCCCCCTCGTGGGGGGAAACGTTTAAAGAAGGCTGACGGGACCCCAGTGTCTCATGATGTTCCCGTCAAAGGGAAGGAGAAGGTGGGCTCGAGCCATGCTCGCCCTGAAGGGGATGTTGTACGCCGTTCGTCGGTAGAGCCCACAGAGAGATTTGGCAAAGCGAGCAAGGACACTGGATCCCCTCGAGGCCCAGAGGACATTACATACCTAGGCCGGGATGAAAGAAAATTCTCTGAGTAAGTCCTTACTCTCTTGTCGAACAAGTTCTTCCTTTGTCAAATTTTCCAAGTGTTGACCCTCTTTTTCGTTCGCAGGTACCGGCCCAGTGGTCACCCAGGGCGAGCAGACTTGGTTTACCATTTTGCCTGCTCTAAGACCCCGGCGAACATCCGTGACATTCCGGATGAACATGTTCGCCGAGCAACTGAAATTGTTGCTCGCGCCTGGTCGCGGCCGCTGAACAAAGCTATCCTCGCCCAGGGCCCCATTGATAATTTTTACCTATCAATGGTTCAAGCCGCCAACTCCCTTGTTTCTGCTCAAAGGGGGATTTCTCAAGTTGCCGAGCTAGAGGAGACTGCTCGTCATCATGCCGCTTCCATTCGCCAGCTTACCGAGGAGAAGGAGAAAGTGGCGAATAATTTCAATGGCCAAATTGCTCGCTTAAAGGATCAATTAAAGCTGGCCGATGACCTGGAGAAGAAGCGTATCGAGGACTATCAGCTTCTCTCTGGCGAGCTTAAGGATACAAAGGCTGAGCTATTCTCCTCTAAAGCTGCGCTGGATGAAGAGAGGAAGAAGAGGGAAGAAGCAGAAGAAGAAGTTGCTCGGCTGAAGAAGCAAATGTCCGAGATGCTCTCTAGGGAAGAGGCCGAGCAAGAATTTCAAGCTCGGAGTGTGCCTATCTCAAACTTGGGTTATATCTGCGCCTACGCGGACAACATTCGCACGGCCGATGCTTATGACTTCAAGGATTTAGTTGAAGAGATGAGCAAAGATCTAAATGAATTCTTGGAGCACTATCCTCCGCCAAACAATATCGAGATTCAGCTGGCGGATCTGGCAGTACTAGGGGTTAAGCTTGACAAACTTGACTCTAGTATTTCCATTACTCATCCTCCGCCTCCAACTGATGAAGGCGAACAAGAGGAAGAGGTGGCCGTGGCCGACGAGCAGAACGCAAAAGAGGCTGAGGATAAGGCTGGTGAAGATTTGGCCCGTGAAATGATTGTCGAACCTCCTGTCGAGCAAGCTCAAGATCTTCCCCCCGCCGAGCAACAATAGTTTCTAGGACTTAGCTTTTCTCTTCATCTTTTTGTAATAGTTGTTCGCTCCTTTTGTAGTACTTGACTTCTTGAATCATTGTACTATTTTTTAGGCTTAATGCTTTTTGATTGATGGAATGTCTTTCTTATGTTCGCTCATTTTCTTTATATGTTAATTGCCTTTACATTTCTATCAATGCCTTTGCAATTATAACATATAGTGTTGGGCTTTTGTTCGAATTGAACTTTGCCTTTAGTGGAATCAGGGTTCAGCCTTAGGTTCTGTTCATTTTAAAAAATGAACAACCTTTAAGTGGCTTTAGTCCTTAGGTTCTGTTCATTTGTAAAACGAACAACCTTTAAGTGGACTTGTACCTCGAGCTTTTGGACTTTTCCTTTTTTTTTTACGAACAACTATTGTATTTACATTCATAAAAAATTACAAGGGTCGTAAGGCTGCTCGTCACTAACATATACAAATCGACGAACAACCTTAAACACTAATCAAAACATGCTCGCTTATAAGATTTTTGCCGAGCAACCTTATCTAAAATTTAAAAAAGATGAAACAGCACTAAACTATACAATGTGCTGAATAACTTTAAATTCTATACTTAGCAAAATTTCAAAAAATTAGGCAAGTTTTTGGCATGCCTTACTTGGTTTCTCTGCCCCCCAAGACAGTTGTTTGTCCAACTAAGAACTTGTTCGCCTTATTGATAATACTTCTTTAGATGTATGGCATTCCAGGAGTATTGGGCCGGCTTGCCTTCCATATCTTCGATATCGTATACGCCATTAACGAATTTTTCCGTTATACGATACGGGCCCTCCCAAGTTGGTCCCAATACACCTGGAGGTTGGGCGAGCAACTTTCTTAGAACCAAATCTCCAACTCTGAATTCCCTAAGTTTAACATGGGAATTATAGTAGCGTTCTGCCCGCTGCTTATATGTAGCATTTTTTAGCTCGGCATTCAATCTTTTTTCTTCGAGCAAATCCATTTCCGTAGCTAAAGCAGAATTGTTCGCCTGCTCATCAAAGTTGGTCGTCCGGAATGTATTGGTCTTTAACTCGATGGGTATCACAGCTTCTGTTCCGAAAGCCATTGCAAAGGGTGTTTCTCCGGTGCTTGACCTGGGAGAAACTCTGTATGCCCATAAGACTTCCGGAAGCTCTGTTGACCAACTGTTTTTGCTCTCCGCTAGCCGTACTTTTAACGTATGCTTGATGATTTTGTTTACGGCTTCGACTTGTCCATTTGACTGGGGATGATAGGGCGTAGAGTAATGTTTCTTGATTCCCCATTTTGTACAGAAATCTCTCAACTCTTTTCCATCAAATTGCGGACCATTGTCTGTCACGATGGTTTGCGGAATTCCAAAACGACAGACAATGTTCTTCCAAATGAAGTTGATCATTTTCTGTTGCGTGATCTTCAACATGGCCTCTGCTTCTGCCCATTTTGTGTAATAATCGACTGCCACAACGGCAAATCGAACTCCTCCAACTCCTGCTGGGAAGGGACCAATAATGTCCATTCCCCATCTAGCAAAAGGCCATGGGTTATAAACCGATATGAGCTGTTGAACCGGGGTATGAATGTTTGGTGCAAAAATTTGGCATTGGTGGCAAGTCTTTGCTTTTTTTATTGCATCTTGGCGTAAAGTTGGCCAGTAATAGCCTTGTCTGATAGTTTTGTATGCCAAGGCTTGCCCCCCAGTGTGATTTCCACATACTCCGGCATGTATTTCTTCGAGTATTACTCGTCCTTGCCCCCTAGGCAAACATTTGAGAAGTGGGAGTGATATTCCTCTTTTGTAAAGTTGCTCGCCTGTCAGAGTATATCTGGCGGCTTGCTTTATTAGCTTGGCAGCTTCAAAAGAGTTGTTTGGTTTTTCCCCACTTTTCAAGTATTTGACTATACTTGTTCTCCAGTCTTCTTCTTCACTGGCTTGATCACTTAGTTGGTTGACATTATAACTTGTTGTTGATGGGTCATTCATTTTCATAATTATAATGTCTGCCAACTCTGCAGGTCCTTCGCTTGTTGCTAGTCGGGCCAGTGCATCTGCTTGAGTGTTGCTCGTCCTTGGGATTTGTTCAATGAATACTTGATCTAACAAGGACATCAGGTGAGCAACAATCCGTTGATATTCGATCATATGGCCATCCTTCGCTTCATATTCACCTCGGACTTGGTTTACTATCAATTGTGAATCGCCGAATATTTGCAATCGTCTGACACCTACTGCCAAGGATAGATGGAGACCAGCAATGAGAGCTTCATACTCGGCTTCGTTGTTGGTTGCCATAAAGCCAAATCTGATTGCCGAAGTGAATACTTGTCTACTTGGACTAATTAGAACCACTCCTGCCCCTGAGGCCATATTAGTCGAAGATCCGTCAACATAAAGATGCCAAGGGTGATCAAGTCCTCTCGTCGGATCTGGTGGGAAGGTTAGTTCGACTATAAAGTCGGCTAACGCTTGCCCTTTGATCGCTGTTCGAGGAGCATAAGTCACCCCAAATTGGCTAATCTCCAGTGACCATTTTAGTAGACGACCAGCTGTGTCGGGGCGATGGAGAATTTGTCTGAGTAGGAAAGTTGTTAGCACTTCAACCTGATGATCAAAAAAGTATGGCCGTAACTTTCTCATACTCATGACCAATGCATACGCCAGTTTTTTGGTTGGGGAGTATTTGATCTCCGTCTCATGCAAAGCTTGGCTCACATAGTAGATAGGTTGGTGGAACTTGCCGTCTTCTCGTACCAGGACGGAGCTGATAGCCACCTCCGACGCTGCTAAGTATAAATATAGCTTTTCTCCTGGGACGGGTTTTGATAGGATTTTTACATCTTCCAGGTAGTTTTTTAGTTGGTCGAACGCCTTTTGACAGTTGTTAGTCCACGTGAACTGTCCTTTCTTGATGGCTTCAAAGAATGGACGGCATTTGTCCCCCGATCTGGATATGAACCGGTTTAGTGCTGCTAGACATCCTGTGAGTCTTTGCACTTCTTTTATTGAACGCAGTGGTTGCATATCCACAATGGCTTTAACTTTCGTTGGGTTAGCCTCAATTCCCCGTTGACTAACAAGATGACCCAAGAACTTGCCTGAATGAACTCCAAAGCTGCTCTTCTTTGGATTCAGCTTCATGTTGTAGTGTCGAAGAATTTCGAACACTTGGGTCAAGTGTTGAAGATGATCTTCTTTATGGGGACTCTTGACTACGATGTCATCAACGTAGACTTCCACTGTATCTCCAATTTGTTGATCGAACATTTTGTTCACCAACCTTTGGTAAGTTGCTCCAGCGTTGATGAGGCCAAAGGGCATTCTCTTCCAACACAGCAAGTTTTTGTTAGTATAAAATGTTGTGTTCTCTTGATCATCTGGATGCATCGGGATTTGATGGTACCCGGCAAAGGCATCCATGAATGTTAGCATCTCATGACCTGCAGTACTGTCCACCAACTGATCAATGTGAGGGAGTGGAAAGTTGTCCTTCGGGCATGCTGCATTCAGATCTGTAAAGTCTATACATAGCCTCCAGGTACCGTTTGGTTTCCTCACAAGAACTGGGTTTGCTACCCATTGTGGACAGAGTGCTTGTCGGATTAGGTCATTGTCTAACAGCTTCTTTACTTCTTCATTTAAAGCCTGATACTTGTCTGGGCCGTATTTCCGTCGTTTTTGATGGACGGGTCTTTTTGCATGATTGATGTTTAGCTTATGACAAGCATGTTTCGGATCTATTCCCACCATGTCTGCATGAGACCAAGCAAAAACATCTAGATTTTTGCTGAGGAACTCTTTCATTCGGGATCTATAAGGCTCAGGGAGCTCAGATCCTATGTATAATTCAAGATCCTCATTTTCAGGATTAACTTTGAACCCCTCTAGTTCTTCAACTGGAGTTGCTCGTCGTTTTTGTCCTTTCCAACGAGGGTCGAGTATTGGTCCCTCAGTGTTGAAATCATTTTCGATGTTCATTGGTTCTGCCCCCAGGCGGGGATCTAGATCTTCTGTTGGCCCTGATTCATTGTTGTTAGTCAACACCTGGCCCTCCAAGCCATCATATGAATGTTGCTCGTCACCACCCATTCGTTGTTCGTCAGGATGATGTTCCTTATGGGTGGTAAGGAGTTGTTCGTCCAACACTTGTTCGTCATGATGTTGCTCGTCAGTATCCATGTGGTCTTCCTCTATGTCCATCATGTTCTCCACCATTGATGGTTCTTCAGTAGGATAGCTTGTTGTGGCCTCCATCATGGATACTTGCGCATGTTTTGCTTGCATTTGTAAGAGGCATTCCTGAGCCTTTCTTTGATCTCCTCTAACTGTACCTGCTCCACTTGCTGTTGGGAACTTTAAGCAATAATGGTAAGTTGAACAGGCAGCTTTAAATTCATTCAAAAAGGGTCGACCAAGGAACCCATTATAGGTCGATTCCTGGTCTACGACCAAGAAATCTACCATTCTTGTAATATTCTTTTCGGGTTCCTCGATCGTTACAAGTTGTACAAGCAAAGAAATTTCTCCCAACGGGACAGTTACTGCGTTTCTGAAGCCTAGGATTCTATGGTTTGAATCCCGGATATGAGCTGAAAAGTCTCCAAGTTTATCGAGAGTGCTTTTGAACAAGATGTTGGTATAAGCTCCAGTGTCGACCAACAATCTATGGACTCGAGTCCCCATGATCTTTGTACATATTACGAGCGAATTGTTATGCGGAGTCAAAATTCCTTCTAAGTCCTTCTCGGTGAAAGTCAGTTCTGCTGTCTGCATAATAGATGGTTTGACCCCGAATTCTTGAACTTGATCGATTGCTCGTAATTCAGCCTTTCTTTTTCGATTAGAGATTGGCGGCCGTCCATCTGAACATCCCCCTGTTGGGCCTGCAGGTTCCATCATGTATAAATCTTCTAAAGATCGAGCAGGGATGGTAGGACCTGGCTGCACCGGTTTATTGCTCTTCTGAGGTTGATCATCTTCATCCTCAGAGTTACTCTCCCGGTCTCTTTTTCCGGGTTGCCTTTTGACAAAATCGGAGAGCTTTCCGTCCTCGTAGAAACGCCAGAGCTGCCTGAGCAAATCTCTACATTCACTTGTAAAGTGCCCCACACTTTGATGGTAGGCACAATATTTGTTAGGATTGAGTTTGCCAGTATCCTGGCGAATTTTCCGAGGAGGGGAGAGCAACTCCTTGTCCTTCACATTCTCATAAATAGTATCGACTGACACTGTTAGCACCTGGTTCAATTTTTCTTTGAGTTCTGTCCCTTCAGTGAATGCCTTCATGTTCTTAGGGACTCGATAGCTTGTTGCACCAGGTTTTTTGTTATTCTCCTTGGGGTCGACTTTGTTCTCCCCCAAGTTTGACTGCAGGGCTTCATGCATAGAAACAAATATGCCGGCCTGATTTCTGAACTCAGCGTAGCTTCTTGGGCACTTTAGATGCACCTCTTTCCACAACTTTGATCCTTTCTTCAGTCCTGCCATAATAGCAACAATTTTTGTGTCCTCACTGACGAGCTCACCCTCCAACAGCACTTTGTCAAACCTTTCCATGAATGCTCGATCTGACTCGTCATCATTTTGTTTTAGGTCTGACAATCGATGTTTCTGGGACAAGTACGATCCCGCGGTTGAGAAATAAGACAGGAATTCCCGACTCAGCTGAATGAATGAATGGATGGATGTTGGTGGCAATGCTGAGAACCATTTGTGCACCCGATCTCCCAAGGTTAACGGGAAGTTCCGGCATTGAGTGGCATCGCTAGCTCCCACCGAGACCATGTAATCTGAGTATTTTGTTAGATGAACTCGGGGATCAGCAAGGCCGTCGTATTGTATGCTTGCAGGGAATTGGACTTTTTTCTGAATCGGGGCTTTCAGAATGTAAGTTGATAATGGTGAAGATGGCAAACTGGTTGTCCCTACACCTCTTTGCTGGTCCAATTGTCCCTGCATACTTTCTATCGCCCTCCTCAAGCTTGATAGCTCATCTAGAGATGCCCCCTGACTTGGAGGCTGTTCGGCGAACAAAGGTACAAACCTTTCTGTTCGTCGCAGTCCCTCGCTTGGAGAAGGCAAATCCTGGAGCTTCTTTTTAGGGTTGCTCGCTGCATTAGGTCCCAAACGCCTGAAGGCAGATTGAGAGAGTCTTTCATGGACCGAAGGGCGAGGTTGTTCAAATGTTGCTCGCCCATGTCCTTCTTTCTGGCGAGCAACTTTCTCTTGTTGCTGGGGTTGGCCAAGTCTGTCCTGGGCACTGGAGCGTGTTGTTCCGTGGCTCGACATTGTTGTTCGCCCGCGAGCAGACTCTACTTGGCCCTCCCTTGGCTCGTCCATCTTAGCCTTGCCCTTGTCCCGTCTGATCTGGGCGCTGTTTACCTCGCGCTGCTCGCCCCTTGTTGATCTGGCCCTAACAACCTCCAAGGGTCTATCGTTAGGCCTTGCCTGTGAAGGCTTATTCTGTTCTTGCTGTCTCTGGAGAGCAGCAATGGTTTTGGCCAGTTCATTTGGGTTGTTCGCCAGGGCCTCCATTTCAGGCGGGAAATTATGGGTTATGGCCGTGTGCTGTGATCTATTCACATGTCTAGGATTTCGATCCTGGGGGTCGGCCGACGAGGCTCGGGTGGGAGATGCTCTCCTTGACAAACGTGATGCTTGGGTTTCCTTTGATTGAGGCATTTGAATTAGATTGTTCTTTAATTTTAATATTGAAGAACACCAAGAACACCTTTGCTTGAATCTTCAAGTATTTCTTGAGGTTTTCTTTGAATCTTCAAGTTTTCAGCTTGAAGTTCTTGAGTAATTACACTAACCGAAGGTTCGAACCCTTCTTCTAGCGCCAAAATTGTTGGTGATCAAATTTTATCGGGTGGATTAGTGACTGTTTAAGTTCGGTTTATTGATCATCAATCAATTACGTGTGATTGGTTACCACCGTAAATGGTAAATCGAGGTTCGGGTTATGAACTTGGGTATACGAAAGTCGAAATTGAATTAATTTCGTATGTGTGCACGTTTAGGAGTGATTGTGTATTTTTGGGAGTGTATGAATTTGAACTTGTATTTCATAAGCAGGAGAGCAACTTCTTATAGAGACTAGCAAGCAGGAGGTGTCCCTGACTTTTGGTCTCCCTAGCCTGCATGCTTGACATGTGTCTCTTTGATCTTATCTAAGCTGAATCTTAATTACAAAGTCTTCTTGGGTCTTATCTCGGACTCATTGTTGTTCGCTTAGGTCGGCTCGACGGATCTTGATGATTCTTCAACTGAAAGTTGTTCGCCTCTGGAGATTGTACTTTGGAAGTTGTTCGCCTTTTGGTTTTACTTAGCTTGGCTTTGGGACTTTAGTCCTTTGTTCACTGGTACACATCTCAATTGCGTTGTATCATATTCTGATCAAGTTGTTCGTCAGTGATGACCCCACAGTTGGTTCATTCTTGGTCTCGAGTCTTAATACCTGTTCGTCTATTAGTTGTTCGTCGGGGGAGTTATTCGTCACTTTATACACTTTCCAGATTGGTTAATGTACCCAAATCGTGATTTTCTTTGTTTAGACTTTAATTGTTGTTCGCTCCATATTAGACGATGTTCGCCTATCAACAGAATTCTCTTCTTCGATTTCAGGTACAATAAGTGTGACTCTCACACAACCAGAAGCCTGGGGACGACCGTGAATGATTCCACTAGAGCTGTCGTGCAACATTCCAGTTGCCACCAATCGAAGAGGATGATCCACATAAAGGAAACCTTCCACTGGCTGTTCGAAGAAGATATTAAGTTTAGAAAATTATACTAGTCTTTAATTAAAATAAATACGAGATACATCTGATACCTGAGAGACATTTTGAAGTGGATCGTCGAATTCGTTTCTAGCATCAGCGGAAAACATAGTCGGGACACTATATTCACAACTAGCAGCACTCGACGATATCCCTTGTCTCAATTATCTTTGATTCATGATCTCCATTTGTTTAGTCAAGTCGGTAACCTGCACAGAAAGCTTTTCCACCATAGACATAGCCGCAATATAACCGGCTGTCATCTCTAATGTTTTCTTCGTGACGCCATATCCAAAAGCTCGTAAGCTTCTGGGATGCTCCTGACGATCTATTGCCCGTGCAAACAGATCATCAGTCCCCACAGTGCGGATGTCGTCGGGCGTCATGCTCTGAGATATGCGCTCCTGAATAACAAAAAATATTATTAAATCATTTCAAATGAAGTAATTGTTTTTAATGTAAAGGATAAAATAATGGATGAATTACCGCTTCTTCAGAGATACGCTGAGATCTGTTATCGGGAAAATTTCCATCTCGAGTCTTTCTTGTAGTTTGAAATAACTCGTAACGGGTAACAACAGGCGCACTCTCTCCAGCTTTCCTTTTTTCTTCTTTCTACGATAATGATAAACATATCCCCAAATTATTAAAAGTGAATATATATTAAGAGTGAATGATCATAAAAAAAATTATAAGTTAGTATTTTTATCTCACCAAATCTTCCCTAATACGTGCATAACCTTTGGAAGATCCACTATATCGCGCTTCCATATTCTTAGCTTGTACGCTATTTCTCTTGCTTTTTTCCTACAGTGTAATATAAATACAATAAACACTTAAAAAATTGTGCATTAATAGGAATAGATGAAATGACATTGATCAAGATTACCTTGAAATCATCAAGCATAGATCTACGCACGAATTCCTGCCAATATGGGGCCACCATAGGGGATTCCTCATAGTCCTTAGGCGGTTTAGGCGAGTACTGACCAGTCTTCGGGTCTCGTGAACTTCTCCTCAGAAAAGACCGAAATTTTTTTGCCGCATTCCCAGCTTGCATAAGTATTTGATGCTTCCTTGTGTGATCAAGGCCGGAGAATGTTTGCTGCATACACATTTAGTAATTTCACAAGCTTATACATAAAAATAAGTCATGCAACAATGAAAATATGGATATAATTAATTTACATACCACGAGCTCATCCCATAACGCTTCCTTGTAAGGACTCATTTCAGGCTTACGCCAGTCACTGCATGGTGGTACGATAGGGACCACTCTCCTGACTGCAGACCCAATGTAGTGCGCCAACTTCACACTCTCAGATCCAATCGGCTGCCCATACTCATTGAATGATAACTGCAATTCAATGATAACGTTAGCTCAACAAACAATTAATTAATATAATAAAAATTAAACTGTTCAGATGTAATAAAATTAATTACCTTCAGTAATTTTCCTTTGCTACGGTCTTTTTTCAATGAAGTCATCGTGACTATACCCCTCTTGCGCTTCTCTCCAGAGCTACTAGAGGTGTGAGCATCAGTGTCTCGTGTACCAAATGAACGGTTAGGTGAATCATTATATCAAAAAATGATGGAGGGAAATACATTTCAAGCTCACATAATGTCCCCACAATCTGTCTCTGAAAACCAAGCAATTTTTTAGGATCAATGACCTTGCTACTCATTGCCTTGAAGAACCAACAAAGCTTTGTTATGGTTATGCGCACATTTTCAGGCAAGATAGAACGTATTGCAATGGGCAAGAAATTCTCCATAATGACACGATAGTCATGCGATTTCAGATTCGTCAATTTTACGCCATCATCTGAAACAAGTCTCTGTATGTTGGACGAATAACCCTCTGGTACTTTCACATCCTTTAGTGTTTGAAGAAACACTTTTCTCTCACTCTTGGACAAGGTGTGTGCAGCAGGAGGTAATTTCGGTGGTTTACCTTCTTCACACACAGGTGCCAATTCTGCTCTTATACCCATAGCAACCATATCCATTCTTGCATTGTAACCATCCTTGGACTTGTTATCAGCTAGCAGAGTATTGAGCAAACTAGCACAAACATTCTTCTCAACGTGCATTAGATCAATGAAGTGTCTAACATACAACTCTTTCCAATAGGGCAATTTAAAGAAAATTGATTCCTTCTTCCAGCCTCTAGTTGGGAGACTCTTTGCAAAGTGTTTTCCATATTGTGTGTTGACATTCTTCATCTCGTTCAATACATCTGTACCTGACAATAAACGTGGAGGTCCACGTTCCTCGATTGTGCCATCAAATGCATCAGCCATTCTTCTATACTCATGTGTTGGCTCCAACCACCTTCTGTGCCCCATATAAACAGTCTTCCTACAATGACATAAACGAATGTGATCTGTGTTCGTGGTACACCAAGGACATGCATCGGCTCCCTTCACACTATATCCAGATACATTCCCATAAGCGGGGAAGTCATTGATAGTTCCAAACAACATGGCCTTCAACTTGAAATTCTCCTTTCTATAAGCATCATACACATCGACACCCTCATCCCACAGGAGCTTCAAGTCCTCTATCAAAGGAGCAAAACATACATCTATGTCGTTACCAGGTTGTTTGGGTCCTGATATCAATATAGACAACATCATGTAAGTGCGCTTCATGCACAAGTCCTGTGAAAGATTATAAACCATCAGAATCACTGGCCAAGTACTATGGTTGGTACTTTGCATACCAAACGGATTCATTCCGTCAGTTGAGAGTACAAGACGCAAATGTCGTGGTTCGTTCCCAAATTCTGGATGTCTGGCATCGAATGTCTTCCACTGGGGTGAATCAGCAGGGTGTCTTAGCATTCCATCCTTGATCCTATCATCATGCTGCCAAGTCAAATTTCTGGCATCCACATCGCTACTATACATTCTTCTGAATCTTGGTATTATCGGGAAGTACCACATCACCTTCGCTGGAGATTTATTTTTCAGATATCTCTTCTTTCCACACTTGGGACATTCATCGAGGTCTTCATACTCCTTCCGAAACAAGATACAATCACCCGGGCAAGCATGGATTTTCTGATGTGTTAACCCAATGGACTTAAGCATTTGCTTAGCCTCATATGCTTTCGTAGGCAATACATTTCCATCGGGCAATAGACAACTAACTGCTTCTAGCATGCTTGAGAAGCACGCATCGGTCAACTGGTGTGCTGCTTTTAGGTTGAACAATATCAACACAGCTGACACTTTTGTTGCCTTCTTACACCCGGGCCAAAGGGGTAATCTAGCGTCATCCCTTAATTTCTCTGACATATAAGGGTGATCTCGCAGATTTGTGTCATCCCCACTTGATGTATCAATATTCGGTACATCTCCAATACTATCCTCAACCACTGTATCTTCAAACCTAAAGTCGGTTCTTATGTTGCTTGAGCTACATTCATCTCTTCTCTCACCATGAAATGTCCAAATGGTATATGTTTTATCAATACCATGACACATCAAGTGGTCTAACAAACTTTCTCGACCACTAACAGTTTTTCCATTCATACATTTCCAACACGGACATAATATGTATCGATGGTCGGTGCAATGTCTAATTGCATGATTACAAAACTCTTCCACCCCATTCCTATACTCCTCTGATAATCTATCTGCTCGAACCCACTTTCGATCCATATAAAACTAGAGATGCCTATATACATTAATCGAAAAGCACACGAGTTGAGTCTATATATAATTAGCAATCCAACTCTATTTACAACTACTACTATTTTGTAAAATTTTATAACCTCTAGCTAGGCATGCTATAGATCAAAGCCTAACTAAGTCCCAAGACATTCTAAAATTCTAACATGCATTCTAACAATTTCATCTAAAATTAGTCATAAATCCTTCAATTAAGAATTATAACCCTAACAATGACATGATAACAATCTTATTATGAGTTGAATGCTAATAATAAGTTAGCTTTAATGTAATTATCACAAGACAATTTAAATCAACTTGTGGTTATATAGTATCTCTTTTCTACCGTTTAGTCATGCATAACTAGAGTGAATCAAATTACGCAATCACACAATTTCAATAAATTTGGGGCCAAAAACCATTTCCATTAATTTCACCACCTCAATTAATGGAAGGCAAATTATATCACTAATAATTATTATTCATTTCTGTTGGTCCCAAAAAGGTTATCCAGCGGAAACGTTTTATACTTAATTTTTAAGAAAAACCCGTTTATAATAAATAGTGCTAGAATGAAATATGCAGAAATCTTAAAGTGCAGAAAATAAAGAACACAAGGATATATAGTGGTTCGGACCAACTTGTCCTACGTCCACTCTCCCTTTCTTCAAAGGGGTCTTTCTCACTCTCCAACTTACGTACTTACTTACTGGAATTGCGAAGTACCAGCTCCTTCTTACAACTTACAACAACCTTGTCTAACAAGATGAACAGGTTGAGTAATAATCCAACTAAACTCCTAATAGAGTGTATATAAACTTGTATAAACAAGGTGAGTGATTGGAAGAGTTCGTGTGTTCTTGGTGTGCTCTCGCGCGACTCTTGTATATTGAACTAATCCAAGCACTCCTATTTATAGTTGTGGAATAAACTAGCCGTTGGGAACTAGCAATTCAAACAACCATAATTGGAGGAATATAATCAATCAAAGATTATATGATTGATTAGTTGACTTTCAATCAAGCAATCAATCTATCAGATCCTCCATCAGTTGACTTCCAGATTGCCTTCTTCTCCATCAAGAATTTCCAAAGTCTTCTTGTCTCCAGATTACAATGATGCTTATGGTAGGTGAACTAATCCGTCTCTCGTCTGGTCTGGTCTGGGGTCTTCTGGTCTGGTCTCATCTGAGAGAGGTCTTCTGGGAAGTCCTCTGGTGAAGTCCTCTGGTGGGGTCTTCTGGTGACTCATCTGGTCCAAGCTCATCTGGTCAGACTCCTCTGGCAGACTCCTCTGGACCTCATCTGCTCTGGCGACACTTCTGCTCTGGTGACTCTTCTGCTCTGGACATCTCATCTGGTCACCTCATCTGGTACCTTCTCTGGTCACCTTCTCTGGTTCTGGTCACCTTCTCTGGTCACCTTCTCTGGTTCTGGTCACCTTCTCTGGTCACCTTCTCTGGTCACTATCTCTGGTACCTCATCTGGTCTGCACAAATTTCTTCCCCCTTAACCAAAGACCTATTCTAAACCAAGACTAATCTGTAGCTGACTAACAGGTTCAGCTAGTCCTATTACAAGTTCTTGTTTTAACATCTTCAAAACATCTAATCTATATCCTAACAATTTCCATTATCATCCTCATTCACAATCATACAACATGAGATGCATATATAAATAAATTACCGAAATCACGACTTAGAATCAGTCAAACAATTTCTATATATACCTAATTATATTATATATTCATCAAATAAATTAGTATTTAAATAAACAAACACTAATTAACTAATTAACTAGTATATAAATAAATTAGTATATAAATAAATTAACTAGTATATATTCATCAAATAAATTAGTATATAAATTAACAGTTTCTATATATACCTAATTATATTATATATTCATCAAATAAATTAGTATTTAAATAAACAAACACTAATTAACTAATTAACTAGTATATAAATAAATTAATATATAAATAAATTAACTAGTATATATTCATCAAATTAATTAGTATATAAATTAACAATTTCTATATATACCTAATTATATTATATATTCATCAAATAAATTTCACAATTTAAATAAACAAACATTAATTAACTAATTAACTAGTATATAAATAAATTAGTATATACCTCAAATTAACTAGTATATATTCATCAAATTAATTAGTATATAAATTAACAATTTCTATATATACCTAATTATATATATTCATCAAATAAATTAGTATATAAATACACAAACACTAATTAGTATATATTCATGAAATTAACCGTAATAATTAACTAGTATATATATAAATTAAAAAATTAGGCATATAATTAACACTAATTACCTGTCGACGGCGGAGAGGCGGAGGGATACGGCGGCGGCGGAGAGGCGGCAGCTGGTGCGCGCGGCGCAAGGGGGTCTCGTCGGGAGAGGCGCGGCCTGGGACGGCATCGCGAGCGCGGCGGGTAGGGTGCGCCGCGGGCTACGAGGGCGGCGCAAGGGGGCTGGAGGGAGCGGTGGCGCGCGGCGGTTGGGCGGAGGAGGAGGGAAATTAATTTTTGGAGATCGATATACGTGTACTGGAATTAGGGATTTGGAAGGATTAATTTAAAATATTGGGTCAAACACTTGCATAGCGGTTCTGAACCGCTATGCAAGACTGCAACTTAGAGAGCGGTTCTTAACCGCTATCCTAGTTTCACTTGGATAGCGGTTTTGAACCGCTATAAAAGACGATCTTGGATAGCGGTTTTGAACCGCTATCTTGCAATTGAGTTCTTACATAGCGGTTTTCAACCGCTTTCTAAGGTTTTACCTAAGAAAGTGGTTTTAAACCGCTGTCTTACAATTTTTTTTTTTTTATAAATTACTTTACAAAACCGCTCTCCAAGTGGGTTCTTGGAGAGCGGTTTTTATAATAGCTATCTAAGATTAGCTATCTAAGTTCGAATTTGTAGTAGTGGTGGGCGACATCTGGAGATGGGAGGGAGAGAGAAATGTAGAGAGAGAGAGAGAGGGAGAGAAAGAGACATGTGAGGGGGGTTGGTTGGGGAAAGAGATATTGTAACGCCCCGAATCCGAAACACATAAAATATTTTAGATTCGAAGTGCCACTTGTGACTAAAATACGAACTATAAAATTTTTTAAGGAAATATAACGGAGATGAGAGATGATGAGTCTTTATGCAGCGGAAGAATGAGTAGAATAATATTTATAATATATTTCACACACATATATAAAGCTTATTATCAATAGTATCATTTTATTTAAGTGGGGAACTCCGTGTCGTCTCTATTACTGTCCTTGCTCCACGAACTCATAATCTGCAAGGGTTGTAAAAAGGGGGCGTGAGATTTGAATTCTCACGTATGGGTGATTTGCAACGTCATGGGATTGGTAAATCCGAAATATATTAAATTATACTCATTAATAAAGTATATAATTTATTTAAGCAGTTGACATATAAATATGAATAACATATATCACAGAAGTAACAAGTTCACGTAATAATTAATTGGGCATAGCAGGTTTCACATCATAAAATTGAAATATCACAAGTTGATTCACATTAAGGGGCAAAGCCCAAAACCATTTTCAAATAACGGCCTAATCTGCCAAAATCATTTTTCACATATAGTAAATCTCCCCCAAACCATTTCTCACTAACAAGTCATCCATTCATGTGACCATGAATCTGAATAATTATTATCACTCATGGCCACCACAAATAATATCAGCGACCATGAATCTGACCTATTATCACTCATGGCCGTACGTGTCAATCCACAAACAAAACTGCTGCACATCAAATCAATAATTACTCGCTTTCCTCTTTCCCATAAAACTGTCATTTCAAATTGTGGGGAGAATTCACATAATTCACACTTAAATTGGTTCATGCTCAGATAATGCCCTTATATCATGCAATCAGTTCATATAATCAACAAACACAAACCATCCATATAAGGTATATATAATTATATCACATAATTCAAGCAGTTATATAATAGGGTGTACATTTATGTTGGATTAGTTGTTTTAGATTGATTTAGTCGAGTTCAGAGTATACCAGCACAACGTATTATTAGCAGATCGATCAACCGATCATCACCCACCTGATTGTTTCGAGTCCCGAGAATATTGTGTAGGCAGAGGGTCGAGTCCTCCGTGCGTGTCCCGAAAAGTACAGAATCCTAGTGCGAAACCATTTGATTAAAAGTTGACCTTTGAATTATTAGGAAAACTTGAGAGTTTGTGTTACGAGAATCGAGGAGATCGTTATATTATAAATCTATTGAATGAACTCGTTTAAAGGTCACACTCTATTTTGGTAAATATACCACTTCTAAAAAGGTGAGTGTATTGAGGGAGTGTATTTACTAGTATACTTGTGGTATGACTATTTCGATTACTACAAAAACAATATTTTGATAAGTACACCCCTTTTTAAGAGGAGGTGCATCAGGGGGGTGTATTTACTAAAAGCAGTGGTGTGACAGGGGGGTGTATTTACTGAAAGCAGTGGTTTAACAGGGGGGTGTATTTACTGAAAGCATTGGTGTCCTTAACAAAGGCCTTTTATAAAATTAAAAGTATAAGAAATATAAAAACCTCTGATTAAAACTTATTAATAACTTGATTTTTTCTAAGAATTTATATTATAACTAATATAGTTTATATAAAAAGTATTTTTCTTTTCTAACTTTAGTAACACTTTTAAAATTGATTAGTGACACTTTCTAAACAAAAGAATTATATTAAAAGGCTTTAATTTGCGTTTCTAAAATTCTAACAGGGGTACGAGGTGAAGACGAGTTTCCATTTGTCTTTAAAAACTCAACTAATATTACTAACAACTAATTTCATCACCATTCAACTAAACTAATTCATTCATCCAATAATACTAATCCAAAAATACTCTTCAACTAAAACAACAATACTAATTCATCCATTCAATAATACTAATTAACTAATCCAATAATACTCTTCAACTATTCCAATAACACTAATAAGAAAAATCATCAATCCAATAACACCAATCAATTAAACCAATAATACTAGACAATTAAATCAACAACACTAAACAACCAAACCACTAATACTAAACAACTCAACTAGTGATACTAAAACACTAACTCAAAACTAAAGTAATTAAAACACCCTCCAACAGCTAGGAATTTCAACAGAATAACATCTCCATCTACAACTTACAGGCTTCCAAGCCAAAAACAGTAATCAAGCCTCAACAGGGATTCGATCAATTCCTATCCCAACTAGAATTAGAGAGAAAGTTAGCGATTCTTACGAGTCCGGTTCGCGGTGGTAAACGAACGGCCTAACGGCGTCGTATAAGGATTCGTTTGGTTAAACGGGCGGCCTAACGGCGTCGTTCGGGAATTCGGAAAACGGATTTGAACAGCCTAACGGCGTCGATTGGGATTTCCAGAAATTCCGGCAACAGCAACCAGTTCAAACGGCGTCAATTTCGATAGGAAATTAAACGGAAAGAAAAGGTTACGGGTGAAATTGAAATTAAGCTTCAAAGATTGAAATTGAAAGGGGCTTTTGCATAGACTTACTGGAAGAAGAATTAAAGAGGTGGCGGCGTTGGCTTGAGAAGGCGGCGGCGCTTCGGCGACGGAGATAGAGAGAGAGAGAGCGCGATGGGCAGGGGAGCTCGGAGCGGCGACAGCGGTGAGCGGGGAAGACGTCGCGGCCTGGGGCTTCGTCGCGGCGGTGGAGGAGCTTCAGCGGCCGGAGAAGGAAGAAAAGAGGCGGAGGAGGCGGCGCTGGCGGCGAGCGGCGACGGCGGCGTTCCGCGGCGGAGCTCGTCGCGGCGGCCTGCGTCTGGAGAAGGGAGGCGGAGCTCGGCGGTGGGCGACGCGGCTGAGCGGGAGGAGACGTGAGGCGGCGCTGCTCGCCGGAAGGAAGAGGGAGAGGGGGATGCGACTTCTTCTTCCCGAAGAGAGAGGGAGAGGATATGAATTCTGGTTTCAAGAAAATCCCGTCTGCGGTATTTGGGAAATGGGTATTTATAAACAAATATCTTCAATTAATTTATTAATCAAAAGAAGGAAATCATTATATGGCTGGGATTAATTTTCTAATTAAAATTTAATAAAAAAAAGAAAGTAATTTATGTGGTATAGGATTAACCCCCTTTAATTCAGATATTTTCGTTCCCAATTAACACGGTTCAGGAGTCGTTTGGTTCACGAGATTAATCCCGATTCGAAAATTAATACAGTTTTAGAACTCAATTAATATTTTAAAGTATTTTAATTAATCTCAACAAATTATATGGATCGAAAACATAATTTTAAACTTTGAATATTTAATTCCTCGTAGTCCTTTATTCGTTTGAAAGATTCGATTCCTTTCTTCGAATTCGGGAATTTGAAGTAGGGTATATATTTAAATTACACAGTATCACACAAAATAATAAAATTTAAAAGAAACAAGATAATAATAATATAAAATTATATAATTAAGGTTTCTTAGCAAAATAAAAGGTATAAAACGGGACGGGGTATTACAGATATGGGGGAGGGGAGGTGTTTTGACGGACTCTTTTGGTTGGATGGGGTGGGGTGGCTGATGAATGTGTGTTGTAGGTGGGGACCACTTTTAAACTAATTTGTAATTTATGAGGTGTAGAACTAAAGTGTATTTTAACACTTAAAGGTAAACTTATTTGTAATTATTTCTAATAACAAACTTTGAAACTTATCCCAGACGTTAGTTGGGAATCGACCCTCCAAATCATTGTAGCACTACAAAAAATGCGGCGTTTAACGATGAGATTAGCGACGGACAAGGACCCGTAGTTAAATCAACGGTAGTTAACATTAACGACGGCTTTCGGAAGACCGTCCTAAATTTACGACGGCTTTTTCCATCGTAAATCTGACCCGTCAACGACCCGGTCGGGCATCAAACTTTACGAAGGACGTCAACCGTCGTTAAAATTATCTGATTTTTATTTTTTTAATCAGCCAGAAAAATATATACGACGGACACAAATCTGTCATTATTTTATGATTTACGATGGACACGTATCAGTCGTAAATACCGAACCTGGAACAAAAAAAAGTTGCTCGTGTGGTTTGAACCCTGACCCTTCGGGCACCCGGGGCGGGTGCGAACCATTGGGCCATCGGCCCCCAAGCTATATACTCCGGCCCAACTTCTATATTACCCTATTGAGTACGAAACAATTAATTCCAAATTCGCATTCAAGGGGAATCAAACCCATGACCTCTCTTGCATATATAGAGGGCATGAACCGTTAGGACACTTGTTTCTTTTGTTTGATTTCTTGCAACTAATTGTATATGTATCTAAATTGAGTCATTCTTTTTTTATTATTCATCAAATTAATTCCTTTTCGTTTTTAACTTATTTTAATAAATGTTGTTACAAATTATATTTTTTTATTTTGTAAATTTATTTAATTCGGAAAACGCGTAATTAATATTATAATATGTCCACTTGTACGTAATTAATTGTATACGTATCCAAATTGAGCCTAAATTTTTTTACTATTCATCAAATTAATTTCTTTTCGTTTCTAACTTATTTTAGTAAATGTTGTTACCAATTATATTTTTTTGTTTTGTAAATATATTTATTTCGGAAAATGCGTAATTAATATTATAATCCGTTCACTTGTACGTAATTAATTGTATACGTATCCAAATTGAGCCCAATTTTTTTTATTATTCATTAAATTAATTCATTTTCGTTTCTAACTTGTTTATAATAAATGTTGTTACCAATTATATATTTTTTATTTTGTAAATTTATTTAATTCGAAAAATACGTAATTAATATTATAATCTGTTAACTTGTACGTAATTAATTGTATACGTATCCAAATTGAGCCTTTTTTTATTATTCATCTAATTAATTTCTTTTCGTTTCTAACTTGTTTTAATAAATGATGTTACCAATTATATTTTTTTATTTTTTAAATTTATTTAATTCGGAAAACGCGTAATTAAAATTATAATCCGTTCACTTGTACGTAATAAATTTTATACGTATCCAAATTGAGCCTAATTTTTTTATTATTCATCAAATTTTTTTTTGTTTCTAACTTGTTTTAATAAATATTGTTACCAATTATATATTTTTTGTTTTGTAAATTTATTTAATTCGGAAAACGCGTAATTGATATTATAATCCATTCACCTGTACGCAATTAATTGTATACATATCCAAATTGAGCCATTTTTTTAATTATTCATCAAATTAATTCCTTTTTGTTTCTAACTTGTTTTAATAAATGTTGTTACCAAATAGGTATTAGTGGGTTTTTTTAGTTTGTTTGTAAACTAAAACATGTAAATTATAATAAAAATATAAAATTTGCACAAAAGTATAATAAAAGTAATGTCGAATAAAAAAAAGGTTTAGTACAAGATAAAAAAAATTTCTACTCATCCGAATCGAAATACCCCCCTCTTCATCCTCCGGATTAGGCCTTCGGAGCTCCTGCGGGGTCGGCGGGATGAGTGGCTGCACCGGTACCTGCGGTGGTGGTATCGATCCACCTAATGTGGATGTAACTGTCCTCCACAAGTTGTTCATCTTCTCCACATTCTTTCGCTGCGCCTCCTCCTCCGCTGCTCGTCGCCTCCTATTGTACTCCAACTGCGCCTCCAGCTGCGCCTGTCGCTGCTGGAGGAGCTCCATCTGCTTGACGATAGTCGAGAGCTGTCTCTTGATTTTGCTGGGTAATAAAAATTTACCAAAACTTCATAAAAATAAATAAAAAAATATATAAATCTGGCCACTTACAAAATGCAACCCGTCCATCAGGGTCGCTAAGGCAATTCACCTTGTTCTTCTGCGACTTCTCTTTGAACTCGTCGTTGATCCAATAGTCGAGAAATTGGGGCCACTCATCTCGGTCCCTGTTGTCCGTCCCCATATTTGTCGACTATCCATACTTAAACCAGCCCTCCCGAATGTGATACATCAAGTCCCTGTATCGGTCGGCACTATTCCCACAGAAGTTCCTCCACATCTGGGCTTCGTGCTCCGGTCTCCACATGACGAATTTCTGCAATTACATTAAAATAAAAAAATATTTACAGAATTTATTTTAATAAATAATAAATAAATTAAATAAATTACATAAATTATACCTTAAACTCCTCAAAATATTGTCGTTTCTTCGCTTTAGACACCAACCCCCAACTGTAGGCGGTGGACTCGAATCCACTGCTCATGAAGGATTTGGTTAAGTGAGTAGTAGCCTCATGTCCCGGGATCCAACTGCAACATTAAAATTACAAAGTTAATAATATAATTACGGTTTAATTAATAAATGTTGAATAGAAAAGATTAAATCTTACAAAGTCCCACAAGGCCGAACATCAATCCGTCGTTGCCCAGTGGGATGCTGGCAGGAGGAAGATGATCCCTCACTTGTCTATGGTGCGGACGAGGACCCCTCGGGGTCGACAACCGGAGCTACCATGGGTCTAAGAGACCTCACTCGTCTCCCTCTCCCTTTCCCTCTCCCTCGACCCCTCTCCTGGCTTCCCCCACTCCCACCGACCAATCCACTGTCTTGTCCACTCATCTAAAACATTCAATGTATAATCAATTAAATTAACATAATCAATTAACAAAATTAACATAATAAATTAAATTAACATAATCGACAAAATTAACATAATCAATTAACAAAATTAAAATAATCAATTAAACATAATCAATTAAATTAACATAATAAATTAACATAATAAATTAAATTAACATAATTAATTAACATAATCAATTAACAAAATCAACATAATCAATTAACAAAATTAACACAATTAATTAAATTAACATAATCAATTAACATATATAATCAATTAAATTAATATAATCAATTAACAAAATTAATATAATCAATTAAATTAACATAATTGATTAGCAAAAATCTAACCAATTAACATTTTTATACATACTCATATCAAAATAAAATTCTAAACAATTAACATATAAATATAACCAATTATAACATGTTTATGCATACTCATAAAAAAATTCTAAACAATTAACATATATGATTTCTGAAAAATTCTAAAAAACTACACTAATCAAATGTTATAAAATGAAATTAAAACGGAAAAAACTTGAAAAATTTACGATTAAAGAGTAGAGATCGACGAAGAACGAATTTTAATCGGGATGAAATTGACTCCTGAGTGCTCGCCGGAAATCGCACACTTCTTCTTCGAGTTTGCTCGGGTGAGAAATGGGCTCGCCGGCGCTGCCTTTTATAGGTATAAATTTTTTTATGATATCTTTAAATTTGTCACCTTTAGGGTTAAAACGACGTCGTTTTTGGTGATTTACGACGGACAGTCCGTCATAAATATTAAATTTAAATTTAACGACGGACATTCCTGTCGTTAATTTGTCGCCGATATTAAATTCGCACCGGTTCTCGAAGAGTCGCGGTCAAACGGGCGAAAATTTATGACGGGGATGGCCGCCGTAAAACATAAATTTAAATTCTACGACAGACTGTCCGTCGTAAAATGGTCGGCCACTGAAGCGGTGCACCGATTACGGAAGGTCACGGTCAAACAGGCGGAAATTTTCGACGGCTCTGTCCATCGGTAATTTCTATTTTGAATTTTACGATGGGCTTCCCGTCGTTAATTTTGGCGGATTTCTCCACCAGTGGGTCCGAGTTGTTTTACGACGGCCTATTCCGTCGTAAAAGACATTAATTAGCGACGGCTTTCAAAAATCCATCGTTAATTTTTAATTCGGACAAGCTTTGGTTATTGTTCGTCACAAGTCCATCGTAAATGCTTAAATTAACGATGGAATACGTGTCCGTCGTTAATTTTCGTCGTAAAACAGCACATTGTTTTGGTAGTGGATTAAAGTCTCGTGTATTTATTAGTGTGAATTTAAAAGAACAACTCGAAACAATTCTAAATTTAATATAATACAGAATTAATTTACAACATAATGTACTCTATATATATAAATTTATTTGTTTATCGTATAAATTAATATATAATTGCATAGGTCTATTTTAAAATGGTCTTTTTTTTTCAGTATTTTTAGTTCCATAGTTTTTTTCAAACATTTTTGGTTCAAATTAAATTACAGCTTTGGTCCCAAGAGAATAAGTAAACAAGGATCACTTTTGCACATAGGTACCAAAAATATTTTGAATATGTTCTCTTGGAACAAAAAAAGTAATTTTTTCCACAGTTATGTCATAGGAGACCTGATTTCGTCCTAATCCTAATGTAGGAAAACTTTATGATGTTGTCATTGTATCAATTGCACTTTTAGTCTCTTAGAAATATTCTCACAATACTTTTGCTCCCATATTTCAAAAAATAGTCCTTTTATTTGTAAAATTTTTCCCAATTGTTAAATACTTGACATATTTGGTACCTAAAATTTTTCCAAAATTGCAAAATTGGTCCCAAAATTAATTATTTTATTTAACGGATGACAACATTTTTGCATAAAAAAGAACCACTTTTGAACATTGGACCAAAAGTGTTTTGGAAAATTTCCTATGGGACTAAAAATGCAATTTTTTCATAGTTTAATTGATACCATGAAAAAATTCCGTCTCATCTAAAAGTTCTAATTTATAAAGAGGTATGAGACTAACTCATTTGTATGATTTCCTAATTAATGCTGAAAATATTAAACGGATATATAAATATATATATATATATATATGAGACGGAAATATGGAATCGTATGATTATATTTTACCATTGTCATCCTTAATTCTGTCTAGGATAATGACGGCAGTCTCTCTTGTCAATACAAAATTAAAGAAAAAGTACTATAGCACTAAAGAAACATATTTTAGTGGCTTACTTTTCATGTCGTAGTTATTTCATTACTCGTGCTTTTACCGGGGTGATTCTTCTGGTCTTGTGTACCTGTTTAGGATGAGGTTTTCGGTTTTTTGGTTTCATCTTTAAAGGATTCCATCTCATTTAATTATTCGAATTTATAATAAATGTGAAATTGTTTTCAGCAAAATTTAAATTTAGGACGTGGACATGAACTAGTTCTGTTACCATGAAACAATTTCTGGAATCAATTCATATATATTTAGGGGGTATTTTGAAATTCTACACATTTTGAAAAGGTGATATTAATTAATTTTTATAGTAAAATTAAAAGTGTTAAAGTGTTCGAAAATAAAGTGATTTTTTAAATTAGATTTAGGAAGTAATGTATTTGAAAAAAACATTAGAAAAAAAGGTTTGAGTGTGCATTTTCTGATACTCGACCTCTTTGCAAAATTTGGAGAAAACTGTGATGGTACCCTTTTAAGTTTTTAAAAAAACTTAATTTTTAAAAAAAATCACAAAAACTTAATCTGTTTTGTTGATGTTAGGTCAATGTTGTCCAGATTGTTACAACATATTCCGCAACATCAGAATTTGCCCTTTCTCCTAACACTAACTCCGAATGTTTCAATGTTGTCTTTAATGTCTAAACATGCAGAATGATGACCTGGAAGTTACCAAGTCAAGCGGTTGCAGTTTTTAGAGTGAGAAGTTAAAGATAAGCATGGGTGGTTATCGAAGTCATGGAGCTTAGTGTTGGACGGTTTTACATCATGGAAAACCATGATTATCATGTTTCACATGCTAGATTCGAACTCTATAAATAGCGTACGCATTGGACACTATCAAGTGACAAAATCGAGATACCTATTTACCTATAACAAGTGTAGTTGTTTCGATTCTCTCCATTGTAATTCTAAAAGTTCTTTAGTTATGCCTTTGAGTAGGTTGTTTTACACGATTCGAATTCTAGGTTTTTTATTGTATGCCTAGGGTATATGATCTTGATGTAAAATCTTACAGTAGAATTTTACTTTGTCTAGTAGGATTTTACTTTGTCTTTGTATCACTACTTCGTTATAGTGAAGTTCTGACATGAGGCATCATAGATTATTTTATAACCTGTGAAATTTTTTATATCTTGTTTACAATTTTATTTTTCAAAGTCTTCCGCTGTGTATGCTGTCTTTTTTGTTTCAACACTTTCGACAATATTCTGAAAAAAAAAACCCGTGCACACCCTCCAATTGGCACCAGAGTCATAACTAGATATACTTAGTTAGATCTTGTGTCTTCAAGTGTGTAAATTTCGGTTGCAATGGAATATCCACTTACCCACGCTCTAAAACCACCAATTTTAGATGGTTCATACTATGCATATTGGAAACCAAAGATGCGGATGTACATCTAATCCCTTGATGAACGAGCATGGAGAAGTGTACTATCTGGATGGACTCAACCCAGAACTCTAGCTGATGAAGACAATGAAGCACCAATCAAGCGAGAACTTGATTGGACGAATGATGAAGTAATCGTGCCCAGTTATAATTCGAAAGCCTTGAACAAAATATTTACATCGGTTGATGTATCTATGTTCAAACTGATTTAGAATTATATCCTTGCAACAGATGCTTGGGATTGATTGGAAAAGCACTATGAAGGATTCGAGAGTGTTCATAGGACAAAGCTACGAATGCTGGACACCAAATTCGAAAACCTCAAGATGAAAGAGGATGAAACCATTTCTGCCTACAACGAGAGCCTTTCTGAGATTGGAAATGAATCTCACTCTCTTGGTGATCCTATATCAAATACCAGGTTAGTTCATAAAATCCTAAGAACTGTTCCAAAATGGTTTAATGTTAAAATATGTGCTATAGAAGAGGCTAAAGATACTAATACTATGAGTCAACATGAACTAATAAGTATCTTAAAAACCTATGAAATGAATTTTGAACATAAAGAAGAGTCTAGTGATAAGAAATGTTAGGTATAAACTCACGCACGCAATCACGAAATAGAACACGAGATTTGTTTACCCAGTTCGTCTCACGACTACGTCTGGGGGCGATGCCAAGCCAGGGTTTTTTCACTATTTTTCTGATACCGAATACAAGGAGAAAACATGTATATATAACAAACGAACACTAACCCTAAATTTAGGGCCGAAGAAAGTGGGCCAAAAATGGGCCAAAAGTGTACAGTCCATTCAGCCTCCACACTCCAACAAGAAATTTTTTATTTTCAAAGGTGAAACTCGTCCAGCAATGAAAAGTCTTCATTTGTAACTGAAGTCGAGTCTAATTCTGAATATGTTGATTTATGTGATGACAACTCTGAGGACATTGTTTTCTTAACCAAACAGTATACGTCTTTTCTGAAGAATATAACTAATAGGCTAAAAGGCAATATCCAACCCAAAGTGAAAATCAACAATAATCAATAAATGCCTGAAAGAAGAAATAGATGTAATTAAAATAGAAGAACAGGTAGTAGCAGTAGCAAACCTAGGTATGATCCTGAGTATAGGAAGTCAGTGAGATGCGATGCATGTACTTGTTTTGGTCATTATGCAAATTAATGTGTCAACACCATTCTTAGGAAGAATCTGAACTTCAATGCTACTTTTAGTGATGAATCAAAAGATGAAAATGAATCTGAGAAAAATGAAGAATGTGCTATCTCTACAAGAATTGAGTATGATGATACTTTTGATGATCATCTGGATGACTATTATTCAGATGTTGATACAAATGTTCCAGTGAACTATTTTACGAGTTCATTTGTGAAGACAGGTACTTCCTCATTGGCAAGAACAGATTGTATCTCATGTCAAGAATGTAACGCCCCGAACCCAGAATATATTAATTATATCGGATTCGAAGCGTTATTGTGATCAAAAGTCCGAACTATAAAATTTTTGAAGGAAATATAACGGAAATGAGAGATGATGAGTTTTATGCAGCGGAAGAAAATGAATAGAATAATTTTAGTAAGTATCTTACACACATATATGTGTACATAAAACATAGTATCAATAGTTGTTGGGATATGTTTAGTTTTGATGATTTTCCAAAACAACATGTAATAGGTTTGAAAGCAGTCAGGATAGTATCTTTAGAATCAGGTCAGGATAGTTTGTTTATTCAGTTAGACAGGTTGTAATATGAGAAGAACTTAGCTGAGGAAGCACTCAGTTGAGGGGGAACTCAGCAAGGGGGAACTCACTGACAGCCTGAGAAAGTCAAGATGACATCTCAAGAAGAACTGACTGAAGCCAATGAAGAAAGACCTGAACCTGAAGAGAAGCCTGAAGGAAGTCCCACTGAGTGTAAGTCAGGCTGATCTAAGCCAAGTCTGGTGGACCACTCAGTGAAGAGCCTGATCAGGTGGATCAGTGCTGCACCAAGTAGGCCCTGAAGGAGTCAGGCTACTGTGGTCAGGGAAGTTTGTCATTCAGCCTTATGACAAACTTCCTGGAAAGATCTTCAAACAGTCCCTGAAGGACAACTACACTGAGGACGAGTCAGTCCAACTGAAGATCATCATGTCAGTGAAGGAAAAAGCTACCTAAAGTCAGTGGGTCTTAGTCAAACCCACTGAGTCAAAGATCCGTGAATCCAGGCCACGTGGACCAATCAGCACGAGGCAGCAACTCTGACACTGACAAAGGCCGCATTCCAAGAAAAGTGGTTGAAACCATTAAATGTTGGATTCGAATGTATCTTCCCTCCAACGGATACATTTGAATCCCCATTATATATACAAGCTCATAGTTGCGTAGTTGGGTGTGTTGTGTTGTTGTAAGAATTGTAAGAAAACAAACACCTACGAGCTGTGAGGGTGTGGGTAGTAGCATACGTGCATGGGAATTATAAGGAGGGTTTACTCACATCTTAAACACTGACCATTAGGGTCTTCAAATATACACATATGAGTGTTCAGCTTGTAACTCTAGGCTTAGAGAGGTTTTCCCTATCTTAGCTATTGGCTAACACACTGTAAAGGGAAAACCTCACCTAGTTGGAGAAAACCTAACTGAAACCAAAACCCTCTAGTCAGGTTTGTTGGTAGTAAGTGAGGAGAAGGGCAGCTCAGGGAGTGGCGTGAGTCTAGTTGTAAGTGCACCTTGGCACGATAAAAACAAGAATCCAAAGGAGTGGATTTCCTGTTAAATCAGGCCGTGGATGTAAGAGCTTGAGTCTCTGAACCACGTTAAACCAAGTGTTATTATTTGGAATGTCTTTTCTTCTAAAGTATTGCGAAAATCTGCTCACTGAGAGCATTGTTTAAAAAGGAACTTTAGTTAAGCATTTCAGTCAGGGAGATTCATCTTACTGACTGAATCAGGCTAGCACTCGAGAGTTCAGTCTCTCGAGTCACTGCCTTGTTGAGAGCCTGAGCTTTCAAGTTTCATCACTGACTTGATAGCTCTGACTCTCAGCAACGCAGTGACTTGAGTATTCCGTCACTGAACTCAGTCAGGGTGCAAGCTGTGATTTGATAACGCACTCGAGAGTTCAGCATCTCAAGCCACTGTCCTTGCTCAGAGCATGAGTCTCCAAACCTTCTCACTGACTTGGTAACTCAGCCTCTGAGCAGAGCAGTGACTTGAGTATTTCTCACTCATACTGAACTTCCTGAGGTAAAGGTTTTTAAAAAAAAAAAATTTGCTCCTGAATTCCCATTTTGCCCTTCGAAAACGGGACCAACAATAGTAATGTTTTATTTAAGTAGGGAACTCCGTGTCGTCTCTATTACTGTCCTTGCTCCACGAAATCGTAATCTGCAAGGGGTTAGGAAAATGGGGCGTGAGAATTGAATTCTCACATATGGGTGATTTGCAACATCATGGGATTGGTAAATCCGAAATATATTAAGTTATACTCATTGATAAGGTGTTTATTTTATATAATCAGTTGACGTATATATAAGATTATAAAGTTTAAACGGTGTCTAAGCATATTTCGTATGATATAATTGAAATAACACAAGTTGGTTCACATTAGGGCAAAGCCCAAAGTCATATCACATATTATCACAAACTGACAAACCATAAACGTACAATCATTCCACTTCCAACAAAGTTACTCTTTTCAACTCCAACCAATTAACAAAGTTACTCTTTTCAACTCCAACCAAAACTTACTTCATCCAACCACACAAGCTCACATCATCCAACCTTATAACATCCCTCAAAATAAGCAAGTATCAATGGCCTTCTTCCCAGTGCGTCAAACGATAGCTGACCGGGGACCAGATCTACTTGATCAACAACCTTGATTCCGAGGGCGTCCCCGACAGCAGCCCCGGAGGTCGGATTTAAAACTCGATCCCGACTCCGTACATACTGACCTTCCACGAAACTGACTCAATAAACATTACAAAGAATAAATACTTGACTGACAACTGAACTGATTCATGCTCACGTAAGGTGTTTACTCATGCAGTGGTGATCGATTTACAAAACAACAGGCTAATGTATAACATATATAGTTATATCACATAATCCAAACAGTTATATAGATAGGTGTTACATTTATGTTGGATTAGATATTTTTGATTTGATTTAATCGAGTTCAGGAAATACAGGCACGACGTTATTATTAGCAGATCAATCAACAGATCATCACCCACCTGATTGTTTCGAGTCCCGAGAATGATGTGTAGGCAGAGGTCGAGTCCTCCGTGCGTGTCCCGAATAGTACAGAATCCTAATAAGGAGTATTCCGATTAAAAGATTGACTTTTGAATTTGAAAAGCTTAAGAGTGTGAAACTCGAGGATTGAGTAGATTGTTGTCTTTAGAAAACTATTGAAAACTAAAGTTTTCAAAGGTTGATTTCCAATTGATAAGTACACCCCTTTTTAAGAGGAGGTGCATCAGGGGGGTGTATTTACTAAATTCAATGGTGTAATAGGGGGTGTATTTACTAAATTCAGTGGTGTAACAGGGGGTGTATTTACTGAATTCAGTGGTGTCCTTAATAAAGGCCCTTTAAGGAAAAATAAAAGTATAAGAATTTATAACTTATAAAAACCTCTTATTAAAACTTATTAATAACTTGATTTTTTCTAAGAAATTTATATTATAACTAATATAGTTTATAAAAAGTATTTTTCTTTTTTAACTTTAGTAACACTTCTAAAACAAAGGAATTATATTAATTTTTCCCAAAATACTCCTTTTTCATTTGTTATAAATTTTGAATATTAAACGACTTATCTTTTCGTTCCTAATTCTCTAACAGTCGCACAAGGGGAAGACGAGTTTCCCTTTGTCTCCAAAAACTCAACTAATATTACTAACAACTAATTTCATCACCATATCATCAGCTAACCAAACCAAACTAATTCATCCATTCACTAATACCCTCCAACTAAAACAACAATACTAAACAGCTAAACCAACAATACTAAACAACTAATTCAACAATACTAAACAATAAAATACCAACAGTGTTGGGAAAATAGGGGTGCCCGGAATCTATTCGGGATGAACTTTAAATACGAATTTAAATACAATTATTACTAGCATGAATTAATCCTAATTAATTCAAATAATAATTCCAACAACTAATTATCATCATGCATGTTAAATTAATTTCACATATTTAACTAGGCGGAATTAAACAAGTAAATATGCGATTAACGTACCTCTCGTAGTAATGGCCTTTGGATATACGGGACACTTGTAATCTCGCTCTATCAACCCAAAGCCTTCTCAAGTATTTCCCTTTTCACCTCACTTGATCGCCGGTGGGAGACGCTTTCAAGCAATTTAATAAACTAAGGAAAAAGAAAAATATCTACGCTTCTTGATTTTTCCAACACATGGAATTATGTACTTGGGGATGAAATAATCATCCCCTATTTATAGAGGGTAGGGCCGAAAATTTGAGGAGATATGGGCTTGGAAAAAATCTTTTCTTAGTCTCTAAGAAATCTTGAATATATCTCATATATTCTTTTCTCCATAATAAAATATTCCACAAAAATCTCACTCTTATTTTCAAGCTTATAATTTTCGAAAACTTCAAGGATAAAATCTAAGATTTGGATCTTCTTGAATATATGAGATATTCTTGTATTCCTAGAATACATATCTTGCATAATATCTTTCCAAGAAAATCAACAAAATCTTATTTCTTTTTTTATTCCTAATTTTCGAAAATTATCATGAAAAAATCAGCATTGATATATTCTTTATTTTAATCACCTTATCATTATTGGGCTACTTAATTGGGCTACTTGAGGGGCCTTAAGGAGAATTAAGATTGGACCTCCTAATGGACTTCTGAATTTCAATATTGAGCCCCAATATAATTCAGCCCATTAATATTAATTATTACCACTAATAAATTAATATTGCACTATCCATCTTAATCCATATTACGATAATATGGGCTCCCGGTTATTATTTCCCGCGTTTAAGATTATCAAGTCCATTAATTAATTAAGCTTCTGAATAGCTCTAAATTAATTAACATCTTTCACCTTGGAGTAAAGACAGCTCAACATTATTATTCGTACCGAAGAAACTAATTCTTCACTTGCAAGATTTGGTACAATAAAACTTCTGAGCCCACCAAGGGGACTAATCACACGAGCCGTACTCGCACGCGTTTCTCCGTATTAAATCTTAGCAACCGTCGTATGATTAATATTACTGCCCAAGACACAAAGTTCGAAGTCACAATGATTCTCACCCAACATGAATCAAAGCAGTAACTACTAAGCACACACGGTCCTATTTAAGTGACGGAGATTAAGAAATCAACAACCACTGAGGTCTAATTCTTCACCTTTCAGAACAGAAGAATTTCTCCTCGCTGTAGGACCTCTTCAACACATACTAAATGTGCTAGTGCAATCTCTTGGTCAAGACAGACCAATCTGAGCCTTACACATCGACCTTTCACGGCGGATTGTTCAATTCCACCTGGGTCGTGAAAATGTACGTTTAGTTACAAGTAAACTGTCAATGTCGTCTTCCGTGATCGGGTATCACCACATTAACTACATTGTAACACGAACTATATATTGAACGGTTTGCAATAGAAATTCAACATTCAATCATAACTAAAGCAAATGCGATAAAAGAATTATTCTCATAAAACGAGTGTTTGATACACGAGTTATACAAAGTAAAAGCATACTTTCACGTATAACTCCAACAATCTCCTTTGTGAATGGATGTACTAGGTTGTCCTCCGACATTTATCTTTGCCACCTCTTTATCTCCTCTTCTTAACGACTTCTCGTATAAGATGGTGTTTTCTTTCAATGTGTTTGCTGGCCTTGTGGGCTCTCAGTTCCCTTGAATTTGCAACTGCCCCGGCATTGTCACAAAAGACAGTTATCTTGTCGGGCAAATTCGGAACAACGTCCAAGTCCACTAAGAAGTACTTGAGCCAAACCGCTTCTTTCGCTGCTTCACAAGCAGTTACTTATTCGGCTTTCATGGTCGAATCGGCGATGCATTTCTGCAAATCGCTTCTCCATATCATGGCTCCTTCTCCCATGTAAAACACACTACCCGAGGTAGATATTTTGGAGTCTATGTCTGATTGGAAATTTGAGTCCGTGTATCCCATGGGAATTAGATTGTCTGATTGTTAAATCAGCATTCCATACCAAGTTCTTTTCAGAAACTAAAGAACGCATTTAATTGCAATCTAATGTGCTTTCCCGGGGTTACTTTGATATCTTGCCATCATGCCCACGGCAAAGCAGATATCCGGTCTCGTACACAACGTTGCATACATAAGGCTTCCTACGTCCGAAACGTACGGAACGTCTTTCATGTCATCTATCTTCACTTGTGTCTTAGGGCATATTTCTTTGGATAGATGGATTCCGTGCCTACAAGGTACAAAACCTTTCTTGGAATCATGCACGCTGATATGCTTCAAAACAGTGGCTTTGTATGAAACTTGCGATAAGCCCAACATCTTCCTCTTGCGATCTCGAGTGAACTTGATCCCAAGGATGTGACCGGCTTTTCCCTAAGTCCTTCATATCAAACTGATTTGACAGCCATACCCTTACGTCTGACAATACCTTTACATTGTTTCCAATGAGCAGAATACCGTCTACGTATAATACTAAGAATACCACCGCAGTTCCGTCACACCTTTTATACACACAACTTTCGAACTTGTTTTGATCACAAACCCATAAGACTTAATAACTTGATCAAAACACTGGTTCCAAGTAAGCGACGCTTGCTTAAGTCCATAAAATGGATCTTTTAAGCTTGTATAAGAGGTGCTCTTGGCCTTTTTCAACGAAACCTTTGGGTTGTTGCATATAGATCCCATCAAGACTTCCGTTAAGGAAAGCTGTCTTGACATCCATTTGCCAGATCTCGTAATCTAGGTGCGCAGCGATCGACAAGAGAATACGGATGGACTTAAGCATAGCTACAGGCCACAGGCCACAAGCATTGCTTTGAAGGTCTCTACCCTTCCTCTGGTCCTCTTTTCCTCTTGTACACCCACTTGCATCCAATAGGTTCTAACCCATTAGGTGGATCAACCAACTCCCACACTTGATTATAATCCATCGAACCCACCTCGGTTTCTATTGCGGTTTGCCACACTTCCGCGTCTTTGTCTTGGATTGCCTCGTCGTACGTTCATGGGTCTAATTCATCGCCGGGAATCAAATCCGAAGATTCTCCAATTCCCATGAATCTCTCGGGTTGCCTTGCAATCCTCCCACTATGACGGGGTTCCGGTTGTGAAGGTATGACGTGTGGTATATCATCTTGTATACTTGGTATAGGAGTTTGCCCTCTAAACTCGTCTAAGGTAATCTCACTTCTGGGCTTTCTTTTGTTCATATAGTCTTTCTCCAAGAATTTAAAGTGCGAACTAATCACGGTCTTTTAATCCTTGAGACTATAGAACATACACCCTTTCGTTCCCATGGGATATCCTATAAACAACCTTAATTCCGAACATGGATCCAATTTACCGGCTTCCTTGTCTAGCACGTATGCCGGACAACCCCAAATCTGCAAGTGTCTTAGACTGGGCTTGCGCCCCGGTCCACAATTCCATTGGGGTTTTAGGAACCGATTTGGATGGCACCAAGTTTAGAATATAAGTCATTGTTTCCAAGGCGTTACCCCAAAACGACTTGGGTAAATCTGAATAACTCATCATGGATCTGACTATTTCTAAAAGAGTCTGGCTCCTTCGTTCCGCCACACCGTTCTATTGAGGGGTTCCCGATGTGGTCAACAGGGATACAATCCCTTCTTCCGATAGGTAGTTCAAGAATTCATTGCTAAGGTATTCGCCTCCACGAACAAATCGTAGAGACTTGATACTTCTTTCCCTATGCATCATAAGGTAGATGTATCCGTATCTTGAGTAATCATCAAATTACTCATACCTCTTCTTGCTATGATCGTCATTGAACCACACATATCGGTATGAACGAGTTCTAACACTTCCGTAGTTCTATTCCCCTTGGCTCCAAATGCCCTCTTGGTCATTTTACCCTCTAAACAGGATTCACAAGTTGGAAACGATTCGACTTGGAATAATTCCAAGGATCCGTCTTTCAGCAATCTCTCTATCCACTTTAGATTAATATGACCTAGTCTAAGATGCCATAGAAGTGTTTCGTTCATCTCCGAAGAACGCTTTCTTTTATTACTCGAAATAATCGATGTGTTATTAGATTCAATTTTGTGAGTGGTGTGCCCAAATAATGGTATAAAGATCATCCATTAAAGTTCCGGAACGGATAAACTCATCGTTTCAAGCAATAATAACATCCTTATTAAAAGAAACTGAGTATCTATTCAAACAGTTTAGAAACTGAAGGTTGAGTTCTTTCTAAACTAGGAACATGAGGAACGTCTCTTAAGACCATAACTCTATCTTCACAAGATAGGCGCACTTCTCCCACTGCTTCAGCTGCCACTCTAGTAGCATTGCCCGATGTGATGGGGATCTCACTTCCGTTAAGTCGTCGGGTTAGCTTAAACCCATGAAACAAATGTGATCAGTAGCTCTCGTATCCACTATCCACGAATAGACAGCATACGCCACTTCACAAGTTTCGACGACTAAGGTGTGTGAATTACCTAACTTTCCTAGCCTCTTAGGCTTGGAACAGGCAGACCTCCATTGTCCTCTCTCACCGCAACTAAAACACTTCCCCTTCGATGCTTGCCTTTGCATTTGCCTTTCGCAACAATTGGATTTGCTTGGATCCGGCCTTTGGTTTTCTTCCTCTTTTTCCCTCCCTTGGGACCAAAAGAGGTAGACGAACCATTAGCCACCATAGCACTAGACTGGTGCTCCATTATCACCTCTACCGAAACTAAAGCTTGCAAGAGCTCGGGCAAACGACTTGTCCGTTCATTCATCTGACAGTTCAGATGAAACTACTCAAAGCTTCTCGGTAGGGAATGGTATATGAAATCAATCAAAATCCGCACCAAGTACTTCCAACTTGTTAAGGTATGCCATTATCTCGAGAACATGCTCCCTCACGGGCGTTCCTTCCACCATTTCCAACTTGACCGAGTCATGTTTGGTGAACTGATTAGTCATGGGATTCTGATGTGAAAACATCTCTTCAAGGTGTTCCATGATTTCAACAGCGGATACAATGTCTTCATGAACGCGCCTCAAATCCTCAGACAGCAATGTCAAGATGATGCACTTCATTCATTGTCACGCTTCCGATCATAAACTGCCTCTTCCCATTGCTTGACTTATCATTAGGCTTGCCGGGTATATTAACATAAATAACCCAATTATGTTTTCGTGCAGTAAGGACAAATTTAAAAAAACATTTCCAATCGATATAATTCTCTCCAAAAAGTTTATTAACTTTAAGTATATTAAACAGTGGATTAAAAGGTTGCGACATGATGAAATGAGAATAAAACATACATTCATATCAATATCTAGAAAAATATGAAATTATCACACAAATTTGATCACATCAATTATATTGAAACCTTAAAACAATATAATCATGCATCAGCCAACATCTCGAAACAATTTAAATGCGCCACGAGGGGTGGTCTATACATTTAAACACATTCAAGCGGATTACAAACTTAAAAGTTACAAATCCTTAATTCAAAATTAATAGTTGGCTCCCACTTTGACCACATAGAAACTGACAGGGACTCCGAGGAGAGTAGGTTAATATCAATTTCCTACGCCTAAGTAATAACCATAATTAAATACAGGATTATTATTTCGCTTTGAGCAAGCCACTCGTAGTGAGGGTCAATACCGCCACTAGTAATAATCCACAATCATCCTTTCGGAATTTATTCATGTGAAATCCGTTCTTTTGGCCGATCCGAGGGGGAAATGTATTCCAAAAGAACTTCACAAATAAATAAATTATGGAGGTCAAATTAATCCAATTTTAATATCCGGAATAAAATTGTGATTATAAAAACATACTTAGTAATTTTCGAAAGTAAGGTTTTTCTTGGACAATTAAATTCATGCAAACACATATTAACAAATAATAATAAGTGCACGAAATAAAACATCCATCAAAACAAAATTAAACACATTGGAGCACTCGAATCCAATGGTCACGGTTTAATTTCTTCACGTCTTGATGCGAAAAAATCGTCCTTGTTGCTTTCCGACGTTCGTCTCGACGTGCTCCCACTCGAACAGCAACACTTCTTCAAAAACAGCATCGTTTGGGGTTCGGGACGACGTTTAAAATCACACGAAAAAAAACACGAACCGAAAAAATTCCACGGCCCGAGATACAGCGCGCGTCGGCCCACGAAGTGGGCTCGCGCGCTTCCCGGCCTGAGAAGCGCTGGAAAAGCGCCCGAGCCGCGCCGAAGCGCGGCCCCGAGGCGCACCCGAGGCGCGCCCGAGGAGCTGCACAGAAGCGCGCCGAGGCGCTGCCTGGGGCGCCCCGAGGCGCTGCAGCGGCCTGCCGAAGCGCGCGCGCGCCGTGCGCACGGCGCCGTGCGCCCGTTGCGCACGGTGTGCGCCGTGCACCCCCGTGCGCCGTTTTTTCGCCGTTCGTCCTCGTTTTCTTCACCCCTTGCATGATTTTACCTCCATACACGCGCCACGCATGTATGCGTCGTCCGGGTACGCCGTTTTTAATTCTTCGTTCTTCGTCACGATCCGGTTACAATTTATTTTTACAAAAAAAAAAATACTAGATCTAGACTAGTCTATTACAATGATCGAATCAAAATAAAAACAACTAATCTACTCGTGGATTTTCTCACGAGAAAAACGAATTCGAATGAATCGAATTAAAAACAATTAATTTACAACCATGAAATTAACAACATTAAAAACCATGACAATTGGATACCTGCAAAAAAGATCTAACAATTCTACTATCCAATTTCAAATTTAATGTTCAACAATTTAAATTCCAATTTAAAATTCCGAGCCCGAAACCGTGGCTCTGATACCAGTTGTTGGGAAAATAGGGGTGCCCGGAATCTATTCGGGATGAACTTTAAATACGAATTTAAATACAATTATTACTAGCATGAATTAATCCTAATTAATTCAAATAATAATTCCAACAACTAATTATCATCATGCATGTTAAATTAATTTCACATATTTAACTAGGCGGAATTAAACAAGTAAATATGCGATTAACGTACCTCTCGTAGTAATGACCTTTGGATATACGGGACACTTGTAATCTCGCTCTATCAACCCAAAGCCTTCTCAAGTATTTCCCTTTTCACCTCACTTGATCGCCGGTGGGAGACGCTTTCAAGCAATTTAATAAACTAAGGAAAAAGAAAAATATCTACGCTTCTTGATTTTTCCAACACATGGAATTATGTACTTGGGGATGAAATAATCATCCCCTATTTATAGAGGGTAGGGCCGAAAATTTGAGGAGATATGGGCTTGGAAAAAATCTTTTCTTAGTCTCTAAGAAATCTTGAATATATCTCATATATTCTTTTCTCCATAATAAAATATTCCACAAAAATCTCACTCTTATTTTCAAGCTTATAATTTTCGAAAACTTCAAGGATAAAATCTAAGATTTGGATCTTCTTGAATATATGAGATATTCTTGTATTCCTAGAATACATATCTTGCATAATATCTTTCCAAGAAAATCAACAAAATCTTATTTCTTTTTTTATTCCTAATTTTCGAAAATTATCATGAAAAAATCAGCATTGATATATTCTTTATTTTAATCACCTTATCATTATTGGGCTATTTAATTGGGCTACTTGAGGGGCCTTAAGGAGAATTAAGATTGGACCTCCTAATGGACTTCTGAATTTCAATATTGAGCCCCAATATAATTCAGCCCATTAATATTAATTATTACCACTAATAAATTAATATTGCACTATCCATCTTAATCCATATTACGATAATATGGGCTCCCGGTTATTATTTCCCGCGTTTAAGATTATCAAGTCCATTAATTAATTAAGCTTCTGAATAGCTCTAAATTAATTAACATCTTTCACCTTGGAGTAAAGACAGCTCAACATTATTATTCGTACCGAAGAAACTAATTCTTCACTTGCAAGATTTGGTACAATAAAACTTCTGAGCCCACCAAGGGGACTAATCACACGAGCCGTACTCGCACGCGTTTCTCCGTATTAAATCTTAGCAACCGTCGTATGATTAATATTACTGCCCAAGACACAAAGTTCGAAGTCACAATGAATCTCACCCAACATGAATCAAAGCAGTAACTACTAAGCACACACGGTCCTATTTAAGTGACGGAGATTAAGAAATCAACAACCACTGAGGTCTAATTCTTCACCTTTCAGAACAGAAGAATTTCTCCTCGCTGTAGGACCTCTTCAACACATACTAAATGTGCTAGTGCAATCTCTTGGTCAAGACAGACCAATCTGAGCCTTACACATCGACCTTTCACGGCGGATTGTTCAATTCCACCTGGGTCGTGAAAATGTACGTTTAGTTACAAGTAAACTGTCAATGTCGTCTTCCGTGATCGGGTATCACCACATTAACTACATTGTAACACGTACTATATATTGAACGGTTTGCAATAGAAATTCAACATTCAATCATAACTAAAGCAAATGCGATAAAAGAATTATTCTCATAAAACGAGTGTTTGATACACGAGTTATACAAAGTAAAAGCATACTTTCACGTATAACTCCAACAAACAGTCCATCTACAAGTCTCAAAACAAAAATAATTATCTTAAAACTTACAACGGCTCAATGGGAAATAACTCAATTCCTAATCCAACTATTTCAAGAAATAGAAAAGGTAGCAATTCTTACGAGTCCCAAATTGGGCAGCCTAACGGCGTAGTTCGGAGACTCGTCGGGTAAATTCGAGCAGCCTAACGGCGTCGTTTCGATTTCTCCAAAATTAAACAAGCAGCAGTTCGTCTTACGGCTTCATCGGAAAAGGATGGAGGATGATAGCATCTCGATTAAAATGATAAGGAATGAAATTGTGAGATTTAATCGGAAGGGGGAAATTAATTGAAGAATTCGGAAATCCAACGATAGGAAAACTCACTTAAGGAGCAAGGGTGGCGCTCATCGGAGTGAGGCGACGGCATCGCGGCGGCGCTGGCCGTGTCCTGGGCGAAGAGGACAGCGGCGCTTGGCGAGAGGTGGAGGGCTGGGCACCGGCGGCTCTTCGGCTGGAGAGAGACGACGGCCGATTGAAGAACAAAGGCGACGGGAGGAGGCGAGACGCGGTGGCTTCGATTGAGGCTGGGGAAGAGCGGTGCTCTCTACGGTGGACGGTGCTGGGCGTTGCGGCGGCGGAAGAGAGAAGAAAGGAGGAGCAGCGTGGGCTGGGCCGTGGCTTCGACGCGCGAGACACGGCCGCCGTGCTTTGCGAGCGGGAGAGGAAGAGAGCGGTGGCGTGACGGCTGGGCGCTTGTTGGAGCACGGCGGCGATCGATGCTTGGATGGAGCGAGGAGGCTGCAACGGTGGCGCGATTGGAGTGACGGCGGAGCGAGGCGGCCGGAGAAGGGAGCGGCGGCGCTGTGCGACGGCGCGGGATGGTGTCAGTGTTGGGAAAATAGGGGTGCCCGGAATCTATTCGGGATGAACTTTAAATACGAATTTAAATACAATTATTACTAGCATGAATTAATCCTAATTAATTCAAATAATAATTCCAACAACTAATTATCATCATGCATGTTAAATTAATTTCACATATTTAACTAGGCGGAATTAAACAAGTAAATATGTGATTAACGTACCTCTTGTAGTAATGGCCTTTGAATATACGGGACACTTGTAATCTCGTACTATCAACCCAAAACCTTCTCAAGTATTTCCCTTTTCACCTTACTTGATCGCCGGTGGGAGACGCTTTCAAGTAATTTAATAACTAAGGAAAAAAAAATATCTATGCTTCTTGATTTTTCCAACACATGGAATTATGTACTTGGGGATGAAATAATCATCCCCTATTTATAGAGGGTAGGGCCGAAAATTTGAGGAGATATGGGCTTGGAAAAAATCTTTTCTTAGTCTCTAAGAAACCTTGAATATATTTCATATATTCATTTCTCCATAATAAAATATTCCACAAAAATCTCACTCTTATTTTCAAGCTTATAATTTTCGAAAACTTCAAGGATAAAATCTAAGATTTGGATCTTCTTGAATATATGAGATATTCTTGTATTCCTAGAATACATATCTTGCATAATATCTTTCCAAGAAAATCAACAAAATCTTATTTCTTTTTTATTCCTAATTTTCGAAAATTATCATGAAAAAATCAGCATTGATATATTCTTTATTTTAATCACCTTATCATTATTGGGCTACTTAATTGGGCTACTTGAGGGGCCTTAAGGAGAATTAAGATTGGACCTCCTAATGGACTTCTGAATTTCAATATTGAGCCCCAATATAATTCAGCCCATTAATATTAATTATTACCACTAATAAATTAATATTGCACTATCCATCTTAATCCATATTACGATAATATGGGCTCCCGGTTATTATTTCCCGCATTTAAGATTATCAAGTCCATTAATTAATTAAGCTTCTGAATAGCTCTAAATTAATTAACATCTTTCACCTTGGAGTAAAGACAGCTCAACATTATTATTCGTACCGAAGAAACTAATTCTTCACTTGCAAGATTTGGTACAATAAAACTTCTGAGCCCACCAAGGGGACTAATCACACGAGCCGTACTCGCACGCGTTTCTCCGTATTAAATCTTAGCAACCGTCGTATGATTAATATTACTGCCCAAGACACAAAGTTTGAAGTCACAATGATTCTCACCCAACATGAATCAAAGCAGTAACTACTAAGCACACACGGTCCTATTTAAGTGACGGAGATTAAGAAATCAACAACCACTGAGGTCTAATTCTTCACCTTTCAGAACAGAAGAATTTCTCCTCGCTGTAGGACCTCTTCAACACATACTAAATGTGCTAGTGCAATCTCTTGGTCAAGACAGACCAATCTGAGCCTTACACATCGACCTTTCACGGCGGATTGTTCAATTCCACCTGGGTCGTGAAAATGTACGTTTAGTTACAAGTAAACTGTTAATGTCGTCTTCCGTGATCGGGTATCACCACATTAACTACAATGTAACACGTACTATATATTGAACGGTTTGCAATAGAAATTCAACATTCAATCATAACTAAAGCAAATGCGATAAAAGAATTATTCTCATATAACGAGTGTTTGATACACGAGTTATACAAAGTAAAAGCATACTTTCACGTATAACTCCAACAATCTCCCACTTATACTTAAAGTCTGCTTTTAGTATACATCACGCATGTCTTAGTGTAGTAGCTCTACGTGACATCTCATGTCAACCTACACTAACCTAATAATTCCTCCCACTTATACTTAAAGCAGATTGGCAATAGTCTTGACTCCCATTCCATCCACATATCTCTCGAATGTAGTCTGAGGCAGACCCTTTGTGAATGGATCCGCTAGGTTATCACCCGACGCTATCTTTGCCACCTCTATATCTCCTCTCTTAACGATTTCTCGTATCAGATGGTATTTTCTTTCTATGTGTTTGCTGGCCTTGTGGGCTCTCGGTTCCTTTGAATTTGCAACTGCTCCGGCATTGTCACAAAAGACAGTTATCTTGTCGGGCAAATTCGGAACAACGTCCAAGTCCACTAAGAAGTTCTTGAGCCAAACTGCCTCTTTCGCTGCTTCACAAGCAGCTACATACTCGGCTTCCATGGTCGAATCGGCGATGCATTTCTGCTTAACGCTTCTCCATGAAATGGCTCCTCCTCCCATGCAAAACACACTACCCGAGGTTGACTTTCTTGAGTCTATGTCTGATTGGAAATCCGAGTCCGTGTATCCTACGGGAACTAGACTATCCGACTGGTAAATCAGCATCCGCTCCCGAGTTCTTTTCAGATACCTCAAGATGCACTTTACGGCAGTCCAATGGTCTTTCCCGGGATTACTTTGATATCTTGCCACCATGCCCACGGCAAAGCAGATATCCGGTCTCGTACACAGCATTGCATACATAAGGCTTCCTACGGCCGAAGCGTACGGAACACCTTTCATGTCATCTATCGCCGCTTGCGTCTTAGGGCTCATTTCTTTCGATAGATGGATTCCGTGCCTAAAAGGTACAAAACCTTTCTTGGAATCTTGCATGCTGAAACGCTTCAAAACAGTGTCAATGTATGAAGCTTGCGATAAGCCCAACATCCTCTTCTTGCGATCGCGAGTGATTTTGATCCCAAGGATGTGACCGGCTTCCCCTAAGTCCTTCATATCAAATTGTTTTGACAGCCATACCTTTACGTCTGACAATACCTTTACATTGTTTCCAATGAGCAGAATATCGTCTACGTATAATACTAAGAATACCACCGCAGTTCCGTCACGCTTCTTATACACACAACTTTCGAACTCGTTTTGATCAAACCCATAAGACTTTATCACTTGATCAAAACACTGGTTCCAAGTACGCGATGCTTGCTTAAGTCCGTAAATGGATCTCTTGAGCTTGCATACGAGATTCTCTTGGCCTTTTTCAATGAAACCTTTGGGCTGTTGCATATAGATATCTATGCCGTCAAGACTTCCGTTAAGGAAAGCCGTCTTGACATCCATTTGCCAGATCTCGTAATCTAGGTGCGCAGCGATCGACAAGAGAATACGGATGGACTTAAGCATAGCTACAGGCGAAAAGGTTTCCTCATAATCGATCCCTTCTTTCTGAGTATACCCTTTGGCCACAAGCCTTGCTTTGAAGGTTTCAACCCTTCCGTCCGGTCCTCTTTTCCTCTTGTACACCCACTTGCATCCAATGGGTTCTACCCCACTGGGTGGCTCGACCAACTCCCACACTTGATTATGATCCATCGAACCCATCTCGGCTTCCATTGCCGTTTGCCATGACTCCGCGTCTTTGTCTTGGATTGCCTCATCGTACGTCCATGGGTCTGATTCAACACCGGGAACCAAATCCGAAGATTCTCCTATCCCCATGAATCTCTCAGGTTGTCTAGGAACCCTCCCACTATGACGGGGTTCCGGTTGTGAAGATGTGACGTGTGGTACATCATCTTGTATACTTGGTATCGAGGTTTGACCTCTCAATTCTTCTAAGGTAATTTCACTTTTAGGTTTCCGATTGTTCATATAGTCTTCCTCCAAGAATTTAAAGTGTGTACTAATCACGGTCTTTTGATCCTTGGGACTATAGAACATGCACCCTTTCGTTCCGGCCGGGTATCCTATAAACAGCCTTAATTCCGAACGTGGATCCAACTTACCGGCTTCCTTGTCTAGCACGTATGCCGGACAACCCCAAATCCGCAAATGTCTTAGACTGGGCTTGCTCCCGGTCCACAATTCCATTGGGGTTTTAGGAACCGATTTGGATGGCACCAAGTTTAGAATATAAGCCGCCGTTTCCAAGGCATTACCCCAAAACGACTTGGGTAAATCCGAATAACTCATCATGGATCTGACCATCTCTAAAAGAGTCCGGTTCCTTCGTTCCGCCACACCGTTCTGTTGAGGGGTTCCCGGTGCGGTCAACTGGGATACAATCCCTTCGTCCGATAGGTAGTTCAAGAATTCATCGCTGAGGTATTCGCCTCCACGATCTGATCGTAGAAACTTGATACTCTTTTCCCTATGTTTCTCGGCTTCGGCCTTAAACTCTTTAAACTTTTCAAAAGTTTCAGACTTATGCCGCATAAGGTAAATGTACCCATATCTTGAGTAATCGTCAATGAAGGTAACGAAATACTCATACCCCATTCTCGCTTTGATCGTCATTGGACCACACACATCGGTATGAACGAGTTCTAACACTTCCATGGCTCTATTCCCCTTGGCTCCAAATGCCCTCTTGGTCATCTTACCCTCTAAACAGGATTCACAAGTTGGAAACGGCTCGACTTGGAGCGATTCCAAGGATCCGTCTTTCACCAATCTCTCTATCCGCTTTAGATTAATATGACCTAGTCTAAGATGCCATAGAAGTGTTTCGTTCATCTCCGAAGAACGCTTTCTTTTATTGCTCGAAATGATCGACGTGTTATTAGATTCATTATTTGAGTGGTGTGCACACTTAATCGTATAGAGATTGTTTACCAACGTTCCATGACAGATAATATCATTCTTAAAAGAAACAGTAACAACTTTATTAAAAGTAACTGAATATCCATCAAAAAACAACTTAGAAACCGAAATTAAATTCTTTCTAAAGTTCGGAACGTATAAAACATCTCTTAAAATTAAAACTCTATCTTCAAAAGATAGGTGCACGACTCCCACTGCTTCGGCTGCCACTCTCGTAGCATCGCCCAAAGTGATGGTGATCTCATTCTTGCTAAGTCGCCGGGTTAGCTGGAACCCCTGAAGAGTGAAACAAATATGATCAGTTGCCCCGGTATCCACTACCCAAACGTGGGCAGCATACGCCGCAACATATGTTTCAACGACTAAAGCATGAGACTTACCTTTCTTTACCGCCTTCTTAGGCTTAGAACAGGTAGACCTCCAATGTCCTCTTTCCCCGCAATTGAAGCACTTACTCTTACCGGGTATCTTCACGCCGTACGGCTTGAAAGCTCTTTTCTTGCCTCCCAAAGTGAGTCTACTGGTTTGGTTCCGATCAACTACCTCCTTCTCAATCTCACCTTCCATTGGCCTAGATTTCGAGAAAAGGTTCTTGATCACCAAAGCCTCGTCCCTACTCCCCAAGTATGACTCTACCGTTATCAGAGCTTTGAGCAGGGTATCCAAAGTGAACTTGTGTTCAGATAACACGTATTCCCAAAAGAACCCATCAAAACTACTCGATAGCTTTAGGAGTATGGAATCGATTTGACTTTCTTCACTTTGTCCGGCACCAAGAAACTCGAGTTTCTCAAACTCGCGCCTAAAATTGAGAACATGATCCCTTACGGGTGTTCCCTTCACCATTTCCTTCGTGAGCTTCTCACGAATGGTGAACAGATTCGCCATGGGGTTCTGATGTTGAAACATCTCTTCAAGGCTATTCATGATATCAACAGCCGCTTCAATGCCTTCATGAATGCGCCTCAAATCCCCAGACATAAATGTCAAGATGATGTGCTTCATGTGCTCATTGGAATGCTTCCAATCATCGAATATCGCCTTTTCCCCATTACTTGACTTATCATTAGGTTTCTTGGGTACGTCAACGCTAAATATCCAATAGTGTTCTTGCGCAGGAAGGACCATGTTTATATTACGTTTCCAATCAACATAGTTTTCACCAACAAGTTTGTTATCTTTAAGTATACTAAACAGTGGATTAAAAGGTTGCGACATGATGAACTGAGAATAAAACATACATTCATATCAATATCTAGAAAAATACGAAATTATCACATAAATTTGATCACATCAATTATATTGAAACCTTAAAACAATATAATCATGCATCAGCCAACATCTCAAAACAATTTAAATGCGCCACGAGGGGTGGTCTATACATTTAAACACATTCAAGCGGATTACAAACTTAAAAGTTACAAATCCTTAATTCAAAATTAATAGTTGGCTCCCACTTTGACCACATAGAAACTGACAGGGACTCCGAGGGGAGTAAGTTAATATCAATTTCCTATGCCTAAGTAATAACCATAATTAAATACAGGATTATTATTTCGCTTTGAGCAAGCCACTCGTGGTGAGGGTCAATACCGCCACTAGTAATAATCCACAATCATCCTTTCGGAATTTATTCATGTGAAATCCGTTCTTTTGGCCGATCCGAGGGGGAAATGTATTCCAAAAGAACTTCACAAATAAATAAATTATGGAGGCCAAAATAATCCAATTTTAATATCCGGAATAAAATTGCGATTATAAAAACATACTTAGTAATTTTCGAAAGTAAGGTTTTTCTTGGACAATTAAATTCATGCAAACACATATTAACAAATAATAATAAGTGCACGAAATAAAACATCCATCAAAACAAAATTAAACACATTGGAGCACTCGAATCCAATTGTCACGGTTTAATTTCTTCACGTCTTAATGCGAAAAAATCGTCCTTGTTGCTTTCCGACGTTCGTCTCGACGTGCTCCCACTCGAACAGCAACACTTCTTCAAAAACAGCATCGTTTGGGGTTCGGGACGACGTTTAAAAACACACGGAAAAAAACACGAACCGAAAAAATTCCACGGCCTGAGATACAGCGCGCGTCGGCCCACGAAGTGGGCCCGCGCGCTTCCCGGCCCGAGAAGCGCTGGAAAAGCACCCGAGGCGCGCCGAAGCGCGGCCCCGAGGCGCACCCGAGGCGCGCCCGAGGCGCTGCACAGAAGCGCGCCGAGGCGCTGCCTGGGGCGCCCCGAGGCGCTGCCGACCCCAGCTGAGGCGCGCGCGCGCCGTGCGCGCGGCGCCGTGCGTCCGTTGCGCACGGTGTGCGCCGTGCACCCCCGTGCGCCGTTTTTTCGCCGTTCGTCCTCGTTTTCTTCACCCCTTGCATGATTTTACCTCCATACACGCGCCACGCATGTATGCGTCGTCCGGGTACGCCGTTTTTAATTCTTCGTTCTTCGTCACGATCCGGTTTACAATTTATTTTTACAAAAAAATAAATACTAGATCTAGACTAGTCTATTACAATGATCGAATCAAAATAAAAACAACTAATCTACTCGTGGATTTTCTCACGAGAAAAACGAATTCGAACGAATCGAATTAAAAACAATTAATTTACACGCATGAAATTAACAACATTAAAAACCATGACAATTGGATACCTGCAAAAAAGATCTAACAATTCTACTATCCAATTTCAAATTTAATGTTCAACAATTTAAATTCCAATTTAAAATTCAGAGCCCGAAACCGTGGCTCTGATACCAGTTGTTGGGAAAATAGGGGTGCCCGGAATCTATTCGGGATGAACTTTAAATACGAATTTAAATACAATTATTACTAGCATGAATTAATCCTAATTAATTCAAATAATAATTCCAACAACTAATTATCATCATGCATGTTAAATTAATTTCACATATTTAACTAGGCGGAATTAAACAAGTAAATATGTGATTAACGTACCTCTTGTAGTAATGGCCTTTGAATATACGGGACACTTGTAATCTCGTACTATCAACCCAAAACCTTCTCAAGTATTTCCCTTTTCACCTTACTTGATTGCCGGTGGGAGACGCTTTCAAGTAATTTAATAACTAAGGAAAAAAAAATATCTATGCTTCTTGATTTTTCCAACACATGGAATTATGTACTTGGGGATGAAATAATCATCCCCTATTTATAGAGGGTAGGGCCGAAAATTTGAGGAGATATGGGCTTGGAAAAAATCTTTTCTTAGTCTCTAAGAAATCTTGAATATATTTCATATATTCTTTTCTCCATAGTAAAATATTCCACAAAAATCTCACTCTTATTTTCAAGCTTATAATTTTCGAAAACTTCAAGGATAAAATCTAAGATTTGGATCTTCTTGAATATATGAGATATTCTTGTATTCCTAGAATACATATCTTGCATAATATCTTTCCAAGAAAATCAACAAAATCTTATTTCTTTTTTATTCCTAATTTTCGAAAATTATCATGAAAAAATCAGCATTGATATATTCTTTATTTTAATCATCTTATCATTATTGGGCTACTTAATTGGGCTACTTGAGGGGCCTTAAGGAGAATTAAGATTGGACCTCCTAATGGACTTCTGAATTTCAATATTGAGCCCCAATATAATTCAGCCCATTAATATTAATTATTACCACTAATAAATTAATATTGCACTATCCATCTTAATCCATATTACGATAATATGGGCTCCCGGTTATTATTTCCCGCGTTTAAGATTATCAAGTCCATTAATTAATTAAGCTTCTGAATAGCTCTAAATTAATTAACATCTTTCACCTTGGAGTAAAGACAGCTCAACATTATTATTCGTACCGAAGAAACTAATTCTTCACTTGCAAGATTTGGTACAATAAAACTTCTGAGCCCACCAAGGGGACTAATCACACGAGCCGTACTCGCACGCGTTTCTCCGTATTAAATCTTAGCAACCGTCGTATGATTAATATTACTGCCCAAGACACAAAGTTCGAAGTCACAATGATTCTCACCCAACATGAATCAAAGCAGTAACTACTAAGCACACACGGTCCTATTTAAGTGACGGAGATTAAGAAATCAACAACCACTGAGGTCTAATTCTTCACCTTTCAGAACAGAAGAATTTCTCCTCGCTGTAGGACCTCTTCAACACATACTAAATGTGCTAGTGCAATCTCTTGGTCAAGACAGACCAATCTGAGCCTTACACATCGACCTTTCACGGCGGATTGTTCAATTCCACCTGGGTCGTGAAAATGTACGTTTAGTTACAAGTAAACTGTTAATGTCGTCTTCCGTGATCGGGTATCACCACATTAACTACAATGTAACACGTACTATATATTGAACGGTTTGCAATAGAAATTCAACATTCAATCATAACTAAAGCAAATGCGATAAAATAATTATTCTCATATAACGAGTGTTTGATACACGAGTTATACAAAGTAAAAGCATACTTTCACGTATAACTCCAACAGTCAGGACGCCGGAAAAAAAAGGAAGAGGGCGGCGCTGCTCTGTGGCTCCGATGTGCGAAGGAGGGCAGCGGCGAGAGGCGATTTGCGGCGGCGGAGGGCGGCGCTGGCGGCCGATTGAGGAAGGAGGAAGGACGCTTTTTTCTTCCAATTTAAGAGAGAGAGTGAAAACGCGTTTTTTGTATTTTAGGAGAGAGAGAGAATTTGTTTTGCTAGGTTTTATTTTCTAAGGGAAATAAGGAAACTGAATTGAGGGAAGCGTGCTCCATAAGTGTTAAGGGAGGGGGAGATATTTTTTTTTGGAAATTAATTTCTTAATTAATTAACTTTAAAGGATGGAAATAAATATGTAGACGTGATTAATCTTATAATTAATATTAATTCAAAAAGAAAGTAATTTATGTGGGTAGGGATTAATCCTCTTTAATTCTGATATTTTCGTTCCCAAATGATACGGTTTAGGGATCGTTTGGTTCACGAGATTAATCTCGATTTGAAAATTAATACAGTTTTTAGATTCAATTAATATTTTAATGTATTTTGATTTTTCTCAATAAATTAAACGGATCGAAATCCTTAATTTAATTTGAATAATTAATTTCTCGTAGTCCTTCATTCGTTTGAAAGATTTCGATTTCTTTCTTCGAATTTAGGAATTTATAAAAAGGGTATATATTTAAATTACATAAAAGCACACAAAATAAAAATAAAAAGAAACAAAGATAATAAAATAAAATAAAAGGTTCTAGGAAAATAAAAGGTATAAAACGGGACGGTGTATTACAAAGAACACATCAAGGAGATAGAGTCACAAGATCAGATTCTTAAGTCCATGACTTTAGAGAATCCTGAATTAAGAGATTCTTTGACAAACCTTGATGTGATCCTTACTAGGAAGGATATGGAGGTTAAAAAGCTGATGGAAGAGCTAAGAAATTCAACACTGAACTTCAAGAAGTTTGCAAAAGGCACTGAGAATCTGGACAATGCCTTGGTTGTTGGTAATTCTGGTAGATCAGGTCTTGGTTATATTGATGATTCTTCTAAATCTGTGACAAGTAATGAGCCTATAAAGTTTGTAAAATTAGGAGTGCTACTTGATAAAAATATTCCTGATACTACAAATAAAATTTTATCAAAATCTGATAAGGATTTTTCTTGTCATTATTGTCTTAAAAAGGGTCATATTTACTACAAAAAAAAAAAACACTGTTTTGCAATGGAATTAGCGACGGAAAATCCGTCGCAAACAGTGTTTTGCGACGGCATCTGCGACGGACACGTATCTATCCCTAAAACAGCCGTAGCTAATTTTTGCGACGGATTTCGCCCTCCGTCGCAAATTAACGACGGACAAATCCGTCGCAAAATTGGCGGGTCAGACCCAGCCGGGTCACACAGAATTTGCGACGGACAGTAGTCCGTCGCAAACATTTCGGATCAGACCCGATCGGGTCGACAACATTTGCGACGACCACATTCCGTCGCAAATGTTTATATATATATTTTTTATTTTTTCCTGTTATAATTTGCGACGGGCTGTTTTCCGTCGTAAAATTCAATATTTGCGGCGGAATATGGCCGTCGCAAATTACCGAGCCTATACAAAAAAAAGTGGCTCGCGTGGTTCGAGCCCGGGCACCCGGGGCGGTCGGGGCGGGCGCGGACCACTGGGCCAACCGGCCCATTCCTTGTTATATGCGGCCCACCTTCTATATTAGTCTTATTAGGCCTTGAACAATTAATCCATTTTTTGCATCCAAGAGGAATCGAACACGGGACCTCTTGTGCAAGAGGAGGGGGCGCGCGCCACTAGGGCACAAACTACTTTCGTTTATTTTTATGCAATTAATTGTATATGTAACCAAATTAAGTCATTTTTTTTATAATTCACCAAATTAATTTATTTTCGTATCTAAGTTGTTTATTAAAATATTTTTCCCAACTATTTTTTTTATTTTGTAAAATTACTTATTTCGACAATGCATAATTTTATAATTCGTTCATTTGTACGCAATTAATTGTATATGTATCCAAATTGACTCATTTTTTTTTCTATAATTCACCAAATTAATTCATTTTCGTTTCTAACTTGTTTTTATAAATATTGGGGCCATTTAATTTTTATTATTTCTGTAAAATTATTTATTTCGACTCCCGCTTAAATTTATAATTCGTTCATTTGTACGCAATTAATTGTATATGTATCCAAATTGACTCTTTTTTTTCTATAATACACCAAATTAATTTATTTTCGTTTCTAACTTCTTTTTATAAATATTGGGGCCATTTAATTTTTATTATTTTTGTAAAATTATTTATTTCGACTCCCGCTTAAATTTATAATTCGTTCATTTGTACGCAATTAATTGTATATGTATCCAAATTGACTCATTTTTTTTCTATAATTCACCGAATTAATTCATTTTCGTTTCTAACTTGTTTTTATAAATATTGGGGCCATTTAATTTTTATTATTTCTGTAAAATTATTTATTTTGACTCCCGCTTAAAATTATAATTCTTTCATTTGTACGCAATTAATTGTATATGTATCCAAATTGACTCATTTTTTTCTATAATTCACCAATTTAATTCATTTTCATTTCTAACTTGTTTTTATAAATATTGGGGCCATTTAATTTTTATTATTTCTGTAAAATTATTTATTTCGACTCTAGCTTAAATTTATAATTCGTTCATTTGTACGCAATTAATTGTATATGTATCCAAATTGACTCTTTTTTTTTCTATAATTCACCAAATTAATTCGTTTTCATTTCTAACTTGTTTTTATAAATATTGGGGCCATTTATTTTTTATTATTTCTGTAAAATTATTTATTTTGACCCCCGCTTAAAATTATAATTCGTTCATTTGTATGCAATTAATTGTATATGTATCCAAATTGACTCGTTTTTTTTTCCATAATTCACCAAATTAATTCATTTTCGTTTCTCACTTTTTTTTATAAATGTTGTGTCCATTAAATAAAAGTAAATTCAAACTAAAATAAATTCACAAAATTATAAATTATAGTAACAATTCAAAAATTAAATTAAAGTAACAATTCAAACTAAAAAAAAATTGTACTTCATAGTTATTAAAAATCAAATTTTTTTAACCATCGGAATTAAATCCGTCTTCCTATTCCTCCTCATCCTCGCCCAGGTTAACAATCGGCGGCATCGATGGCTGGGTCGGCGGGATCGGCGGCATGGGCATTTGCGCTCGTGGCATTGAATCAGAGGCGAATATCTGCCACCACGCCTGCATGGCGGCTGTATACTCCTGCACCTCGACCCGATACCGCTCCATCTCGGCTATATACCGGTCGTGTGCCTCTCGCTGCTGCCTCTCATACTCCTCCTTCTCTCGCTGCTACCTCTGCATGTTCTTCATCTGCTCCACCACCGTGGCAAGCTGCCTCTCGACTTCACTGGGATGAGAGTCGATGGAAGACTGGGAGGAGGATGAGCCTGAGCCACGAGGTCGGAAAAAGTTCTTTCTGAAGCTGCCCAATCCAGCGAACCGCCCCTTTTTAGCCTTGACGTTCTTGAAGTACAATTTATTTTGAACGTCAACATAAGGCTGTGTGGGTGGCATCGACCCCGACCCCGACCCCGACCTCTCTGCCGTTTCCTCAGGCTGAGGCTGAGAGGCAAGGTCCTCGAGCATCTTTCTCTGCAAATTAATTATACAAAAAATTAAATAAATTGAACACAAAATATAAAAAATACTATTAATATTGAAATAATACTTACGTGGATCTCGGTGGTACGGCCGTAGGTAGACTTCCCAGTCTCCTCGATGAATGGGTGGGCGAGCTGCAATCTCTCAAAATGAGAGGGCTCGCGTCCTTGCTCCGCCGCCTAATTAGAAAAAAAGATAGTAAATTAATACCACTCATAAAAAATAGGAAAAAAAATAATAAAAATTCAAAAACTACAAAATTAAAGACGAAACTTACAAATCTCAACCCGTGCTCATAAATGGACCGAGAACCGGCCCGATGTCTCGTCATCCCTTCTCCATCAGGGTCACTACGCCGATTCGCCTTGTTTTTCGCCGACTTCTCTTTGAATGCAGGAGAATCCCAGTACCGGAGGAATTGGTCCCAAATCGGCCGCCTTTCACTGTCAGTCCCCATGTCGGTGGCCACTCCATCCTTGTACCACTTGTCCCTTATTCTGTAAAGGAGGTCCCTGTATCTTTCTGTCGCATATTTTTCAAAATTCCTCAACATTTGGTCATCGTGCTCCGGTGCCCGGACACATTCTTTCTGCAATTACAATTTAAATGTAATTATTTGTTTATATATTTGATATTAATAAACGGTGAATTAATAAATTAAATTAATACTTTAAACTCCTCGAAGTATGTCTTTTTTCTTGCATCGGACACTAACACCCAACTGTAAGCGGTGGGCTCGAATCCACCGCGAAAGATGGACTTGGAAACTTGATTAGCAGCCTCATGACCCAGAATCCAACTGTAAAATTAAAACTTCAAAGTTAGTAAAATAATTAGGTTTTAATTAATAAGAAAATTGAGTATAAAATATTAAAACTTACGTATGACCACATGGCTGAACAGGCATCCGTGCTTGAACAACCGGATGCTGGCGGGAGGAGGATATGCCCTCAGCAGTCTGCTGTGAGGAGGAGGAGCCCACACCAGGCTGTGAAGAGGTCTCTGATAGAGACCTCGGCCTGAAAATAGGTGGAACCACAGGTCTTAGTGAGGCCCGTCGTCTCCTCCCTCCTCGTTCTCCTCGACTCGCCTCCTCATCCCTCGGAGGCTGCTGACTGTCGTTGCCACTGCCTTGTCCGCTCATCTATAACAAATATCACGAATTATTCAATCAACTAAACTAAAATCAATCAACTAACAATATTATTTTGTAAAATTATTAAACTTAAATCAAACAACTAATATTATTCAAACTACTTATTCAACTAAATTCATTCAACTAAATTAAAATCAATCAACTAATAATATTATTTTGTAAAATTATTAAACTTAAATCAAGCAACTAATATTATTCAAACTACCTACTCAACTAAATTCATTCAACTAAACTAAAATCAATCAACTAATAATATTATTTTGTAAGATTATTAAACTTAAATCAAGCAACTAATATTATTCAAACTACCTACTCAACTAAATTCATTCAACTAAATTAAAATCAATCAACTAATAATATTATTTTGTAAAATTATTAAACTTAAATCAAGCAACTAATATTATTCAAACTACCTACTCAACTAAATTCATTCAACTAAATTAAAATCAATCAACTAATAATATTATTTTGTAAAATTATTAAACTTAAATTAAGCAACTAATATTATTCAAACTACCTACTCAACTATATTCATTCAACTAAATTAAAATCAATCAACTAATAATATTATTTTGTAAAATTATTAAACTTAAATCAAGCAACTAATATTATTCAAACTACCTACTCAACTAAATTCATTCAACTAAATTAAAATCAATCAACTAATATTATTTTGTAAAATTATTAAACTTAAATCAAGCAACTAATATTATTTAAAATTATTAAACTAAAATCAAATAACTAATATAATTCAAACTACCTACTCAACTAAATTCAATCAACTAATATTATTTTGTAAAATTATATATTAAACTTAAATCAAACAACTATATTATTTAAAATCAAACAACTAATATTATTTAAAATCAATTAACTACCTACTCAACTAAAATCAAACAACTTATAAATATTATTTTGTAAAAATATATTAAACTTAAATCAATTTACTAATATTATTTTGTAAAATTATTAAACAATTCAACTAAAATCAATCAACTAAAATTATTTTGTAATATTATTTAAACATGCTTAACAATTAAAAATTAACAAATTACTAAAACAATTCAACTAAAATCAAACAACTAAAGTTACTAAAATTAAAAATATAATATAAACTGAACAATTCAACTAAATTCAATTCTAAACTTAACAAATTCTAAACATGCTTGGAAATTAAATTTTAAACGGTAAAAATGAAGAAAACTTACGATTTAATGAAGAAACGAGCACTCGGTTGGGACGGATTGGCTCTACAGCGACTGCACCCGACGTCATTTTTAAGTATTTGCGACGGCCAAGCCGTCGTAAATCAGTCAACGCGATGTTTCCCGAAAGGTCTCGCAAAACCGGGTCAATATTTGCGACGGAATAGGCCATCGTAAATTCGAAGTTAAAAATTGCGACGGCAATATCCGTCGTAAAATAGTCAAGTGGACCGTTTCCCCAACGGGTATTTTTTAAAGGGTCGGTTTGCGACGCACACGTCCGTCGCAGAATTGAAATTGAAAATTGTGACAGCTAATCCTTCGCAAAATTTTTCGGTATGCAACGAAGTTAATGGACCCCACACTTTGCGACGGACTAACCGTCGCAAAACAGTGCAGTTTGCGTCAGTTTTTTATTTCCGTCGCAAATTATCTTTTTTTCCGACGGGTCTCCAATATCCGTCGCAAATTCATGAAATTTGCGATGGATAATTGTCCGTCGCAAGTTTCCGGTCGCAAAACAATATTTTTTTTGTAGTGATTAAACCATACTACTGGAAATTGAAAAGAGATATGCATGCAAAAACAGTGTCGCCAAGTTTTTCACCTCATTTAAAAAAATATTTATCAAAAACTACTTGGGCCAGTATGTCTAAAATATGTAATGTTGTTTATACTTCATTAAAAGCTCATGCACCTGGCTCATGGTTTTTTTTATAGTGGTTGTTCTAGACATATGATTGGTAATCTTGATTATTTAACTGATTATAGGCTAGATGCTGATGGTCATGTAATTTTTGGAGGTGGTTCCCGTAGTAAAGTAATTGGTAAAGGCACTTTAACTGTTCTTAGTTTTCCCAAATTAACCAATGTGTTGCATGTTGATGGCTTGATTGCAAATTTGATCAGTATAAGTCAATTATGTGATGATGGTTTACATGTGGACTTTGATAAAGACTCATGCTATGTGAAAAATGAAAAAAATGAATGTCTTATGATTGGTCATAGGTTTGTAGACAATTGTTATGTGATTGATACCCTCAAAACCTGTAGCAATTTGAAAAATTATGAAAGTTTCTTGTGGCATCAAAAACATGGTCATATTCATTACCAAAATATTTTGAAACTAATTAGAACATGAGTTGTAAATGGTCTTCCTAAACTACACTTAAATAAGTCAAAAGTATGTGGACCTTGTCAAAAAGGTAAGCAGGTTAGAGTGTCACACAAAATGCTGTCACATTATTCCACACAACGATGTTTTGAACTTCTTCACGTGGATCTTGTGGGTCCAATGGAAACTGAGAGTATTGGTGGAAAAATGTATTTTTTTTTTGTTTTAGTTGATGACTACTCTTGATACACTTGGATTAAATTTCTAAAAGAAAAGTCTGAAACTTTTACTGTTTTCAAAATCTTTACAAAAAGTTAAAAAATGTATTCAATTCCAAGATCAAGAAGAATAGATCTGATCATGGTAGGGAATTTGAGAATAGTGATTTTACTAAGTTTTGTGAAAATAAAGGTATCATGCAAAAGTTTTTCTCACCAAAAACACCACAGCAAAATGATACTGCAGAAAGAAAAAATAGGACTTTACAAGAAATGGCTAGGGTCATGCTTGTGTCAAAATATATTTCGAAAAGATTTTGGGCTGAAGCTTTAAACACTGTAATTTTTGAAAAAGTTATGATTTAAATTGCAACTGAGCTTATTCTAAAATAAAAGGAGATGCTAGAAAAAAATAGATGTCGTTACAAATCAATGTCTAATATATTTTTATATGGTAAAAGTAAAGTTTAACATGATATTTTACTGATGTGATATAAATAGTTAATGAACTTATATATTTAAGTAGGTTTTCATGAACATATATGAATTTTTAAACGGAATAATCTGCTTAAATAAAGATTCAATTAAATATATGTGGTAGGCTTGGAAATGTTTGTCTTTAAGATTTTCAATGTTGAGATTATCCATTAACTTGAATTCCTAAGTATTGGATCTCCTAAAATATAAGGAAATGTGAGAAAAAAAAATTATGAAATTATAGATCTATGTCTAGCTAATATATTTTTATATGATAAAAATAACTTCTAGCAATGAACTAATATGAAATAAATAGTTAATGAACTTATGTATTTAAGTAAATTTTCATTAGAATGACGGAATTTTAAATGAATGAAAAAAAGTTTAAAATAGATTTTAATGTGGTAGACTCATAGAAGTCTCTAATTATAATTTCATTGTAAATTTTTACAGTTTAACAAAAATAATGCATTTAAAATTCAATATTTAATACCTCTTATATATGATAAAATTAACTTTTAGTAACGGTATTAGAAGGTACTTTTGAAAAGATTTAACTGATGTGGAATAAATAATTAATGAGATTATGTATTAAAACTTTAATTAGTTTAATTTGGATGAGGTTGTCCTTAAAATTTTTATTGTGTTTCTTGTAATTAAATAAAAATGAAAATTTTAATTTTACTATTAATTTATTATTTAATAGAATAAACTAAATCTTTTTTTTATTATACTTTATTCTAATTGTTGAGAATATAATGAGATGTGATAAAATGTGGATGCAATTACAAATCAATGTTTAGTACTATTTTTAGGGTAAATTATATTTTTTGTCCCGTTAGAATAAGAGTCTGCAAAATGGGTCCCTTTTTTAATATTTCTGGTGTGGTAGGCATAGCAAGAAATTTTCAATGTTGAGATTATCCACAAATATGAATTCCTTTGGAATGAGTCAATGATGTGGGTTAAATAGTTCATGAGCTCATATATTAAAGTTTTAACTAATTAATGAGGATAAGTTTGTCTTTAATAAATTTATTATATTAAAGTTTTAATTAATTAATGAGGATAAGTTTTTCTTTAATAAATTTATTATATTAAAGTTTTAATTAATTAATGAGGATAAGTTTGTCTTTAATAAATTTATTATATTAAAGTTTTAATTAATTAAAGAGGATAAGTTTGTCTTTAATAAATTTATTATTTTTTCTTTTTGAAATTCAATGAATTTTATTTTTTGTCGGTAAAGGTGTGACTCGAATCCATGACCTCTTGGTCATAGGTTGTGGAGCTCTAACCATTTGAACTATACCACTTCGTCAATGAAAATTATAATTTAATATTATTATTAATTTATTTGTTAATAGAATAAATTTAAAAATTTATTATAATTAATTCTAATTGTTGAGATTATCCACAAATTGGAACTCCTAAGTATATGATGTAATTACAAATCAACAATAATATATTTAATCAATAATAAATATAATCGATATGGGATAAATAGTTAATGAACTCATGTATTTCAATATCTTTTCACAAGAATGTAGGAATGTTAAAATGAAATAATATGGTTGCGTCATATAATTTTTTTTTTTATAATCTAAAGATAAAGATGCCAGCATACCTGCAAATTACTTTAAAAAAAATTAAGCGATCTTTACAAAACATATCTTGATTAAAAAAGAAAATTCAAAACCCTATTTAAATGGGGACGTCTTGAACTAGTCGCAATCGAGTTGTAGCTTTTTTTTTATGATGCCTAAAACATCGCATTTTTTTCTTTAAGAACTGGGGTAGTCGAATTTTAACTTTCTTTTTTCAATGACTCGACTTTGTAGAAACTGATATCTTCACTAAACCAACATTTCCCGATCTGATCACCATCGAAAGGAAATCAAATTGGTGAAGGAAAGAAATTAATCATAATCAGAAGCGTCGCATGCTTACAGTCGAAATATTGTTGAATCACTTATAACCGTTTACTGGTGTATGGTAATCCAACAACTAGAATTGAAGATCAAACATGATAATAGATTAAACAATCACAATATTCATGATCAAAACTAAATATTTTTACCTAATTTTAATTATTTCACAGTTTTTTATATTTTATTAATTGTTGATCTAATACTCATTTTTTCCAAAATTTTCTCCCGCAGAATAGGTTTAATTAAGTTATGGGATGCGTTTGGTGGGAGATTCTTCAATGTAGTGAGAATGAGACTGGGTATATGGTAATTATGGTGGTTAATGTGAACAAAAGAAGATTAATAACGCTACTCGCTCTCCTAAATAAGGTAATCACTATCTCGTCTTGATTAATTATTTTTTCTCCTCTATTTTTAAACAAATTTTAGCATACACTTGAATTTTAAGCTCAATTTTTACTTTAATTTTGATTTTTTTTTTCAAAACATACACTAACACGACGAATTGTGTATTTTTTTTTTGCAATTAGGGTATTACTGATTACTACTTGAGGTAATACAAATTATTTCTTGGGATATTACTGATTACTTCTTGGTGTATTAATGATTTCTGCTTGGGGTATTTTTTTTTTTTCAAAATCCAAGTGCATACCATTCACTCAAGTGAACACTAGAATTTCTCCTAATCCCCCCCCCCCCCCCCCCCTCCCCCACCCACCCACCCACCAATAACAACTATTTTTTTTGTTTTGTTTCGAAAAGTTTAAAATATCAAGTATTTGATTAAGAGGTTCAAGAATCTCATTAGGTATCAAGAATCGAATCATAAATATCATATCTTTGTTCAGGAGTATTAGTAATGGATTTTTTTTTTTTACTATTTGAATTATTCATGTTTAGTACAAAAACAATATTCTTATAACATTTAAGTTTAAAGTATCAATACTTGAGGTATAAATTCAATCCCTTGTATCTTTTTAGGGAATTAAATAAATAAATTGATTCTATATCTCTCTAAAAGTTCGAACTTTTAGATGTGGCGGAATACTTTCCCCAGATTTTCTTTTTCTTATTTTATTAGCTTTTTTCTTTATCTTTTCATTAATTCTCTATCCTCCTAGTATGGTGGCTTAAGCCTCATTCCTAGCCTATATATATATAAACTGTATGTAGGAATTAACACACACTAATAGAGTTAAGGTATTACAAGTTGAATTAAATAACACAACAAAGATGGCTGAAAATAACCAGAGTGTGTATTTGGAAAATGAAGATAGATCTGATTACCAACCAACCATTCTGAGTAATCAACCATCCCAGTCTTCATCCCAAGGCTATCTTGATGAACAATATATACTCAACAATTTTAGCATTTCTCAGCAGGTTTCTCTCTCTAAATGCATGGACAATGAACTCTTCTTTAGCACTTTTTTCTAAATAAACTTTATTTAATCTCTATGTACGTACACTTAAATATGAGATAAAATACTATTTACGTCACATAATTACAAAAAAAAAAAAAAAAAATTCCCTCCATATTATATTTGATTATTTTAGGTTTTTTCACAAACTATTATGAATGTGTAAATTGCACTTTGGTTCTATGAGAAGAAGTGGTCTGCAAAAATAGTCATTTTTTCAATATTTTTTGGTACCAAGAGAACTATAGTATCGATCCCAAAAAGAATATATAAATTGCATTTTTTGTCCCAAAATTGCAGCATTGGTCCCAAAAAATAATGAAAGGGATTAAATTTGAAAAAGAAAAAGGACTGAAAAAACGTGAGACCGAAATTATTATTGAAAAATTCTCATGAGACAACATTTTAATTTTTCCCATTATGAATGATCAATTAATAATAATACCTACTGAAATAATTAATTACTATGTAATTTGGAATTTGTAGGGAGGAGATGTTGCGAGTGGCTCATCAAACTCAAATTTGCCTATTGGTTTGAGACTGAGTCAAGAACCTTCATTTCTAGAATCGGTGCAAACGAATGTGGCTAATGAAAAATCCAGTAACTCTGAAAGGGTTGAGGCTGCAAATTTCCCTGCAACTTCCATTAAGATTGGAAATTGGCAGGTATACTTACATATACATATCTATATTAAATCAATTAATTATATTTATCATGACTTCTTTATATATATATTTACACATGCATGCATCTAAATATGTACAGAAGTGCAGTAGGCAAGAAGGTGACCTAACTGCTAAAATATACTACGTCAGACACAAATTTATGTGGGAAGTGCTGGAAGGAGCCGTGAAGTATAAGATCGAAATTCAATGGTCTAATATTTCGGCAATTAGGGCAATTATGCATAAAAATCAGCCCGAAACTCTTGAAGTTGAGGTTAGACTTCGCGATATGTGAACTGTATGCAACCTTGAAATTCAAGTGATTTTTTTAAAATTATCTGTTGTTTTCACTGAACAATTGCAATTATTTTCATTGAACAATTTTGTGAAAATAACTTATATTATTTACAAATAAACTTAAGTTATATAGTGTACCAAACGCACAAGAATTTTACTATTTTAATTTAGCTTATATATATATAATATGCTAAATTTTTTGGGCAGTTGAATCAAACTCCATTGTTCTTTCGAGAAGTCACTGGTGTACCAAGAAAGCATACTCATTGGGAACAGACATCTGATTTCACAGGAGGGCATGCCCATATTTGGAGGTGATTTTATTATTGAGTTAAATACATTTTTTGTACTATAGATTTCACAATTTCGCAAAGGATCCTAAGATAATTAAAATAAAATGATTTTAGTCCTATAATTTTATATATAATTCGTTTTACGTCCAATTTTGCCAAATGTCAATATTTTTGACACATGACTTGAGATGATTTATAAATAGGTAAAAGTTATGGGACTTAAAGTGTGCCAAAAACGATGCATTCTAGAAAATAAATTGACGTAAAATGAGCAATGCACAAAATTAAGAACTAAATTGATTTTTTAATTATATTAAGATAATATTTTTATATAAAAAAGGTAAATATTACTGAACTATAAATGTTTTTCTCTCTTAATTTACCTTGATTGTTTTGTGATAATTATTTATTTTGTTTATGATACATTTGGAGTTACTTAATTAACTAATTTTACTAGTATTTAATTTGACTTGGTTAAATAAAATAATTATCCATAATATATATGATCACTACCTACCCTATATATGTACATATATCAATTGTAAGTTAAATAAGATATTAAATTATTAATTAACCATATATTGTAATTTTTTTTATTATTTTTCCCCTACAATATTTGATGTATCTTTCTTTATCAGGAGACACATTGTGAGTTCCAAACCTGGAATCTTAGATAAATATTACGATAGGCTTTTGCAATGCAATCAACGACTCTTTGAAATGAGCATGAAACCATTCCCAAGCCATGAATGTTCTTATTTTGATACAGCTTTTGGAAATTCAAACTTGTCTCTAAGAGAACCACCTCTTTCACTCCCTCTAAATTCATCAATATCCGGTATGTTGAGAACCACGTTAAATGTATTGCATTTTGTCATTCAGATATTAATGTAAACGAAAATATCTACTTTTGTTGCTTACACACACCAACTAAGCTAGAAAGTCTTTATATAAACTAGGACATTTTTTGCTGGTGCATGAGGTTAAAAAAGTTTAAAACTTATAGCTTATAATTTATTTTAATGTAATTTTCATTTTCATTTTTTTCTTTTTTCATGTTTCTACCTAATTTACCAATATAAGATATTTATTTCCTTTAATTGCACTTATTAATTGAAAAATATATTTTACACACAAACACCCTCTTTCTCCTTCATATATTTGTTAATTACGTTCCTTAATTTTATATATAATTTGAAAAGCAACACTTATTAGAAATGAAGGTAGTCCAATACAAAGAAATGGAGTAATAGTAGAAATAACATGTGATCATATAGTTCTTATATGTAATTTTAGACTAACACTAAAAATGGAATATAATGAAAAAAAGAACTGCAAATAGTTAGGATAGTAAAGTGTAATTGGGCTTTTTCAATAAAAAAAAAGTGTAAGTGGGCCTAAACTTTTCAAATCACTCACATGTTTTTCAAATGTTTAACACCATGCAGCTATGAACTTGGCCTACACCAATTATAGGGAAAACATGAATTTCAATAATTTTATGACTCATCAGCCAACTGGCACTTTGGGATCAAGGGTCATCACATAATAACCAAGTCAATGACCAACATACCCAATATCCTATATACTATCAACCACCACATGTGGAAAGTAAGAATGATACTGGGGATCATTTGCTTGGGGACCAATCTGGTGCTCCTTCATCTCATCAACATCTGGGCATTGTTCCTCAGAATGTGAGGGCATTGGGCGAAGTAACGGACATGATCAACCGAAGTTTTAATTATCCAGATCCTAGCGCGGACTACCAATACCAGTATTCTCCTGTTACATATGGATTCTACTCTAACAATGCGCTAGCTCAGCAATACTCTGATAATAATTTGGCTACGAATTATGATTCTGCTATGTATGGATTCTGCTCTGATAATATCCAAGCTCCGCAATACTCTGTTAATAATGGGGTTACGGATTATTCCCATGTTACAAATGTATTACACTCTGACAATGTGCAAGCACAACAACAATCTTCTAGTAATAGGGTTAGGAATTATCAAGGAAGCACGTCTCTTGCTCTATACTATAATCTTGGTTGTAGTCCATACTCGGGTGATTTGTCTAGGTGAGATCGTCAAGTTAGGGGAATGGGTTCCAGTTAGGTGTTAGGTTTTTCGTAAATTTATTGAAGCTCTAGTGGATTTAGCACCTTGGGTGTAACGGTGGATGTAAGATAATTACAACACCACTTAATTATTATATATCTTGTTTTGTTCATAATGATATTTTTATTTGTGCATGTTTAATTTTGTGTGTATATACTTTAAATTCTAGTTGTCGACTCTTATATAAGTTGTTTATCTCAAATATTTATTCTACAACACTAATACTCCTAGAACATTTTCATATATATATGTAGGACTTACAAACTCTGATCTTCACAAGAAATCACAAGGAAATTAAATTTTCATTAATAATGTATTTTAGTGGTTGACTTGTTTATCTACAGCTCGGACTTCTCTTTAATACCTTATGTTATTTGGATTCATACCATATAGAGGAAATATTTCATTCATCTTGAGAATTTGTATAAAAAACACAAAAACCTAGATACGTCATAATCTTCATTAATAAATAGACAACATTGTGATTTTGAGATGCTCCATTTATAAGATTATTTTGCATTCCAATGTTCATTGACTACCTTCTTTTTCTACAATGCCTCTTCTTTATTTTTAAGAAGTGTATCTATTTAATTTCATAGTTTTTTTGTGAACAAGAATAAAATAGAATATTTATTATGAATTAAATGAGTTGATCATGAATTTTATACATATCTTAATGGGTGTAAAATGAAATTTGTCTATTATTGTTGGACATAGTTAAGTAACAATGTTGATCCAGAACCACTTTATATCCTGAATTCATTCACAACCTCTCCTTGCTTTAGACTTCGCTCGGAATCTTGTCTGTTGATGAAGCCAAGAAGAAATGAGAGAGAGGGTATTTTTTAAAAGAGATTTTGTGAAAACTTTTGACTTTGTGAATTGGGCTTTCCTCGATTATTCTATGATGAAGAGACTTGGTTTTAATTCCAAATAGGGCAAGTGGATCATGGAATGTGTTACTTCTGCTACGATGCCATTCCTTGTTAATTGTAGCCCAATCAAGGAGTACGAACGCGGGACTTCGATAAGGAGATCCACTTTCGCCTTTGATCTTCCTCATTACATGGTTGGGCTCTTTGATGTTGTGATCAGGGACGATAAAGTTCGAGTATCTCATCTACAATACTGAAAGAACTCTACCTCAGTTAAAAGACCTAACTTTTAGAGAGGTGTGAAATTAAATTTATTTAATTATAATCCCTTACAAATACGACTCTATGGAAGCATCCATTAAGAATGAGCACTCAAATATATTCTTGTGAACTTTAAGCTAATCTTCGAATGAATTATTCCAAAAGCATGGGGGGATTAACGAATTTTCTTCTGAGGAAGAGCTACCTTTCTCAGTGCACTTTTGACATCGCTACCCATTTATTATCTATCTTTTTACCATATACCAGTGATTTTCTTTGGGAGGGTTTGTGAGTGTGAAAATAAATTTCAGTTGGGTTTTGTGGAGTGATATTTTTATGTAAAAAATACATTGTGAACTTAGTGTCAAGAATCTGGAATTTTTCAATAAATTATCGTTTGACAAATAGGTTGAACCTAACTCTCTTTGGGTAATGATACTTAACTCCAAATATGAGGTTAATTCTTTAGGAAGGGGGAAAATATGAATTTTATATTGGGCTAAAGGATGATGATTCATGATCTATTCTTTTCTAATAAATAATTAGTTTGGTTTAGTTCTAATTCAATCAAGAAAAAGTTGGGTTACATTGTGGTAAGTACACTGACTTTTGGCGGGAACCTTGGCTGCGAGATTCAAAATTGATATACTTATTTCCTAAATTATTTTCAATTTTTTTTAACAAAGAGGCCACTGTGGGTGATATGGGAGTTTGGATAAAGGATAAGCTTTTAGGTATTATAATATATACCGCATTGGAATAAATTAAGAGGGTGTTTGGCTGAGCTTATAATTTCCTTAAAACAACGTATAAGTTATTTAAAAGCTTATTAGCACTATCTATGTGTTTGGCAAAATAAGATGTTTAACAGCTTATAAGATCAAGAAATAAGCTCCTACCAGCTTATAAGCGGTAAAAAAATGAGTTGGAATTTCCCAACTTATTTTTCTAACCACCTCCACTCTAAAACCACCCCACCCTCCCCCACGAACCTCTATCTCAACATAAAAAATAAAAATTTTAAAAATAAATTTTAAAAAATATTTATTATAAACTCTAAAAAATCTTACAAGTTGTATTAGCCAAACACTTTGACAACTAAAAAGCTACTTAAAATGACATCTTATAAACTTTTAAAACAACTTATAAAATGTTAGAGCTTATAAGATGTTTCAAATAACTCTAACCAAACAGGCTCTAAATGAATTCATATATTTTAAGTAGTTTTTCATGTGAATACAGAATATTAGCTATGCCTGTTTTAGCAATGGACATTTTTCGTCTTAAAATTCGTCTCTAATCAACATTTTTTTTATAGTGATTGTGTTTAATTTATTTTTCTATACACAATGTATTGTTCTTTATAATACATTAAAACTCTATTTGGTACTACCCTACAGGGTAGCATATAATAAACCCTAGCTTTCCAATATTATGAACAAGGTATATTATCATGGGAGTCAAATTAAAACTTATCATCAATTGGATATGGAGAAGAGTAAGCCTCATGTGAACTAAAAGTTCAGGTGGATCCTCTTCTTTAAAGTAATACATTTTAGTATATTAAATATCACATTTTAGCATATATGCTATTAGATATTATATGTTGTTCATTTCAAATTCACTAAACATATAAATAGGATACCAAGTTCATCATTAAACGTTGGTGGATCATTATAATTTTTTCCTTAGAAAAAAATATTTAAAAATGAGTTAGTGAGTTAATTATATTTATGTCAGAATAATTTTCTTTTTCCAATCTCATTATTGTTGTAGAAAATAGAATTTCTTCAGTTCAATATACTCTAATTCTACAAAAAAAAATTTTAAAATATAAAATAAATAAATAAGAGTATCAAAAGTCTAATCGGATACAAGAAACAGGTCATAAATATTATACTCGTCTCTCTGTCCCGATTAATGCTTTATATCTGCTTCTTCCTCATATACGTGTATTCCCTCGTGGAAATTGAGTTTTGACGCAGCGGAGGTTGAAGATTTGCAAAGGAGACGGCCTCCGAGATGACAATTGTACACGAGAATAAGCCCCAAGACAAAAAGACAGTGAGAAGGATGGGTATATTTAGGGCCATGTAGTCGAAGGGTGGTCTTACTTAGGATCGTAAACGTATCAAATAATTTTTATTTTATTTGGTATTTGTATTTAAAATTAATTCGATATTTATATTCGAAATTTTATAATTCAAATTCAAGTGCAATTTTTTTGTATTTGATTAGTTACCAAATACGAATACAAAACTATTTCGATTCGATGTTCGTAATATTATATTAAATATTGGGTTATATAATTATATAATAATAGTAATATATATATATATATATATATATATATATATATATATATATATAAAAATTTAAGCCATTATAATTATATTAAGTATATATTCTTATGACTTTATCCAACAAGGGGTCTTTCAGGTAACCCATAATTTAATAAATTAATTTTAGAAAATATTTTAATACTCTCTCTGTCTCGGTATAAATTTTCTATTTATTTTTATTGATTTGTTTAAGAAAGTGTATTGTTTATTAATATATGATGAACCATATGTTGACTTTTGTGTAGCAAATGGGGAGTTGTGAAAAAGTAAAGAGTAGTTGTTTAATAAATTATTTATTTATTAATATATATAGTGTTGTTTTTGCTTTTTATGAAATAGAAAACTTATAGAGGGACATCAAAAAAAGAAAATAGGAAACTTATAGTGCGACGGAGAGAATATAATTTAGGAATAATTACATGGTGACACACAATTTTGCATCATAATTGAGCAAAGCCCTATAAATTTCCCTTCATTTCAAATAGGCACACTTTATTTCACATAACCACATTTTTCAATATTAGGTGGGACCCATCCACAATTCAGCCATAACCACCAGCCCCCCTACCCCCACCGCCCCACACCCTATTTTACCCACCCCCACAAATGATTTTCATCATTTCTCTCTCTCTCTGTCCATCTCTCTCAATACCTTCGTCGGAAAACAACATCTCCACCTCGACACCCACAAATCCGGCCGCCACCACTACTACCACTTTGATGCCCACCACCACTAACCAAATCGACGTACGCCCTCGTATGCCATGGCCGTCGACGTACTCAGCACCACCACCACCACCACATACGGTGACAACCACCACACCACCACCACACCACCACATACAAATGGATCTATTACACCACTGACGTCATCACAACCACCACTCTCCGATCCAGATCCAGTGGTCACAAGTTCATCTCCTCACGGACGGATCTAAAGGCACCATCACCGCCACATTTTTTATGCTTGGATCTGACGCCTAGGTGCGAAGGGGGCGACGAGGGTTGCGTCTTACCTTAGCATCTAGGGTTTGAGGGTTCGGATGGATCGATTCGACCGGAGCACCGCTCGCTAATGTCGCGTCCGCCACCGCTCATCTTATTTTTCTGATTTTATACTAGTATTTATGATATTTCTTTCGTTTGGTATAATTTTAAATTTCTGCCGATTTTCAATAAAATTGGGCTGTATTGGGGCGGATTTCTGATTTCTGGTATTTTAAAATGATGTTTTAAATTTTGGTCGATTTTAATTCACCCATATTTGGGATGTAGCTTGTAATTGTATTGACCTTTGCCTAATTAATGCATTTGTCGATCTTAATTCACCCATATATGGTAATTGGGATGAAGCTCAGATTAAGCCCTGTTACCAATATTATCCAAGGCCTCCAAAACTCACTGTATGTAAATTGTAATCACACATTCTTCAAATTAATTAATTCGAGTTAACATTTTGTCAACTAAATGCCTGTTTGTTGAATCACAGAAACAACCAGAGTTTGAGAAGGAAAGCTGTGTCTCACTCTCATCTATTCAAAATGGCAAATGTTCTATTACTTCTAGATTAATATTTGTTGATTGTTGAATTAATGACGGCGTTGTAGATATGTAAGGGATAAAGTGCAAGCCGAGTCCTGGTTTATCACTTCTGGAGTAATTTTTTTATTGTGGAAAGATGATTTTTATTGCAGGTATCCAGAAAGGAATTAAATTGCAGGTATCCCACACCTATTTATCATGTAACAAGAGATGTTTGTTTATTGTGTACTTGATGCATAAGCTTGCAGCACTGTGTTCTTCAAGAAAGCTTTTGATAATGGTGCTTGATAATGTTCTGACTTTTCTGGATTAATTATAGATTTTGTGAAATTATTTTCTTGATGTATTTTTTTGGTGGGTAATCAAAGCAGGTATGCATGGACATGTGAAAATTGAACTCACTTTGTAATTAGGGAGAATTTAATGATTTTCTGGTGTGTGCAGGGGTAGACCTGTTATGCCAAAATTCTAAATGAGTATGCAAACAAATTGTGAATTATGCAACAATTTTTTTGTATTCTGCAATTTTTTTTTCCAGATATTCAAATATTTTTCGCAGTTATTAAAAGTTGGGTGTTTGCATATTTAAGAATGGGAGCATGGATATTCAAGAAAAAGTGTGTTCTTTTTGTTTTCAGTGTATTTTTTTGTATTCTGCAACATTTTTTTTTGCAGATATTCAAATATTTCTCGCAGTTATTCAAAGTTGGGTGTTTGCATATTCAAGAATGGGAGCATAAATATTCAAGAAAAAGTGTGTTATTTTTGTTTCAATGTAATTTTAGATTTTATAAATGTAATTTTATATTTAAATGTAACTAAATTTTATATAAGAAAAAATATTTCCTTGTTAATGATGTTGTGCATTTATTTTTTAATTTTATTTGTGTATATTCAAAAAAAAAAATGAAAAAGAATTAAAAAAAGTGGTTGCAGGCAGGATTCCAAATTTGAATTCGAAAATACAAAAAAAAAATGAAAAAAAAATAAAAATTAGTTGCAGGATTTGAAACCTGAAATTAAAAAATAGAAAAAGAAATGAAAAAGAAAAGGTGGGTTCCGCAAAAGTGTGCCTTTGTGTAATGATTTTGGTTGGGGTCCCACCAAAGTGTGGTGATTGGAAGTGAAGGGAAATTGATAGGGTGAATTATAATATGGTCTATAGCTAGAAGTGGGATTTTATGTGACTCTCCCTATAATTTAATTATTAAAATAAAAATCCTATTAAATAAAAAAAAAAAATTGCACTTTTACATTCGTCATTTGTTTATTAAACTATTTTTTCATGAATTTGATAGTTAAATTTGTTTGCTTTAAACTCTCTCCATATTCCACACTGCTATATCTGTCTTCTGTTGGTGCCGGCGTTTGACAAGGGTCATATAAAAATATCCTCTTCTGCATATTCATTGAGACAGAAGTCTGTATATTTTTTTCTTGTAGTTACACTCTTCCATATCTGCCGCTTTATTTCTCAATCTTTCTCTCGAATGCAGATATTTGTTTATTAAGTGAAGAACATCGGCGACCACAAAGCACTGCGTTTGAACGGTGCTACGGGATCTGGAATGTTGGTAGAAGAGTTGTTAAAGAGAAACGAAGGGTCTTGCGGCGGTCGGCGGCAAGGCTGGAACCACACGATTTCAAACGGCGATGCAAGATCAGTAATTGCTCCACATTCGTTATTGAATGTGATTTATTGGTTGTTAGGTTCACTCAGTATCTAGAAAAAATTACTTCATTAAACTGTGGAATGCGTATGTATAGAGTGAAATTGATTCATACATGATTTTAACTAAAGAGTATAAGTTGTTTTCACTAACGTTATTTTCACTGAAAAGTATTACACTACAAGAAAACATAAAATTGCATATAGAAATTGTCAATATAGCTACGAAATTACCTACATAAGTTTCTAATTATGTAGGCATTTTCATTCTCTACCTACAAAGAAATTTACCTATGAAATTTTCGTAGGTAAATTGTTTGTGGGTAAATTTTTGTAGGAAAATTATTTGTAGGTAATTAATGTCAACGTATTTCATTTCGTAGGCAATTTGCTTATAGGTTGAGGAATGAAGGTGCCTAAAAGATTAGAAAATATTGTAGGCAATTCCTCTACGAAAATTTTTTGTAGAAAAATTCTGTAGGCAATTTTGTATTTTCTTGTAGTGTTAGTTGTCTTCACACAAAAGTCTTAGTTTGTATAACAATAAACAACTAATACACTTCAGTGAAAAAAACTAATACACTTTAGTGAAAACAATTAATACTTTTTAGTGAAAACAACTAACACCCTTCACTTTCAGTGAGACCCATCTGTTTTGGATTGTTTCCATATGGTCTAAGTTGTCATTGATGTTGCTAAATCTGTCCACAATGTAAAATGCAATCTATTAGACTAAAATTTAACAAAGAAAATAATTTAACTTTGGGGTATATATGTTCCTGCCTTACTTAAACAAGAGGATCCAAAATTATTCTTGCTTTTAAAGCATTTGACCATTTAAAAGGGGCAAAGTGTACTACATATATTTCTTTAGTGAAAGGGAAAAATGTACTACACTACATTAATTTCTTAGTTGGGGTTTTCTTAGGTCAGGCAACTTGTCGAGTTGCCTGATATCAGGTATAATTTATAAACCATCAGATCTTAAATCTAGTAAAATCTAATGGTTTAAATTTGATGACCTGCAACCTGTTGAGTTAATCATCTAACTTTTTATCGTTTTGCATCGAATACTGTCGAGTTGTGTCGTCTTATTGTACCTTTATAATAAATTAATAATTAAAAAAAGATCAATTATAAATTTACGAATTTATCCTCATGTAATTTTTATTAAAAAAAAAAAAAATTAACCCATTAAATTCTTTAACTTTCAAAATTAGTTATTTTTTTATTTCAAATTTAGCATTCCATTTAACATTTTCTCCCATTTCAATTCTTCAATCAAATTAGGTCGCCTGCAAAGATACGTTCATCGTCGCCTTGCCTAACTTGCTGTTCAAATTTCTAGTCTTCGCAAAAAATCTAAACACGACAACAAAGGGGTTGTTGGGTAAATGGATTGCTTCTCCGCTGATTATTTCAAGAACCACCATAAAATTGGCCGACCATGGCGGGTGGCGGTGGAGGAGGAATGGTGTCAAATTGCACCTTCTATGTGACGAATAAAAAATTACACAGGGGTTCCCTGTTTTCCTGATGCTGCGGCGCATCTCCTCCATTAATTCCGGCAATCGCGAAGCTCTTCGGCATGAAAATGGATCTTCATCTCTGTTAATGGTGCTGTTTGCAGGCGAAGCGGATTTCCGGCGCGGCGGCACTATAATTCCCGGTGCGAATTCCAACTAAGTAATGGCGCAAATCTCCGGCGCGGACAAGCTTCCAGGCACCGTGGTTTCAATTCCGGCGACGATGGTAATCGCTGCTATTTCCCGGGCTGTTTCTCTTCGACTCCGGCGATGCGTCGTACAACACCATTCTGGCGAATCGAAGGTGGCATTGAGCTGTTGCAGGTTGGAAGGCATTCCGGCACGATTTCTGCAATTCTCCGGCCAATATGCTTCAATTTTCCTCCGTCATTTCGGCGTGATTCCATCTCAGTTGTATCGAACTCCAACAATGGTGTTGGACAACTTCCAGCTCTCTCCCTAAGAGGCTTAATTTGAAGATTTGATTTCTTCGTGGTTGCAATGTAATTTAAAAAAATTAGGAAATTATAATTTTATGCTTGAGTCATTTTGCAATTACTAGTCTTTGTTGGGATTGTGTTTTGGCCCTTATCCTTTTACGGTTTATGATTTTCTAGAAACAATGGCAAATAATTTATGTAAATTTTAAAAGGGTATAAAAGTAAATTAAAAATTACAATTAAAAAAATAATTTAAAAATAATATATGAACTCAACGGGTAGCAGGTCAGTGCGATACAATGCGATGACACGTGGCATAATTATAGAGCATTACTGATATCAGTCAACTCGACAGGGTGCCTGATCTAAGAAAAACCCTTCTTAGTTACCCTTTTAGATATTCCTTACTTATAACGGTGGGTTTATGTTTTCTTGTGCTTTTTATACTAGAAATAAGCGCATGCAATAGGGGTGAGATTCCAACGATATGCCTTGATATATAGAAAAAAATACACAAAGTTGTCCATAAATTAACATATCATTGCTCCAATTCCAAATGCATTTACTCCTCCCATTCTAAAATTTTCTGTATTAACCTTCATTATTTTATTTTCCGAACCTTTAACGCTTTTAAAACGTGACAAAAATAACAACATTTATTATTTTATAACGCTTTTTGTAATACCCCGTCCCGTTTTATACCTTTTATTTTGCTAGAAACCTTAATTATATAATTTCATATTATTATTATTCTCGTTTCTTTTAATTTTATTATTTTGTGTGCCAACGTGTAATTTAAATATATACTCTATTTTTAAATTCCCGAATTCGAAGAAAGAAATCGAACATTTCAAACGGATAAGGGACTACGAGAAATTAAATACTCAGAGTTTAAAATTATGTTTTCAACCCGTATAATGTGTTGAGAATAATTAAAATACTTTAAAATATTAATTGAGTTCTAAAACTGTATTAATTTTCGAATTGGGGTTGAACTCGTGAACCAAACGATCCATAAACCGTATCAAGTGGGAACGAAAATATCTGAATTAAAAAGGGTTAAACCCTACCCACATGAATTAATATCTTTTTTTTTAATTAAATTAATTGAATAATTATCTCATCCACATGATAGTTTTCCCTTTAAAATTAATTAAATGATTAAGAGATATTTTCCTTATAAATAATAACCGTCCCTTTCCTTAACCAAGGAAGAAGAAGAATCAGTCCAAAGAAAAAAATATCCTCTCACGCGTTTTCCCTTCGTCCTCCATCACAGCGCCGCTCGGCCGCTCTCCGTCCTTCGTCGCCGCCGCTCTCCTTTCCAATTGGCGAAGCTCCGCCGCCAAATCGCCTCCTTCGCACATCGGAGCCGCCGCCTTCAGCCTCTTCCAGCGCCGACCGCCACTCAGCTCCGCCGCCTCCGCCCAATCGCCGCCTCCAGCCGATTGCCCCTCTCCGTCCGACGCAGCGCCGCCGTCCATCTCGTTTTGCCAGAGTCCGCCACGTGACGCTCGGACGTGAAGCCAACCGCCGTCGCGACGCCGACTCCAGCGGAGCGCCGCCTCTGATCGGCCGCCGCCCAAACTCCGTCCAGCGCCACCTCGCGCCGTCCCCAGCCGCGACGCCCTCCCTCCGAGAGACCCTCGCCGCCGTTGCGCCTACGGTCGTCGCCCAAGCCCTCTGCCGAATCGCCGCCGCCGCGACGCCCCTCTGCTGAACGCCGCCGCCGTCGCAACGCCGCCTCCTACTCTCCCTCTTTCTTCCAGTGAGTATTCGAAAAATATCCCCTTTCAATTTCGATTCTAAAAGTTTAATTCGATTTCTAATCGTAACTCGATTCCTTGTTTTTCTTCTTCCGAAACGATGCCGAACCGAACCCCTGTTGCCGGAGTTTTTGGAGAAATCGAAGGACGCCGTTAGGCCGTCCGTTTACCCCCACGAATCGAACCTGAATTCGTAAGAATTCTAACATTTTCTCCCTATTTTGCTGTAGTTTCGAAGCCCCTGTACGAAAGTGAATAAAAGATTGTTGAATAGTGTAATTAAAATCTTAGTTGTTGAGTTTGGCTCCCATGGTGAACTGTTGTTCGAAGCAGTAGGAATCATTATGTATTATGAACATTAATTTCTCTATTTCGTATCTCTAAATTAGAGGTATAGTGTCTTTGACTCAGTTGTTTACTACTATTGTTTAGTAGTGTCGAATTAGTTGTTTTGTGTCATTGGAATAATTATCTAGTATTCATGGTTTGAGTGTTTAGTATTATTGGTCTAGTTGTATGGTTTTATTGTGAATGAATTAGTATTATTAAATTAGCTGATTGATGATGAAATTAGTTGTTAATAATATTAGTTGAGTTTTTAAAGACAAATGGAAACTCGTCTTCTACTGTTCAAATGTTTGAAACAAATGGAAAAGGACTTTTAGAAAATGATACTACTCTTTTGTTTTGAAAATGACAAAAGTAAACTTGATTAGTAATACTAGTAATATAGAAAATGTTTATTCTATTAATTGTTGTGAAAACTTCTTTAAATCAAGTATTACTAATTATAAAGAAAAGTATATATTATATTATTTTTTGGTATTTATTATATATAGAATTCTTTAAACAAAATAAGATTAATAAAGGGAATTTTATTTATAAAGTATAATTTAAATTCAAAGTTCTTTTAACATAAAAATATAAATTTTAGAAAGAAAATATTAAATTGAGGTTTTAATTATATTAATATTATTTATATAACTTTCTTATTCTTTTAATTATTTTCAAGAAAAATATTAATTTAGGACCTATATTATATTAGTATTATTTTTAAATATATTGCTTAGACCTTTAATTCTTTTGAGAAAAGAATTATATGGATATACTTTTAAAATTATAAAAGATTTTATAAAAAGCCTAAGAATATCAAATAGATTGTTTTTTTATAAGAGTCGAAATAGTCATACAACAAGAAAATTAGTAAATACACCCCCAATGCACTACCCTTTTGAAAGAGGTGTATTTACCAAGTTAGTGTGTGTTCTTAAGTAGGCCCTTTTCAATGAGTTTATAAGATAACAACTTTCTCGTTTTCGTAACACGAACTCCTAGGCCTTTCATTTATTCGAGAGCCAACTTTTAATCAAATGATTTCATATTAGGACTCTGTGCTAATCGGAATACGCACGAGGGATCCGACCATCTGTTTGAACATCGTTCACGAGACCCGGAGCAAACAGGTGGGTGATGATCTGTTGATTGATCTGCTTATAATACGTTGTGCTGGTATACTCTGAACTCGACTAAATAAATCTAAAACAACTAATCCAACATAAATGTATCCCTATAATATAAATATTTGAATTACGTGATATATTTATATATGATACAAACATCTATTGTTTCTATTCAAATTAATCACGACTGCATGATTAAGGGCATTATCTGAGCATGAACCAATTTAAGTGTGAATTATGTGAATTCTCCCACAATTTGAAATGACAGTTTTTATGGGAAAGAGGAAAGCGAGTAATCATTGATCTGATGCGTAGCAGTTTTGTTTGTGGAATGACACGTACGGCCATGAGTGATAATAGGTCAGATTCATGGTCGCTGATATTATTTGTGGTGACCATGAGTGACAATAGGTCAGAACCATGGTCACATGAATGGATGATTTGTTGGTGAGAAATGGTTTGGGGGAGATTTACAATGTGTTGAAAATGATTTTCGGCAGATTGGGCCGTTACGTGAAAATGACTTTGGGCTTTGCCCCTTACTGTGAATCAACTTGTGATATATCAATTATATGATGTGAAATCTGTTATGTCCAATTAATTATTATGTGAGCTTGGTACTTCTGTGATATATGTTATTCATATTTATATGTCAACTGCTTAAATAAATTAAATACTTTATCAATGCGTATAATTTAATATACTTCGGATTTACCAATCCCATGACGTTGCTAATCACCCATACGTGAGAATTCAAATCTCACGCCCCCCTTTTTACAACCCTTGCAGATTATGATTTCGTGGAGCGAGGACAGTAATAGAGACGACACGGAGTTCCCCGCTTAAATAAAATGTTACTGTTAATACTAAACTTTATATTCATAGATATACATGCGTGAGATACTTATTAAAATTATTCTACTCATTTCTTCCGCTGCATAAAACTCATCTCTGATTTTATTATCCATTTTTATATCAAAAAATTTATAGTTCGTATTTTTAGTCACAAGTGGCACCTCGAATTCGATACAATTAATGTATTCCGGATTCGGGGCGTTACACTTTTTGAATCAAAGTTTATGTTCAAAACTTTCGGACCTAAAACCAAATCATTGTTTTCATCAAACCAAAATTCTTTTTCTTTAATAAATTTTTTAGCATTTAAGTATATAGACCACTAATTAAATTACTTGAGGGGAAATGTGTCTCCTATTACCGTCTGAAGCTCCTCGAAGGTATGTTCTTGTTTTATTATCAAAAGTGCTTATAAGTTTATGACCTTTCAACAAGTTGACTTTCATAACAAAACTACAATCAAAAGATCGAGAACTCAAAACAACACCTACGTGGTGTGGAAGGAACTAAGAAATGCCGTTTATATTTCAATTAAATACAATGTTTTGTGAATTGCATAAATGAATACATTTGTTTTAAGTTTATAAATTTCATAAATGTTATTATGTGACTATTTGAACTTTTATGCTTTAAATGTATAAATTATGTTTCTGCATGACTAAAATTTTGACTAGAAATTTCCTTTGTATGTTAGAATCCACCTAAGATAGTAGTAGCTCGGTACCTAGAAAACTTATTTTTGGATATGACGTAAGTAGACTGACCTACATAGAAGTCGAGACTTTTATGTGTTATGAAATTGCTACTTGGCAATGTGTGTTACTTGTTCTATATTAACTGTTATATTTTATCTGATTATTGTTAAATGATACGTCACTGGTTTCTATTATACGGCGCGTATGTGATCACTGTACCATTTTGCGGCCGCAATGCGTTACGGTGAACTACATACTCACGTGTATATCAGTACTAGCGTTGTGTTGCTTACGTAATTCGATTCTGTTTTTATAATTTTTTTATACCTATATGACGTAACAATATTATTCTTTTCGCTTCAGAACCTCCAATAGAATGACAACAAGACAAACACCACGTACTAGATAATATAGGACCATTAAACCTCATGAAAAAAAAAATTATGGGACCTAATTCCAAAAGTTGAAATACTTAGAAAATTCTACCATAATCTACATACCCTAATAAGATTTTAAGTTTCGCCACCCATTGTGTTAGTTCAATAACTTTGACATGTAGAGGAAGAAACCACGTGAAGATGAACATATGAGTTTTAGTTGAGCAATACCTAGAAGCTGAATTTTGGGGACGAAATTCCTGTTAAGGGGGTGAGGATGTAATACCCCGTCCCGTTTTATACCTTTTATTTTGCTAGAAACCTTAATTATATAATTTCATATTATTATTATTCTCGTTTCTTTTAATTTTATTATTTTGTGTGCCAACGTGTAATTTAAATATATACTCTATTTTTAAATTCCCGAATTCGAAGAAAGAAATCAAACATTTCAAACGGATAAGGGACTACGAGAAATTAAATACTCAGAGTTTAAAATTATGTTTTCAACCCGTATAATGTGTTGAGAATAATTAAAATACTTTAAAATATTAATTGAGTTCTAAAACTGTATTAATTTTCGAATTGGGGTTAAACTCGTGAACCAAACGATCCCTAAACCGTATCAAGTGGGAACGAAAATATCCGAATTAAAAAGGGTTAAACCCTACCCACATGAATTAATATCTTTTTTTTAATTAAATTAATTGAATAATTATCTCATCCACATGATAGTTTTCCCTTTAAAATTAATTAAATGATTAAGAGATATTTTCCTTATAAATAATAACCGTCCCTTTCCTTAACCAAGGGAGAAGAAGAATCAGTCCAAAGAAAAAAATATCCTCTCACGCGTTTTCCCTTCGTCCTCCATCACAGCGCCGCTCGGCCGCTCTCCGTCCTTCGTCGCCGCCGCTCTACTTTTCGATTGGCGAAGCTCCGCCGCCTTCAGCCTCTTCCAGCGCCGACCGCCACTCTACTCCGCTGCCTCCGCCCAATCGCCGCCTCCAGCCGATTGCCCCTCTCCGTCCGACGCAGCGCCGCCGTCCATCTCGTTTTGCCAGAGTCCGCCACGCGACGCTCGGACGTGAAGCCAACCGCCGTCGCGACGCCGACTCCAGCGGAGCGCCGCCTCTGATCGGCCGCCGCCCAAACTCCATCCAGCGCCACCTCGCGCCGTCCCCAGCCGCGACGCCCTCCCTCCGAGAGACCCTCGCCGCCGTTGCGCCTACGGTCGTCGCCCAAGCCCTCTGCCGAATCGCCGCCGCCGCGACGCCCCTCTGCTGAACGCCGCCGCCGTCGCAACGCCGCCTCCTACTCTCCCTCTTTCTTCCAGTGAGTATTCGAAAAATATCCCCTTTCAATTTCGATTCTAAAAGTTTAATTCGATTTCTAATCGTAACTCGATTCCTTGTTTTTCTTCTTCCGAAACGATGCCGAACCGAACCCCTGTTGCCGGAGTTTTTGGAGAAATCGAAGGACGCCGTTAGGCCGTCCGTTTACCCCCACGAATCGAACCTGAATTCGTAAGAATTCTAACATTTTCTCCCTATTTTGCTGTAGTTTCGAAGCCCCTGTACGAAAGTGAATAAGAGATTGTTGAATAGTGTAATTAAAATCTTAGTTGTTGAGTTTGGCTCCCATGGTGAACTGTTGTTCGAAGCAGTAGGAGTCATTGTGTATTATGAACATTAATTTCTCTATTTCGTATCTCTAAATTAGAGGTATAGTGTCTTTGACTCAGTTGTTTACTACTATTGTTTAGTAGTGTCGAATTAGTTGTTTTGTGTCATTGGAATAATTATCTAGTATTCATGGTTTGAGTGTTTAGTATTATTGGTCTAGTTGTATGGTTTTATTGTGAATGAATTAGTATTATTAAATTAGCTGATTGATGATGAAATTAGTTGTTAATAATATTAGTTGAGTTTTTAAAGACAAATGGAAACTCGTCTTCTACTGTTCAAATGTTTGAAACAAATGGAAAATGACTTTTAGAAAATGATACTACTCTTTTGTTTTGAAAATGACAAAAGTAAACTTGATTAGTAATACTAGTAATATAGAAAATGTTTATTCTATTAATTGTTGTGAAAACTTCTTTAAATCAAGTATTACTAATTATAAAGAAAAGTATATATTATATTATTTTTTGGTATTTATTATATATAGAATTCTTTAAACAAAATAAGATTAATAATGGGAATTTTATTTATAAAGTATAATTTAAATTCAAAGTTCTTTTAACATAAAAATATAAATTTTAGAAAGAAAATATTAAATTGAGGTTTTAATTATAATAATATTATTTATATAACTTTCTTATTCTTTTAATTATTTTCAAGAAAAATATTAATTTAGGACCTATATTATATTAGTATTATTTTTAAATATATTGCTTAGACCTTTAATTCTTTTGAGAAAAGAATTATATGGATATACTTTTAAAATTATAAAAGATTTTATAAAAAGCCTAAGAATATCAAATAGATTGTTTTTTTATAAGAGTCGAAATAGTCAAACAACAAGAAAATTAGTAAATACACCCCCAATGCACTACCCTTTTGAAAGAGGTGTATTTACCAAGTTAGTGTGTGTTCTTAAGTAGGCCCTTTTCAATGAGTTTATAAGATAACAACTTTCTCGTTTTCGTAACACGAACTCCTAGGCCTTTCATTTATTCGAGAGCCAACTTTTAATCAAATGATTTCATATTAGGACTCTGTGCTAATCGGAATACGCACGAGGGATCCGACCATCTGTTTGAACATCGTTCACGAGACCCGGAGCAAACAGGTGGGTGATGATCTGTTGATTGATCTGCTTATAATACGTTGTGCTGGTATACTCTGAACTCGACTAAATAAATCTAAAACAACTAATCCAACATAAATGTATCCCTATAATATAAATATTTGAATTACGTGATATATTTATATATGATACAAACATCTATTGTTTCTATTCAAATTAATCACGACTGCATGATTAAGGGCATTATCTGAGCATGAACCAATTTAAGTGTGAATTATGTGAATTCTCCCCACAATTTGAAATGACAGTTTTTATGGGAAAGAGGAAAGCGAGTAATCATTGATCTGATGCGTAGCAGTTTTGTTTGTTTAATGACACGTACGGCCATGAGTGATAATAGGTCAGATTCATGGTCGCTGATATTATTTGTGGTGACCATGAGTGACAATAGGTCAGAACCATGGTCATATGAATGGATGATTTGTTGGTGAGAAATGGTTTGGGGGAGATTTACAATGTGTTGAAAATGATTTTCGGCAGATTGAGCCGTTACGTGAAAATGACTTTGGGCTTTGCCCCTTACTGTGAATCAACTTGTGATATATCAATTATATGATGTGAAATTTGTTATGTCCAATTAATTATTATGTGAGCTTGGTACTTCTGTGATATATGTTATTCATATTTATATGTCAACTGCTTAAATAAATTAAATACTTTATCAATGCGTATAATTTAATATACTTCGGATTTACCAATCCCATGACGTTGCGAATCACCCATACGTGAGAATTCAAATCTCACGCCCCCCTTTTTACAACCCTTGCAGATTATGATTTCGTGGAGCGAGGACAGTAATAGAGACGACACGGAGTTCCCCGCTTAAATAAAATGTTACTGTTAATACTAAACTTTATATTCATAGATATACATGCGTGAGATACTTATTAAAATTATTCTACTCATTTCTTCCGCTGCATAAAACTCATCTCTGATTTTATTATCCATTTTTATATCAAAAAATTTATAGTTCGTATTTTTAGTCACAAGTGGCACCTCGAATTCGATACAATTAATGTATTCCGGATTCGGGGCGTTACACTTTTCGAATGTGTGGTATTCCTAACTTGTAATGGTGGGTTATATATGCTTTCTTGAGCTTTTTATACAAGAAACTAGATATATCCCCGCGAATCTCGCGGGCTTGAATAAAAAAATTATAAAATTTTATTAATAATACAATTTTTTATTATTTTTACTATTCACCATATACATCATGCAAAAGATTAATTAGACTAAAATATTACAAATTTCTATAATTTAATACAATACAACAAAGCTCTACCCATAATTATGAGACTTTATAATACTTTCATTATTATTTTCTCTACTCAATAAATACTTATGTACCTAATTCAAATATCACAGTTACATATCCAATACCTATAATGCAACAAATTATTTTCTTGAAGTTGAGCGATATCAAAACTAAAACCATGTCCATCAACAAAAAATCTTATCATACATTACAAATTGACTTAGAGCTCTTCAGACCTGTATTTTATTGACTATACAAACCAACAAAACACACCACACTAATGTTAACTTAGATATTTCAAATTCAATCATATTCATCGTACACACCACACAAAACACAGCTTTGATTAAAATATTATAAAAATTTCAAATTCGATACAAGATAACGAATATCCACATTCACAATTATGATATTTTATAATACTTTGGTTCATATTTTCCAAACTCGGTGAATAGTTATTCATTTGCTTCAAAGAATATAATTTAATTTTCACCAAATACAATGCAAAACACCATACATCAACGATTAACCATGTTACTTTTACACTGACGCCACCTCATGTCAATGCCTCTTATATTTATACGAAACAATTTTTTCATAAGCGACATTTATTACCACATAAAATATTAATATTTTTCAATAAGTTACATCTAGTGAGATGATTTTTTTTTATAGATATACAAAAAGAAATACTTAAATAAGTTCTTTTTTTTTTAACTCAATTTTTTTTAGGAGAACAATTGGAACACTTTCCTTCAAAACTAAACGATGACTCGACATTCAAAAGCACTTGATGAAGTTTTAAAAATCAACTGAAATCAACTCTCCACTACATCCATCTCGAAATTTTGTTTTGCAAACACTATCATAACTCAAATGAACTTTTGTATCTCCAGGATTAAATAAATCTTCTTACTGATACAATCTACATCTCTATGCGTGGATGCAGGTATTGCTCCACCTTCAAAGTATTTTTGTGTGCATAGTTTATGTTCCAAAGATGAATAAATACTTTTAATAATAGCCAAAACAGGATCAATATCACCATAACTTAAAATTTTCAACCTTATATTCCTTGTCAGTGCGAGTACATCACTACAAAAAAAACACTGTTTTGCGACGGAATTAGCGACGGAAAATCCGTCGCAAACAGTGTTTTGCGACGGGATCTGCGACGGACAAGTATCCGTACCTAAAACAGCCGTAGCAAATTTTTGCGACGGATTCAGCCATCCGTCGCAAATTTACGACGGACAAATCCGTCGCAAAATCGGCGGGTCAGATCCGGCCGGGTCAAGAATTTGCGACGGACAGTAGTCCGTCGCAAACTTTTCGGGTCAGACCCGATCGGGTCAACAACATTTGCGACGGCTAAATTCCGTCGCAAATGTTTTTATATATTTTTTATACTTTTTTGTGTTATAATTTGCGACGGGCTGTTTTCCGTCGCAAAATTAAATATTTGCGACGGAATATAGCCGTCGCAAATTACCGAGCCTATACAAAAAAAAAAGTGGCTCGCGTGGTTCGAGCCCGGGCACCCGAGGCGGCCGGGGCGGGCGCGGACCAGTGGGCCACTCGGCCCATTGCTTAATATATGCGGCCCACCTTCTATATTAGTCTTATTAGGCCTTGAACAATTAATCCATTTTTGCGTCCAAGGGGAATCGAACACGGGACCTCTTGTGCAAGAGGAGGGGGCGCGCGCCACTAGGGCACAAACTACTTTCGTTTATTTTTATGCAATTAATTGTATATGTATTCAAATTAAGTCATTTTTTTTATAATTCACCAAATTAATTTCTTTTCGTATCTAAGTTGTTTATTAAAATATTTTGCCCAACTCTTTTTTTTATTTTGTAAAATTATTTATTTCGACTCCCGCTTAAATTTATAATTCGTTCATTTGTACGCAATTAATTGTATATGTATCCAATTGACTCATTTTTTTTTCTACAATTCACCAAATTAATTCATTTTCGTTTCTAACTTGTTTTTGTAAATATTGGGGCCATTTAATTTTTATTATTTCTGTAAAACTATTTATTTTGACTCCCGCTTAAATTTATAATTCGTTCATTTGTACGCAATTAATTGTATATGTATCCAAATTGACTCATTTTTTTTTTCTACAATTCACCAAATTAATTCATTTTCGTTTCTAACTTGTTTTTATAAATATTGGGGCCATTTAATTTTTATTATTTCTGTAAAACTATTTATTTCGACTCCCGCTTAAATTTATAATTCGTTCATTTGTACGCAATTAATTGTATATGTATCCAAATTGACTCATTTTTTTTTCTACAATTCACCAAATTAATTCATTTTCGTTTCTAACTTGTTTTTATAAATATTGGGGCCATTTAATTTTTATTATTTCTGTTAAACTATTTATTTCGACTCCCGCTTAAATTTATAATTCGTTCATTTGCTTAATTTTTTTTTTCATAATTCACCAAATTAATTCATTTTCGTTTTTCACTTGTTTTTATAAATGTTGTGTCCATTAAATAAAAGTAAATTCAAACTAATAAATTCACAAAATTATAAATTAAAGTAACAATTCAAAAATTAAATTAAAGTAACAATTCAAACTAAAAAAAAATTGTACTTCATAGTTATTAAAAATCAAAATTTTTTAACAATCGGAATTAAATCCGTCTTCCTCTTCATCCTCGCCCAGGTTAACAATCGGCGACATCGATGGCTGGGTCGGCGGGATCGGCGGCATCGATGGCTGGGTCGGCGGGATCGGCGGCATCGGTGGCGCAGGCATTTGCGCTCGTGGCATTGAATCAGAGGCGAATATCTGCCACCACGCCTGCATGGCGGCTGTATACTCCTGCACCTCGACCCGATACTGCTCCATCTCGGCTGTATACCGGTCGTGCGCCTCTCGCTGCTGCCTCTCATACTCTTCCTTCTCTCGCTGCTGCCTCTGCATGTTCTTCATCTGCTCCACCACCGTGGCAAGCTGCCTCTCGACCTCACTGGGATGAGAGTCGATGGAAGACTGAGAGGAGGATGAGCCTGAGCCACGAGGTCGAAAAAAGTTCTTTCCGAAGCTGCCCAATCCAGCGAACCGCCCCTTTTTAGCCTTGACGTTCTTGAAGTACAATTCATTTTGAACGTCAACAGAAGGCTGTGTGGGGGGCATCGACCCCGACCCCGACCCCTCTGCCGTTTCCTCAGGCTGAGGCTGAGATGCAAGATCCTCAAGCATCTTTCTCTGCAAATTAATTATACAAAAAATTAAATAAATTGAACACAAAATATAAAAAAAATACTTTTAATATTAAAAATTTAAATAATACTATTAATATTGAAATAATACTTACGTGGATCTCGGTGGTACGGCCGTAGGTAGACTTCCCAGTCTCCTCGACGAATGGGTGGGCGAGCTGCAATCTCTCAAAATGAGAGGGCTCGCGTCCTTGCTCCGCCGCCTAATTAGAAAAAAAGATAGTAAAAATTAACAACACTCATAAAAATTAGGAAAAAAATAATAAATTCAAAAACGACAAAATTGAAGACGAAACTTACAAATCTCAACCCGTGCTCATAAATGGACCGAGAACCGGCCCGATGTCTTGCCATCCCTTCTCCATCAGGGTCACTACGCCGATTCGCCTTGTTTTTCGCCGACTTCTCTTGGAATTCAGGGGAATCCCAGTAGCGGAGGAATTGATCCCAAATCGACCGTCTTTCACTGTCAAGCCCCAAGTCGGTGGCTTCTCCCTTCTTGTACCACTTCTCCCTCATTCTGTAAAGGAGGTCTCTGTACCTTTCCTTTCCATATTTATCGAAATTCCTCCACATCTGGTCATCGTGCTCCGGTGCCCAGACACATTCTTTCTGCAATTACAATTTAAATGTAAATATATGTTTATATATTTGATATTAATAAACGGTGAATTAATAAATTAAAATAATACCTTAAACTCCTCGAAGTATGTCTTTTTTCTTGCATCGGACACTAACCTCCAACTGTAAGCGGTGGGCTCGAATCCACCGCGAAGGATGGAGTCGGAAACCTGATTAGCAGCCTCATGACCTGGAATCCAACTGTAAAATTAAAATTTCAAAGTTAGTAAAATAATTAGGTTTTAATTAATAAAAAAATTGAGTATAAAATATTATCCCTTACATATGACCACATGGCTTAACAGGCATCCGTCCTTCAACAACCGGATGCTGGCGGGAGGAGGATGAGCCCTCAGCAGTCTGCTGTGAGGAGGAGGAGGAGCTCGCACCAGGCTGTGAAGAGGTCTCTGATAGAGACCTCGGCCTGAAAATAGGTGGAACCACGGGTCTTAGTGAGGGCCGTCGTCTCCTCCCTCCTCGTCCTCCTCGACTCGCCTCCTCATCCCTCGGAGGCTGCTGACTGTCGTTGCCACTGCCTTGTCCGCTCATCTATAACAAATTTCACGAATTATTCATTCAACTAAATTAAAATCAATCAACTAATAATATTATTTTATAAATTATATATTAAACTAAAATCAAACAACTAATATTATTTAAAATCAAACAACTAATATTATTTAAAATCAATTAACAACCTACTCAACTAAATTCATTCAACTAAATTAAAATCAATCATCAACTAATATTATTTTGTAAAATTATTAAACTTAAATCAAGCAACTAAAATTATTTTGTAATATTATTTAAACATGCTTAACAATTAAAAATTAACAAATTACTAAAACAATTCAACTAAAATCAAACAACTCAGCTAAAATCAATTCTAAACTTAACAAATTCAACTATTTCTAAACATGCTTTAAAATTAAATTAAAATTCGATCAACTAATTAAATTATAATTCAACTAATTCAACTAAAATCAATTCATTTCTAATATAATTCAAACAATTCAACTAATTCAATTCTAAACTTAACAAAAATTAAACATACTTTAAATTAAAATTCGATCAACTAATTAAATTATAATTCAACTAATTCAACTAAAATCAATTTATTTTTAATATAATTCAAACAATTCAACTAATTCAATTCTAAACTTAAAAAAAATTAAACATGCTTTAAATTAAAATTCGATCAACTAAAATCAATTCATTACTAATATAATTCAAATAATTCAACTAAAATCAATTCTCTAAACATGCTTTAAAATTAAATTTTAAACGGTAAAAATGAAGGAAACTTACGGTTTATTTGTAGAAGATGACGAAACGAGAACTCGGTGGGGACGGATTGGCTCTACAGCGACGGCACCCGACTTCTCCTTCCTTTTCCTCTCTTTTTCCTCTTCTTCTTTTCCTTTTCTCTCTTTCTCCGTCTGCAACGCGGCGGGCCTGTATAAATAAGTGGAAAAAAATTTGCGACGGACGCCTGTCCGTCGCAAATTTTGCCCGTCAAACGCAAAACGATGCCGTTTCTTACTGATTTGCGACGGAAAAGCCGTCGCAAATCAGTCAACGCACCGTTTCCCGATAAGACGCGTAAAACGGCTCGAATTTGCGACGGACATTCCGTCGCAAATCAGTCAATGGGCCGTTTCCCGAGAGGTCGCGAATATAAATGTAAGCATTGCGACGGCTTTCGTCCGTCGCAATTACAAAGTTTAAAATTGCGACGGCTTCTTCCGTCGCAAATCAGTCAAACGGGTCGCTTCCCGAACGGTCACCTTTAAACGGGTATGTTTTGCGACGGAATTGACCGTCGCAAACTCAATATTGAAATTTGCGACGACCTTTCCGTCGCAAATGTAGCCGGTTCAAGACCAAGTCGGTGGGCCCTAGATTTTGCGACGGCTTATCCGTCGCAAATTACTATCATTTGCGACGGACTTTCTAAGTCGTCGCAAATATTCATTTTTTGCGACGACTTACAAAAATCCGTCGCAAATGATAGTAATTTGCAACGGATATTCTTGCCGTCGCAAAATTCCCGTCGCTAAACTCCATCTTTTTTGTAGTGCATATCAATGCAAAAAATAATAATTGTCTAATTAATAATAAAGTTTAATAAATTTGAAAAAAGATAATCAATACAAAACTGTAATATATGACATTACCTTGTACTATCCCCACAAATGGGATGGGTTAATTATCGAGTGAACAACATCTTCCCTACTTTATTTTGATATAAATGGAAGTATCAATCTGAAATCTTCACAAAAAACAACAATTTTTCTTTTGAATGGTGAATAATTTATTAACTCAACATAATTTCTAACAATATCTCTTAAACAATGATCTAATGATTTAAAAATTGAATATGTTAGTCATTAGCGCCACATCTCATATAATTAGTTCCACCCTTATTAAAAGTCATGGTAGTTAAAATTCAAGATTTATGTGACACGTGGATGATTCATCAATATTAATATGTATATCAAATTTTGAATGAACGTTGCGCCCACTTGGGAGAAGAAGTGCTGCAATTCCACTGGATGCAACATTCGAAACTATATATCGTATAAAATTTAATTTTTAGCCCCACACCATGATTTTAAAGAGAATATAATCATATTTTGTAGTCTCGTACTACCATGTTAAACCTTGTATAGTCATATTTTTAAAAATAGAGACGACATTCTATAAAAACAGAACACAAATGATCTTCAAATTAACTATCACAGCACACAAAATTCTATTAACACATCACCTAATGTATAAGCTATTTGTCAAAATATTACCTAGAATTAAATACAATAACATAAATGGTGTCCTTACCATTCAACGCATAAATTGATGCGCTCATCACCTTAACTACATTAATCACCATTTATGAACAAATAATTAGTAATAAAAAATATGTGTGTGAATTCAAAAATAATACTACACTTTCAATAATAATTAACACAATTGCCCAAATATATAAAGTCAACAAAGCATTAAGAGACAACAAAATCATCACACATTGTGCAATTAACATTTAACAAATAATTATATGAGCTAAATTTTTTTGTGTAATTACCACTAATATTATTCTATAAAAATAATATTATGATGCATCATTAAATTATCACGAGAAAACACTGTTTAATAACATGAATGTATATAATTTGAGTCCCACTACTCAAACCCCAAAATCCTCTAAACAAACCCCATAATTTTAAAGACAAAAATAGACATAAATAAAATGACTAAGTTATCCTTATATATATATGGAATGAATTATACTCTAAATTTATGTTGATTTTGACTTTAGTCCTTTTAAGTCATTTAATTTTAAAATTAGTATTTTAACTTTGGGTTAATTTCATATAAATTCACGACCTTTATGCTTAGTATCAATTTAATCACGAACTTTTAGATTTTTGTAAAAAAACCCAACCTTTGATATTTGTTGCAATTTGATACACGTTTTTTTTCTTCCGGCCGACAACCGATGACGTGGCTCGCCCGAGCGTGTGTCATCTTGTCACGTAGGATTACACATGTCTATTTTTTTTATTTTTTAAATTCATATCATAAATAACAGTTATCATTTAAATAACATATTTCTACTTATAATTAAAATAACAACTAAATAAATTAAACAACAACCAAATGAATCTCAAAACTAAGAACGTAAAGAGAAATATTATATATAATTTATGTTGGTTTTTTAATTTATTTTGTTGCTATTTAAATTTTAAGTAGAAAGGTGTTATTTAAATTGTAAGTGTTACTTGTGATGTGAATTTAAAAAATAAATAAAATAAACATGTATAATCCTACGTGGCAAGATGACACACGCTCCGGCGAGCCACATCATCAGTTGCCGGTCAGAAAAAAAAACGTGTATCAAATTGCAACAAATATCAAAGGTTGGGTTTTTTTTACAAAAATCTAAAAATTCGTGATTAAATTGACACTAAGTATAAATGTCGTGAATTTATATGAAATTAACCCTTTAACTTTTAATTGATCAATCTTTTTTTCTTACATTTTTTTAAACCCTAAAAAACATGTTTAAAAATGTATTAAATTTTTAAATAATCAAATTAAATGAAATTAAAAAATCCTTAAAAATTTGGAAAACAAAAGAAAATAAATCAACTAAATCTTCAAAATAATTTAACTAAAACAAATCCAATTTTTTTTTTAAAAATAAACTAAAAAAATAGTTAAAAAGATCAATTAAATATTAAAAAATAACTAAATTAAGAAAGTTATTTTAAAAAATCGTAAATATTCAATCGAAGCTAAATAAAAATAAAATTTTAATTGATTATTTACGACAATTTAATTAAGATTTATAAAATAATTTTTTGATTTTATTTATATGTATCTTTAGCCTTTTCCTTTTTGAATATATTTTATTATTTATTTTGTTTAAATTTAGATATTTTTCTTATATTTATGTTGTTATTTTATTTTTCACATTTTCATATTAATTGATTTTTTATTTAATTATTTTTTTATTTTTTTATTATTTAATTTTTGTCAAATTTTATTTAGGTTTAAATGATTTAAAAAAAAATTAACTAAACTTTTTAAAAATTATTTTATTTTCTGAAATATTTAAAATATTTGTCGAATTTACTTTTAATTTTTTATTCAAATATATTATACAATTTAATTGATTAATAAAATTATCATTATATTTATTTTATCTTTTGATATTTTTGAAGATATTTATTTTGATAAATATTTATTTAGAAGATTTAGTTAATTATTTATAAAAAAATCTAAATATATTTAATTTTTAATATAATTTTTTTTTTATTATGATTAAAACTAAAGAATATGAAAGAATAAAAAAGATTTTACTGAAAATATGAAATGGTGAGAATTTTTAGTAAGTGATGTGGATTTAATGGAATTGTGGCAACATTAATGGAGGAAGGATATTATAGGAATTAAATAGGGTATGTTTAGTAATATATGTTGATTTTTAAATTTTAATGGGGTATGTTTAGTAGGTGGGGTAGATTTAGAGAATTTTGGGGTTTGAATAGTGGTACTCATATAATTTATATAATTAACGATTGCAATTAATTAGTAAGTAAACTAATCAAAGCTACTACTATACATATATCATGTTACCTTAATTTGACTCTCTACACTATCCAAATATAGAATTATTAGGATATCAGTTGTATGAAAAATTTCATGTGTTTATACAAAATAAAATAAAATTGTGAGGTATTAATTAATTGCATTTGAAAATTTTCCATATATTGTTCTATAATTTTCGGTCAATACATATATAGTGTTCTTTTAAATTAATATGAATTGACGTCCTTAGTTGGTATACTAATTCCTATATAAGACATCACACTTTGGCTAATAACCCAATCATAAATATTTCCTACAAATCCACTAACTAATAATTCTATACCAATATTATATACCTTTTAGAAAATCCTAATTAATCACTGCTAATTTTACAAATCACCATTCATAAGATTAAATTAATTAAGATATTTTTAATGTTAAATTAACATAAAAAATAATCTAAACATATTTAAGAACAACCCTAATCACAAATTTAATGTTGACTTTGTTACACAATTTCATAATCCAATAAAAACAAAATTGAATGATTCCATGATGAAAGATATTATTAACATTTAACTCTCCTCACTTTATGCCAACGATTTAGCCTAATTTTTATTTTTTATTATTAGTTATATTTATTCGGCCAATTCTTTTTTTTTTTTTTGATAGGGCTACGCTTATATATATACTACCTTTAAAAAAAAAGACACATATATTTTTGATATACTAATAATGATATTACTTTAATTATTTGTATAACAAATCTTAAACACGGCTAATTTTACAAAATCTCTATTTATAGGAATAAATTAATAAAGGTTTGTTTTTAATATTAAATTAACATAAAAGAATTAATCTATAACATATTTAAGAATAACACTAACTACAAATTTAATGCTAACCATGTTACAAGATTTTATAAGTCAATAAAAATAAAATTGAATGATTTCATTATAAAAGGCAGTATTAACATTATATTTATTAGTATTTAACTCTCCTCACTTTATGTCAAAGATTTAGCCTAATTTTTTTTTGATTATTAGTTATATTAGTTAAGGTTTATTTTTAATGGTTAAATTAACTAAAAAAAAAATTTAACCTAGACATACTGCCGATTCATATTCTTTTTGGTAGGTTATCTTGCAAATTTGATGCCTACTTTTTGGAATTTAATTTATTTCATAAATTATTATCAATCATTTTAGTTGTATATACAATTTGCCATACATTGTTAGGAATTACATATTAGATGAATACTACAAATAATTTGTATCTCATGATTGATAAGTCGTAATTATTGAGTAAATTGTGCGCTTTAATTGGTTGTTTAATAACAATAATTTTATATTTTACTCGTAGTTATTCGACTTATGCTATTATGGTCTCGAGACATTGGTTTTATATTTTTCTAGGAATTTCAGGATATTTTGGAATATTTTGAGTTAGAGGAGAAAAATTACTGAGGCTGATACAGATGGGTAATAGAGATGAGACTTGAAAAATGTGAAGCGTCTCGAAACCGGAATCGCAACAAAAAAAGAATCGAGTCAATTGGAGTTCTTAAGCTCAAGATATGGACGAAACAAAATTGACGCGCAGCAGCTCAATTACATTCGCAAATTTGGGTGAGAATCAGGCCCAATATAGCAGCCCACTTCCAGCATGATTGACCCATTTACACTACAAAAAATTTGGTGATTACTGACAGATTTTTGTGACAGAAAAATTCGTCAATAATTTATGACGGAATTAAAAAAAAATTATCTCACTTGCATACCTGCAGACCTGATGTCGGCCAACAATGCTTCAGGTGTCACGAGAACTTGCTGTTCGCTCACCCCATTTTGTCGATGCCCTTGCGTTCCATATCAGTTTCACAGCTCATTTATTCAGAATAAGATATAATAAGGCATTACTAGTTGTGACAGTTCTTATTTTATGATGCGATGAATGAGACTTAGTGTCCGTACAGTTTTCTTACCTTTTTAATTTTTTCCTTTCTGACGTTTTGAGATGTATTGTTTTATCAAGGACCTCTTCTACGAAGTGCAAAATGCAGTTATTTAAGAGAATGCAGATAGGTGCAGTACCTATGTGCTTCCCCTGGAAAATTGCTGCTTGAAACAGAGATTTATTTGTTAATTGCTCGACTATGCGTTCTTGATCCTCTGAAAAAAAATTCAAGAATCAATAGATCCAATCTAAAAAAGCCAGCTTTGGCTGCCTGCAGATTCACCATTCAAGTAATTATGCAAGGCCGCTTTTCTTCTGTTATTTATTTTAGTGTTTAATAGATGTTCTCACCCCTTTCTTTCTCAGGAAATGGTCTTAAATCTGATGAATAGCAGAGTATTAATAAATGCATTTGATTCCCATTTGCAGATTCTGTTCAAACTATTCAAATTACCCAATATTGTATTTTTCTAGGACATTGTTGGAAAAATCAATGCTCTTCAAAGAAGAGAAAAATTATCGATGAAATTATTTCGTCACTGAATTTGTCGCAATGCACTCGTGGCTAACATTAATACATATTTGAATTATGTCCAATTTCTTGAGAATAAGCGGAGACAGGAGTAGTGATCAAGTAATCATCAAAAAATGTATATAGACCTACTCTTAATTTAAATGATAACCTAAAATAAATACTTAAATCCGAAATAAGATCAATTTGTTAATCGATTTTGGATTCACAAGAAAACTTGTTTTCGGGAATCGGAATATGAAAGCAATAAGAACGAAATTGAAATCACACAAGAACACCAGATTTACGTGGTTCGGAGATGAATACTCCTACGTCCACGGGATCCGAGAGGATATCTTTTCACTAAGATAGGAATTGGAAGTTACAAGCGCTCAATCTCACAATCACTCTGTGTATTCGCTCAAAAATGATGAAGTTCTTAGTTCTCTCAGCTAAGAACCTCCTTTTATAGATACAGAGATCGAGCTGAATCCCTAACTTGATTCAGTTGTAACAACCCCAATGTAAGCAGTTATCCAGCTGGCTTAACAGATTCAATAACCGCTTCAGTTGTTTCAGTTAGAACCGCCCTTTCGCAAGCTTCAATTTGGTGTAACTCCCGTATTTGCACATTGGACCAGACGACACGACCTCCTCTGGCTCTGGTCAATTACACCAGATGACTCCAAGACCAGACCTCCTCTGATAGGACTCCTCTGGTGGACCTCATCTGGTGAACCTCCTCTGAAGACTCTCATCTGATAGACATCTTCTGGTGACTCCTCTGCCAGACTCCTCTGGTCAGACCTTCTCTGGTCGGCCTCATCTGGTACAACTCATCTGATACCCCAAATTAGCTAACTCTCTACGGCTAACACTTTACAACATAGCTTCTGTTGAAACTTCAGCTCAGCAGATTACCTACTTCACATATGACTTCACAATTCTCCACCTCAGATGAGAAGTATCAATCCTCTCCTCCTCTCCTCCATGCTTCAGCTCGGGCCTAAGGAACATCCCATACACTCATCTTTACCAATTCAACACAGAATTTGAATTTCGTACCTGGTAAAGACTTTGTACACATATCTGCAGCATTGTCCTCTGTAGATATCTTCTGGATCAGAACCACTCCTTTATCAATGATTTCCCTCACAAAATGCAACCTTACATCAATGTGCTTTGATCTCTCATGGAACACTTGATGTTTAACCAGATGAACTGCACTCTGATTATCACAATGAATGACCACAGCCCTTTGACTTATGCCAAAATCCTTGATAATGCCTTTCAACCACAAAGCCTCCTTAACAGCCTCTGACACTGCAACAAACTCTGCTTCTGTAGTAGACAATGTAACTCCACTCTGCAGAACAGATCTCCAGCTCACAGCAGTATTGTACAGAGTAAAAATATATCCTGTTAAAGATCTTCTGGTGTCCAGATTAGCAGCAAAATCAGAATCTACAAATCCTTCCAGTGGACTCTTCTGGTCAGTCATCCTTTCAAACATCAAACCCAGATCAGATGACCCTTTAAGGTATCTGAATATCCATTTCAAAGCTTCCCAATGTAATCTTCCAAGATTAGCCATGTATCTGCTCACCATACTCAATGAATAAGCCAAGTCTGGTCTGCTGCAGACCAGAGCATACATCAGGCTTCCAACCCCACTTGCATAAGGCACTTTCATCATAGTCTTCTTCTCTTCATCAGACTTTGGCTCCATTTCCTTAGATAATTTGAACTGTTGTCCCAGAGGAGTTGCCACAGCTCTACTCTCATGCATGTTAAACCTCTTCAGGACCTTCTCAATGTAACTCTTCTGGGACAAGAATAGTCTTCCAGCCTTTCTGTCCCTATGAATATCCATTCCAAGAATCCTTTTAGCATTTCCCAAATCCTTCATATCAAATCTTGCACTTAGCTTCCTTTTGATACTCTGAATCTTCAGAATACTCTTACTGACAATAAGCATGTCATCTACATAAATCAGAAGATAGGCTATCACATCATTACCTTGTCTTTCCAGGTATACACAAGTATCATACTTGCTCCTTACAAAACCAATGGATAGCATAACTTCATTAAACTTCTTGTGCCACTGTCTTGGACTTTGCTTGAGGCCATACAATGATTTCTTGACCAGGCACACTTTCCCTTCACTCCCTGGTTCAACAAACCCTTCTGGCTGGTGCATGTACAAGTTTTCAATAAGATCCCCATGCAGAAAAGCTGTCTTGACATCAAGTTGCTGTAGCTCCAGATCCTCTTGGACAACTCTACTGAGAAGTAGCCTGATTGAACAATGCTTAACAACAGGTGAGAAAACCTCATTGTAATCAATTCCTTCCCTCTGAGTAAATCCTCTGGCAACTAGCCTGGCTTTAAACCTCACCTGATCTTTCACACCAGATTCAAGTTTCCTTTTAAACAACCATTTACAACTGATTAGCTTCTGCCTTGGTGGCTTATCAACAAGAATCCAAGTATGATTCTTCTTAAGAGACTCCATCTCTTCTGTCATGGCTGTAACCCATGACTCCCTATCATCACACTCAAGGGCTTCCTTGTAACTCTTAGGTTCTTGGTACTCTATGGCCTCTGCTGTAACAAGTGCATAGAAGACCAGATCCACGCGGCCAAACCTTGCTGGAGGATGTATTTGTCTTCTGGTTCTGTCTCTTGTCAGACTATAATTTCTCAAGTCTGCTTCTGGCACTTCTTCCTCCCCTTCTGCAGGTGCACTATCCTCATCTGATGACCCATTCTCTCCTGTTACCTGCTCTGGTTCAGAACCAGATGCACTCTCATGACTGTCATGATCAGGCTCCACCTCAACTTGAGTAATTGGCTCAGAAATAACACCATCCATCTCTTCAGCTGATGGTTCTCTCTCACCTCCACCTGACTTGTATCCCATCTGTGATTCATTAAACACAACATCTCTGCTGGTAATACACTTCTGGTTTCCAGGCTCCAGACACCACAACTTATACCCCTTAACACCCTTTGGATACCCAATGAAGACACACTTTAAAGCTCTAGGTTCAAGTTTGTCTTGCCTCACATGAACATAAGCTAGGCATCCAAACACTTTCAACTTTGAGTAATCTGATATCTTTCCATACCAAACCTCATCTGGGGTTTTAAACTCAATAGCAGATGATGACACTTTATTAATGAGATAAACAGCTGTATTAACAGCTTCCCCCCAAAAACTCTTAGGTAAATGAGCATCAGATAACATACACCTAACCCTTTCCAAAATAGTTCTATTCATTCTCTCTGCTAGACCATTCTGCTGGGGGTTTGAAGGAACAGTTTTATGCCTAGTAATACCCTTATCCCTATAGAATTGTTGAAACTCCTCTGATAGGAATTCAAGCCCATTATCAGTCCTTAAGTGCTTGATAGTCCTGCCCCTCTTATTCTCAAGTTCAATCAACCATTCTTTGAACTTAGAGAAGGCATCACTCTTCTGTTTAAGAATGTAAACCCAAACCTTTCTGGAATAATCATCAATAAGGGTAAGGAAATACCTGCCTCCACCATGAGTGGATACCCTAGCTGGTCCCCATACATCAGAATGTATGTAATCCATAACCTCCTTGGTGGTATGCTTTCCCTTCTGGTATGCTTGCTTCTTTGATTTCCCAAGAACACACCTCTCACAGAATTCCAGCTTACATATCCTTTTCCCAGGGATTGCTCCCTTCTTGGATAACTCCACCAGACCCTTCTCACCAACATGTGCCAATCTCTTGTGCCACAAATTGACCTCAGAAGACCCCATGGTAACATCAGCTGATCCTGTTACAGTTCTTCCAATCAAAGTATACAAACCATTCTTGATCATACCCCTCATAACAACTCTTCCAGATTTGGTTATTGACAGAACTCCCTTTTCTGTCTTGAATTCAAAGCCCTTAGAATTCAAAGTACCAAGAGAAACAAGATTTCTCTTTAACTCAGGAACAAACCTGACCTCAGATAAGATCCTATCAACTCCATCAAACATCTTGATCTTGATAGAACCAGATCCCTGCACCCTACAGCTCTCATCATTACCCAAAAGAACAAGACCTCCATCAATCTTCTCAAGATCCAGAAACCAGTCTTCATGTGGACACATATGAAAAGTACACCCTGAGTCCAGGACCCACTCTTGACTTAGTCTCTCATGACTAACCATCAAGACCTCTGCACTATCATATCCTTCAACCTCCACAACAGCTGCATCTCCATCTTGATCACCTTGATTGTCTTTCTTCCTTCTTTCAGGGCAATTCTTTCTCAGATGACCTTCCTTATGGCAAGTGAAACACTTCCTCTTCTCAACAAAATCAGACTTCTTCCCACCCTTGTTCCCTTTTCCACCATCCTTCTTCTTGGACTGAAACCACTTCTTCTTCTTGGATTGAACTTTCAATCCTTCAGCAGGCTTCTTCCCATCAGTTTGGATCTGTAGAAACTTGGTTTTCAGGGCAGTTTGAACATCATCAAATTTCACCTGATCTTGTCTGCCAAATAACAAGGCATCCTTGAAATTTTCAAGAGACTTGGGTAGTGCATTCAACAGCATCAATGACTTGTCTTCATCATCGATTGTAACATCCAAACTCTCCAGATCATCCACCAATCTTTTGAACTCGTCCAACTGATCACCAAGATTCTTATCTTCACTCATTTTGAAGACTTGAAGCTTCTGTTTCATGTATAACTTGTTCGTAACAGACTTGGTCTGGTATAACTGCTCCAACTTATTCCAGATTCCAAGAGCGGTTTCCTCCTTCGATACTTCCCTCAATGGCTTGTCCCCAAGACACAAGATAAGCGCACTGTGTGCCTTTCTCTTGTTCTCCTCCACCTTCGCCGGATTAGATCCAGAAGCCACCTGAGCCGGTGGCAACAAGGCTTCGTACAACCCATTGTGTACCAGGAGTGCCTTCATCTTGATCTTCCATAAGCTGAAATCGTTCTTCCCCGTGAACTTCTCAATGTCGAACTTGGTTGCAGCCATGATTCCTCCACTTCCCACAGACGGCGCCACTTGTTAATCGATTTTGGATTCACAAGAAAACTTGTTTCCGGGAATCGGAATATGAAAGCAATAAGAACGAAATTGAAATCACACAAGAACACCAGATTTACGTGGTTCGGAGATGAATACTCCTACGTCCACGGGATCCGAGAGGATATCTTTTCACTAAGATAGGAATTGGAAGTTACAAGCGCTCAATCTCACAATCACTCTGTGTATTCGCTCAAAAATGATGAAGTTCTTAGTTCTCTCAGCTAAGAACCTCCTTTTATAGATACAGAGATCGAGCTGAATCCCTAACTTGATTCAGTTGTAACAACCCCAATGTAAGCAGTTATCCAGCTGGCTTAACAGATTCAATAACCGCTTCAGTTGTTTCAGTTAGAACCGCCCTTTCGCAAGCTTCAATTTGGTGTAACTCCCGTATTTGCACATTGGACCAGACGACACGACCTCCTCTGGCTCTGGTCAATTACACCAGATGACTCCAAGACCAGACCTCCTCTGATAGGACTCCTCTGGTGGACCTCATCTGGTGAACCTCCTCTGAAGACTCTCATCTGATAGACATCTTCTGGTGACTCCTCTGCCAGACTCCTCTGGTCAGACCTTCTCTGGTCGGCCTCATCTGGTACAACTCATCTGATACCCCAAATTAGCTAACTCTCTACGGCTAACACTTTACAACATAGCTTCTGTTGAAACTTCAGCTCAGCAGATTACCTACTTCACATATGACTTCACACAATTAATCTTTGGGGAGCAGCTTTCGAAACCCTTCCTCAATCACTTTTTGAATTTTGGAATAATCAACCAATCCAGTGGTGGCAGATCCGCAGGAAAAGTGAATCCAGAAGTCACATTGAGAACAGTGGAAAGCCATTTCATCAGGTGCAAAGCCTTGAATGATTTGTTTGCAAAGTCCACAACGCTCATGCCTTCCATGGGTAAGCATCCTAGTAAGAGTGAGAGGATGACTGGGATGAATTTTGTCGTCAGCAAGAGTTTTGCCGAACTTGACTTTGGACATATGCCCAACCGAGGGAATACAGTTGACATGAAAGTATTGCTCACACGCATGACATCCATAGTACCACAGTTTAAGATCGATTTCTTGCTCACATACCTCGCAAAATACCTCTTGCAGCTTATTATCTTCGTGGCTCATTATCAACTCCAGAGGATGCTCGTCAAATTTATGGCGAGTCTTGTTGGGCAGAAGAGCACACCTAACATGTATACTGAAATCACAGGCCACACATCTAAAGGTATCCAAATATAAGGATTCACCGGAACAACAACTGACTACTGGGATCAAAGTTTTGATGACTGGGAGAACTTGGTAAAGAAGGTGTTGCCTATGCGATGCGTGTTTGATTATTTTTGGTGTTAACGCGCACTCTATATCGCAAAAACCAAATGGGACCTCCTCTTCATTTAAGAGGACATACATAAATCCATTGTTAGGACGACGACAATAATAACAAAAAAATACTGAGCCAAATAATTTTTTGATGCAGGCATCTGAAATATCATTATGATCATGGACTGCAGTCAGAGATAGCGTATTTGTAGAGAGAAGTTTGATACTAGTGGGAAGACGGTTTGCACAGATATGATGGGCCAGGAAATGGCAGCCGTCGGAATGACATCTGTAAAATGAAGATGACATCATATGATCAATGGGTTGTACGCATACATCGCACACTAAATCTTCACCAGCTTCTCTGCAACTACTAGTGACATCGACAAGGATCAATGGATGTTTGTGTACTAATTGGGCTGAACTTGATGGATTTCTTTCAGTGAATCTGCGGATTACCAAGCTTGGAAATGCATCATCCTCTTGTGGTAGTTGGATTAATTCTTCTATTGCGTCTGCACATTCAGTAGGAGAAAACATTTTTTAAGGCCACCAACTGTGAGTAGGTGAAAAATTAAACTAGAACACTTGTGTTACAAGCTCTCAAATGTAGGATTTTTTTATTTTTTTTAAATTATCAATTTTAACACAAAATTGACAAAAGCTATCCAATTTTTTACTTTTTCTAGGTGAGCCGCACATAATGTTTTTACTTTTTGTACCTTTGATGTCCTAAAAATATTATTCCTCTAGTAAATTTATATATCTTCAAATAGAATGTACTTACCTCCCTCTCCGAACACTCTTCACAGTTGATCTTCTCGTGTTTTAGCGAACAAATTTTTTATTAGTACGTACTTAAAATGATAAAGTGATTTTTAAGGTAGGGTACGATAGATCTATCGCTTCACTATTATAAAATAATTTTAAAATTATTTATCATTTAAAATGCTAATAAAATACTCGCTCGCTAAAACACGAGAAAAAATCAACTGTGAAAAGTATGAAAATCAAACCATAACATTATAAGAACTGAAAACTACTGAAGCTAAAACCAAACCAACTCCGGTGAACGTTTTCCTCTAGAGTAATATTTATTTTACACTCCTAGAGGGAGTGAGGGTAATATAAAGATGCATACTGACATATAAAGGTTGTTAAAATAAAATGAATCAAGCTTGAAGACTATTCATCCCTTAGAAAAAAAACGACATGCTGCATATATTAATAGAAAGTATATATAGTGAATACTCTAAAGGTTAAATTTTAAATATAAAACTTAAATTGGAAACTATATATAGTGAATAATTATGAGAGTGGATGACTTACTAGTTTGAAGATCCTCCATATTTGACTTTGCACAAGTTATATGCGCGATATAATAGTTTTCACAACAGAAGTAGACCCCATTGTAGCGAAGACGCCACGGCTCACCACAAATAAAGCATTCTGCGCCGGAACTGTTTAATATATTAGTAGAATATGTGAGAATATACGGGTGAGGTTGATTTCGTAATCTCACAATGATAGGCAGAATGGTACAATCTTGATGAACCCAGAAATCACATTCCTGGCAGTAGAAGAAGAAGCCTTCTTGTTCTTCACCACACGCATCACATTGACATAATATTTCTTTACAAAAGACTACGAGTGGGTGAGAATTGTGGCTTATGTGGTTGCTCTTGATCTCCACTGCTTTCGTCGACAAAGGATGGAGATCGAACTTGCACTTGGAATAATTCCTGTACTTGTAGGCGAAACCCTCAGTTCGTTGTTCAAGACTAAGGGTATCGGAATGACCATGATGGTAGAATTGTTGGGGCAGTTGCGCGCATGGTTTGTGCAGGAAAAAGTTGCAATTAGCATCTACGCTGCAAGTGTAGGAGGGACTGTGTAGAATAGGCAACCCGCAAATACTACACGTGTAAGGCTTAGGGTCATCAAAATCATTCAGTTGAAAGAAACTCAAGGGGTGGTCGTGGCTAAAATGGGCAATGCACTCCATCTCACTATATATTGATTCGTGAAAATATCAAGAATTTGTAGTAAGGTTGAAATTTGAGGGGTAAATTAAATAATGAAGGCTAATACTGAAACAAGTAGCTAAAGAAGGAGTATATATATGCATTTGGAATTGGAGTGTCAATCCATATATTTATAGACATGTGGAATCTCACTCCTATTATTTCTTGTATAAAAAGCTCAAGAAAGCATATATATAAACCCACCATTACAAGTTAGGAATATCTAAAAGAGCTGGTAGTTGTTATATAATAAATAAATGTTGTAATTTTCTAATGTTCTAAAAGCGTTAAAGGTTGAAGCAAGCATATTATTTGCTTCTTGTTTTAGTAAGGAACATATATACTTAAAAATTAAGTAAAATTAATAATGATGTTTCTTTAACAAACAAAGACTTAAATCGAAATAATTCTTAAACGGGGGCAACTGTGGGAAAAAATTGCAATCAGCTAGCATCATTGCTGCAAGTGTATAGGAGGGGCTTTTTAAAATTGGCAACCCACAAATTCTACACTTTTAAGGTTTAGGATCCTCAAGATCATTCAGTTGAAGGAAACTCCATGGGTGCTCGTGACTAAAATGGTTAATGCACTTCATGTACTACTGATTCGTGGTGAATAAATAAACATGCCATTTTAATTTGCAACATACAAATAGGAGCAACCCACGCAAATACCAAATAAACATGAAAGTAATTTATAAACTCAATCTAAAAAAATTATTTTGCTACAGTTTGAACATGTTAGTTGTTGGTTAGGAGGTTGTTTGTCCCAGAATTTTCCATAACTAACACGATGAGGTGGCAAAATACAAGTTGGCAAAAGAGATTAGTTATAACTCCCTCCCAACAGCAACATATAAAGCCTCAAAGTTAAAAAAAACACACATTATTCATTTTGCAATATAGAGTTATACCTATTCTTTGCTCTATATCTTGTAAATGATTTATCTTAGTGTTGATCAATAAAGAAATTGTAGAGTTCCATAGTTAATGTAGACTAATTTTAGTCAAACCATGTAAATCTTGTGTCTTCTTTATGCATTCAAGTCGGTTTTCATTTCAATCTTCATTGTTGTTTCAATTGTGAAAAGCTAAATTCACAACAATATTTTTAAGGATAGTAGTTATAAGAATAAATTATGTACTTTTCTCATGTTCTAAAATGGTTAAAGGTTTAAACAAGTATATTATTTACTTCTCGTTTAAGTAAGGAACATATATACATATAATAAGAATATGATGTTTCTTTCGCAACAAGAGAATATGAAAAAATTACAGTTTTGGTCCTTAAAATTAACGGATTAGACCAAAACTGCAAAAAAGGGACTACTTTTGCCCATAAGTGTCAAAAGTATTTTGAACTCATTCTCTTAGAACCAAAAGTGCAATTTTCTCAATTAATGCACTCTATCTCACCATTGATTCCAATTCGTGACAAGAGCTAATCGAGTGTGAAGCGTGAAGGGTGAAATTTGAGGGGTGTATCAAATTATGAAGGATAGGAGGACAAAATGCATTTGAAATTGGAGAATATGATATGTCAATTCATATATGGATAGGCATGTTGTAGTATCTCACTCCTATCTTGTATAAAAAGCACAAGAAAGCATGAACCCTTAAGACATATCTAAAAGGGTAGTTGTAGGAATAATGTTGTACTTTTCTCATATGTTTTAAAATGGTGCAAGGTAGAAGCAAGCATATTACATACTTCTTGTTTTAGTAAGGAACGTATTGTAAAATCTCTATAAATTAATTCTGGCGAGACCTTGAAATTTTATTATTTTAGTGAGTTATTAGTTAATGATAAATTAATAATATCACTACAAAAAATTTGATATTTAGTGATAGTAATCTTGTCACTATAATTTCTCTAGATCTTATCATTAAAAAACATTTTCTGTTATTAAATTCTTTTAACAGAAAAAATAAGGGTTAATTGCGTTTTTGGTCCCGAGAATTGACCCAAAACACATTTGGTACCTATGTGCAGAACTAGTCCTTTTTTTGCAGTTTTGGTCCCATCAGTTAGTTTTTAATGAAAATCTTGACCAAAATTAACTTTTAAATAAACTTAAAATAAAAATAATATTTTTGAACAAAATAATAATTACTTTAAAATCTGGGGATAAAATTGTACTCCCTCCGTCTCGGAGTAAGTTTTCCACTTTTCATTTTGGATCGTCCCACAATAATTTTTTCATTCCAAAAATAACAAAAACAACACTCTATTACATATAATTTTTAACCTTTAAGTTCACACAATATTACCAAAAATATCATATTTTTTTTCACTTTTCAACACTATTTCACTACAAAAAAAACACTGTTCTGCGACGGAATTTGCGACGGAAAATCCGTCGCAAACAGTGTTTTGCGACGGATTCTGCGACGGACACGTATCCGTCCCTAAAACAGCCGTAGCAAATTTTTGCGATGGATTTTGCACTCCGTCGCAAATTAACGACGAACAAATCCGTCGCAAACTTGGCGGGTCAGACCCGGCCGGGTCGCACAGAATTTGCGACGGACTGTAGTCCGTCACAAATCTTTCGGGTTAGACCCGTTCGGGTCAACAACATTTGCGACGGCCACATTCCGTCGCAAATGTTTATATATTTATTTTTTTATTTTTTTCTGTTATAATTTGCGACGGTCTGTTTTCCGTCGCAAAATTCAAAATTTGCGACGGAGTTTGGCCGTCGCAAATTACCGAGCCTATACAAAAAAAAAGTGGCTCGCGTGGTTCGAGCCCGGGCACCCGGGGCGAGCGGGGCGGGCGCGGACCACTGGGCCACCCGGCCCATTCTTTGTTATATGCGGCCCACCTTCTATATTAGTCTTATTAGACCTTGAACAATTAATCCATTTTTGTGTCTAAGGGGAATCGAACACGGGACCTCTTGTGTAAGAGGAGGGGGCGCGCGCCACAAGGGCACAAGCTACTTTCGTTCATTTTTATGCAATTAATTGTATATGTATTCAAATTAAGTCATTTTTTTTTTATAATTCACCAAATTAATTTATTTTCGTATCTAAGTTGTTTATTAAAATATTTTGACCAACTATTTTTTTTATTTTGTAAAATTATTTATTTCGACAATGCATAATTTTATAATTCGTTCATTTGTACGCAATTAATTGTATATGTATCCAAATTGACTCATTTTTTTCTATAATTCACCAAATTAATTCATTTTTGTTTCTCACTTGTTTTTATAAATGTTGTGGCCATTTAATTTTTATTAGTTTGGTAAAATTATTTATTTCGACTCCCGCTTAAAATTATAATTCGTTCATTTGTACGCAATTAATTGTATATGTATCCAAATTGACTCATTTCTTTTCTATAATTCACCAAATTAATTCATTTTTATTTCTCACTTGTTTTTATAAATGTTGTGGCCATTTAATTTTTATTAGTTTGGTAAAATTATTTATTTCGACTCCCGCTTAAAATTATAATTCGTTCATTTGTATGCAATTAATTGTAAATGTATCCAATTGACTTGTTTTTTTCCATAATTCACCAAATTAATTCATTTTCGTTTCTAACTTATTTTTATAAATATTGGGGCCATTTAATTTTTATTTTTTCTATAAAATTATTTATTTCGACTCCTGGTTAAAATTATAATTCGTTCATTTGTATGCAATTAATTGTATATGTATCCAAATTGACTCATTTTTTTTTCATAATTCACCAAATTAATTCATTTTCGTTTCTCACTTGTTTTTATAAATATTGTGTCCATTAAATAAAAGTAAATTCAAACTAAAATAAATTCACAAATTTATAAATTAAAATAACAATTCAAAAATTAAATTAAAGTAACAATTCAAACTGAAAAAAAATTGTACTTCATAGTTATTAAAAATCAATTTTTTTTAACCATCGGAATTAAATCCGTCTTCCTCTTCCTCCTCATCCTCGCCTAGGTTAACAATCGGCGGGATCGGCGGCATCGGTGGCGCAGGCATTTGCGCTCGTGGCATTGAATCAGAGGCGAATATCTGCCACCACGCCTGCATGGCGGCTGTATACTCCTGCACCTCGACCCGATACCGCTCCATCTCGGCCGTATACCTGTCATGCGCCTCTCGCTGCTGCCTCTCATACACTTTCTTCTCTCGCTGCTGCCTCTGCATGTTCTTCATCTGCTCCCCCACCGTGACAAGCTGCCTCTCGACCTCACTGGGATGAGAGTCGATGGAAGACTGAGAGGAGGATGAGCCTGAGCCACGAGGTCGGAAAAAGTTCTTTCCGAAGCTGCCCAATCCTGCGAACCGCCCCTTTTTAGCCTTGACGTTCTTGAAGTACAATTTATTTTGAACGTCAACAGAAGGCTGTGTGGGGGGCATCGACCCCGACCCCTCTGCCGTTTCCTCAGGTTGAGGCTGAGAGGCAAAGTACTCGAGCATCTTTCTCCGCAAATTAATTATACAAAATATTAATAAATTGAACACAAAATATTAAAAAATACTTTTAATATTAAAAATTTAAATAATACTATTAATATTAAAATAATACTTACGTGGATCTCGATGGTACTGCCGTAGGTAGACTTCCCAGTCTCCTCGATGAATGGGTGGGCGAGCTGCAATCTCTCAAAATGAGAGGACTCGCGTCCTTGCTCCGCCGCCTAATTAGAAAAAAAGATAGTAAAAATTAATAACACTCATAAAAATTAGGGAAAAAAATAATATAAATTCAAAAACTACAAAATTGAAGACGAAACATACAAATCTCAACCCGTGCTCATAAATGGACCGAGAACCGGCCCGATGTCTCGCCATCCCTTCTCCATCAGGGTCACTACGCCGATTCGCCTTGTTTTTCGCCGACTTCTCTTTGAATGCAGGAGAATCCCAGTACCGGAGGAATTGGTCCCAAATCGGCCGCCTTTCACTGTCAGTCCCCATGTCGGTGGCCACTCCATCCTTGTACCACCTCTCCCTCATTCTGTAAAGAAGGTCTCTGTATCTTTCTGTCGCATATTTTTCAAAATTCCTCAACATTTGGTCATCGTGCTCCGGTGCCCAGACACATTCTTTCTGCAATTACAATTTAAATATAAATATTTGTTTATATATTTGATATTAATAAACGGTGAATTAATAAATTAAATTAATACGTTAAACTCCTCGAAGTATGTCTTTTTTCTTGCATCGGACACTAACCCCCAACTGTAAGCGGTGGGCTCGAATCCACCGCGAAAGATGGACTTGGAAACCTGATTAGCAGCCTCATGACCCGTAATCCAACTGTAAAATTAAAACTTCAAAGTTAGTAAAATAACTAGGTTTTAATTAATAAAAAAATTGAGTATAAAATATTAAAACTTACGTATGACCACATGGCTGAACAGGCATCCATGCTTGAACAACCGGATGCTGGCGGAAGGAGGATGAGCCCTCAGCAGTCTGCTGTGAGGAGGAGGAGGAGGAGCCCGCACCAGGCTGTGAAGAGGTCTCTGATAGAAACATCGGCCTGAAAATAGGTGGAACCACGGGTCTTAGTGAGGCCCGTCGTCTCCTCCCTCCTCAGTACCTCACTAAGACCCGTGGTTCCACCTATTTTCAACCATGTTCTTGGGCTCAATCAAGGACACATAGCAACTGAATAAGGCAGCCAAGTTAAGAGTTCTCCTAGTCTGGACACCCTTAGTTGGATCTCCAAGGATCAGGTCATTGGGGTGATCAACCAGGGTCTTCCTTCCCGTGGTCTTGCCTGGTTGATCATCTTCTGCAGTACCTTGGTGATTATCACCACCTGCAGAAGAGCTTCCCCCTACAGGAGTTCCAACCTCTTCTGGTCCTGCTCCTTGTGAAGGCTTCTGCTTCAGAGAACCAGGAGATGGGTCATCATCTGAATCAGAATCAAGAATAGGTGGATTGACTTTGATTACTCTGGGTGTAGTCTGATTCTGTGTCTCATCAGAAGACTTAGAGTCCACCTTGCACTCAAAAGCAGATTCATAAAAAACAACATGGGGTGTTTCTTCCACACAAAGTGAATTCTTATTAAAAACTCTAAAAGCTTTACTGGTGCTGGAATATCCTAAGAATATTCCATCATCCACTTTGGCATCAAAAGTTCTTAATTTAGATTTCCCATTGTCATGGATGAAACACTTACATCCAAAAACATGAAAGTATGAAACCGATGGGGTTTTACCTTTCCATACCTCATATGGAGTCTTGTTATGTCTCTGGGCAATTAGGCACCTGTTCTGAGTATAGCAAGCTGTATTGATGGCCTCTGCCCAAAATCTCTGTGGAGTGTTGTACTCTGCCAGAAGTGTTCTTGCAGCTTCTTTGAGGGTCCTATTCCTCCTTTCTGCTACTCCATTTTGTTGGGGTGTTCTGGCAGCAGATGTCTCATGAAAAATCCCATGGTCCTTGCAATAATCTACAATGTGTGAATTCAAAAACTCTGTCCCTTTGTAACTTCTGATTCTGACTATGCTCTGGTTCTGCTCATTCTGAATCTGATTGAAGAATTCTGGCAGCTTAGTCATGGTTTCATTTTTCTTAAACAAGAACACTACCCAAGTGTATCTTGAAAAGTCATCTACTACCACCAAGGTGTACTTCCTTCCACTGAAACTAAGAGGAGAAACAGGTCCAAACAGGTCCATGTGAAGTAGTTGAAGTACTCTGGTTGTGGTTGTGCTCTGGACATCCTTAAAGGAAGTCTTGGGTTGTTTACCCTTCTGGCATGAACCACAAACCTGATTCTTCTTAAACACTTCATTAGGAAGACCTCGAATGAGACCTTTTCTGGCAATCTTGTTAAGTGTTTTGAAGTTAAGATGACACAATCTCTTGTGTCAAATCCAGCTGTTCTCTGCAGATCCTTTTGCAACCAGGCAAGCATTTCTTGGGCAACTGCTAAAATCTGCAAGATAAATGTTACCTTTCCTCAAGCCTATTAGCAAGATATCATTATAATCAGAAGAGAAAACAGTGCATGAATCACTAGAGAACTTCACTGAGTATCCCTTGTCACAGAATTGGGATACTGATAGCAGATTATGCTTGAGTCCTTCAACATAGTAGACTTCATCTACAGATACTCCATTGAAGGTCAACTTTCCAACTCCTCTGGTGACTCCATATTTGTTGTCACCAAACATCACTCTTGGTCCATTCAATGGCTTGAAATCTTGGAGATTATCCTTCTGGAAAGTCATGTGCTTGGAACATCCACTATCAATGTACCAGACATGGTTGCTTGAAAGTCCTTTCTCCAATGGGCTCTTGTCTACCTGTAGAGAAATCAATTAGGTCCCCTACTAGTGCTGGGTCCTGATTGGTTACTTGCAGGTTTTGTAGGAATCCAAAGATAAAGATCATCCCTTGCTGGATGAGGAGATCTTATCTTCCTTCCAAATCTATCTACCAGCACATGTCCTCTTACAATGACATATTGAGCTACTGGTCTGATAAGGACACCTTTCCTATAAACAGGTCTGGTGTACCTTTTCTCAAATCTGGCCTTTGGAATGGCCTGCCTCGAAGACATGGTCTTAAAGGTCTGGTTGTAAGGATACATCCTAGAAGAACCATCTCTGGTGTCATAACTACCCAGATCAGTTGGTTTTCTATAGATGGGTCTGGAAGACCTTCTCTGGTTCTGAAGATTGGATCTATTCTGATGATAAGATTCCTTCTGAGGTTTCCTGTTCTGGAATCTTCTTGGAGCATTCCACCTTTGAGATCCCTGATTCTGATTGAGGTTCTCTGGTTCAGTGTACCTCCTCTGGTATCTCCTATTCTGATTAGATTTTTCATAGAGTCTCCTTTTGTTGGTCCCCTAATCTGCTTAGGTTCCACTATGTTAGGATTCCTCTGAGGTTCTCTAATCAGATTAGGCATCTAAACAGAACCATCAATCTTCATAGGTTCTCTTTTCTGACTTGTATGCTCTAGAATCTTTTCTTACAGAACATTCACCTCTTCTGGATTATGTTTTGAATCATCAGCAGGGGGGTCCCATTTCCAACCAGGTCTGTGAACCACCATGCGATCAGAAGGATCCTCTTCATTCCGGAGTTCCACAAGTTCACCAGATCTTATAGACTTATTTTTAGTAAAGCAATATGTATGAGATCTTTTAATAATTCCAGGATATCCTAAACCACTCTTATCATTTATACGTTGAGAAGATCCTGAAATAATAGATAGAACATCTGGTTTCAAGGAATCTTCTCTGGGCACAGGTAACTCAATAGTTTGCTCAACTTGTTTTCCTTTGATAAGAGTCTGGTATTTGGCTCTAAGCTCATTGAGCTCATCCTCCTGAGAATTCTTTTCCTTCATGATTTGATCTACCAGAGTATCTCTTTCTTTGATCTTATCCTGAAGTTCAGAGACTTCTTTGGAATGATCTTTCATGAGTTCTCTGGTGGATTTTTGTTCATGAGATAAGGATTGAACTTCAGTTCTGAGCCTACCATTCTCTTTCTCAAGTTTTTGACAAAGTTGAACACAATTTTGGAGATCTGATAGCATTTGCTGCATATCAGACTCTCTGGAGTTACCAGATGAATTAGAGGATTCAGTATATTTGGAATCAGATAAGACTAAGGTGGTTTCTTGTACCTTATTGATGTCTGCCATCAGACATACATCATCATCAGATCCGAAATCAGAAGAAGAAGAACTGGAACTAGTATCCTCCTCCTCTGCTTCTGCCAGCAATGCTCTCGTATCTGCATATCTCCTATCTCTCTTGATCCTTTTCTCTTCTCTTTCCCTAGGAGTAAGTTGAGGACAATCTTAACTGTAGTGACCAGTCTTGTTGCATGTGTAACAGGCATTGTCTCCTCTGGGACTAGGACTTGGCTCTCTCCTCCTCTGGTTGTAGTCTGATCTGGCTGGACTACTTTCTCTCCTCTGGTAGTCAGGTCTGCCAGACCTACCATCCCTCCTCTGATAATCTGATCTCCCAGAGTTGCCAGGGTTGTCATCTCTCCTCCTCTCTGGAGTTCTGAATCTGGTCTCCCTTGAGTCTCCAGATGTCTTCTCCTTCTCTGCAGGCTTGAAGGAACTCTTCCTGTCTCTGGTAGACTCCTTCCAATGCCTTTTGTACCTGCCATATTTTGAACTCATTTTATCTAATTTACGAGTTAGAAGTGCTACCTGCTCCTTAAGGCTCAAGTCATCTGCAGTAGACTCCTTTGGCTTGACATCAGGCTTGATGGTTGAAGAGAATGCAACACCTTTCTGACCAGAAGAGGAAATCTCTTCTATTTGATCCTCCTCTTGAAGATCATACTCATAGGCTTTGAGATCAGAAAACAGAAGATGATGATCCAGAGTATTGAGATCCTTGTTGTCCTTGATCACAGTGACTTTAATTCTCTACCTGCTGGTTAGTGAACGCAAGATTTTACTATTAATTTCCTTTTCAGAGTAGGTCTTACCTAAGGCACTAGTTGTGAGACGCATGTCAAACTGGTCAATGGTCTCGTCTGGTTTCATCTTGAAAGTATCAAATGAGTGTTGAACAACTTGGAGCTTGTTGTCTTTGATCTTCTCTGTTCCCTCACAGAGTAGTGCAAGTTTATCCCACATCTCCTTGGCAGTGGCACACGTTCTGACCTTTTCAATCACCTCTTTAGTAAGTGTGTTGATGATCTCTGTTCTTGCCACCTGGTCCAAGTTGTAGAGCTTTATTTCATCGTTGTCAAGCTCATCTTTCTTTTCGAGGATTCTTTGCCTGGGGACTCTATCCTCTGCAGTTTTCTGGGCAGCTTCACTAGTTTCTTCCCTAGACTCTGACCTGCCACAATCAATACGAGTCCAGTAAAATTGAATGGGTCCACTTTCTACCACATCTAACATGCGGTGGTGAATAGCTCCAAGATGATTGCTCATCATGAAGCTCCAGTGGCTGTAATCCTCGAAAGAGAATTATGGAAGCTTACGGCTCTTGTATGAAGATTTTGCAGACATTTTTGATAAAATTAGGGATATAACAAGAACTTGAACAAAAACACTAAAGAGCAATGGATCTGCCCAGTGACCACCAAAAGCTTTTCAAAGCAGTGGTCATTGTACACACTGCTCTGATACCACTTGTTGGTCCCACTAGTTAGATTAATTGCGGAAGCTTAAGTTAAATGTCTTTCAAATTCATTTTACAAGAGAACAAAAACCAATAAGAGAATAAGTAAATGAAAGCAATAAAGAACACACGATATATAGTGGTTCGGATTTGAATATCCTACGTCCACTCTCCCTTTTATCCAAGGGGTCTCACTATCAACCAACTCACTTACTTACTCACTGGAATTGGGAAGTACCAGTTCCTTCTTACAACCTCTTTAGATTTAACTTCAATCTAAAGATCAACAGCCTTCAACCTTATCTGGTAGATGAACAGGTTGAGGTTTCAACAACTCCTTAAGAGTAGATATATATTATGAACAATAAGAGTGCTAAGAGTGATTATCAAAAGCTTGGATAGACTTATGCGCGTATGGTGTCTCTCTAGAGCTTTTTCTTGAACTGCACTCTTGTATTTATAGAGGGGATTAGGGCTAGCCGTTGGAGGGCTAATCCAATCAGATCCTCTATTTAAGGAAGCCTTAATCAATCAATTCCCTAATTGATTGATTGGGTTGGTGGGATCCTTGGATTGATTATCTTCAAAACTTTCCAATCCTGATCTTGTTGACTTGATTTGAATCACCAACGGTCAATAACTTCCTCTGCCTAACTCTGATTCTCTCCAGAGAAGGCAAGACCAGACACCAGGCAACCTCGGTGTCTTCTGGTCCTCATCTGGTCAACAACCAGAATACTCAGTAGAAACAGGGGATCAAACTGAGCATCTTTTGTTCTACCAGACTCGTCTGGTCCGGACTCGTCTGGTCTGGGGAAGGTCCTCTGCCTCTGGTCAGATCTTATCTGGTGACGTCTTCTGGTGGAGTCCTCTGGTGAAGTCCTCTGGTGGGGTCTTCTGGTGAAGTCTTCTGGTCTGGCAGTTCCCCCTAGACTAAGTCCTAATCTAAACCATCATCTGGCTAACAGGTCCAGATGGTCCTATTATATCTTCTGGTTTGTTTTAACTCATCAAAACTAACAACTTTTATCCTAACAGTACCTTGTACTTTTCCCTGAGATGCTTATCCAAAAAGCCCTTCGTCAGGTTCTGGCATGAAGATCTGGCAAAGATCTTGAATGATTCAACGGCTTCTCCTTCCTTATACTTTAGGGGATCCACTCATTCCGAGGAAATATTTCCAAAAAGACTGCAAAAATCGTGATTCGAGAAAATAACATCCTCTTTGTCAAGCTTGGAGGAGATGTGGTCATCGTGGATCTTCATCCTGACCAGAAACTAGGCAGCATACCCATCCAAGGTGCGCAGATCCTTGGAGACTTTGGAGATCAATTCCTCAATGCCAGACTTCCTAAGTAACTCCAGAATCTCCAGTGCTGCCGGATTCTTGGTGGAATAGATGTTGGTCCCACTAGATTGATAAATTGCGGAAGCTTTAAATTAAATATCTTAGACAAATTCTTTTTACAAGAGCACAAAACCAATAAGAAAATAAATAAATGAAAGTAATAAATAACACCGGATATATAGTGGTTCGGATTTGAATATCCTACGTCCACTCTCCCTTGATCAAAGGGGTCTCACTATCCAACCAACAACCAACTTACTTACTGGAATTGTGAAGTACCAGATCCTTCTTACAAACTCTTTAGATCTAACTTTGATCTAAAGATCAACAGCCTTCAACCTTATCTTGTAGATGAACAGGTTGAGGTCCAAATACTCCTTAAGAGTGAATAAATAATTAAGAACGGAATAAGAGTGCTAAGAGTGATTATCAAAAGCTTGGATTGTGACTAATGCGCGTATGGTCTCTCTAGAGCTTTTTCTTGATACTGCACTCTTGTATTTATAGAGGGGATTAGGGCTAGCCATTGGAGAGCTAATCCAATCAGATCCTCTATTTAAGGAAGCCTCAATCAATCAATTCCCTAATTGATTGATTGGGTTGGTGGGATCCTTGGATTGATTATCTTCAAATACTTTCCAATCCTGATCTTGTTGACTTGATTTGAATCACCAACGGTCAAATGCTTCCTCTGCCTAACTCTGATTCTCTCCAGAGAAGGCAAGACCAGACACCAGGCAACCTCGGTGTCTTCTGGTCCTGATCTGGTTAACAACCAGAATACTCAGTAGAAACAGGGGATCAAACTGAGCATCTTTTGTTCTACCAGACTCGTCTGGTCCGAACTCGTCTGTCCGGACTCGTCTGGTCTGGGGAAGGTCCTCTGCCTCTGGTCAGATCTCATCTGGTGAAGTCTTCTGGTGGAGTCCTCTGGTGAAGTCCTCTGGTGGGGTCTTCTGATAACTCTTCTGGTGAAGTCTTCTGGTCTGGCAATTCCCCCTAGACTAAGTCCTAATCTAGATCATCATTTGGCTAATAGGTCCAGATGGTCCTATTATATTTTTTGGTTTGTTTTAACTCATCAAAACTATACAACTTTTATCCTAACAATATCCCCCTTTTTGATGAAGTTAAAACACTACCAGAACTGATCAAAACATAAGACTTAAGCAAGAAAACAATAAAGGACAAGACCTTAGAATAGATCTTATCAGGCAAACAATTAAGACAACAAGAGGTAGTCTTTTGAACAGAGAAGATATGATATTTTCATTAATAATAAGGACAAGATGATTACAAGTTACATTGAAGTTCAGAGTCCTATTCTATGCATATCTCCTGTTTTCCTTGGGCACAAGAAACCAGTCAAGGAACCTATCCTGGACGGCCTTCAACTCTGCAGAAAATGTTGGAGTGAAGTTGGCCAACACCTTTGTCTTATACAATCTCTTCAGCTCAGCCCAATCAACCTGGTCTCCTACCATGGGTGTGTTGAGATAAGTAAACTCAAGAGCAGTCACTTCCAGGTTGAACTCAATGGTAGAGTCCATCAATTGCTTGTACAACTCTGCATCATAAGCTTGCATCCAGGAGTGAAAGGTTCTGTTGATCAGCTCATCATCCTCTGGTGCTGGCCTCTGGATATAATGTTGAATGAACCAGAGAGTCTTTGTTAGGATATAGATTAGATGTTTTGAAGATGTTAAAATAAGAACTTGTAATAGGACTAGCTGAACCTGTTAGTCAGCTACAGATTAGTCTAGGTCTAGAATAGGTCTTTGGTTAAGGGGGAAGAAATCTGTGCAGACCAGAGGAGTCTGACCAGAGGAGTCCGGCCAGAGGAGTCTGACCAGAGGAGTCTGACCAGAGGAGCCTGACCAGAGGAGCCTGACCAGAGGAGTCTGACCAGAGGAGCCTGACCAGAGGAGTCTGACCAGAGGAGTCCGACCAGAGGAGTCTGCCAGAAGACCTCTCCCAGATGAGGACCAGAGCAGAAATGTTACCTGACCAGATGAGACCAGACCAGACGAGACCTGACCAGATGAGAGAGATGGATTAGTTCACCCACATGGAGGCTGCATGTAATCTGGAGACAAGGAGATTTTGGAGATCATTGATGGAGAAGAAGCAATCTGGATAGTCAACTGATGGAGGATTTGATTGATTGATTGAAGTCAACTAATCAATCATATAATCAATCTTTGATTGATTATATCCCTCCAATTATGGTTGTTTGAATTTCTAGCTTCCAACGGCTAGTTAATTCACACAACTATAAATAAGAGTGTTTTGTATGAGTTCTATAACAAGAGTCGCGCGAGAGCACACAAAGCACACGAACTCTTCCACTCACTCACCTTGTTCATTCAAGTATTATATATACTCTTTAGGAGTTCTAGTTGGAGCTTTACTCAACCTGTTCATCTATATAGAAAGGTTGTTGTAAGCAGTTGTACGAAGGAGCTGGTACTTCGCAATTCCAGTGGTTCGTGAGTAAGTTGGTTGGAGAGTGAGAAAGACCCCTTTGGAGAAAGGTAGAGTGGACGTAGGACAAGTTGGTCCGAACCACTATAAATCTGGTGTTCTCTACTTTATGCTTTTAAGTTTTCTGCACTTTTCTTTTAGCACTTAATTTAAAAGGGTTTTCATTAAAAAATTAAACTCAAAACGCTTTCCGCTGGATAACCTTTTTGGGACCAACAAGTGGTATCAGAGCAGTGTGTCCTACAGACCACTGTTTTGAAATTATTTTGGTGGTCACCAGGGCAGATCCATTTTTTTTAAACCCAAATATTTGTTGTGCTAAAATTTTGCAGAAATGGGCTCGAAAAGAAGTAGTAAAAGAGACACTAGGAGTTTCTACAAGAGAAGCTTAGCAGATGAGGATGAAGAGGTATCCACTTCTGGTTCATCATCAAATTTTGGACCAGACGAAGAGATATGTCTGGTAACAGACGAGGTATGTAATCAAACTCCCTCTTCTTTTTCATCTTCTTATTTTTCTGGACAATCAGAGGAGTCTGATATGCAGAAGATGCTATTAGATCTCCAATCTTCTATACAACTTTGTCAAAAATTGGAAGATGAGAACTCAAAGCTGAAAGCAGAAAATCAGAAGTTTTCACAATGTTTAGGCAACTCAGCTAATCTACCAGCTAAACAAAATCATACACTGGTAGAAGAGTCTTCTGACTTGACAACCAGGTGTACTGAACAAGTCAAGCTGATAGAAAGGTTGGTTGTTGAAAATGTTGAGAAAGACAATGAATATAACCTGCTAAAAGCTAAGTTTGATGAACTCTTCCATCAAAACAAAATTGTAAGAGAAAGTGAGGACAAACTCAAAATGAGACTGGAGCAGCTGACTACAGCAAGCAATGCTGTGTCACACATAGCTGCCTCATCTCAAAGAGAGCATGATAAAACAGACCTTGGTTATTCCAAACCTGAATCCTCACATGTTCAGAAAGAAGAACAGCCTAGAAATTTTATTGATAAAGGCAAGAGGTCAGCTGACCAGGCTACTCAGCCTAATGGGCAGATGAGTACTGAAACTCAAAAACCCAAAAGGCAGAGGAGGAATCTTAAAAGACCTCAGCCAGGCCAGCAGAGTAGAAGACAACCTGGATCTTCTCAAAAGAGGCAGAACCAGATGACTCATACTCATCTGCAGAGGACTTTCAAGTCATCTGCCAGACCAGCTGGAACTTTTGATGGTTCTAGTAAGACTTATCCTTATCAACAAAATTTCAAGACTGTTGCATTAAGACAAGTTATTTCTTCTACTGGACAAGCTCATAAGAGAAGAAGAGCCTCTAGAAGAAATAACCATGTCGAAGCTTCTTATGTTCAGTGTGTTTTTGTGGACTTATATGGGAGAAAGATAAGATCACCTGATTCAAGAAGGGATGATCTATTCTTGTGGCTTCCTAAAAATTGTGCTAACCCCCCTGGACCCAGTAGGGAACAAAAAGTTGATTGCCTGCAGATACATAAGAAGACCAGCTGATGTTTTGCCCCAATATCAGCTGAGCATACTTTGAGGGGGAAGATCAGTTGACCCAGCCTGCTAGATTCTTTATCTTGATTATTTCAAACTTTTCTTGTCTTGTTTTATTTAAAGTTCTTACAGTTTTAACATCATCAAAAAGGGGGAAATTGTTAGGATATAGATTAGATGTTTTGAAGATGTTAAAATAAGAACTTGTAATAGGACTAGCTGAACCTGTTAGTCAGCTACAGATTAGTCTAGGTCTAGAATAGGTCTTTGGTTAAGGGGGAAGAAATCTGTGCAGACCAGAGGAGTCTGACCAGAGGAGTCCGGCCAGAGGAGTCTGACCAGAGGAGCCTGACCAGAGGAGTCTGACCAGAGGAGTCTGACCAGAGGAGCCTGACCAGAGGAGTCTGACCAGAGGAGTCCGACCAGAGGAGTCTGTCAGAAGACCTCTCCCAGATGAGGACCAGAGCAGAAATGTTACCTGACCAGATGAGACCAGACCAGACGAGACCTTACCAGATGAGAGAGATGGATTAGTTCACCCACATGGAGGCTGCATGTAATCTGGAGACAAGGAGATTTTGGAGATCATTGATGGAGAAGAAGCAATCTGGATAGTCAACTGATGGAGGATTTGATTGATTGATTGAAGTCAACTAATCAATCATATAATCAATCTTTGATTGATTATATCCCTCCAATTATGGTTGTTTGAATTTCTAGCTTCCAACGGCTAGTTAATTCACACAACTATAAATAAGAGTGTTTTGGATGAGTTCTATAACATGAGTCGCGCGAGAGCACAAAAAGCACACGAACTCTTCCACTCACTCACCTTGTTCATTCAAGTATTATATATACTCTTTAGGAGTTCTAGTTGGAGCTTTACTCAACCTGTTCATCTATATAGAAAGGTTGTTGTAAGCAGTTGTACGAAGGAGCTGGTACTTCGCAATTCCAGTGGTTCGTGAGTAAGTTGGTTGGAGAGTGAGAAAGACCCCTTTGGAGAAAGGGAGAGTGGACGTAGGACAAGTTGGTCCGAACCACTATAAATCTGGTGTTCTCTACTTTATGCTTTTAAGTTTTCTGCACTTTTCTTTTAGCACTTAATTTAAAAGGGTTTTCATTAAAAAATTAAACTCAAAACGCTTTCCGCTGGATAACCTTTTTGGGACCAACAGTCTTTACCTCCTTCCATTTCTCAATCAAGGGCACAGGCACAGTAGAGTCAAAAGACCCTTCTGTCCTGAGAGGCAGAATGTTCATCACCTCAATAGGAGCTTTCCTCCTCTGACTAGATCCACCTGCACCAGAAGGAGCACCAGCTTCTCTGCTCTTCTTATTTTGCCTCCTAACATATCTGAGCCTCTGCTCTTCATCTATGTTCTTTCTGATCCTTGCCTGCTTCTCCTCTGGAGTCTCTTCCTTGTATCTCTTCTGTGCTTCTTCAACATTAGTCTCAAGGAAGCTTTTCTTGACTCTCCTGATCTTCCTCTTTGCAGGTCCAGAGATTGAAATGGGATCCTGCTCTGCTTCTGAGGAATCCTCTTCTGCAGTAAGCTGCTTAGCCATGGTAAGTGATTTGAATTCCTCTTTCTTCTTCTTCTGCAGCTCTGCCTGGGCCAATGTGTTCTCCAGCAGGTCCAGACGAGCACCATGGCTAAAGAGTGTCTCATTGGTGGTCTTCGCCAGATCAGTTATGGCCTTCTCTTCCCCCTTTTTAACTTTATCAAGGAGGGGCTCCACTACCTGCCTAATGAGATCAGGCAAGGCAGTGTTGGAGGAAGAGTGAAGATCACGCAGCTGCTTTGCCTCCTCCAGGTAGGCTTTTGATTCAGCAACAAGCCTTTCCTGCTTCTCTAACATCTCCTGGAGGGAGTCCTTCATCTTAGCAGTCTGGATCATCTGGCTGACCATCTCAACCTTTAGCATAGAGACTGGCCTCATCTGCTCCAGCACGTGCTCCTGGAGCTGCTTCTGGCTATGCATAACATCCAGCTTGACAAATAGGCCATTTGCCTTGAATGAGGCCTTGACTTCAGCCAGAGTAGACTTGATTTGCTTAAGGAAAATCCTCCTCTCCTGCCGGATCTGGTGCTCTATCATAGCAGGGGCCATGTGTTGAATTGCTTTGGAGAAGTGCCCTATCTGCATGATCTGCTCATTAAAGAATGTCTTCATCTTCTGGAGCACGGCATGAGACATCTAAAAAACCTTCCTCGTCTGAATACAACTCTGGAGGGAAGACAAAGTGAGGCCCAAACTTGTAAGAGGGGCTCTCTGGAGTGAGCATTACCCCTCTCTGGATGAGCAGGGTGCGAATCAAGATCTTGGCTGCACCAGGGGTCTCCAGCTCAGCTGGGTTCTGAATATTCATCTTCTGCTTCAGCTCAATCTCCCAAACAGTGAAGTTGGAGGGACCCATTTCCTCAAGCAACAGCATAAGGTCCTCCATATCTTCAAGTCTGGCCTTGTTCCAAACCTTGGCATCAGTCAACTCTGCCAGAAGTGGTAAGTGCTCCAGAAGAACTGGGAAATGCTCTCTTAGCCAGAGCTGAGCACTTACACTCATACTCTGCCTAATGGGACCCATTTCTGCAGATGAGAAAGTGAAGGGTTTGGGCCCAGAGGCAGAGGAGGAAGGTGCTAAGTTAGCAGGCTCAAGTGAAGCTTCCTCATCTTCACTATCATCGCTTGTTAAACAGGTGGGAGAAGGGGGAGGGGCAGGGAATCCCAGAGCCATAGAAATGGTTGGGTCCTGGTCTGTATGGGCTTGGGGAGGAGTAGGATTTTGAGAGGTGGAAGTGGAAGGAATGGGTTGCTCTGCACCAGAAGTAGAAGGAATCTCTGGTACAGAGGGTGGGATTGGAATTTGTGAAGTGGAAGTGTTTGGAAGGGGAATATCTGCACCAGAAGAGGTTGATGGCAACTCTGGTACAGAAGCTGGGGGAGAGGGATTTGTATTTAGAGGTATTTGGGAAGGTGGGGGAGAAGGTGTTTGAGGGATGGCTGAGGTAGAGTATATTGGGGTGTCTGGTAAGGTCTGCTCTGGTGAAGATATAGGGGCACCAGGAGCAGAAGATAAGGGTTGTGTTTGGGTGTCTGGTGGTGAAGTAGTGGGGGTAACAAGGTTAACATGAGCGGGGGGAATAGAGGATGGGTTGGAAGGGTTTACCTCTGCTGAGTCAACATCAGCAGGCACAACATGCTCTAGAGCAGAAGCATCCTCCATCATTTGAGAAGCCTCATCAATTGCCTTCTCCAAGGCCTCTCCAAGATCAGAGCCAGAGTCTGACTCTTGAAGAATGGCTCTCTTGGCCTTGGATTTCTTCTTAAGAGGCTCAACCTCTTCTTCCTCCTCTTCCTCTGATGGCTCATCCACCAGAAGAGTTTTCTTGGCCTTTCTGCTAGTTCTGTGCTTCTTAGCATAGCCTCTCTTGGCCTCCTCTAGCCTCTTCCTCTTGGCTACTCCAGCCTTCTTAGCAGCCTCAACAACTTCACCCTTCTTCTTCAAGATATTTTGAAGGGGAATCTGGTCCTCCTCCGAGGAACCAGAGAAGACAACTGTTGAGGAACCAGTTGCTCCAGCAGCTTGCTTCGTACTCTGCTGCTTCTTCTGCTGCTTCTGCCCCTTAGCAGGTGAGGGAATGGCTTGAATAGGAGGGGCAGGGATGGCTTGCTCACCATCAGAATCAGGATGGCCATGAAGGGGACCATCCTTAGAGAACATAATTTTGGACTTATGGAAGCCCTTACACCAGGAAGGTCTCCACTTCTTCTCTGGAAGGATCGAGTCCAAAATTAAGGTAAGCTTTGTACCCAAAGATACATTAGCATTGAACACAAACTGTTGCTCTCCTGGCAACTGGGGGCATTCTTCCTTCTGGACCTTCACCTGGTTCTTTCTCAGCACTCCCCAGAAAAACTCAGCCCAGTTACATTGTGCACCATCCAGAATGGCCCTCATAACACAGAGCCTGCCAGTGAAGATGGCATCTGTGCTATGGCTCTCGCACATGAGAATCTTCACCACTATGTCAAATAAAACCTTATACTTCTGCCTAAGATGCTTGTCCAAGAAGCCCTTAGTAATATTCTGGCAAACATCTTGAAAGAATCCAACGCCTCTCCTTCTTTGTATTTCAATGGATCCACACCTTCCGCGGAAAGGTTACCAAAAAGGCTACAGAAGTCTGCCTTCGAGAAAACAACATCCTCCGAATCAATCTTGGAAGAGATATGGTCTTCATGGATCTTCATCCGGATAAGGAACTGAGCAGCATATCCATCCAAGGTGCGCAGATCCTTGGGAACCTTTGAAATCAACTCCTCCAGCCCAGAACGTCGGAGTAGCTCCAAAATCTCCAGTGCGGCTGGATTCTTGGTGGAATAGAAGTCCACCACCATTTCAGTTTTGAGCTTCTTGCAAACATGGTCTGGATCGAAATTGCACTTGGGTGCCATTGCTGTGAGAGAGAGAGAGAGAGATCGAAAGACTTGCAGAGAGAAAGTTAGGGCTTGAAAAGATATGAAACGTGAAAAGATAGATTAAATAGAATTCTGATTTAAATAGGGCAAGACGCGTGGCTTAATTAATAAATGAGGTGTGAACGCGTGTAATTTCAAAATTTATTTTAGGGAACAAAATCAATTTTTGAATTGATTGACATATTGCACATCGATTAAATCTAATGGCCACGATGAAAGGCGAGATACAGATTTAATCTGGTGCGTAGGCGTGGTCATTGGGACTGGGTATAAAGGGGTTTTGTGGCAGTCAAGAGAAAAAGCGAAATGATTGCCTAGGCCCTATACCCTAGTCTTAAATACACTCCGAAGTTGAAACGTTTTGAGTGTACTTACTAATTTGAAAAGTGTATCCCAATGATCAGAGGCCAGAAAAGTAAAGACATACCTGTCACCTGATATTGTAACCAGATGAAACCACAGCTAGTCTGGTGTTACATCTCCTCTGATGGAATCCATATGGTCCTGGTCAGAGAACACTCCGGACTTTTCTTGAATCTGACTCAGCACCTCATCTGGGACAAGTGTCACCTGGTGCATACTTCATCTGGAGATGTAACTTCTCTGATATGTCTAATCTGCAGGTATGTTAGTTTTAAATAACAAAGAATATGCAGTAAGGTATAAATAAAGGATACTTCTCTGATGTTCCCCCTAAAACAAATCTGTCTCTGGATCCAATAATCCCAACTCAAAAGCTAACTCTCTGAATCTGGTCTCAGCCAAAGGCTTAGTTAAAATATCTGCTCTCTGCTTCTCTGTTGCAATCTTTTCCATCCTTATATCTCCCTTCTCAACATGATCTCTGATAAAATGATGCCTTATATCAACATGTTTATACCTGGTATGAAGAACTGGATTCTGGGTGATGGCAATTGCACTATTACTATCACAGAATATAGGAATATCCTTGGCTCTAATCTGGTAGTCCCTAAGTTGTTGACTAATCCAGAGTAGTTGAGAACAACAGCTCCCTGCAGCGATGTACTCTGCTTCTATTGTTGATGTAGCAACTGAAGTTTGCTTCTTAGAAAACCAAGATACCAATTTATTCCCTAAAAATTGGCATGTTCCACTTGTAGACTTTCTATCTATTCTGCATCCACCATAGTCTGAATCTGAATAACCACTCAATTCTAAGTTGTCATCTGCAGGATACCATAATCCTAAGTTCACTGTTCCCTTAAGATATTTCAATATCTTCCTAGCTGCTTCCAAATGACTTTTCTTGGGATTAGCTTGAAATCTGGCACACACTCCTACAGCAAAGGTAATGTCTGGTCTGCTTGCAGTCAGGTACAGAAGAGAACCAATAAGGGCTCTGTACTGAGTCTGGTCCACACTCTCTCCAGACTCATCTGGATCCATGTTGAAATTTGTCATCATAGGAATCTTGGCTGCTTTGCTAGATCCTACTCCAAATTTCTCTAACATGTTTCTGATGTACTTTGCCTGATTTATAAAAATTCCCTTCTCTGATTGCTTTACCTGCAAACCTAAAAAGTAATTCATTTCACCCATCATGGACATCTCAAACTGGCTCTGCATGAGCTCACCAAACTTCTCACATAGCTTCTTGTTAGGGGATCCAAATATAATGTCATCAACATATATTTGGACCAGAAGGATGTCCTTTCCTTCTTCTTTCCTAAATAAGGTTCTATCAATCTTGCCTTTAGTAAAACCATTGTCCAGAAGAAATTGAGATAGAGTGTCATACCATGCTCTGGGTGCCTGCTTCAGCCCATAAAGAGCTTTCTTAAGCTTAAACACCTTGTCACCTTGTTCAAAACCAGGAGGTTGTTCCACATACACTTCCTCAATGAGAATCCCATTAAGAAAGACAGATTTCACATCCATCTGGTATACTTTGAACTTCATGTGAGCAGCATATGCTAAGAACAATCTGATGGCTTTTAGTCTGGCAACAGGAGCAAATGTCTCATCATAGTCTATTCCTTCAGACTGAGAATAGCCCTGGGCCACTAGCCTTACCTTGTACCTAGTAATGACATCATTCTCATCTTTCTTATTCTTGAAAACCCACTTAGTGCCTATCACCTTTTGATGTCTTGGTCTGTCTACCAGCTCCCAAACATCCTGTCTGGTGAATTGATTCAACTCCTCCTGCATAGCAATAATCCAATTTGAATCTTTCAGTGCCTCCTTGATGTTCTTGGGCTCAATCAAGGACACATAGCAACTGAATAAGGCAGCCAAGTTAAGAGTTCTCCTAGTCTGGACACCCTTAGTTGGATCTCCAAGGATCAGGTCATTGGGGTGATCAACCAGGGTCCTCCTTCCCGTGGTCTTACCTGGTTGATCATCTTCTGCAGTACCTTGGTGATTAAATCTGTATCTCGCCTTTCATCGTGGCCATCAGATTTAATCAATGTGCAATATGTCAATCAATTCAAAAATTGATTTTGTTCCCTAAGTTAAATTTGCTATTACACGCGTTCCCACTTCATTTATTAATCAAGCCACGCGTATTGCCTTATTTAAATCAAATTTCTTTTCAATCTGTCCTTTCACGTTTCCATACTTTCAAAACCCTATCCTCTCTCTGCAAAGTATTTCTCTCTCTCTCTCTCTCTCTCTCTCTCTATTTCACAGAAATGGCCCCTCCGTGCAAGTTCGACCATGCCCTGATGACGAAGAAACTAAAAACGGAAATGGCTGTTGACTTCTACACCACCAAGAACTCGTCTGCACTTGCTATTCTGGAATTACTGAGGAGATCTGGAGTGGAAAGGCTGATTTCCAGAGTCCCCAGGGATTTTCGAACTCTTGATGGTTATGCGGCCCAGTTTCTAGTCCGTATGAAGATTAATGAAGACCACATCTCTTCAATGATTGACAAGGAAGATTTGGTATTTTCCAACCATGACTTCTGTGCGCTGTTTGGAAACATTTCGGCAGAAGGGGTGGATCCTTTAACCTACAAGGAGGATGATATTGTGGGTTCCTTCAAATTGTTTGCTCGTTCTTCTTGCCAGAACATCACGAAGGGATTTTTAGACAAGCATCTGAGGCAGAAATACAAAGTTCTTTTTGATATTGTGGTAAAGGTGCTGATGTGTGAGAATCATAGCACAGATGCTATTTTCAACGGCAGGATGTGTGTGATGCGTGCCCTGTATGACGACGTTCAATGAAATTGGGAAGAGTTCTTTTGGGGCGTTTTGAGAAAGAATAAGGTGAAGGTGAACAAGGAGGCTTGTCCTTCCAAGCCAGGGGAGATGCAGTTCTATTTTACTGCAAATGTTTCGTTGGGAACGAAACTTACTCTGATTTTGGACTCATTGCTTCCAGAGAAGAGATGGAAGGAGACTTGGTGCAGAGGATTTCACAAGTCTAAGGTGTTGTTTTCAAAGGATGGTCCCCTTCATGGCCATCCTGATTCTGATGGAGAAGAAGCCATCCCTGCCCCTCCTCTACAGGCAGTACCCTCACCGGCAAAGGGGTAGAAGCAGCAGAAAAAGCAGCCAAGTTCGAAGCAGGCTGCTGAGGCAACTGGTTCCTCGACAGTTGTCTTCTCTGGTTCCTCGGAGGAGGACCAGATTCCCCTTTTAAATATTCTGAAGAAAAAGGGTGAAGTAGCTGAGGCTACCAAGAAGGCTGGAGCAGCGAAGAGGAAACAACCAGAGGAGGCCAAAAGAGGCTCTGCTAAAAAGCGAAGGATTAGCAGGAAGGCCAAGAAAACCCTTCTGATGGATGAGCCATCAGAGGAAGAAGAGGAAGAAGAGGTTGAACCTCTTAAGAGGAAGCCCAAGGCCAAGAGAGCCATTCTTCAGGATCCTGGCTCTGGATCTGATCTTGGTGAGGCCCTGAAAAAGGCAATTGATGAAGCCTCTCTGATGATGGAGGATGCTCCAGAGCATGTTGTACCTGCTGGTGTTGACTCAGCAGAGGTAAACCCTTCCAACCCATCTTCTTTCCCCCCCTGATCCTATTAATCTTGTTACTCCCACTACTTCCCCACCAGATACACAAACTCAACCCATTTCATCTGCTTCTGGTACCCCTATTATCCTACAAGAGCAGACACTCCCAGATACCCCCATATATACTCCCTCAACCATACCTACTCAAACACCCTCTCCCCCATCTTCCCAAACACATCTTCCCACAAACCCCTCTCCCCCAATTTCTGTACCAGAGGTGCCATCATCTTCTTCTGGTGCAGAAATTCCTCTTCCAAACACTTCCACTTCACAAATTCCCATCCCACCTTCTGTACCAGAGATCCCATCTTCTTCTGGTACAGAGCAACCCATCCCTTCCACTTCCACCTCTCAAAATCCTACCCCTCCCCAAACCCATACAGCCCAGGACCCATCCTTTTCTATGGCTCTGGGATTCCCTGCCCCTCTCCCTTCTCCCACCTGTTTAACCAGCGATGATAGTGAAGATGAGGAAGCTTCACTTGAGACTGCTAACTTAGCATCTTCCTCCTCTGCCTTTGGGCCCAAACCAATCACTTTCTCATCTGCAGAAATGGGTCCCATTAGACATAGTATGAGTGTAAGTGCTCAGCTCTGGCTAAGAGAGCATTTCCCAGTTCTTCTGGAGCACTTACCACTTTTGACAGAGCTTACTGATGCCAAGGTCTGGAGCAAGGCCAGACTTGAAGATGTGGAGGACCTAATGCTTTTGCTTGAGGAAATGGGTCTCTCCAATTTCACTGCTTGGGAGATTGAGCTGAAGAAGAAGATGAACATTCAGAACCCAGCAGAGCTGGAGACCCCTGGTGCTGCTAAAGTCTTGATTCGCACCCTGCTCATCCAGAGAGGGGTAATGCTCACTCCTGAGGGCCCCACTTACAAGATTGGGCCTCATTTTGTCTTCCCTCCAGAGCTGTATTCAGATGAGGAGGACTTTGAGATGTCTCCTGCTGTGCTTCAGAAGATGAAAGCCTTTTTCAACGAGCAGATCATGCAGATAGGGCGCAAAAGCTATTCAACACATGGCCCCTGCTGTGATAGAGCATCAGATCAGACAGGAGAGGAGGATCTTCCTGAAGCAGATCAAGTCTACACTGGCAGAAGTTAAAGCTTCTTTCAAGGCAAATGGCCTCTTTGTCAAACTGGATGTAATGCACAGCCAGAAGCAGCTCTAGGAGCACGTGCTAGAGCAGATGAGGCCTGTCTCTGTGCTTAAGGTTGAGATGGAAAGCCAGATGATCCAGACTGCCAAGCTGAAGGACTCCCTCCAGAAGATGTTGGAGAAGCAGGAAAGGCTTGTTGCAGAATCGAAAGCCTACCTGGAGGAGGCAAAGCAGCTGCGTGATCTTCACTCTTCCTCCAACACTGCCTTGCCTGATCTTATAAGGCAGGTAGTGGAGCCCCTCCTTGATAAAGTTAAAAAGGGGGAAGAGAAGGCCAGAACTGATCTGTCGAAGACCACAAATGAAACTCTCTTTAGCCATAGAGCTCGTCTGGACCTGCTGGAGAATACATTGGCCCAGGCAGAGCTGCAGAAGAAGAAGAAGGAAGAGCTCAAATCTCTTTCCATGGCTAAGCAGCTTGCTGCAGAAGAGGAGTCAGAAGCAGAGCAGGATCCTATCCATATCTTTGGACCTGCAAAGAAAAAGATCAGAAAAGTGAAGAAAAGCTTCCTTGAATCTGTGGTCGAAGAAGCAGAGAAGAGATTCAAGGAAGAGACGCCTGAAGAGAGGCAAGCCAGAATAAGGAAAAACATAGATGAAGAGCAAAGACTCCGATATGTTAGAAGATAGAATAAGAAGACCAGAGAAGCTGGCATACCTTCTGGTGCTAGTGGATCCAGCCATAGAAGAAAAGCTCCTGTTGAAGTGATGGAGATTTTGCCACTCAGGACAGAAGGGTCTTTTGACTCTACTGTGCCTGTCCCTCTGATTGAGAAGTGGAGAGAAGCCAAGACCTTGTGGTTCATTCAACATTATATCCAAAGGCCTCCACCAGAGGATGATGCTCTCATCAACAGGACATTCCACTCTTGGATGTAGGCATATGATGCAAGTCTGCACAAGCAGCTGATGGATTCTACGATAGAGTTCAACCTGGAGGTCACTGCCCCTGAGTTTCACTATCTTAACACTCCAATGATAGGGGACCAGGTTGATTGGGCTGAATTGAAGAAATTGTACAAGACCAAGGTGTTGGCAAACTTCACTCCAATATCTTCTGCAGAGTTGAAGGCCATTCAAGACAGATTCTTCGACTGGTTCCTGGTGCCCAAGGATAACAGAAGATATGCTTAAAATAGGACCAGAATTGCATTGTAATCTGTAATCACTTTTGTCCTTATTATTAATGAAAATCTCATATCTTTTTTGTTCAAAAGACAACCTCTTGTTGTCTTAATTGTTTGCCTGATAAGATCTATTCTAAGGTCTTATCCTTTACTGATTTCTTGCTTAAGTTTTTTTTTTGATCAGTTCTGGTAGTATTTTAACTCCATCAAAAAGGGGGAAATTGTTAGGATAAAAGTTGTTAGTTTTGATGAGTTAAAACAAACCAGAAGATGTAATAGGACCATCTGGACCTGTTAGCCAGATGATGATCTAGATTAGGACTTAGTCTAAGGGGAACTGCCAGACCAGAAGACTTCACCAGAAGAGTCACCAGAAGACCCCACCAGAGGACTTCACCAGAGGAATCCACCAGAAGAGATCTGACCAAAGGCAGAGGTCCTTCCCCAGACCAGACGAGTCCAGACCAGACAAGTCTGGTAGAACAAAAGATGCTCAGTTTGATCCCCTGATTCTGCTGAGTATTCTGGTTGTTGACCAGATGAGGACCAGAAGACACCGAGGTTGCCTGGTTTCTGGTCATGCCTTCTCTGGAGAGAATCAGAGTTAGGCAGAGGAAGCTATTGACCGTTGGTGATTCAAATCAAGTCAACAAGATCAGGATTGGAAAGTATTTGAAGATAATCAATCCAAGGATCCCACCTACCCAATCAATCAATTAGGGAATTGATTGATTGAGGCTTCCTTAAATAGAGGATCTGATTGGATTAGCTCTCCAACGGCTAGTCCTAATCCCCTCTATAAATACAAGAGTGCAGTTCAAGAAAAAGCTCTAGAGAGACACTATACACGCATAAGTCCATCCAAGCTTTTGATATTCACTCTTAGCACTCTTTTTGTTCATAATATATATCTACTCTTAAGGAGTTGTTGAAACCTCAACCTGTTCATCTACCAGATAAGGTTGAAGGCTGTTGATCTTTAGATTAAAGTTAAATTTAAAGAGGTTGTAAGAAGGAACTGGTACTTCCCAATTCCAGTGAGTAAGTAATTGAGTTGGTTGATAGTGAGACCCCTTGGATAAAAGGGAGAGTGGACGTAGGATATTCAAATCCGAACCACTATATATCTTGTGTTCTTTATTGCTTTCGTTTTCTTATTCTCTTATTGGTTTTGTTCTCTTGTAAAAAGAATTTGAAAGACATTTAACTTAAGCTTCCGCAATTAATCTAACAAGTGGGACCAACACATATTTTGAACTCATTTTATCTAATTTACGGGTTAGAAGTGCTACCTGCTCCTTGAGACTCAAGTCATCTGCAGTAGACTCCTTTGGCTTGACATCAGGCTTGATAGTTGAAGAGAATGCAACTCCTTTCTAACCAGAAGAGAAAACCTCTTCTATTTGATCCTCCTCTTGAAGATCATACTCATAAGCTTTGAGATCAGACAACAGAAGATGATGATCCAGAGTGTTGAGATCCTTGTTGTCCTTGATCACAGTGACTTTAATTCTCCACCTGCTGGTTAGTGAACGCAATATTTTACTATTTATTTCTTTCTCTGAATAGGTCTTACCTAAGACACTAGCCTTGTTCAGGAGGTTTGTGAGACGCATATCCAGCTGGTCAATGGTCTCGTCTGGTTTCATCTTGAAAGTGTCAAACGAGTGTTGAACAGCTTGGAGCTTGTTGTCTTTAATCTTCTCTGTTCCTTCACAGAGTAGGGCAAGTTTGTCCCACATCTCCTTGGCAGTGGCACATGTTCTGACCTTTTCAATCACCTCTTTAGTAAGTGTGTTAATGATCTCGGTTCTTGCCTCCTGGTCCAAGTTGTAGAGCTTTCTTTCATCGTTGTCAAGCTCATCTTTCTTTTGGAGGATTCTTTGCCTGGGGACTCTGTCCTCTGCAGCTTTCTGGGCAGTTTCACTAGTTTCTTCCCTGGACTCTGACCTGCCACTATCAATAGGAGTCCAGTAAAATTTAATTGGGCCACTTTCTACCACATCTAACATGCGGTGGTGAATAGCTCCAAGATGATTGCTCATCATGAAACTCCAGTGGCTGTAATCCTCGAAAGAGAATTCTGGAAGCTTACGGCTCTTGTAAGAAGATTTTGCAGACATTTTGAAAAAAAAAATAAGGATTTAACAAGAACTTGAATAAAAGCACTAAAGAGCAATGGATCTGCCCGGTGACCACCAAAAGCTTTTCAAAGTAGTGGTCGTTGGACACACCGCTCTGATACCACTTGTTGGTCCCACTAGATTGATAAATTGCGGAAGCTTTAAATTAAATGTCTTAGACAAATTCTTTTTTACAAGAGCACAAAACCAATAAGAAAATAAATAAATAAAAGCAATAAATAACACCGGATATATAGTGGTTCGGATCTGAATATCCTACGTCCACTCTCCCTTGATCAAAGGGGTCTCACTATCCAACCAACAACCAACTTACTTACTGGAATTGTGAAGTACCAGTTCCTTCTTACAAACTCTTTAGATCTAACTTCGATCTAAAGATCAACAACCTTAAACCTTATCTTGTAGATGAACAGGTTGAGATCCAAATACTCCTTAAGAGTGAATAAATAATCAAGAACAGAATAAGAGTGCTAAGAGTGATTATCAAAAGCTTGGATTGTGACTAATGCGCATATGGTCTCTCTAGAGCTTTTTCTTGATACCGCACTCTTGTATTTATAGAGGGGATTAGGGCTTGCCGTTGGAGAGCTAATCCAATCAGATCCTCTATTTAAGGAAGCCTCAATCATTCAATTCCCTAATTGATTGATTGGGTTGGTGGGTTCCGGACTCGTCTGGTCTGGGGAAGGTCCTTTGCCTCTGGTCAGATCTCATCTGGTGAAGTCCTCTGGTGGGGTCTTCTGATGACTCTTCTGGTGAAGTCTTCTGGTCTGGCAGTTCCCCCTAGACTAAGTCCTAATCTAGATCATCATCTGGCTAATAGGTCCAGATGGTCCTATTACATCTTCTGGTTTGTTTTAACTCATCAAAACTATACAACTTTTATCCTAACAATAGAAGTCAACCACCATCTCCGATTTGAGCTTTTTGCACACGTGATCAGGGTCGAAGTTGCATTTGAGTGCCATTTCTATGAGAGAGAGAGAGAGAGAGAAAGAGAACTTGCAGAGAGAAAAGTTAGGGATTAGAGAGTAAGGAAACGTGAAAGGACAGATTGAAAAAGATTTGATTTAAATAGGGCAATACGCATGGCTTGAACAATTAATAAAGTGTGAACGTGTGTAAATCCAAATTTAAATTAGGGAACAAAATCAATTTTTTAATTGATTGACATATTGCACTGTTGTCAAATCTGACGGCCACGATTAAAAGGCAAGTTACAGATTTAATATAGTGCGTGGGCATGGTCATTGGGACTGGGATCGAGGGGGTTTTGTGGCAGTCAAGAGAAAAAACGAAATGATTACCTAGGCCCTCTACCCTAGTCTTAAATACACCCTGAAGATGAAACGTTTTGAGTGTATTTATTAATTTTGAAAGTGTATCCCAATGATCAGAGGCCAGAGAAGAAAAAACATACCTGTCACCTGGTATCGTAACCAGATGATTTCATGGTTAGTCTGGTGTTACATCTCATCTGATGGAAACCCATCTGGTTCTGGTCAGATTTGACCCCAGATTTCTCTGGAATCTGTATCTATACCTCATCTGGGATGCACCTCACCTGGTACACTCCTTATCTGATACATACCTTATCTGGAGATGTAACTTCCCTGGTATATCTAACCTGTAGGCATGTTAGTTTGAAAAACATAAATTATGTATTAAAAGGAAATAAATGATACTTCTCTGATGTTCCCCCTAAACTAAATCTGTCTCTGGATCCAAAAGTCCTAACTCAAAAGCTAACTCTCTGAATCTGGTTTCAGCCAAAGGGTTAGTCAAAATATCTGCTCTCTGCTTCTCTGTTGCAATCTTTTCCATCCTTATATCTCCCTTCTCAACATGGTCTCTGATAAAGTGATGCCTTATATCAACATGTTTGCATCTGGTATGGAAAACTGGATTCTGGGCGATTGCTATTGCACTATTGCTATCACAAAAGATTGGAATATCCTTAGCTCTAATCTGGTAGTCCCTTAACTGTTGACTAATCCAGAGCAGTTGTGAGCAACAGCTGCCTGCGGCCATATACTCTGCTTCTGTGGTTGATGTAGCAACTGAGGTCTGCTTCTTAGAAAACCAGGATACCAACTTATTCCCCAAAAATTGGCATGTTCCACTTGTAGACTTCCTATCTATTCTGCACCCACCATAATCTGAATCCGAATAACCACTTAATTCTAAATTGTCATCTGCAGGACACCATAACCCCAAGTTCACTGTTCCTTTAAGATACTTCAATATCTTCCTAGCTGCTTCCAAATGACTTTTCTTAGGATTAGCCTGAAATCTTGCACACACACCAACAACAAAGGTAATATCTAGTCTGCTTGCAGTCAGATACAAAAGAGAACCAATAAGAGCTCTGTACTGAGTCTGGTCAACACTCTCTCCAGACTCATCTGGGTCCATGTTGAAGTTTGTCATCATAGGGATCTTGGATGTTTTGCTAGATCCTATTCTAAATTTCTCTAACATGTTTCTGATGTACTTTGCTTGATTGATGAAGATTCCCTTCTCTGATTGCTTTACCTGCAAACCTAAGAAATAATTCATCTCACCCATCATGGACATCTCAAACTGGCTCTGCATGAGTTCACCAAACTTCTCACACAGCTTCTTGTTAGGGGATCCAAATATAATGTCATCAACATATATTTGGACCAGAAGGATGTCCTTTCCTTCTTCTTTCCTAAACAAGGTCCTATCAATCTTACCCTTGGTAAAACCATTGTCCAGAAGAAATTGAGAAAAAGTATCATACCATGCCCTTGGTGCCTGCTTCAGCCCATAAAGAGCTTTCTTAAGCTTAAACACCTTGTCACCTTATTCAAAACCAGGAGGTTGCTCCACATACACTTCCTCAATGAGAATCCCATTAAGAAAGCCAGATTTCACATCCATCTGGTATACTTTGAACCTCATGTGAGCAACATATGCTAAGAACAATCTAATGACTTCTAGTCTGGCAACATAAGCAAAGGTTTCATCATAGTCTATTCCTTCAGACTGAGAATAGCCCTGAGCCACTAGTCTTGCCTTGTTCCTAGTAATGACATCATTCTCATCTTTCTTATTCTTGAAAACCCACTTAGTGCCTATCACCTTTTGATGTCTTGGTCTGTCTACCAGCTCCCAAACATCCTGTCTGGTGAATTGATTCAACTCCTCTTGCATATCAACAATCCAATTTGAATCTTTCAGCACCTCCTTGATGTTCTTGGGCTCAATCAAGGACACATAACAACTGAATAAGGAAGCTAAGTTAAGAGTTATCCTAGTCTGGACACCCTTAGTTGGATCTCCAATTATCATGTCATTGGGGTGATCAACCAGGGTCCTCCTTCCCGTGGCCTTGCCTGATTGACCATCTGCTGCAGCACCTTGGTGATTATCACCAACTACAGGAGAGCTTCCCCCTACAGGAGTTCCAACATCTTCTGGTTCTGCTCCTTGTGAAGGCTTCTGCTTCAGAGAGCCAGAAGACGGGTTATCATCTGAATCTGAATCTGAGTCTGAATCAAGAATAGGCGGATTGACCTTGATTACTCTGAGAGTAGTCTGATTCTGTGTCTCATCAGAAGACTTTAATTCCACCTTGCACTCAACAGCAGATTCATTAAAAACAACATGAGGTGTTTCCTCCACACAAAGTGAATTCTTATTAAAAACTCTAAATGCTTTACTAGTGTTGGAATATCCTAAAAATATTCCATCTGCCACTTTAGCATCAAAAGTATTTAATTTTGATTTTCAATTGTCATGGATGAAACACTTGCAACAAAAAATGTGAAAATATGAAACAGATGGGGTTTTACCTTTTCATACCTCATATGGAGTCCTATTATATCTCTGGGCAATTAGACATCTATTCTGTGTATAACAGGCTGTGTTGATAGCTTCTGCCCAAAACCTTTGTGGTGTGTTGTACTCTGCTAGAAGAGTCCTTGCTCCTTGCTCCTTGCAGTACTCTGCAATGTGTGAATTCAGAAACTCTGTCCCTTTGTCACTTCTGATCCTGAATATGCTCTGGTTCTGCTCATTCTGAATCTGCTTGAAGAACTCTGACAGCTTAGTGATAGTTTCATTTTTCTTAAACAAGAGCACTACCCAAGTGTATCTTGAAAAGTCATCTACTATCACTAAGGTATACTTCCTTCCACTGAAACCAAGAGGAGAAACATGTCCATGTGAAATAGTTGAAGTACTCTGGTTGTGGTTGTGCTCTGGACATCCATAAAGGAGGTCTTGGGTTGTTTACCCTTCTGGCATGAACCACAAACCTGATCCTTCTTAAACACTTCATTAGGAAGACCTCGAATAAGACCTTTTCTTGCTATCTTATTCAGTGTCTTGAAGTTAAGATGGCTCAATCTCTTGTGCCATAACCAGCTGTCTTCTGCAGATCCTTTTGCAACCAGGCAAGCATTTCTTGGGCAACTGCTAAAATCTGCAAGATAAATGTTACCCTTCCTCAAGCCTATAAGCAAAATATCATTATAATCAGAAGAAAAGACAGTGCATGAATCACTAGAAAACTTCACTGAGTATCCCCTGTCACAAAATTGGGATATAGAAAGCAGATTATGCTTGAGTCCTTCAACATAGGAGACTTCATCTACATATACGCCATTAAAAGTCAACTTTCCAACACCTTTGGTGACACCATAGTTGTTGTCACCAAACATCACTCTTGGCCCATTCAATGGTTTGAAATCCTGGAGATGATCTTTCTGGAATGTCATGTGCTTGGAACATCCACTATCAATGTACCACACATGTTTGCTTGAAAGTCCTTTCTCCAATGGGCTCTTATCCTCCTGCAGAGAGATCAATTAGGTCCCCTACTAGAGCTGGGTCCTGATTGGTTAGTTGCAGGTTTTGTAGGAATCCAAAGATAAAGATCATCCCTTGCTGGATGAGGAGATCTTATCTTCCTTCCAAATCTATCTACCAGCACATGTCCTCTAACAATGACATATTGAGCTATTGGTCTGATAAGGACATCTTTCCTATAAACAGGTATGGTGTACCTTTTCTCAAATTTGGCCTTAGGAATGGCCTGCCTTAAAAACATGATCTTAAAGGTCTGGTTATAAGGGTACATCCTAGAAGAACCATCTCTGGTGTCATAACTACCCAGATCAGTTGGTTTTCTATAGATGGGTCTGGAAGACCTCCTCTGGTTCTGAAAATTGGATCTATTCTGATGATGAAATTCCTTCTGAGTTTTCCTGTTCTGGAATCTTCTTTGTGCATATCCCCTTTTAGATCCCTGATTCTGATTGAGGTTCTCTGGTTCAATATATCTCCTTTGATATCTCCTATTCTGATTAGGTTTTCTCTTAGAGTTCCCTTTTTGAGGTCCCCTAATCTTTTTAGGTTCCACTCTTTTAGGTCTTCTCTGAGGTCTCCTAATCTGGTTAGGCATCTGAACAGAACTATCAATCTTCATAGGTTCTCCTATCTGGCGTTTATGCTGTAAGATTTCCTCTTCCAGTTCAGTGAACTCATTGGGAACATCATCTAGATGGTCAGCAGAGAAGTCTTTATTCCAGTTAGGATTTTTAACTACTCTGTAACCCTTCATCCCAGATTTCTACCACTTCACCAGATCTTTCAGGCATCCTGCCTTTATTGCATAAAAATTTAGTAGATCTGGTTGTAATTCCAGAATATCCTAAACCACTCTTATCATGTACTCTTTGAGAAGATCCTTGTATCATGGATACAACAGTTGGAACTTCTCTGCTCTTAGGTTTTTCCATGATAGGTTGTTCAACTTGCTTATCCTTGATAAGATATTGATATTTGGCCTTGAGCTCATTGAACTCTTCTGCCTGAGAGTTCTTCTCTTTCATGAGCTGGTCTACCAGAGTATCTCTTTTTGTGACCTTTTCTTGAAGTTCAGAGACTTCTTTAGAATGGTCTTTCATGAGTTCTCTGGCAGATTTTTGCTCATTAGATAGAGACTGAACTTCAGCTCTTAGCCTACCATTTTCTTTTTCAAGCTTTTGGCAAAGTTGAACACAATTTTGGAGATCTGATAGCATTTGCTGCATATCAGACTCTCTGGAAGCACCAGATGAATGAGATGATTCAGTATATTTGGAATTGGACAAACATAAGGTAGGTTCATTTACCTCAGTGATGTCTGCCATAAGACATACATCATCATCAGATCCGAATCAGAAGAAGAACTGGAACTAGTATCCTCCTCCTCTGCTTCTGCCAATAGTGCTCTCTTGTCTGCATATCTCCTATCTCTCTTCAGTCTTTTCTCTTCTCTTTCTCTTGGAGTCAATTGAGGACAATCATAGTTGTAGTGATCAGGCTTGTTGCAGGTGTAACAAGTGTTATCTCCTCTGGGACTTGGACTTGGATCTCTCCTCCTCTGGTTGTACTCTGTTCTGGCTGGACTACTCTCTCTCTTCTGGTAGTTAGATCTGCCAGAACTATCATCTCTCCTCTGGTAATCTGATCTCCCAGAGTTGCCTTCTCTCCTCCTCTCTGGAGTTCTGAATCTGGCTTCCCTAGAGTCTCCAGATCCTCTTTCTTTATCTGCAGCTTTGAAAGAAGCCTTCATATCTCTGGTAGATTCCTTCCAATGCTTTTTGTACCTGCCATATTTAGAACTCATTTTATCAAGTTTACGGGTTAGAAGTGCTACCTGCTCTTTGAGACTCAAGTCATCTGCAGTAGACTCCTTTGGCTTATCATCTGTCTTGATAGTTGAGGAAAATGTAACTCCTTTTTGGCCAGAAGAGGAAACCTCTTCTGTTTGATCCTCCTCTTGGAGATCATACTCACAAGCTTTGGGATCAGACAACAGAAGATGGTGATCCAGAGTGCTGAGATCCTTATTGTCTTTAATCACAGTCACTTTGATTCTCCACCTACTGGTTAGTGAACGCAAAATTTTACTATTAATTTTCTTCTCTGAATAAGTCTTACCTAAGGCACTAGCCTTGTTCAGGAGATTTGTAAGGCGCATATCCAGCTGGTCAATGGTCTCATCTGGTTTCATCTTAAATATGTCAAACGAGTGTTGAACAGCTTGGAGTTTGTTGTCTTTAATCTTCTCTGTTCCTTCACAGAGCAAGGCAAGTTTATCCCACATCTCCTTGGCAGTGGCACAGGTTCTGACTTTTTCTATCACCTCCTTTGTGAGTGTGTTAATGATTTCAGTCCTTGCCACCTGGTCCAAGTTGTATAACTTTCTTTCATCATTGGCAAGCTCGTCTTTCTTCTTGAGGATCTTCTGTCTGGGAACTCTGTCCTCAGCAGCTTTCTGGGCACTTTCACTTATTTCTTCTCTGGACTCTGACCTGCCACTATCAATAGGAGTCCAGTAAAATTGAATTGGGCCACTCTCTACCACATCTAACATGCGGTGATGGATATCTCCAAGATGATTACTCATCATGAAGCTCCAGTGGCTGTAATCCTCAAAGGAGAATTCTGGTAACTTGCGGCTCTTATATGAAGATTTTGAAGACATTTTTACTCAATAAAAATTTAGCAAGAAATTTGATCAAACACAACAAAGAGCAATGGATCTGCCCGGTGACCACCAAAAACCTTTACAAAGCAGTGGTCTTGGACACACAGCTCTAATACCACTTATTGGTCCCACTCGATAGATTAATTGCGGAAGCTTATGTAATAATGTCTTTCCAAAATCTTTTATAAGAGATCAATAAAACAATATTTAAAATAAAGCGATAAAAGACACAAGATATATAGTGGTTCGGATAAATATCCTACGTCCACTCTCCCTTATCACCAAGGGGTCTCACTAACAACCAACTCACAAACTTACTCACTGGAATTTCTGAAGTACCAGCACCTTCTTACAAACTCTTTAGATCTAACTTCGATCTAAAGATAAACTCACTCCAACCTTATCTTAACAAGATGAACAGGTTGAGTGTATAAACTCCTTACGAGTAGATAAGTAATTAAGAACAAAGTGTGAGTGCAATATGCGTAGTGATCACAAGCTTAGTATGGCTATATGCGCGTGAATACTTCTAGAGCTTTTTCTTGATCTGCACTCAAGTATATATAGAGGGGATTAGGGACATAGCCGTTGGGAGGCTAATCCAATCAGATCCTCTATATATGGAAGCTTCAATCAATCAATTCCCTAATTGATTGATTGGGTTGGTGAGATCTTGATTGATTGTCTTCATATCTTCTCAATCCAATCTTGTTAGACTTGATTTGAATCACCAACGGTCAATGCTTCCAATTGCCTAACTCTGATTCTCTCCAGAGAAGGCAGGACCAGACACCAGGCAACCTAGGTGTCTTCTGGTCCTTATCTGGTGAACAACCAGAATACTCAGTAGAATAAGGGGATCAAACTGAGCATCTTTTGTTCCACCAGACTCGTCTGGTCCGGACTCGTCTGGTCTGGGGAAGGTCATCTGCCTCTGGTCTGATCTCCTCTGGTGAAGTCCTCTGGTGAAGTCCTCTGGTGGGGTCTTCTGGTGACTCTTCTGGTGAGGTCTTCTGGTCTGGCAGTTCCCCCTAGACTAAGTCCTAATCTAGATCATCATCTGGCTAACAGGTCCAGATGGTCCTATTACATCTTCTGGTTTGTTTTAACTCATCAAAACTAACAAATTTTTATCCTAACAATTTCCCCCTTTTTGATGGAGTTAAAACACTACCAGAACTGATCAAAAGTAAACTTAAGCAAGAAAACAATAAAGGGATGAGACCTTAGAATAGATCTCATCAGGCAAATAATAAGACAACAAGGAGTTGTCTTTAGAACAGAGAAGATATGTATTTTTCATTAATAATCAGAGGACAAAATAATTACAGATTACATTGAAGTTCATTGTCCTATTCTAGGCATATCTTCTGTTCTCTTTAGGGACAAGAAACCAGTCAAGGAACCTATCCTGGACGGCCTTCAACTCTGCAGAAGATGTTGGGGTGAAATTCACCAACACCTTGGTCTTGTAAAGCTTCTTCAGTTCAGCCCAATCCACCTGGTTCCCAATCATGGGAGTGTTAAGATAAGTAAATTCAGGAGCAGTTACCTCCAGGTTGAACTCAATGGTTGAATCCATCAGCTGCTTGTACAAGTCTGCATCATAGGCTTGCATCCAAGAATGGAAGGTTCTGTTGATTAGCTCATCATCTTCTGGTGCTGGCCTCTGGATATAATGCTGAATGAACCAGAGGGTCTTGGCTTCTCTCCATCTCTCAATCAGAGGATAAGGCACAGTAGAGTCAAAAGACCCTTCTGTCCTTAGTGGCAAGATGTTCATAACCTCCACAGGAGCTTTCCTCTTCTGTCCTGAGCCACCTGCACCAGAAGGAATACCAGCTTCTCTGGCCTTCTTGTTCTGTCTCCTAACATATCTGAGCCTCTGCTCTTCATCTATGTTCTTCCTGATTCTGGCTTGCCTCTCCTCTGGAGTCTCTTTCTTGTATCTCTTCTCTGCTTCTTCGACAACAGATTCAAGGAAACTCTTCTTTACTTTTCTAATCTTCCTCTTAGCAGGACCAGGAATGGTAGAAGGATCCTGCTCAGCTTCAGATGACTCTTCTTCTGCAGCAAGCTGTTTAGCCATAGATAGAGATTTCAACTCTTCTTTCTTCTTCTTCTGCAACTCAGCCTGGGCCAGAGTGTTCTCCAACAGGTCCAGACGAGCTCCATGGCTAAACAGAGTCTCATTTGTGGTCTTCGCCAGATCAGTTCTGGCCTTCTCTTCCCCCTTTTTAACTTTATCAAGGAGGGGCTCCACTACCTGCCTTATGAGATCAGGCAAGGCAGTGTTGGAGGAAGAGTGAAGATCACGAAGCTGCTTGGCCTCCTCCAGGTAAGCCTTAGACTCTGCAACAAGTCTCTCTTGCTTCTCCAACATCTCCTGGAGGGAGTCCTAAAGTCTAGCAGTCTGAATCATCTGGCTGGCCATTTCCACTTTGAGTACAGAAACTGGCCTCATCTGCTCCATCACATGCTCTTGGAGCTGCTTCTGGCTGTGCATAACATCTAGCTTGACAAACAAGCCATTAGCCTTGAACGAAGCTTTAACCTCTGCCAGAGAGGACTTGAGCTGCTTCATGAAGATTCTCCTCTCTTGCTTAATCTGATGCTCAATCATAGCAGGGGCCATATGTTGGATTGCTTTGGAAAAGCGCCCTATCTGCATGATCTGCTTGTTGAAGAAAGCCTTCATCTTCTGGAGCACAGCAGGAGACATCTCAAAGTCCTCCTCGTCTGAATAAAGCTCTGGAGGGAAGACAAAGTGAGGACCAAACTTGTAAGTGGGGCCCTCTGGAGTGAGCATGACTCCTCTTTGGATGAGCAGGGTGCGAATCAAGACTTTGGCTGCACCAGGAGTCTCCAGCTCTGCTGGGTTCTGAATGTTCATCTTCTGCTTCAGCTCAATCTCCCAAGCAGTGAAGTTGGAGGCACCCATTTCCTCAAGCAAAAGCACCAGGTCCTCCACATCTTCAAGTCTGGCCTTGCTCCAGACCTTGGCATCAGTAAGCTCTGCCAGAAGTGGTAAGTGCTCCAGAAGAACTGGAAAATGCTCTCTTAGCCAGAGCTGAGCACTTACACTCATACTCTGCCTAATGGGACCCATTTCTGCAGAAGAGAAAGTGAAGGGTTTGGGCCCAGAGGCAGAGGAGGAAGGGGCTAAGTCAACAGGCTCAAGTGAAGCTTCCTCATCTTCACTATCATCGCTGGATAAACAGGTTGGAGAGCGGGGAGGGCCAGCGAATCCCAGAGCCATAGAAATGGTTGGGTCCTGGTCTGTATGGGTTTAGGGAGGGTTTGGATTTTGTGAAGTAGAGGTGGTAGGGATTGGTTGCTCTGCACCAGAAGAGGAAGGGATATCTGGTACAGAATGTGTATGGGGGATTTGGAAGGTGGAAGTGTTTGAAGGGGGGACTTCTGCACCAGAGGAGGTTGAGGGTACCTCTGATACAGAAGGTGGGGGAGAGGGGTAAGTGGGAATATGTGTTTGGAAATTTGGGGGTGAAGGTGTTTGTGTAGGAATGGTAGAGGGAGTATAGACGGGTGTATCTGGAATAGTCTGCTCTGGTGGAAGAATGGGGTTACCAGAGGCAGATGGGGTTTGGGGAATGTTATCTGGGGGAGAGGTAGAAGGGGAAACAAGATTTATGGGGGAGGAAGAGGGAAAGGAAGGGTTTACCTCTGCTGGGTCAACACCAGCAGGCAAAACAAGCTCTGGAGCATCCTCCATCATCTGTGTGGCATCCTCAATGGCCTTCTCCAAGGCCTCTCCAAGATCAGATCCAGAGTCTGAATCTTGAAGAAGGGCTCTCTTGGCCTTGGATTTCCTCACAAGAGGCACTTCATCTTCTTCCTCTTCCTCTTCTGATGGCTCATCCACCAGAAGGGTTTTCTTTGCCTTTCTGCTAGTCCTCCTCTTCTTAGCAGAACCTCTCCTGGCCTCGTCTGGCTGCTTCCTCTTGGCTGCTCCAGCCTTCTTAACAGCTTTATCATCATCAGCCTTCTTCTTAAGCACATCAAGAAGGGGAATCTGGTCCTCCTATGAGGAACCAGAAAAGGCAACGGCTGAAGAACCAGTTGCTCCAGCAGCTTTCTTCTGTGTCTTCTGCTGCTGCTGCCTTCTCTGCCCCTTAGGAGGAGAGGGAATGGCTTGAAGGGGAGGAGCAGGGATGGCTTGCTCACCATCAGAATCAGGATGGCCATGGAGAGGACCATCCTTGGAGAACATAATCTTGGACTTATGAAAGCCCTTACACCAGGATTGTCTCCATTTCTTCTCTGGAAGAATCGAATCCAGAATTAGAGTGAGTTTTGTGCCCAATGAAACATTAGCATTGAACACAAATTGTTGCTCTCCTGGCAACTGGGGGCATTCTTCCTTCTGTATTTTCACCTTGTTCTTCCTCAGCACCCCCCAGAAGAACTCAGCCCAGTTACATTGAACACCATCCAGAATGGCCCTCATAACACAGAGCCTGCCAACGAAGATGGCATCTGTGCTATGGCTCTCACACATGAGAATCTTCACCACAATATCAAATAGCACCTTATACTTCTGCCTAAGATGCTTGTCCAAGAAACCCTTGGTAATATTTTGGCATGAATTTCTGGCAAACATCTTGAAGGATTCCAACGCCTCTCCTTCTCTGTACTTCAGTGGGTCCACTCCTTCCGCAGAAGGATTACCAAAAAGACCACAGAAGTCTGCCTTAGAGAAAACAAGATCCTCTGAATCAATCTTGGAAGAAATATAGTCTTCATGAATCTTCATCCGGATAAGAAACTGTGCAGCATATCCATCCAAGGTACGCAGATCCTTGGGAACCTTTGAGATCAACTCCTCCAGCCCAGAACGTCGGAGAAGTTCCAAAATCTCCAAAGCGGCCGGATTCTTAGTGGAATAGAAGTACACCACCATTTCTAACTTGAGTTTCTTGCAGACATAGTCTGGATCAAAATTGCACTTGGGTGCCATAACTGTGAGAGAGAGAGAGAGAGAGAAAAATGCTTCGCAGAGAGAGGTTAGGGTTTGAATAGTATGGAAACGTGAAAGGACAGATTGAAAACAAAAGTGATTTAAATAGAGTAATACGCGTGGCTTGAAAATTAAATGAAGTGTGAACGCGTGTTGTTTCAAATTCAATTTAGGAAACAAAATCAATTTTAGAATTGATTGACATTTTGCACGGTGATTAAATCCGATGGCCATGATGAAAGGCGAAATACAGATTTAATCTGGTGCGTTGGCATAGTCATTGGGACTGGGTATAAAGGGGTTTTGTGGCAGTCAAGAGAAAAAGCGAAATGATTGCCTAGGCCCTATACCCTAGTCTTAAATACACTCCGAAGGTGAAAGGTTTTGAGTGTACTTATTAATTTGAAAAGTGTATCCCAATGATCAGAGGCCAGAGTAGAAAAGACATACCTGTCACCTGATATTGGAACCAGATGATACCACAACTAGTCTGGTGAAACTTCTCCCCTGATGGAACTTATCTGGTCCTGGTCAATAAAGACTTTGGACATATCTCTGACTCAGCACCTCATCTGGGATTAGTGTCACCTGGTGTATACCTCATCTGGAAGTATACCCTCTCTGATATATCTAATCTGCAGGTATGTTAGCATAAAGAAAATTTATGAAGAGAATTAATAAAGTAAGGATACTTCTCTGGTGTTCCCCCTAAATCAAATCTGTCTCTGGATCCAACAATCCTAACTCGAAAGCTAACTCTCTGAATCTGGTCTCAGCCAAAGGCTTGGTTAAAATATCTGCTCTCTGCCTCTCTGTTGCAATCTTTTCCATCCTTATATCTCCCTTCTCAACATGATCTCTGATAAAATGATGCCTTATATCAACATGTTTGCATCTGGTATGAAGAACTGGATTCTGGGTGATTGCAATGGCACTATTACTATCACAGAAAATAGGAATATCCTTAGCTCTAATCTGGTAATCCCTAAGCTGTTGACTAATCCAAAGAAGTTGAGAACAACAACTCCCTGCAGCCATGTACTCTGCTTCTGTTGTTGATGTAGCAACTGAAGTCTGCTTCTTGGAAAACCAGGATACCAATTTGTTCCCTAAAAATTGGCATGTACCACTTGTAGATTTCCTATCTATTCTGCACCCACCATAGTCTGAATCTGAATAACCACTTAATTCTAAATTGTCATCTGCAGGATACCATAATCCTAAATTCACAGTTCCCTTAAGGTATTTCAATATTTTCTTAGCTGCTTCCAAGTGACTCTTCTTGGGGTTAGCTTGAAATCTGGCACAAACTCCTACAACAAAAGTAATATCTGGTCTGCTTGCAGTCAGATACAAAAGAGAACCAATAAGTGCTCTGTACTGAGTCTGGTCCACACACTCTCCAGACTCATCTGGATCCATGTTGAAATTTGTCATCATAGGGATCTTGGCTGCTCTGCTAGATCCTATTCCAAATTTCTCTAACATGTTTCTAGTGTACTTAGCTTGATTAATAAAAATTCCCTTCTCTGATTGCTTAACCTGCAAACCCAAAAAGTAATTTAATTCTCCCATCATGGACATCTCAAACTGTCCCTGCATGAGTTCACCAAACTTCTCACACAGCTTCTTGTTAGGGGATCCAAATATGATGTCATCAACATATATTTGGACCAGAAGGATGTCCTTTCCTTCTTCTTTCCTAAACAAGGTCCTATCAATCTTACCTTTAGTAAAACCACTGTCCAGAAGAAATTGAGATAGAGTGTCATACCATGCTCTGGGTGCCTGCTTCAGCCCATAAAGAGCTTTCTTAAGCTTAAACACCTTGTCACCTTGTTCAAAACCAGGAGGTTGTTCAACATACACTTCCTCAATGAGAATCCCATTAAGAAAGGCAGATTTCACATCCATCTGGTATACTTTGAACTTCATGTGAGCAGCATATGCTAAGAACAATCTGATGGCTTCTAGTCTGGCAACAGGAGCAAAAGTCTCATCATAGTCTATTCCTTCAGACTGAGAATAGCCCTGGGCCACTAGCCTTGCCTTGTTCCTAGTAATGACATCATTCTCATCTTTCTTATTTTTGAAAACCCACTTAGTGCCTATCACCTTTTGATGTCTTGGTCTGTCTACCAGCTCCCAAACATCCTGTCTGGTGAATTGATTCAATTCCTCCTGCATAGCCACAATCCAATTTGAATCTTTCAGTGCCTCCTTGATGTTCTTGGGCTCAATCAAGGACACATAGCAACTGAATAAGGCAGCTAAGTTAATAGTTCTGCTAGTCTGGACACCCTTAGTTGGATCTCCTAATATCAGGTCATTGGGGTGATCAACCAGGGTCCTCCTTCCCGTGGTCTTGCCTGGGTGATCATCTTCTGCAGTACCTTGGTGATTATCACCACCTGCAGAAGAGCTTCCCCCTACAGGAGTTCCAACCTCTTCTGGTTCTGCTCCTTGTGAAGGCTGCTGCTTCAGAGAACCAGGAGATGGGTCCTCATCTGAATCTGAATCTGAATCAAGAATAGGTGGATTGACCTTGATAACTCTGGGTTTAGCCTGATTCTGGGTCTCATCAGGAGACTTAGAATCCACCTTGCACTCAAAAGTAGATTCATAAAAAACAACATGAGGTGTTTCTTCCACACAAAGTGAATTCTTATTAAAAACTCTAAAAGCTTTACTGGTGCTGGAATATCCCAAAAATATTCCATCAGCCACTTTAGCATCAAAGGTTCTTAATTTAGATTTCCCATTGTCATGGATGAAACACTTACATCCAAAAACATGAAAATATGAAACAGATGGGGTTTTACCTTTCCATACCTCATATGGGGTCTTATTGTGTCTCTGGGCAATCAGGCACCTGTTCTGAGTGTAACAAGCTGTATTGATGGCCCCTGCCCAGAATCTCTGTGGAGTGTTGTATTCTGCCAGAAGTGTTCTTGCAGCTTCTTTGAGAGTCCTATTCCTCCTTTCTGCAACTCCATTTTGTTGAGGTGTTCTGGCAGCAGATGTCTCATGAAAAATCCCATGATCCTTGCAATAATCTGCAATATGTGAATTCAAAAACTCTGTTCCTTTGTCACTTCTGATCCTGACTATGCTCTGGTTCTGCTCATTCTGAATCTGCTTGAAGAACTCTGGCAGCTTAGTTATAGTTTCATTTTTCTTAAACAAGAACACTACCCAAGTGTATCTTGAAAAGTCATCTACTATTACTAAGGTGTACTTCCTTCCACTGAAACTAAGAGGAGAAACAGGTCCAAACAGGTCCATGTGAAGTAGTTGAAGTACTCTGGTTGTGGTTGTGCTCTGGACATCCTTAAAGGAAGTCTTGGGTTGTTTACCCTTCTGGCATGAACCACAAACCTGATCCTTCTTAAACACTTCATTTGGAAGACCTCGAATGAGACCCTTTCTAGCAATCTTGTTCAATGTTTTGAAGTTAAGATGACACAATCTCTTGTGCCAAATCCAGCTGTTCTCTGCAGATCCTTTAGCAACCAGGCAAGCATTCCTTGGGCAACTGCTAAAATCTGCAAGATAAATGTTACCCTTCCTCAAGCCTATTAGCAAGATATCATTATAATCAGAAGAGAAAACAGTGCATGAATCACTAGAAAACTTCACTGAGTATCCATTGTCACAGAATTGGGATACTGAAAGCAGATTATGCTTGAGTCCTTCTACGTAGTAGACTTCATCTACAGATACTCCATTGAAGGTCAACTTTCCAACTCCTCTGGTGACTCCATAGTTGTTGTCACCAAACATCACTCTTGGTCCATTCAATGGCTTGAAATCTTGGAGATTATCCTTCTGGAATGTCATGTGCTTGGAACATCCACTATCAATGTACCAGACATGGTTGCTTGAAAATCCTTTATCCAATGGACTCTTATCTACCTGCAGAGAGATTAATTAGGTCCCCTACTAGTGCTGGGTCCTGATTGGTTAGTTGCAGGTTTTGTAGGAATCCATAGATAAAGATCATCTCTTGATGGATGAGGAGATCTTATCTTCCTTCCAAATCTATCTACCAGTACATGTCCTCTTACTATGACATATTGAGCTACTGGTCTGATAAGGACACCTTTCCTATAAACAGGTCTGGTGTACCTTTTCTCAAATCTGGCCTTTGGAATGGCCTGCCTCAAAGACATGGTCTTAAAGGTCTGGTTGTAAGGGTACATCCTAGAAGAACCATCTCTGGTGTCATAACTTCCCAGATCAGTTGGTTTTCTATAGATGGGTCTGGAAGACCTCCTCTGGTTCTGATAATTAGACCTGTTCTGGTGATTATAGTTCCTTTGAGTATACCTATTCTGGAATTGATTTTTCTGAGAAAATTGTCTCTGGGGTACCTGGTTCTGTTGAACATTGTTCCTTCTCTGGTAGTTATTACTCTGATTGGTATTCCCCCTTTTTGAGTGTTTCCTTTGAGGTCCCCTAATCTGTTTAGGTTCCCTTTGAGGATTTCTCTGGGGTCCTCCAATTTGAGTAATTCCTACTCCTTGGGACTCATTGTTCACAGAACCATTAATCTTTAATGGTTCCCCTTTTTGACACTTATTCTCAAGCATCTTCTCTTCCAGAGTAGTCAACTCTTCTGGACCATTAGTTAAGTGATTAACAGAGTGATTCCTTTTCCAATCAGGATTGTGAACCACCTTGTAACCATTACCAGTTAAGTCTTTATCATTCCAGATTTCTACCACTTTACCAGCTCTTACAGACTTGTCTTTGTTATAAAAGTACTTGTGAGTCTTAGTGGTAATTCCAGAATATCCTAAACCACTCTTATCACAAATACGCTGAGAAGACTCTGATATGATAGATACAACAGATGGTATCTTAGGAGCTTCTCTGGGCATAGGTATCTCCTCTATGTTGTGGACAACTTGTTTTCCCTTGATAAGAGTTTGGTATTTGGCTCTGAGTTCAGTGATCTCATCCTCTTGAGAATTCCTTTCTTTCATGAGTTGATCTACCAGAGTATCTCTTTCTGTGATCTTATCCTGAAGTTCAGAGACTTCTTTGGAATGATCTTTCATGAGTTCTCTGGTGGATTTGTGCTCATGAGAGAGAGATTGAACTTCTGCTCTGAGCCTACCATTCTCTTTCTCAAGTTTTTGACAGAGTTGGACACAATTTTGGAGATCTGATAGCATTTGTTGCATATCAGACTCTCTGGAGTTACCAGATGAATTAGAGGATTCAGTACATTTGGAATTAGATAAAACAAGAGTAGTTTCATTTACCTCAGTGATGTCTGCCATGAGACACACATCATCATCTGATCCAAAGTCAGAAGAAGAAGAACTGGAACTAGTATCCTCCTCCTCTGCTTCTGCCAGCAGTGCTCTCTTATCTGCATATCTCCTATCTCTCTTGATTCTTTTCTCTTCTCTTTCCCTAGGAGTAAGCTGAGGACAATCATAACTGTAGTGACCAGTCTTGTTGCATGTGTAGCAGGCATTGTCTCCTCTGGGACTAGGACTTGGCTCTCTCCTCCTCTGGTTGTAGTCTGATCTGGCAGGGCTACTTTCTCTCCTCTGGTAGTCAGGTCTGCCAGAGCTACCATCCCTCCTCTGATGATCTGATCTCCCAGAGCTGCCAGGGTTGTCATCTCTCCTCCTCTCTGGAGTTCTGAATCTGGTCTCCCTTGAGTCTCCAGATGTCTTCTCCTTCTCTGCAGGCTTGAAAGAACTCTTCCTGTTTCTAGTAGACTCCTTCCAATGCCTTTTGTACCTGCCATATTTTGAGCTCATTTTGTCTAATTTATGAGTTAGAAGTGCTACCTGCTCCTTGAGGCTCAAGTCATCTGCAGTGGACTCCTTTGGCATGGCATCAGATTTGAGAGTTGAAGAGAATGCAACTCCTTTCTGGCCAGAAGAGGAAACCTCTTCTGTTTGATCCTCCTCTTGAAGATCATATTCGTAAGTCTTGAGATCAGACAACAAAAGATGGTGATCCAGAGTGTTGAGATCCTTGTTGTCCTTGATCACAGTGACTTTAATTCTCCACCTGCTTGTTAGTGAACGTAATATTTTACTATTAATCTCTTTTTCAGAATAGGTCTTACCTAAGGCACTAGCCTTGTTCAAGAGATTCGTGAGACGCATGTCCAGCTGGTCAATGGTCTCGTCTGGTTTCATCTTAAATGTGTCAAAAGAGTGTTGAACAACTTGGAGCTTGTTATCTTTAATCTTCTCTGTTCCTTCACAGAGCAGAGCTAACTTGTCCCACATCTCCTTTGCAGTGGTGCACGTCCTGACCTTTTCAATAACTTCTTTAGTAAGAGTGTTGATAATCTCAGTCCTCGCCACCTGGTCCAGGTTATGTAGCTTTCTCTCATCGTTGTCAAGTTCGTCTTTCTTTTTGAGGATTCGTTGTCTGGGAACTCTATCCTCTGCAGCGTCGCTAGTTTCTTCTCTGGACTCAGACCTGCCACTATCAATAGGAGTCCAATAAAATTTAATGGGGCCACTTTCAACCACATCTAACATGCGGTGATGAATAGCTCCAAGATGATTACTCATCATGAAGCTCCAGTGGCTATAATCCTCGAACGAGAATTCTGGCAGTTTGCGACTCTTATAGGAAGATTTCGAAGACATATTGATAAGAAATTTTAGGGAAATAACAAGAACTTGAATAAAACCACTAAAGAGCAATGGATCTGCCCGGTGATCACCAAAAGCTTTTCAAAGCAGTGGTCGTGGACACACCGCTCTGATACCACTTGTTGGTCCCACTCGATAGATTAATTGCGGAAGCTTATGTAATAATATCTTTCCAAAATCTTTTATAAGAGATCAATAAAACAATATTTAAAATAAAGCGATAAAAGACACAAGATATATAGTGGTTCGGATAAATATCCTACGTCCACTCTCCCTTATCACCAAGGGGTCTCACTAACAACCAACTTACAAACTTACTCACTGGAATTTCTGAAGTACCAGCACCTTCTTACAAACTCTTTAGATCTAACTTCGATCTAAAGATAAACTCACTCCAACCTTATCTTAACAAGATGAACAGGTTGAGTGTATAAACTCCTTACGAGTAGATAAGTAATTAAGAACAAAGTGTGAGTGCAATATGCGTAGTGATCACAAGCTTAGTATGGCTATATGCGCGTGAATACTTCTAGAGCTTTTTCTTGATCTGCACTCAAGTATATATAGAGGGGATTAGGGACATAGCCGTTGGGAGGCTAATCCAATCAGATCCTCTATATATGGAAGCTTCAATCAATCAATTCCCTAATTGATTGATTGGGTTGGTGAGATCTTGATTGATTGTCTTCATATCTTCTCAATCCAATCTTGTTAGACTTGATTTGAATCACCAACGGTCAATGCTTCCAATTGCCTAACTCTGATTCTCTCCAGAGAAGGCAGGACCAGACACCAGGCAACTTAGGTGTCTTCTGGTCCTTATCTGGTGAACAACCAGAATACTCAGTAGAATAAGGGGATCAAACTGAGCATCTTTTGTTCCACCAGACTCGTCTGGTCTGGGGAAGGTCATCTGCCTCTGGTCTGATCTCCTCTGGTGAAGTCCTCTGGTGAAGTCCTCTGGTGGGGTCTTCTGGTGACTCTTCTGGTGAGGTCTTCTGGTCTGGCAGTTCCCCCTAGACTAAGTCCTAATCTAGATCATCATCTGGCTAACAGGTCTAGATGGTCCTATTACATCTTCTGGTTTGTTTTAACTCATCAAAACTAACAAATTTTTATCCTAACATGAGTTAAGAACAATAAGAGTGCTTAAGAGTGATAAAATAAAGGCTTGGAATGTGACTTCTTGCGCGTGAGAATCTAGAGCCTTTCTTTGAATCTGCACTCTTGTATTTATAGAGGTGATTAGGGTTTAGCCGTTGGAGAGCTAATCTAATCAGATCCTCTATTTAGGAAAGCTTTCAATCAATCAATTCTTTAATTGATTAATTGGGTTGGTGGGATCCTTGGATTAATTGACTTTAAATACTTTCCAATCCGATCTTGTTGACTTGATTTAAATCACCAACGGTCAAGTGCTTCCAATGCCTAACTCTGATTCTCTCCAGAGAAGGCAAGACCAGGTACCAGGTAACCTCAATGTCTTCTGGTCCGGATCTGGTCAAGAACCAGAATACTCAGTGGAATCAAGAGATGATTCTGAGCATCTTTTGGTTCACCAGACTCGTCTGGTCTGGGAAAGGTTCTCTGCCTCTGGTCAGTCACCTCTGATGAAGTCTTCTGGTAGAGTCCTCTGGTGAAGTCCTCTGGAAGGTCTTCTGGTAGGTCTTCTGGTGAATTCTTCTGGTCTGGCAGTTCCCCCTAGACTAAGTCCTAATCTAGTTCCTCATCTGGCTAATAGGTCCAGATGGTCCTATTACACCTTCTGGTTTGTTTTAACTCATCAAAACTAATAACTTTTATCCTAACATATTTCCAGCTGATTTTGTAGTGCTTGACATGGAGGAGGATGTGCGCATTCCTTTTATCTTGGGAAGGCCTTTCTTAGCTACAGCCGGGATGGTGTTAGATGTGGCAAATGTGAAGATCACATTGAAAGTTGATGATCAAGAGGTAAAGATTTCTCTATATGAGGCCATGAAGTATCTGATGGAGGAAGAGAATGAAGAACTCAAGAGGTTAGATGTGGTCAAAGTGCAGGAAAAAAGAGGAATGGATGTGAAGAAGAAACCAAAAGTCAAGAAGTTGGTTGACAAGGCACCTCCGTGGAGAGCTAAGAAGAAAGTAAAACCACTACCCAAGTTGAAGAAGGTGTTTATGGTGAATGAGAATCGAGTAAAGAAATTCTTCAACTCTTATGAGAAGAAGGGAGATCACTTTGAGTATCGTGTCCCATGAGCTTCTTCGAGCTCAGTCCGGCATGAAGACCTTAAAAATAGCGCTGAGGCAACCCATTTTTTTTATTTGCTTTGGAGTGTTTTTAGTTGTAGGTGTTTTGTTTTGAGTCGTATGTTCTAACCTCGTACTTGAGTTTTTTTATTGTAGGCTGGTCTCAAGGGTGCCTGGAATTGTAAAGAACCAATTAAGAGGAGCAACTCGAGAAAATGGAGTGTGCCAAGTTGTTGAGATAAACTTGAATTATTTGGATGAGGTAACCACCACCCCAAACATAGACCGCTTCACAAGGTCGAAGTTTGGGGGGTGGAGTTTTTATATGTTTTATGGTTACATTGCACAGGCGCACACCCTCTCTTTGAGTTGAGTTAGGTTATATATTGTGCCTTGAGATACTCCTTGAGCTGCTATTTTGTGAACTAATTTGGTGCTACGTATTTCATGTGTATTGACTCTTCCAGTATTTACTCGTGATTGCTATCTTTGAGTATGAAGTATGAGTTTGTGATTTGTGGAGTTGAGTTAGAGTCAAGATTGTGTGAGTGTAGTAATTAGAGTGGATTTGAGAGGAACTCGTATACTTACGAATTTTCCTTTTGAATACTCGTGTGATAAAAAGTGAGAATTCACTAGGACTAGCATGGATGTGAAAGCCGTGAGATTTGAGCCTAAAGAGATTAAAATTTATTAAATTGATCTCACCGTTTGTGAGTGGATCTTCACCTTTGAGGTGCTAGAACTTGTAGGTACTCTCTCTTCTTGATTGTGTCGAGTTTGAAATGCCGAAATGATTTTAGGCCATCTTTGATTTGTTAAGTCACTTAGCCAAAATAAGTCTACCAATGACACTTATCCCTTGTTAGCCCGTTTGAGCATTAGCCTATTTATTGCTAGCACATTTGAACTTATCCAAATTTTAAAACTCTTTTTGTCCTAATTTGAGTGGAGAATAGAAAAAGTTGTGAATGAGAAGTGGTGTTAGAGCTGAAAATGTAGAATTGTTTATGGTTGAGTGATTATGAGAGAAGGTGTGATAAAGCTTTGAGTTGTGGGGAAGAACAATAATTTGAGAATGAGCATAACAAAATATGAGCTCATATATTGTGTGAAAAGAAAAAAAAAGGAAGTGAAGTGAGTGAAAAAAGTGAAAAGAGTTCACAAAAAAAATTGAGGTGTTGAGAGTAGAGTGAATTGAAAGTGCATTGCATGAAGATGTTGAAGTATTCTGTTCCTTATATCGAAATACCGAAGTTTGATTTTCTATTCTCCATTCACTTGAGTCATCTTATCTTATATAGTTACCCCACCTGTCCAAAGAGCCTTATATTAAAACCTTGAGAAAGTCCTTTTTGATTCGGCATGGATTCTAGAATATGGTCGAAGTTGAGGGTGCTTACAAGCCTATGACTACTGGTTTGTGTGATTGATTGATTGAGTGAATCCCTTATTATTGATATACATTTGTGAGGGAGTGAAACACATCGTCGAGAGCACATCCATGTTTGATTTTGGTGGTTCTTATTGTTTATGCATGAGTAGGATGAAGGGGATTAGTTTGTGTGCGGGTGATCGATCTTTCAAGCTAGAATGCTATTACTTGCATGATTTGGTTCTATGATTCATTCTTAATAATTTCACTTGACTTATTATTTCATTGCTTGAGGACAAGAAATATGGTAAGTTTGGGGGGGTTGATTAGGCGTGAAATTGTTATGATTTGTAGCCCGGTTCGCCCGTGTTTTGAGTGAATTTGATGAGTATTTAGAGTCAATTGAGTACTATTTTCATAAACTAATGAATTTGCCTCTTTGATACTCATAGATGGATAGAGGGTGAAAAAATGGAGTTCGTAGGACTTTGAATCAACTCAAACGGATTCCCGAATGAGAAGATATTGAATAAATACTAAAAGTATTAGTTCGTGCAAGCAAAAATATCAATTTGAAGTGCTCGAGCAGGGTTGCTCGAGCACTAGGTGCTCAAGCGGTCGAGTGGGCGCTCATGCGAAGCCAAGTCGAGCACGAGGTGCTCGAGCACTGGAGCGGGCGCTCGAGTAAGTGAGCTCGAGCACCAAATTTGTTCTGGAGGATTTGAGCGCTCGAGTGTGCATCACTCGAGCACTAGGCGCTCGAGTAAGGTCAGCGCTCGAGTGGTTCGTGCATTTTTCAGCCCAATATATTCCAAATCGGCCCATGCCTATATATATCCCTTTCCAAGCACGATTTTACTTACCACTTGATACTTAGAGATAGATTTTGAGAGAGAATAGCTTGGGAAGGTTTTGAGCAAGAGTTTGAAGCGTGTAATCGAGGTTTTGATCTTACGAATTCATAGATTAGAGTTTTATTTTGTTATTTCTTTCTTCAACGTTCGATACTTCTAAACCCTAGTTTTCGTGATTTATTAAAGATTCATTTAAAGACATCAATTTCTTGTTTTAACCATTAGTTTATGTTATTGAGTTCATTGTTTAATTTAATCATGTTTATATTTAACGTTCGTATTATTGCTTTCGTTATTCAATCAACCATGTTAGGCTAGAACCCTTGCATGCTTAGGGTAGGATGAACTCGTAATTAGGATAATTTGTGATGTTTAGTTTTGATTCTCTTAATTATTGAATTTTTAAAATAAACCCTAAAATTATCTTGGAATTGAGTACGAAAATTGTTAGAGAGAAGACGACTGTATCACTCTTTATTAACGAATAGATTTAAGGAGAGGGTTTTAGAAGGGGTTTATCATCTACTGGTTTATCTAGGGAGGACGACCGCATCACCTTAGTTAAACTAGGGTATCAATAATTAAGCACAATCCATATAACTTGATTAGTGGATTAGTGAAGTAGGTTGATCGAACGAAGTATTTGGATTAATTCTTGAGCTTTTAGTCTTTCAATCTTGTACGCTTAGGATTATTGCTTGCACGTACATCACGATTATTTTAGTTATTGTACCAACTCCGTTAGTATACGCAAGAATTCCTATCTCAAGCATCACTATCCCATATTTGAATTCAAACTCAAGTTATTTAGTTAAATTTAGTTATTAGCGTAAAAGAAGTAGAATAAAAAGTAGTTTATTATAATTCTTAAACCCAGAACATCCATTCATATTAACTACGAGACGTAGATCTCCAGGGCTCTATTCGCATATATACCTTTGTTCGGGTTTGATATACTTGGTCCATATTCTTACCCATACTACACAGATCTCAAACTCTTATGGGGTAACTACTAGTATAGCTAGTATTTTGCGTTCAAGTCATGCATATTTGCCCATTATTTCCACAATTCTTATAAAGGCTATATACTATATGGCTCGCCTAATATAAGCTAGTGGGTCAGTGGCTCTGTGGTTCATGCCCCGCATTGACCCCAATGGGCGCGGGTTCGAACCTACTGAGCATTTTTTTTTCGAGGGTTCGTCGATTAGCGACCGCCTACAAGCCGGTCGTTAATCACAAAAATTAAATTAAACAATTAATTTTATTTAAAAATAAATCCAGGCGGTCGCTAAAACCTGACCCGGCCGGGTCAGACCCGGTCAGTTCAGCGACTGACAGGTGGCGGTCGCTAAATAATAGCGATAGCCCTGGCGGTCACAGATTAGCATTCAATTTAAAAAAAACGGTCGCTATTATTAGCTACCCACGTTTTAACGATCGACTTTTATCGGTCAAAAATCGATCGTTAATCCTCGTCATTTTTGTATTGTAAATATTACGAACTTGATTCTAGTCATACTAGAACTAAATAATATATACAATGGTCTCCCATATAAAAGGTGTCAAAAAAACAATCATGACATATCGAATGCGTAAAACATTATGCGAATACAAAACAAATCACCCAACATGCACCCAAAAAGATTTGGAATAGTAATTTGATGTGAATTTTCATTTGATATTTAGTCAAGGTACAATATCAAATACATTGAAGAGGTCATCTTCTTCAAAGAATGCCATACCACAGTTTTCTTTTCCCACTCGTAACGCTTATGCTAATTTCATTATTATTTAAGGTTTAATTGCAAATAAATTACAATATTTTCGTAAATTGCAATTTAATCTAAATTTCTATATCTTTGTAAATAAAACCTGAACTTAATACTTGGTTGCAATGTTAACCAAAAAAGACAAATTTCAATATGGCAAAGAATAATGATTAATTATGCGTTGACATTGGAACCAATCTAAACATATTAGTACATTTAGTTATTAATTGTCAGGTAAGTGAAACATCATTTTTTGACAATATTTTTTTTGTTGGTTCAAATTGCAACCAAATATTAAGTTGGGGTTTTGTTTGCAAAATTCAAATGTTTAAATTAGATTGCAATTTGATAAAAGGTTGTGATTTTATTTGCAATTAACTCAATTATTATGTTTTACAAACTGTGAACAGTTGAACCCTATATGTTCCTTACTTAAACAAGAAGCAAATAACGTGCGTGCTTCAACCTTAACCATTTTAGAACATGAGAAAAGAGCAACATTTATTCCAATAACCACCCTTTTAGATATTCAATTCCTTACTTGAAAGGGTAACATTAGGATTTATGCTTTCTTGAGCTTTTTATACAAGAAAAAACCGCATGCATAGGAGTGACATTCCACAGCATGCCTATATATACATATGTGGATTTAAACGCATTTAGTCCTCCTACTCTACATGTTAAAGTACTAGCCTTCATATATAATTTAATTTAGCCCTCCCTCAAATTTAGACATTCTTGATATTTTCACACACAAAGATTAATAGATCTTAATAGTCACGAGTCAATAGTGAAATGGAGTGCATTACCCATTTTAGTCACGAGCACCCGTTGTGTTTCTTTCAACTTCACGATTTTGATGATCCGAAGCCGTACAAGTGTAGTATTTGCGGGTTGCCAATTCTACACAGCCCATCCTACACTTGCAGCAATATCGATGCTAATTGCAACTTTTTCGTGCACAAACCATGCACACAACTCCCCCGAGAATTGTACCACGACGGTCACTCCGACACCCTTATCCTTGAACGACGAACGTCGTCAAACCAAGGTTTCGCCTACAAGTGCAAGAATTATTCCAAGTGCAAGTTCGATCTCCATCCTTTGTCTACGAAAGCAGTGGAGATCAAGAGCAATCACATAAGCCACAATTCACACCCACTCGTAGTGTTTTGCAGAGAAATGTTGTGCCGGTGTGACGCGTGTGGTGAAAAACAAAAGGGCTTCTTCTTCTGCTGCCAAGAGTGTGATGTCTGGGTTCATCAAGATTGCACCATTCTGCCTACCATTGTGAAATTACGGGATCAACCTCACCCGTATATTCTCAATTATTCAACTCATATATTACGCAGAACCGGGATATGCTTAATTTGTGGTCGTCATTGCTATAGTGGGGTCTACTTCTGTTGTGAAACCTATCGTGTCGCCCATGTAAGTTGCGCAAAGGCAATGATGGAGGATCGTCAAACCAGTAAGTTAACTATTGACTATTGTTTCCAATTTAATTAATTTTCCAGTATAATTTTAGTTTTCTATAATATAGCATTCAGTCAAGAGTTGTCATGAACTTTTATTATTTACGACTGACCATTTTCTTGGGATAAGATGGTCAGAATAACTCTTTTAGGACAATATCTAATGGATGTTTGCAAAATTAGAATATATTTTTCGGGTTTACAAAATTAGAACACTGTCTTTACGGGCTTGTAAAATTAGGAAACTATCTATAAAATTTTGCAATACTAGAACACTATCTTTCACGTTGAGCAAATTTAGGCAAAATTTTATAAAATGCGGTGGCAAAATCAGCTTTGAGGTGGAAGAAACATCATCATAGAGCTTTATTTGGCAAATGTTTTCTAAAATTTAGCCTAAATTTGCCAAATTTAAAAGATAGTGTCCTAATTTAATAAATTTGTAATTTTTTTTTTATCGGTAAATGTTAGTTGTAAGAGTTAGTACACCAAGCCCCTAAGAATTTTCCAAGCCACCTTATACCTCCCTCAATTCTCCAAGCCACCTTATACCTCCCTCAATTCGTTCCCAAAGGGAATCGAACCCAGGCCGCTCACTAAAGTGAGGAACCCAATGGCCATGTGGGCTAAGCCACCTGGTTATAAATTTGTAAAGATAATATCCTAATTTTAAAAGTCCGTAAATATAGTGTCCAAAAATATAGTTTTCCTGAATGTTCAGACACCACGTGCGGCTCACGTAAAATAATGTTCAAAATTAAAAAAATTATGAAAATTTTATCGAGAAATTTGCACTTTTGGTCCCTTGAGAATAAGTGCAAAACACTGTACCTACATGCGAAGCTGATCCCATTTTTTTCTTTTTGCAATGTTGGTATCATACAATAAATTTTAGGACCAAAACTGCAAATTTATCCAATTCTCCTAGGACTAAAATTGCAAATTATTCATTCTTTTGGGACCAAAACTGCAATTTATCTTATTCTCATGGATCAACAATGTAAAAAAAAGCTATGGCACTATAGATGCCGAAAAAAGGACCTTTTTGAAATAGACCCATTCTCGTGGGACTAAAAGTGAAATTAATCCAAATTTTATCCCTATATTGATAATTTTAAAAGACTTTATCCTACGTATGAGAGCCCGAAAACATGGTGTTCTAGTTTTGAAACCTACCCATGCATAGTTGGTGGCCTAAAAAACTTTTTTCTTTACTGAATATGCAGATGCTATTGAAGAATTGATCCAATTACCGCAAGAGGAGGATGCATATCCAAGCATGGTGATCCGTCGATTCGCAGAAAGATATTCATCAAGTTCAACCCAATTAGTACACCACAAGCATCCATTGATCCTTGTAGATGTTGATAGTAGAGAAGCTGCATCAGCATGTGGTGAAGATTTAGTGTGTGACGTATGTGTACAACCCCTTCATATTTCATCTTCATTTTACAAATGCCAATCCGATGGCTGCCATTTCCTGGCCCATCCTATCTGTGCAAATCAACTTCCCGCTCGCATCCAACTTCCGCCATTCCTAACTCTCCATCCAATGCAAGATTCATATGTCTACAACAATATTTTCTTTAGTTCAGTATTTCCATGTCTTCTCTGTCATCGTCCTTCCAATGGAACTGTGTATTGCTTCTTAAATGAAAAGGAGTCCCTACTTGGGTTTTGTGATATAGAGTGCGTCCTTTCACCAAAAATCATCAAACACGCGTCGCATAGGCAACACCTTCTTCTCCAAATTATCACGTTCAACAAATCTTTGATCCCAGTAGTCAGTTGTTGTTCTGGCGAATCATTTCTTTTCGACACCTATAAATGTGCTGCTTTTGATTTCAGTATACATAAAAGGTGCGCTCTACTACCCAACAAGACTCGCCATAAATTTGACGAGCATGCTCTACAGTTGATTATGAGTCATGAACATAATGAAGATGATAAGCAAGAGGTCTTCTGCGAGGTCTGTGAGCAAGAAATTCAGCTTAAGCTGTGGCATTACGGTTGTGATGAGTGTGAGCAATACTTTCACGTCAACTGCATTCCCTCTGTTGGACTTTTATCCAAAGTAAAGTTCGGAAAACGTCTTATTGACGATAGTATTCATCCAAATCATCCTCTCACTCTCATTCGGATGCTTGCCCACGGAAGGCATGAGAGATGTGGACTTTGCCACAAAATCATTAGAGGCTATTCTGATGATCAAATGGCGTTCCATTGTTCTGATTGTGACTTTTGGATTCACTTTTCCTGTGCATCTGCCACCACTGCATTGTTCGATTATTCGAAATATCAGGAAGAGATTGAGGAAGGGCATAGACGAATTCTCACTAACTTACACGATTGATAATACCTTGCCAGGACAAAAAAAAAAAAAAAAAAAACAAAAGTTACAATAAAGTGATGAGATTCTTATATCAGGAAAAAAAAAAGCATGTCATTAATGATAAATGTGAAAATTTCATAGCATGCCTATATATACGTATTTAGTGATCATCCAAATATGCTCGTGACTATTTACACACAGTAACAAAAGTTATTTACTAATTAATCGAGAAAATTGTACTTCTAATTCTAAAAGGACGTGTCCAAAATACTTTTGGCACCTATGGCATAAGTAGTCGGAATAAAAAAATTTTACGTCCCATAATTTTTTACCTTTTTAAAAAAGGTTCCAAAAAAATTAATTCCACCAATTACGTCCTAATTTTTGGCTAAGTGTACGATTCCGGAAACTTTGAGACATAAATGTACACTTAGCCAAAAAAGGGAACGTAATTGGATAACTTAACTTTTTTGGGACGTAAATTGTACACATAGCAAAAAATTGGGACGTTATTGGAGAAATTAATTTTTTGGGGACGTAAATTGTACACTTGACAAAAAATTGGGATGTAATTGAAGAAATTAACTTTATGGGACGTTTTTGAAAAAGGTGAAAAGTTATGGGATGTGTAAAGAAATTTTATCCCTAAGTAGTCCCTTTTTTCAGTTTGGTCTCATCCGTTAATTTAATTTAAGGACCAAAATTGCTTTTTTTTTTTTTTTTTCCTCTTTTATATTCTCTTGTTGCAAAAGCAACATTATATTCTTATCTCAAGGGAAAAAAAAAACACGTCATAAATGTGAAAATTCCATATCATGCTTATATACACGGATTGATGATATGTATTTATTGATCATCCTAATATGCTCGTGACTCTGTTCTACGTACATATTCTAACATCCAAAAAAAAAAAAGTGATATTTACACGCACAGTAACAAAAAATTATTTACTAATTAATCGAGAAAATTGCATTTCTGCTTCTAATTAAGAGGATGAGTCCAAAGTACTTTTTATATTTAAATGGGCAAAAATAGTCTTTTTATTGCATTTTGGTCCCATCCGTTAATTTTAAAGACCAAAATTGGAATTTTTCGAATTTCTCTTGTTGCGAAAAAAACATCATATTCTTATTATAAGTATATACGTTCCTTACTTAAAAAGAAGTAAATAATATGCTTGTTTCAACCTTTAACCATTTTAGAACATGAGAAAAGTACAAAATTTATTCCTATAACTACTATCCTTTAAGATATTGTTGTGAATTTTAGTTCTTCACAATTGGAACAACAATGAATATTGAAATGAAAACTGACATGAATGCATAAACAAAGACACAAGATTTAAGTGGTTTGACTAAAATTAGTCTACATCCATCATGGATCTTTGAAACTTCTTTATTGATCAACACTAAGATGAATCCTTTACAAGATATAGAGCTAAGAATAGGTATAATTCTATATTGCAAACTGAAACTGAGGAGGCGCTTGGTTAACAACTCTTCAATGGTAATGAGAATGAGCTTGAAAATTAGTGTAATTAGCATGGTTCATGAGAACAAAATCACTACCTCTCCTCCTAAATAAGGTAATCACTACTCCATTTTAATTACCATATTCTCTTCCTACAATCATCCTCCTCAATCACTCCCCCATTCCTCCACCAACAACCATTGTTGTCAACTTCTATTACAAAATTGGGGCATGACACTAGCAATGGTGTAACAATTGGAACACATCTTCCCCAACATATTATTTTTCTTATGAGGGCATAGATGGAAATAAACTTTCATTCCCATTACCATTGAAGAATTGCTAACCAAGCGCCCCCTGAATAATGTGTGTTTTCTCTAACTTTGAGGCTTTATATCTTGCTGTTGAGAGGGAGCTAAACCGATCTCTTTTGCCAACTTATAGCTTGCCACCTCATCTTGTTAGTTATGGAAAATTCTGGAACAAACAACCTCCTAACCGAACTCCATGAGCTAAGTAAAGTCATACCGGCAGCAATTTGAACAGAGAGTTAGTTATGTAACTTTTTTTCTGTTATAACTGTCATAATGCAAGAATGTTTTTGTGCATAGGGGATTGATTCCACTATTATGCATATAATTGAGTGAATATAGGAAAGATCCATGCATTGTGTCTATCACTCTTCGACATTTACAAAAAGTATTTACAAAAATAAATGGAGAGGCACTACAAAAAAATAAAAAATTGCCTAAATTGCCTACAAAAATATTCCAACAAAAATGTTTGTAGTAAGAATTGCTTAAGATTTGCCTACGAAATTTCTAATTATGAAAGCATCTACATTTCTCAACCTATAATCAACTTGCCTATGGAATTAATTTGCCTACGAAATAAAATATCTAGGTATAATTACCTACAAGTCATTTGCCTAAAAAAAAATTTCCTACAACACAATTTACCTACGGAATTTTCGTAGGTGACTTGAACGCAAAATACTAGCTTGACTAGTAGTTACCTCACAAGAGTATGGGATCACTGTAGTATGGGCGAGTTTACGAACCAAGTAGTATCGAACCCAAGGAAAAGTTTGTATGCGAATAAATCCCTAGAAATGTTCGTATCGTAGCTAAATATGAATGCGATGTATGATATAATCTACTAATTATTATCTACTAATTATCAAACGAAAAGAAATAAAGTGATTCTAACTCTGATTTGAAGTGCAAATATGATGGTGATGCTCGGGATTGGAATCCCTGCGTATACTAACGGAGTTGGTACAATAACTAAAATAATCGTGATGTGCAAGTTAAAATCCTAAATGTACTAAAACTAGACAATCAACTTCCCTAATCTAGCACAAAAATTGAAAGAATAAAATCTCAAGAATTAATCCCAATACTTATTATATCAACCTACTTCACTAATTCACTAATTAAATTATATAGATTGTGCTTAATTATTGAGGCCCTAATTTAACTAAGGTGATGCGGCCGTCCTCCCTAGATAAACCGGTAGATTATAAACCCCTTCAAAAACCCTCTCCTTAAGTCTATTCGTTATTAAAGATTGATGCGATCGTCTTCTCTCTAACAATTTTCGTACTGAATTCTATGATTATTTTACGGTTTATTAGAATTATTCAATATAATAAAAGAATTAAAACTATACATCACGAATTATCCTAATTACGTACCAACATCCAATTTCTGCGAGTTCATCTTATCCTAAGCATGCAAGGGTTCTAGCCTAACATGGTAGTTTCAAGAATTAAAGCAATAATAAAATCGATAATCATAAGCATAATTTAATTGACGAAAGAATTCAAGAACATAAATTAATTATGAAAGTAATTAAATTAAGTTCCAAAATCAGATCTATAAAAATTTGGAAAAGTATAGGTCTAAGAGTATCAAGAGTTCAAGAAATCGAAACGATAATCCAAACCGCTCAAAGAAGTAATTAATCTAAAGAATTCGTATTCTAAAAACCTCGATTACAACGTTCAAAACCGTGCCAAAGACTCAAAACCTCCTTCTCAAGCTCTTCGCCTTCGAAAAATATGTGTGTGTATGTAAAAATTTGCTTGAAAAGGGTATTTATAGGGTATGGGCCAAAAATAGGGCAAAAACCGACCAAAGAGCTCGAGCAGAGCCCCCACTCGAGCGCCTCGCGCTCGAGTGCTTCAGCTCGAGCGACTTCTTCTTCCAGCGCATGAGAGGCGCTCGACCGTGTCTCGCTCGAGCGGCAGGCGCTCGACCATGGCCAGCTCGAGCGAGTCTTCACCACAGCATAACGGGGTTTTCGAGCCCTAGTGCTCGAGCACTTGGCGCTCGAGCTCCCCATCAGCTCGAGTGCTACCTCCTTTTTCTCCAAATGACACTTTTCTTCGCTCGAACTAATACTTTTCGTATTTCTTCAATATCTTCTCATCCGGGAGTCCGTTTGAGTCGATTCAAAGTCCTACAAACTCCATTTTTCACCATCTTTCCTAATATGAACATCAAAGAAACTAATTGATGAGTTTATGAAAATGTAGCTCAAATAACACTAAATACTCATAAAAAACACTCAAAATATAGACTAATCGGGCTACAAAACATCACAATTTCAACTACGAATTATTTTGTTGGAAATTTTGTGGCGATATTGACAATATCCATAGGCAATTTTATGTTTTCTTGTGGCGAGGATCTATATATGTCCATGTTTTTCAACTATTTCTCCATTTTCCATAATTTTGGAGCTTGGAGAGATGATTTGAACTTGATTTTCCGTCTACAAGAGACTAAACTTTATTTTTCCTTTTTTTATTAAAAAAATTTATTTTGCAACAGTTTGAACATGTTAGTTGTTGGCTAAAATATATACTTTTGGTTCTGGGGCCTTGTAAATATTTAGATTGAAGTTTATAAATTAATTTCTTGTTTATTTGGTATATCTGTGGGTTGCCAATTTTAAACAGCCCCTCTTATTCACTTGTAGCAATGATACTAGTTGCAATTTTTTCACACAGTTGCCCCAATTAAGTATTATTTCGATTTGAGGGGCCGCTTTATTTGAATTTTCCTCACCGTCCATTACAAGAAAATATAAAATTGTCTATAGAAATTGCCAATATGGCTACAAAATTTCCAACAAAAAAATCCGTAGTGGATATTACCGCCTACAAAAATTTACAATTGTATAGGCATTTTCCTTCACCACCTACAAAAAAATTTGCCTACGGAAATTCCGTAGGCAAATTATGTTGTATGTAAAATTTTGTAGGCATATGACTTGTAGGTAATTATATCTAGGGATTTTATTTCGTAGGTAATTTAATTCCGTAGGCAAGTTTATTCTAGGTTGAGAAATGTAGAAGCTTTCATAATTAGAAAATTTCGTAGGCAAATCGTAGATAATTCTTACTACAAAATTTTTTGTTGGAAAAAATTTGTAGGCAATTTTAATTTTGTAGGTAATTTTTTATTTTCTTGTTGTGGTCCTTGGATATGTTGGATAAATTACTATCTCCATGGTGGTTACACCACTAGTGTTGGTTGTTTCATGGGAGAATGATTGTGGAGGATGATTATAATTAGAAGATAGAAAGGTAATTAAATAGGTTAATGATTACCTTGTTTAGGAAAAAAAAATAATGCTATGGATCATCTTTTAATCTCATTAACCATTACAATTACCTTATATTTATTCTCATTCTCATTACTACTGAAGAATTTTCTAACCATGCGCCACCTAAATCATTTGGTTGCTAAGGAAACATCATAATTAATTTTACTTAATTTTTAAGTATATACGTTCCTTACTTAAACAAGAAGCAAATAATATGCTTGTTTCAACCTTTAACGCTTTTAGAACATGAAAGTTACAACATTTATTATTATAAAACAACTACCAGCCCTTTTAGATATTCCTAACTTGAAATGGTGAGCTAATTTATATATGCTTTCTTGAGCTTTTTGTACAAGAAACAATATGAGTGAGATTCCACAACATATCTATAAATATATGGATTGACATATCATGTCCCCCAATTCCAAATGCATTTACTCCTCCTATAGCTACATTTTTCAGTATTAGCCTTCATTAATTAATATACCCCTCAAATTTCAACCTTACTACACATTCTTTATATTTTCACGAATCAATATATATATAGTGAGATGGAGTGCATTACTCATTTTAGCCACGACCACCCCTTGAGTTTCTTTCAACTGAATGATTCTGATGATCCTAAGCCTTACAAGTGTGGCATTTGCGGGTTGCCAATTCTATACAGCCCCTCCTACACTTGCAGCGTTGATGCTAACTGCAACTTTTTCCTGCACAAACCATGCGCTCAACTGCCCCGACAATTCTACCATGATGTTCATTGTGACGTCCTTAATCTTGAACAACGGAAGTCGTCCCCAGGTGAGGGTTTCTTCTACAAGTGCAGGAATTATTCCAAGTGCAAGTTCGTTCTCCATCCTTTGGCTGCGAAAGCAGTGGAGATCAAGAGCAATAATATAAGCCACAATTCTCATCCACTGGCACTCTTTTGTAGAGAAATGGTGTCACGATGTGACGTGTGTGGCGAAAAACAAGAGGGCTTCTTCTTCTACTGCCAAGAATGTGATTTCTGGGTTCATCAAGATTGTACCATTTTGCCTATCATTGTGAGACTACGGAATCACCCTCACCCGTATATTCTCACATATTTTGATTTTAAGTCTGTTTCTGAAGAGGATGATAAAAATATGTTAGACATCCGGGAATGCGTAATTTGCGGTGAGCCATGGCTTCTTCGCTATAGTGGGGTCTACTTCTGTTGTGAAACCTATTTTCTCGCTCATGTAAGTTGTGCAAAGTCAAACATGGAGCCTCTTCAAACCAGTAAGTCATCTTCAAACCAGTAACTCATAATTATTCAGTCTCCTCTTTCCACTTTAATTTTCAAGTATAATTAATGTTTCGTCTAATCAACATAAAGTATACTATGTAACACCTTACAGATTATGTAGTAAGTGTTATCTACTTTTAAAGGTGGTTAATATAATACTCCCTCCTTCTCCGAGTAAACCTCTCACTCTCCTTGGGTCGTCCCCTACTAAGCTTTCCATTCCATAAATGGCAAGAATAATACTTTAGTACATATAAACTTTAACCTTCAAATTCACACAATATTAACAAAAGTGTCACTCGTTCATTCAATTCATTTTCAACACTATTCATTACTTTATCTCAAAAGTTAACATGTGATCCACCATATAGTAATAAACAAGTACACTTTCTTAAACCATTAAACAAAAAGAAATGAGAAGAAAGTTCGGGATGGAGGGAATACTTTTTACTATTTATGTATCACTTTGAAAAAGTATTACATATATATGTAACACTTACCACTTACTGCACAAAGTTCAATGCTAACCATCTAGACCAAGTTAAAATGCTTTACACAATTTGAACATTAATATTATTTTATTTGTTATCAATTTTTCTTTTTAATTTTTTACTATTTTTTCATATAACAATATTGGTACAGTATTAATGATTAACATTATAATTGTATTATATAATATAATATTAAAAGAAAAAAAATATAAATTATATTTTATATAAGTATGTAATAATTTTTTTTTCATATATTTTTTCATGTATATGAAGAAAAAATTAATATAATAAAAATTCTTCTGCACAAGGGCATGTATATAAATGTAAAATATATATATTTTGATAATTTTAGAAAAAATTGTCCCTACTTTCCTAAAAAATTGTTTTTACCTACTAAATGTGCAGACGCACTAGAAGAAGTGATCCAACTACCACAAGAGGATGATGCATTTCCAAGCTTGGTGATCCGTAGATTCGCAGAAAGAAATCCTCCATCAATTTCAACCCAGTTAAAACACCACAAACTTCCTTTGATCCCTGTCAATGTCGCTAGTAGTAGTAGAAGAGAAGATTTAGTGTGCGATGTATGTGTACAACCCATTGATCATATGATGTCATCTCCAATTTACAGATGTCAATCCGACAGCTGCCATTTCCTGGCCCATCATATCTGTGCTAATCATCTCCCCACTAGAACCCCACTTTTCTTTAAGAATATGTCTGTGAATGGAGTCCTTAAAATGCAAGTATCAGATGACTACAACTACAACAACAATTTCTTTTGTTCAGTAGTTCCCTGTCTTTTCTGTCGTCGTCCTTCCAATGGATTTGCTTATCGCCTCTTAAATAAAAAGAAGTCCCTGGTTGATATAGAGTGTATGTTTTCACCCAAAATTATCAAACACGCATCGCATAGGAAGCACCTTCTTTACCAATCTTTCAACCCAATAGAAGTAAGCTGTTGTTCCCGTGAAACCTTACCTTTTGACATCTGTAGATGTGCTGCCTGTGATTTCAGTATCATATTAGGTGTGCTCTCCTGCCCAAGAAAACTCACCATAAATTCGACGACCATCCTCTAGAGCTGATCATGAGCCATGAAGATAATAAGCAACAGGAGATCTTCTGTGAGATCTGCGAGCAAGAGATCGAGCTTAAACTGTGGTACTATGGTTGTGATAAGTGTGAGCAATATTTTCATAGCAACTGCATTCCCTCTGTTGGGTATCTCTCCAAAGTCAAGTTCGGGAAAACTCTTGTTGACGACAAAATTCATCCCAATCATCCTCTCACTCTTACTCGGATGCTTACCCATGAAAGGCATGAGAGGTGTAGAATTTGCAAACAAATCATTAAGGGCTTTGCACCTGATGAAATGGCTCTCCATTGTTGTGATTGTGATTTCTAGGTTCACTTTTCATGCGCATCTTCCACCACTGAGTTGTTGGATTATTCGAGATCTCTGGAAGAGATTGAAGATGACCTTAGAAGTATTATTAATGAGGGCTTTTGAGGTCCAACGTGTGTATATGAGGGCTGGCTTCAACTTCATGGAAGGATTTAGAGTAGGTCAAACAAATGAACAATTTAAATGGGTGGAGTTACTACAAGAAAACATAAAATTGCCTACAGAAATTGCCAATATGGCTACAAAATTTCCAACAAAAAAAAAATCCGTAGTGGAGATTACTTACAAATTGCCTACAAAAATTTCTAATTGTATCGGCATTTTTCTTGCCCAACTACAAAAAAATTTCCGTAGGCAAATTGTGATGTAGGTAAATTTTTGTAGGCAAATGACTTGTAGGTAATTATACCTAGAGATTTTATTTCGTAGACAAATTAATTGCATAGGCAAAGTTGTTTTTAGGTTGAGAATGTTGCTTTCATAATTAGAAAATTTTGTAGGCAATTCTTACTACGAACTTTTTTGTTGAATTTTTTTTATAGGCAATTCTTTATTTTTGCTTTTAACAGAATTTGATAACAGAGTTTTTGCTGTGCTAATCTTCCTATATCTGGAACTGTCATGCATTAGGTAATTAGTGCCAGGCGAATTACAACCAAAAAAGTTAAAAGGCCCATCCAATAACTAAACCTCGCCAGTAAAGAATGGAGAGGTTTGAATTTTGAAAATTTAAAAAGTGCGCAAAAGGAAACACGATCTTAATAAAGTAAAGATGAATCACTTGAACAAAGAACACAATTTTACTTTGTGGTATATATGTTCCTTCTTTAGTTGAACAAGAGGTTCCAAAATTATTCTTGCTTAAAGCGTTTGACCATTTAAAACGGGAAAAGTGTACTACATATATTTCTTTTAGTAAAAGGGAAAAATGTACTACACTATTTAATTTTTTAGTTACCCTTTTAAATATTCCTTACTTATAACGGTGGGTTTATGTTTTCTTGTGCACTTTAAATAAATTATTGTCTGCATTATAAATTAATATTGTATTATTGTATTGTATATATTGTCTGCATTAGATATTTTTTTACATTTTTCAATATACATTTTTGTAATACCTCATCCTTTTTTATAATTATTATGTATAATAATAAAAGGTTATTTCACATCAATGTGCAAACTTGACATTTTGTTCCTTCCACGTCAATTTGCACAATATTAACAAAGAAAATATTGATTTATGTGCACACTAAAAAATATATACACATATTTACTTATACGCTACTACTTTATTAAAAAATACATCTTTCTTAAAAAAATGTGCAATCCCTTAGGCCATGTTCTTTTTTAATTTTAAGTGGTTTTTAAAAACCGATTTTTGAAAACCAATGGTTTTTGTAATCCATGGGGTTTTTTTAAATCTTTGTTCTTTTTGGGTTTTGAGTAGGGTAGGCTTCAACTTTATTATGTAAAAGTAAAGGAGTGTTGTATAGGTTATTTATAGAGTTGTAGGCTTAGGATTTCAAAAACCTAATTTTAAAACCCAAACTAGAATGGGTTTTAGATTTCAAAATCCAAATCCAGATTTTTAAAACCCAAAAAGAACATAGTATTAAGGTGCAAATTAATGTAGGATGGAAGGAGCATAATACATTAAACAACAATACTGCCTTTGTAAATACATTTCTAAATATCAAATAATATTCATCAAACATAATGTGTTATATAACTTTTAAAAAATTAAAACTATATATTTATTATTCATCAATTAAATATAATTTAATAAACTTTATCATCACTTAAACATATTTAAAACAAATTTTAAAAAAAAATTATATTCACCACATTTAAATAAAATAAACTTTCACATAGAGATAGATCCAAAGAAACCGAAAAAATATAATATAGTTCCAAAAGTCTAAACATTTATAAATGTTTGGATAAAAGTTGTTAGTTTTGAAGATGTTAAAACAAACCAGATGATGTAATAGGACCAACTAGACCTGTTAGCCAAATGAGGAAGTAGACTAGGACTTAGTCTAGGGAAAACTTGCATTTCAGAGAAGTCGACCAGAAGACCTCTTCCAGATGAGGATCGGTGCAGAAGACCTTCAAGCCTCCCCAGATCCAAATGAGTCCTAGTAGACCAGACGAGTCTTGTGATTTTAAGAAAAAACCTTAGAATCATCTCCTGAATCTAGGCAAATCTTTAAATCACTACTCTGGTTTGGACCAGATGACTCGGATGTCATCTGGTACCTGGTCTTAGCCCTTCAGAAGACCAGAAGAGTTCAAGGGAAGTCTGTTAGCGTTGGTAAATTTAAAGCTGATTGAAGATCAAGACTGAAAAGTCAAAGAAAAGATTCAGTCAAAGGATCTCACCAACCAAATCAATCAATTAGGAAAATTGATTGATTAACTTTCATTTATAGGGATCTGATTGGATTAGCTCTCCAACGGCTAACCTTAGATCACCCCTATAAATAAGAAGAACTGGAAGAAGAATAGATACACACAAGAAAATACTCAAGCATTAATCATAATCAAGCATCCCATCACTCTTATATGTTCTTATACATAATCTACTCTTTTAGGAGTTTTGTTGGATAAGCAATACTCAATCTGTTCATCTATTAGATAAGGTTGGTGTGTTGAGAATTAGGTCGATCCTAGACCTAAAGGTGTAACCAAGGAGCTGATACTTGTCAATTCCAGTAGTAAGTAAGAAAGATAATGAGAAAGACCCCTTGTCAAACGGAGAGTGGATGTAGGATTTGATGTCCAAACCACTATACATCTTGTGTTAATTTACTTATTGCATTGTATATCTCATTCTTGCAATTTTACTCAAAGGCATAAAAAGTTTTTATCAAAAGATAGCATATTCAAGCTTCAGCATTGCTACCAGACGAGACTGGTGTTTTTCAAAAAGTTCGAAAAACTGTGTTTTGGTGTAAGAAGTCTATTCAACCCCCCTTCTAGTCTTCTTATCACCCTAGATTGTTACCAGTGGGACCAAAAATAAACACTTCTTGATATAAAATATTTTTCGTTGTGTTATAATTAAGACGATTACTATCACCACAACATAATCTTCAAACCACGACGACTGATAATCCTTGAAACTGCAACATAAAGCTGATCATGACTAAACACAAACTTCTTAAGAAATACTCCAACATGGCTAAAAGATAGTTTTTAACTTTTATTTATAGACATAGAATACGAAACAATCAACAAAAATTATCTCCGTGTAAACTTGTAACCTAGGATCAAAATGAGTTGGCGAGAATTACGGTATCGATGGTAGTTCTTCAACACTACTATCAATAAGAACTTTAACTTTGATTACTTTATCACTCAACCTAGTGATTATCATCTTATATAAAAAAATTCATAAATTGAACTTTATAAAATAATGGCAAATAATATTAAGAATCGTATGTATTGAATTTAGATTAACTCTGGATGTAATTTTCATCGTGGTCAACACTTTGGCCACAATCAAAATCGTGGCACCTCTTTTGGTGGTCGTGGTGGTCATTCAAGTAACCCTAATTCCACTTATTCTCGCCCTGTCGTTTGTCACCGTTGTGGATACACAGGGCGCACGACACCAATATGCCGCCGGGTTTCAGTTGCTGCGAATTATGCAAATTCCACCTCTAATTCACCTTCTTCCCCCTGGCTTTTGGACCCCGGAGCGTCTCATCACATGACCTCTGATCTTAATAATTTGTCGATCCACTCTGAATATGATGGTACAGACGAGGTTCATATTGCTGATGGCTCGGGTCTCCCCACCACTCAGACTGGTAAATCTGAAGTTAAATTTCTTGGTCGCCAGTTTGTTCTAAATGATGTTCTTTGTCTACCGTCTACTCGATAAAATTTACTTTCTGTCAGCAAGTTCACTAAGGCCAATAATGTATCTTTGGAATTTTTCCTTCTTCCTACATTGTTAAGGATCTGGCTACGGGGGCACGCCTAATAAAAGGTCCTTGCTGTGATGGTGTTTATCGTTTGTCTCCTCCCTTTGCTGGTTGTTCGAATAAGATGGCTAATGCTGCAGGAGTTCGGGCTTCTCCAAATCGTTGGCATGCTCGTCTAGGGCATCCATCGTTTGATTCGAGTTCTTTTATTATTCCTAATTTTAATTTATCAGTTGTGAACAAGACCTTTTTGGGCTTTGTGTTTCTTGCCAGTTGAGCATATGTCATCGTTTACCTTTTACTCCATCTTCGTTTCGTGCTTTACATCTGTTGCATTATCTTTATATTGATGTGTGGGGCCCTGCGCCGATTGCTTCTGTTGACGGTTCGAAGTACTTTATTTTAGTGGTTGATTTATTTACCCGTTACAACTGGGTATTTCCTATAAATGCTAAATCATAGGTTGCATCGATTTTTTCTCAGTTTTGCTCCTTGGTTGAGAAACAATTCAGTCATTCCATAAAAAATGTTTACTCTGATAATGGGGGAGAGTTTGTGGCATTACGATCTTTCTTTTCCACTCATGGTATCTCGTGGTTAACAACGACTCCCCACACACCGCAGCTGAATGGGATTGTCGAACGTCGTAATCGTCATGTCCTGGAGATCTGTAGGGTCTTATTGCATGCTACTTCTTTACCATATTCATTTTGGTCCTTTACCATATAAATAACTGTCTATTTTATCAATCGAATGCCCATGTCGATTTTGGGTAAAGTCAGTCCGTTTCATGCTCTCTTTGGCTACACACCGAACTATGTGAAGCTTCATACCTTTGGTTGTTGTTGATTTCCATGGCTACATACATATCTTCCGGGAAAGCTGACTACACCTTCTCTACCGTGTATCTATGTTGGCTACTCAACCTCTCAGGCGGCTTATCGGTGTTATGATCCGGCCACTGGCCGTGTATATGTCTCCCGCCATCTCCATTTTTTCGAAGACATATTCCCGGGTCTTCTATCTTCACCTCTGCCATCGGCCGATTCACCTCTTGCTCCGCTGACCCTATCGGTGTTACCGCTTATTCCCAGATAGCCCTGATGCCATCCCTGCCTCCTGCTTCTCCGGCACCTCAGTGATTATAGTCATAATTATTTTTTGTGCTTGGTTTATAATTTCTTTTAAGTATTTTGATGCATGATTGATGTTTATTAGTGTTGAATTGTCGATTTAATCTCTTTTCTTGAGATTGGTGTTAATGTGAGAATATGAGTGAAAAGTGGTAAAGATCAAAGATGAGTCGAGCAAGGACATCCTAAGGAGGAAGAATCATCATCCCAAGTGAGAAATCTACTAAAAATGCACGTAGAGTCAAGAAGAATCAAGTCGAAAATGTGTTTAAAAGTGGAGTGAAGGAAAACGAGGCTTGGAGAGACCAGAAAACAAGTTGGAAAGCCAAGGGGGTGCAAACCGAGCCAAGAGGGTGCAAAACGAGCCAAAAACGGGTGTGTCTCGGTTTGCAAGGTTCATCTCACCCGAGACAAATGTAGCCAAACCGAGATATTAGCTTCGACTTGAATGTCTCTGTTTGGAATTACTCATCTCGCCCGAGACAAATGTGTCCAAACCGAGACATTAGCTTCGACTTGAATGTCTCAGTTTGGGATGTTTGGTCTCGCCCGAGACCTTAAGGGCCAATCCGAGATCTCCTTCCATTGCTTTAAAAAATCAAAAATTTCCAACTTTTGGGGGACTTAAACGAAATTTCATCCAAGGGCTTTCTTTTCCACATATATATACCATCTTTCATGAAAGTACAAGTATTCCCCATCAGATTTTAGATCCCCAATTAGGTTAGAGGGAGTTCTCATCCATTTCATCATAATTCTTAGATCTAATTTCCGTTTTAGCTAAGTTTTTCCATAGATTAGTTAGGGTTCTCTTAGATTATTGAAGATTTTCATTGTAATTCAGTTTTTGGAGCAAGAAGTGAAGAGTTCATGCTTTGTTTTCCATTTAGTACTCAATCTAGAGGTGATATCTAATCTATCGTTCAATTTCTATCTAATTTCAATATGTTTTCAATTCCTATGTTGTGTTTGCCTATCATTCTTGTGAAATTAGTCATAGTCTAATCCCCAAATGCTTTGGGTGTTTGAATTATGATGGAATTAATGCTATGATGTTAATTTAGCTTGGATTATGCTATTGAGGTGGCCCGATTGTTCCTATTAATGTGTTATTCTTGATTAGATTAAGTGATTATATTTAGTAGCTCTTGTTAGATTAATTTGTGCTACAACGAGAGATGGGTGTGGGTTAATTGAACTTGTGGTGAGGAATGTGATTAAGTAATTGGATTAAATTAGTAGTCTACTACATCGAGAGAGGGTAGACGGCTAGACCACCATTAAAAGACACTAGGTGTCATAATTTACGGGTTTAGGTACTTAGTGAAGGGGGACTACTTGAAGTGCATCGCGTGCTTCAAGTCATTCACTATCTTAGGTGTTTTTGGTAGCTAAATAGGTGCTAGTTAGCGTAATTGACCACCCAAGCCTTAAAAGGAATAGGTATTCAATATAATAGCGATAGCCCTTAGTAAGAACCAACGAAAATAGCATAAGACAAGTGATATTAACGAACGTAGCATTGATTCCGTCATAAGGGTTACACCCGAAGCATTACCCTCAACTTGCACTTCTCACGAAGTTTTAAATTGCTTTTTAGTCTAGCTTGTTCATTTCATTTCTAGTGTTTCATTTGATTATTATCTTTTAAATTCCATTAGTCTTAAAACCCTAAAACACGCATTTATAATTCTATGGCAACTCATAGTCTTAGGGATTCACCGGTCCACTAGGTCTTTGGATCGATACTACTTGGTCGTTTACTTGCATACACACCACAATCCCATACGCTTTTGGGTCGTACTTACTTGCTTGTTTGAAAAAGTGTAAAATTACGAAAAAGTCATTCAGCCGCCGGTTGTTGCCCCGTTGCCTCTGCCTTCTCCTGTCCTGGATCAGCCCGCGGAAAAGTCCCCTACCACCGAGCCTATTGTACTGCCTGCTGCACCATCCCGTCTCCATCATATGCGCACTCGAAGCCTTAATAACATCTACAAGCTCAAGAAATTTAACTCCGCCACCAAGCATCCTCTACCTCCTCCAGAGGAGCCAACTACTGTAAAGCAGGCTCTTGCTTCTACCGAGTGGCGTGCAGCCATGGTGGACGAGTTTACGACACTCCAACGCTTTGGAACATGGGATTTGGTTTCTCCTCCTTCCGGTGCTAATATTATTGGGTGTAAATGGGTCTTTCATATTAAACGCAAACCCAATGGTACGATTGATAAATATAAAACTCGCTTGGTGGCTAAAGGATTTCAGCAACGACTTGGTATTGACTTTCGTGAGACTTTTAGTCCGGAAGTCAAGCCTACTACCATTTGTACTATTTATCTCTTGCCCTCCAATACGACTGGTCTTCGTCAGCTCGACGTCAGCAATGCTTTTCTACACGGGTGGCTCGATGTTCCTGTCTATTAGACCCAGCCTCAAGGCTTTGTTGACTCCGCTGTAGCCTCTCGTGTTTGCTTGCTCGTCGGGCCCTTTATGGTCTATGCCAGGCTCCACGAGCTTGGTTCACTGTTTTGAGTTCGGCCTTTCTCAGTTTTGGTTTCACTCAATCCAAGTCGGGTTCGTCCCTGTCCGTTCTTCACCAGGGGGCTGCTCGAAGTTTTGTTCTCGCCTATGTCAATGACTTGATCATTATAGGCCCCAAATCTTCCCTTACTTCGGTCCGCTTACTTATTTTCTTGGGGTGGAGGTATCTCATTGCAAGGAGGGTTTATTCCTCTCGCAACATAAGTATATGGTTGACATGCTTCGTAAGTTCAACCTTGATGGAGTTAAACCAGTTTCTACTCCCATTTCCCCCAAGCTTACCTCTCTTCAAGGAACATCTGATGCCACAGAGTATCGCAGCGCTATTGGTGGCCTTCAATACCTCACCTTAACACGCCCAAATATTGCTTTCCCAGTGAACAAATTGTCTCAATTCATGACAGCTCCACTTGCATCTTATTGGGATGCTGTCAAGCGGCTTTTCCGGTACCTAAAGGGTTCATTGCATCATGGGCTTCTTCTACAGCGTTCATCGTCACTCAACCTTACAGCTTTCACGGATTCTGATTTTGGTGGTGTGTAAATCAACGTCTGCATACACTGTCTTCCTCGGCAGCAATTCTATCACTTGGAGGTCGCGGAAACAACGTGGGGTGGCTAGGTCCTCTACGGAGGCGGAGTACCGGGCCCTGGCTGCTGCAGCATTCGAAGTCTGTTGGTTGCATCATCTCTTTGCCGAACTTGGTGTTCCAATTCTTGCCACGCCACGAATACTTTGTGATAACATGGGTGTAACTCGCCTTGCTCTAAACCTGATTCAACATTCTCGAATGAAGCACATCTACATTGACTTATATTTTGTTCGTGACTTGGCTTCGAAAGGCAAACTCCATGTCTCCTATGTCAATACTCAAGATCAACTGGCGGACCTCTTAACGAGGCCCCTTACTCGAGCTCGTTTTCTCCTGCTTCGGTCCAAAATTTCCGTGGCCGACGGCACGTCTATTTTGCGGGGGCGTATTAGGAAAGGATCCGTTGATTGAAACTGATTTCCTTATTTCGGATCCATATCTTTGTGAATCAATTTGTTGTGATTCTGTAAATAATTTATGTTGAATTAGCGTGTATCCCCTCCTCTATATAAGGTGCCCAATTGTAAATCTGTAATAATCAATACACATTTTTACACTTCTATATGAATGTCGTACAGTTTTCTTACCTTTATAATTTTTTCCTTTGACATTTTGAGATGTATAGTTTTATCAAGGACCTCTTCAACGAAATGCAATTTTTTTTAAGAGAATGCAGGCAAGTACAGTACATATGTGGTTCCCCTGGAAATTGCTGCTTGTAACAGAGATCTATTTGTTAATTGCTCGACTATGCGTTCTTGATCCTCTGAATAAAATTCAAGAATCAAATAGATCAAATCTACAAAACCAGCTTTGGCTGACTGCAGTTTCACCATTCTAGTAATTATGCAAGGCCGCATTTCTTCTGTTATTTATTTTAGTGCTTAATAGATATTCTAACCCCTTTCTTTCTCAGGAAATGGTCTTAAATCTGATGAATAGCAGAGTATTCATAAATGCATTTGATTCCCATTTGCAGATTCTGTTCAAACTATTCAAATTACTCAATATTGTATTTGTGGGAACAATCATGTTCAAAGGTAGGCAGTTGAAATCAATTCAAATCATTCCACCACGTAAACCTCCACGATCAGCAAATCGGGTGTCACTTGAATAAGACTCTGTACTTGGAATCAGGTGTCACTTGGATTCTTGTTTTCTTATTTTTTATTTTTTGGTTAATTGCAACTAAAATCACAATCTTTTCGCAAATTGCAATTGTGAAGGGTCAAATGTGAAGTATGTAGTCTGTTGGGCTTAATTCAATAGGAGGCTAAGTTGATAAAGTGTTAGCCGTGAGAGTTGGTAAATTTGGGGTACCAGAGGAGATGGAACAGATGAGGTTGACCAGAGAAGTCAGGCAGAAGAGTTTTCAGAGGAGGTCCATCAGGTGAGGTCTGATCAGACGAGTCTGGTAGATGAGACATCAGAGGAGGTCTGGGACCAGAGGTCATCTGGTGTAAGTGGCCAGAGCCAGAGGAGGTCTTGTCATATGATCCTGAAGTCCGTTATACGCAAAGTACACCAAATTGGAGCCAATTCGAAGGCGGTTCTAACTGAATCAACCATGGCGGTTATTGAAGTCGTTAGCCAACTGGATAACTACCTTTACTTTGAGTTTGTTACAACTGAATCGAATCTAGGGTTCGTTTCCAATCTCTGTATCTATAAAAAGAGCTTCTTAGCTGAGAGAAGTAATATCATCGATTTGAGTGCAAACTTCTGTGAGATTGTGTGATTATAACTTGTAACTTCCGATTCTTTTCTTAGTGAAAACTCTATCCTCTCGGATCCCGTGGACGTAGGAGTATTCATCTCCGAACCACGTAAATTGGTGTTCTTGTTGATTTTCAATTTCATTCTTATTGCTTCCAGATTCCGATTCCCGGAAACAAGTTTTCTTGTGAATCCAAAACGATTAACAACAATCTAATCTAAATTTTTAAATCTTTGACAACAAAATCCAACTAACATTTGGTTCCAATTCGAACCAACAAATAAATTTTTTTATTGTCTGAAAATGATGTTTCAATACTTACTCGACAATGCATAATTAATTGTATTAATATGTTTAAATTGGTTCGGATGACAACATATAGTTCATCATCATTTTCGGGCAGATTGAAATCTCTATCATTTGGTTTGAATTGCTAACAAATTTAAATTTAAAGTTTTATTTGCAATGATTCAAAAGCTTAGATTAAATTGCAATTAGCTAAAATGTCGTGATTTTATATACTATTAACACTTTATTGTAGACGAATAGGAATATACCGAGACATGCACAGAGAAAGAAAACTGCAACAGGAAGAACAATTTTTTGTATTGTTCAGCCGATGATGCTTTGCCTTCTTCTTAATGGGAATCCCAGAATCACTTGGTAAGACTAATATGGGGTTGCCAAAGAATGCATAATCTGGAAACGTATCCCGGACATTAGGTGGAATTGAATCATTTGATCCTCTAGGTCATTGTTGGACAAATTAAAGAAGAGAGAAATTAGCGATGAAATTATTTCGTCGCAATGCACTCGTGGCTAACATTAATACATCTTTGAATCATGTCCAATTTCTTGAAAATAAGCGGAGACAGGAGTAGTGATCAGTTGATCATCAAAAAATGTATACTCTTATTTTGTCTCATTAATACATTTATTGACACATGGTGTAATTAATCTTTGGGGAGCAACTTTCGAAACCCTTCCTCGAACACTTTTTGAAATTTCGAATAATCAATCAATCCAGTGGTGGCAGATGCGCAAGAAAAGTGAATCCAGAAGTCACAATGAGAACAATGGAAAGCCATTTCATCATGTGCAAAGCCTTGAATAATTTGTTTGCAAAGTTCACACCGCTCATGCCTTCCGTGGGTAAGCATCCAAGTAAGAGTGAGAGGATGATTGGGATGGATTTTGTCATCAGCAAGAGTTTTGCCGAACTTGACTTTGGACATATGCCCAACCGAGGGAATGCAGTTGACATGAAAGTATTGCTCACACGCATGACATCCATAGTACCACAGTTTAAGATCGATTTCTTGCTCACAGACCTCGCAAAATACCTCTTGCAGCTTATTATCTTCATGGCTCATTATCAACTCTAGAGGATGCTCGTCAAATTTATGGCGAGTCTTGTTGGGCAGGAGAGCACACCGAATATGTATACTGAAATCACAGGCAACACATCTATAAGTATCCAAAAATAGGGATTCACCGGAACAACAACTGACTACTGGAATCAACGTTTTGATGACCGGGAGAACTTGGTAAAGAACGTGTTGCCTATGCGATGCGTGTTTGATTATTTTTGGTGTTAACGCGCACTCTATATCACAAAAACCAATTGGGTCCTCCTCTTGATTTAAGATGAGGTACATAAATCCATTAGTAGGACGACGACAGTAATAACAGAAAAATACTGAGCTAAAGAAATTTTTGATGTAGGCATCTGAAGTATCGTTGCTTGTATATTGATCAAGGACTCCAGTCAGAGATAGCGGATTTGTAGAGAGAAGTTTGATACTAGTGGGAAGACGATTTGCACAGATATGATGGGCCAGAAAATGGCAGCCGTCGGATTGGCATCTGCAAATTGGAGATGACATCATGGGTTGTACGCATACATCGCACACTAAATCTTTTCTACTACTACTAGCGACATCGACAAGGATCAAAGGATGTTTGTGGTGTACTATTTGGCTTGAACTTGATGGATTTCTTTCTGTGAATCTGCTGATTACCAAGCTTGGAAATGCATCATCCTCTTGTGGTAGTTGGATCAATTCTTCTATTGCGTCTGCACATTTGGTAGGAGAAAACATTTTTTTAAGGGCAACCAACTGTTATTAGGTGAAAAATTAAACTAGAACACTAAGGTTTCAGGCTCTCAAATGTATGAATTTTTTTAATTATTTTTAAATTATCAATGTTAACGCAAAATTGACAAAATCTATTCAATTTTTTACTTTTTCTAGGCGAGCCGCACATAATGTTTTTACTTTTTTACCTTTGATGTCCTAAAAAAATTATTCCCCTAGTAAATTTATATATCTCACCTTTTCCAATAAAATGTTTAAAGTTATCATATATAAAAAAAAAAAAAAAATCTTTAGAAACTATAACATTATAAGAACTGAAAACTACTTGAAGCTAGCATTAGAAAACCAAACCATATGGGCCTACATTTTACTCAATAAAAAATTATTGGTATCTATTTTTAAATTTGAAAAACTTACTGGGCATATGGCAGCCCCCTATTAAATCCACACTCAAAGGACAACCTATTTAACCTCAAAGCATAAAATTAAAATGAATACAATTTATGTTAAAAGAAATCAATATAAAGCTTGAACATTACTCATCCCTTGTTAGAAAAAAAACGACATGCTGCATATATTAATAGAAAGTATAAATAGTCTAATGGTTAAATTTTCGCACATTCTTATATGCACTCACTCAACAGTTGAAGTTGTTTACATCGAAAAGTGTAAGCTGATTACACTGAAAAGTATGGTTAGATTACACTAAAAAGTTTACATTGAAAATCGATTTCATTAAAAAAAATTAAATATAAATTAACCCCACTTTTTAGTGTAATGAAATCACATTTTTCAGTGTAAACAAATTCAAATGTTGAGTGAGCGCATCATGCACCAAGTGAAGTACTCTTAAATTTAAATATAAAACTTAAATTGAAAACTCTATATAGTGAATAATTATGAGAATTGATGACTTACTAGTTTGAAGATCCTCCATGTTTGAGTTTGCACAAGTTATATGCGCGAGGAGATATGTTTCACAACAGAAGTAGACCCCATTGTAGCGAAGACGCCACGGCTCACCACAAATTAAGCATTGCGCTTCGGGGCTGTTTAATATATTAGTGGAATATGTGAGAATATAAGGGTGAGGGTGATTTCGTAATCTCACAATGATAGGCAGAATGGCGCAATCTTGATGAACCCAGAAATCACATTCTTGGCAGTAGAAGAAGAAGCCCTCTTGTTCTTCACCACACGCATCACATTGACATAATATTTCTTTACAAAAGAGTAGGAGTGGGTGAGAATTGTGGCTTATGTGGTCGCTCTTGATCTCCACCGCTTTCGCAGCCAGAGGATGGACATCGAACTTGCACTTGGAATAATTCCTGCACTTGTAGGCGAAACCCCCAGTTCGTTGTTCAAGACTAAGGGTATCGGAATGACCATGATGGTAGAATTCCCGGGGCAACTGTGTGCATGGTTTGTGCAAGAAAAAGTTGCAATTAGCATCTAGGCTGCAAGTGTAGGAGGGACTGTGTAGAATTGGCAACCCGCATATACTACACGTGTAAGGCTTAGGGTCATCAAAATCATTCAGTTGAAAGAAACTCAGCGGGTGGTCGTGGCTAAAATGGGTAATGCACTCCATCTCACTATATATTGATTCGTGAAAATATCAAGAATTTGTAGGAAGGTTGAAATTTGAGGGGTAAATTAAATAATGAAGGCTAATACCGAAACATGTAGCTATGGGTATAGGTTTGGAATGGGTGGCATGATATGTCAATCCATATATTTATAGACATGTGGAATCTCACTCCTATTATTTCTTGTATAAAAAGCTCAAGAAAGCATATATAAAACCACCATTACAAGTTAGGAATATCTAAAAGGGCTGATAGTTGTTATATAATAATAAATGTTATAATTTTCCAATGTTCTAAAGCGTTAAAGGTTGAAGCAAGCATATTATTTGCTTCTTGTTTTAGTAAGGAACGCATATTCTTAAAAATTAAGTAAAATTAATTATGATGTTTCTTTTACAACCAAAGACTTAAATCGAAATATTTCTTAATTGGGGAAACTGTGGGAAAAAATTGCAATCAGCTAGCATCATTGCTACAAGTGTATAGGAGGGGCTGTTTAAAATTTGCAACCCACAAATTCTACATGGGTGTTCGTGACTAAAATGATTAATGCACTTCATGTTCACTACTGATTCATGGTGAATAAATAAGCATACAATTTTAATTTGCAACATACAAATAGGAGCAATGCATGGATCCCCACTCATTTGTATATTCACTCAATTATATGCATAATGTGGAATCTATCTCCTATCACATGCAGGTTTCTTGTATATAAAGCACAAGACGCATAAACCTACCGTTACAAGAAAAGAATATATATCTGTAGTGTGTAGCTCTTAAATCATTATGATCATGCATTGGTGAAAGCTCGGTCGAGTTCAAGTGATGTGGGAACGGGTGTGATCACATCAACAACATTCTTGCATTATGACAGTTATAACAGAAAAGAAGGTACATAATTAACTCTCAGTTCAAGTTGCTGCTGGTATGCCTTACTTAGCTCATGGAGTTCGGTTAGGAGTTTGTTTGCTCCAGAATTTTCCATAACTAACAAGATGAGGTGGCAAGCTACAAGTTGGCAAAAGAGATCAGTTATAACTCCCTCCCAACAGCAAGATAAAAACCTCAAAGTTAGAGAAAACACACATTATTCAGTTTGCAATATAGTGTTATACCTATTCTTAGCTCTATATCTTGTAAATGATTCATCTTAGTGTTCATCTTAGCTCTATATTCAGTTTGCAATAAAAAAGTTGCAGAGTTCCATAGTGGATGTAGACTAATTTTAGTCGAACCACATAAATCTTGTGTCTATCCTTATGCATTGAAGTCCGTTTTCATTTCAATCTTCATTGTTTTTTCAATTGTGAAGAGCTAAATTCACAACAATATCTAAAAGGATAGTAGTTATAGGAATAAATTTTGTACTTTTCTCATGTTCTAAAATGGTTAAAGGTTGAAACAAGTATATTATTTACTTCTTGTTTAAGTAAGGAACATATATACATATTATAAGAATATGATGTTTCTTTCGCAACAAGAGAATATGAAAAAATTACAGTTTTGATCCTTAAAATTAACGGATGAGACCAAAGTGCAAAAAAGGGACTACTTTTGCCCATAAGTGTCAAAAGTACTTTGGACTCATTTTCCTAGAACCAGAAGTACAATTTTCTCGATTAATGCACTTCGTCTCACTATTGATTCCAATTCGTGACAAGAGCTATTAAACATTGTGTGTGAAACGTGAAGGGTGAAATTTGAAGGGTGTGTCAAATTATGAAGAATAGGAGGACGGAATGCATTTGAAATTGGAGAATATGATATGTCAATTAATATATGGATGGGCATGTTGTAGAATCTCACTCCTATCTTGTATAAAAAACACAAGAAAGCATAAACCCTTAATTTTACCGTTACTAGTAAGAGATATCTAAAAGGGTAGTTGTAGGAATAATGTTGTACTTTTCTCATATGTTTTAAAATGGTGCAAGGTAGAAGCAAGCATATTACATACTTCTTGTTTCAGTAAGGAATATATGTCGTCTTCTTCAAAGAATGCCACACCACACTTTTCTTTTCCCACTCGTAGCGCTTATGCTAATTTTATTATTATTTAAGGTTTAATTGCAAATAAATTACAATGTTTTCGCAAATTGCAATTTATCTAAATTTCTATATCTTTGTAAATAAAACCTGAACTTAGTACTTGGTTGCAATGTTAACCAAAAAAGACAAATTTCAATTAGGCAAAGAATAATGATTAATTATTCGTTGACATTGAACCAATCTAAACATATTAGTACATTTAGTTATTAATTGGCAGGTAAGTGAAACATCATTTTTTGACAATATTTTTTTTGTTGGTTCAAATTGCAACCAAATATTAAGTTGGGGTTTTGTTTGCAAAATTCAAATGTTTAAATTAGATTGCAATTTGATAAAAGGTTGTGATTTTATTTGCAATTAACTCAATTATTATGTTTTACAAACTGTGAACAGTTGAACCCTATATGTTCCTTACTTAAACAAGAAGCAAATAACGTGCGTGCTTCAACCTTAACCATTTTAGAACATGAGAAAAGAGCAACATTTATTCCAATAACCACCCTTTTAGATATTCAATTCCTTACTTGAAAGGGTAACATTAGGATTTATGCTTTCTTGAGCTTTTTATACAAGAAAAAACCGCATGCATAGGAGTGACATTCCACAGCATGCCTATATATACATATGTGGATTTAAACGCATTTAGTCCTCCTACTCTACATGTTAAAGTACTAGCCTTCATATATAATTTAATTTAGCCCTCCCTCAAATTTAGACATTCTTGATATTTTCACACACAAAGATTAATAGATCTTAATAGTCACGAGTCAATAGTGAAATGGAGTGCATTACCCATTTTAGTCACGAGCACCCGTTGTGTTTCTTTCAACTTCACGATTTTGATGATCCGAAGCCGTACAAGTGTAGTATTTGCGGGTTGCCAATTCTACACAGCCCATCCTACACTTGCAGCAATATCGATGCTAATTGCAACTTTTTCGTGCACAAACCATGCACACAACTCCCCCGAGAATTGTACCACGACGGTCACTCCGACACCCTTATCCTTGAACGACGAACGTCGTCAAACCAAGGTTTCGCCTACAAGTGCAAGAATTATTCCAAGTGCAAGTTCGATCTCCATCCTTTGTCTACGAAAGCAGTGGAGATCAAGAGCAATCACATAAGCCACAATTCACACCCACTCGTAGTGTTTTGCAGAGAAATGTTGTGCCGGTGTGACGCGTGTGGTGAAAAACAAAAGGGCTTCTTCTTCTGCTGCCAAGAGTGTGATGTCTGGGTTCATCAAGATTGCACCATTCTGCCTACCATTGTGAAATTACGGGATCAACCTCACCCGTATATTCTCAATTATTCAACTCATATATTACGCAGAACCGGGATATGCTTAATTTGTGGTCGTCATTGCTATAGTGGGGTCTACTTCTGTTGTGAAACCTATCGTGTCGCCCATGTAAGTTGCGCAAAGGCAATGATGGAGGATCGTCAAACCAGTAAGTTAACTATTGACTATTGTTTCCAATTTAATTAATTTTCCAGTATAATTTTAGTTTTCTATAATATAGCATTCAGTCAAGAGTTGTCATGAACTTTTATTATTTACGACTGACCATTTTCTTGGGATAAGATGGTCAGAATAACTCTTTTAGGACAATATCTAATGGATGTTTGCAAAATTAGAATATATTTTTCGGGTTTACAAAATTAGAACACTGTCTTTACGGGCTTGTAAAATTAGGAAACTATCTATAAAATTTTGCAATACTAGAACACTATCTTTCACGTTGAGCAAATTTAGGCAAAATTTTATAAAATGCGGTGGCAAAATCAGCTTTGAGGTGGAAGAAACATCATCATAGAGCTTTATTTGGCAAATGTTTTCTAAAATTTAGCCTAAATTTGCCAAATTTAAAAGATAGTGTCCTAATTTAATAAATTTGTAATTTTTTTTTTATCGGTAAATGTTAGTTGTAAGAGTTAGTACACCAAGCCCCTAAGAATTTTCCAAGCCACCTTATACCTCCCTCAATTCTCCAAGCCACCTTATACCTCCCTCAATTCGTTCCCAAAGGGAATCGAACCCAGGCCGCTCACTAAAGTGAGGAACCCAATGGCCATGTGGGCTAAGCCACCTGGTTATAAATCTGTAAAGATAATATCCTAATTTTAAAAGACCATAAATATAGTGTCCAAAAATATAGTTTTCCTGAATGTTCAGACACATGTGCGGCTGACGTAAAATAATGTTCAAAATTAAAAAAATTATGAAAATTTTATTGAGAAATTTGCACTTTTGGTCCCTTGAGAATAAGTGCAAAACACTGTACCTACATGCGAAGCTGATCCCTTTTTTTTCTTTTTGTAATTTTGGTATCATCCAATAAATTTTAGGACCAAAACTGCAAATTTATCCAATTCTCCTGGGACCAAAATTGCAAATTATTCATTCTTTTGGGACCAAAACTGCAATTTATCCTATTCTCATGGATCAACAGTGTAAAAAAAATCTATGGCACTTTAGATGCCGAAAAAAGGACTATTTTGAAATGGACCCATTCTCGTTGGACTAAAAGTGAAATTAATCCAAATTTTATCCCTATATTGATAATTTTAAAAGACTTTATCCTACGTATGAGAGCCCGAAAACATGGCGTTCTAGTTTTGAAACCTACCCATGCATAGTTGGTGGCCTAAAAAACTTTTTTCTTTACTGAATATGCAGATGCCATTGAAGAATTGATCCAATTACCGCAAGAGGAGGATGCATATCCAAGCATGGTGATCCGTCGATTCGCAGAAAGATATTCATCAAGTTCAACCCAATTAGTACACCACAAACATCCATTGATCTTTGTAGATGTTGATAGTAGAGAAGCTGCATCAGCATGTGTTGAAGATTTAGTGTGCGACGTATGTGTACAACCCCTTCATCTTTCATCTTCATATTACAAATGCCAATCCGATGGCTGCCATTTCTTGGCCCATCCTATCTGTGCAAATCAACTTCCCGCTTGCATCCAACTTCCGCTAGTTCTATTTGTCCATCCAATGCAAGATTCAGATGTCTACAAAAATATTTTCTTTAGTTCAGTATTTCCCTGTCTTCTCTGTCATCGTCCTTCCAATGGAACTATGTATTGCTTCTTAGATAAAGAGGAGTCCCTACTTGGGTTTTGTGATATAGAGTGCGTCCTTTCACCAAAAATCATCAAACATGCGTCGCATAGGCAACACCTTCTTTTCCAAATTCTCACGTATAACAAATCTTTGATCCCAGTAGTTAGTTGTTGTTCTGGCGAATCTTTTATTTTCGACACCTATAAATGTGCTGCTTGTGATTTCAGTATACATATAGGATGTGCTCTACTACCCAACAAGACTCGCCATAAATTCGACGAGCATACTCTACAGTTGATTATGAGTCATGACCATCATGAAGATAATAAGCAAGAGGTCTTCTGCGAGGTCTGTGAGCAAGAAATCGAGTTTAAGCTGTGGCATTACGGTTGTGATGAGTGTGAGCAATACTTTCATGTCAACTGCATTCCCTCTGTTGGGCTTTTATCCAAAGTAAAGTTCGGAAAACGTCTTATTGACGGTAATATTCATCCTAATCATCCTCTCACTCTCATTCGGATGCTTGCCCACGGAAGGCATGAGAGATGTGGACTTTGCCACAAAATCATTAGAGGCTATTCTGATGATCAAATGGCATTCCATTGTTCTGATTGTGACTTTTGGATTCACTTTTCCTGTGCATCTGCCACCACTGCATTGTCCGCTTATTCGAAATTTCAGGAAGAGACTGAGGAAGGGCATAGACAAATTCTCACCAACTTACCCGATTACTAATACCTGATTCTGTTCTGAGTTGGAGTTAATAACATTGTTTTTTCTGATTAAAAAAAAATCGAGAAAATTGCACATCTGATTCTAAAAGGATGTGTCCAAAAACTTTTGACACCTATGGCAAAAGTAGTCCCTTTTTTGCATTTTGGTCCCATTCCTTAATTTCATAGCATGCCTATATATACACGGATTGATGATATGTATTATTTCATCATCCTAATATGCTCGTGACTCTGTTCTACATATTCTAACATCCAAAAAGAAAGTGATATTTACACACACAGTAACAAAAATTATTTACTAATTAATTGAGAAAATTGCATGCACTTCTGGTTCTAAGAGTTTGTTTCCAAAGTACTTTTGACACTTATGGGCAAAAGTAGTATTTTTTTTTTTGCAGTTTGGTCCCATCCCTTCATTTTAATGACCAAAATTTGAAATATTTCATATTCTCTTGTTGCGAAAAAAATATCATATTCTTATTACATGAGAAAGTATATATGTTCCTTACTTAAAGAAGAAGTAAATAATATGCTTGTTTCAACCTTTAACCATTTTAGAACATGAGAAAACTACATAATTTATTCCTATAACAGCTATCCTTTAAGATATAGTTGTGAATTTTAGCTCTTCACAATTGAAACAACAATGAAGATTGAAATGAAAACTGACTTGAATGCATAAAGAAAGACACAAGAATTAAGTGGCTCGACTAAAATTAGTCTACATCCACTATGGATATCTGAAACTTCATTATTGTTCAACACTAAGATGAATCCTTTACAAGATATAGAGCTAAGAATAGTTATAATTCTATATTGCAAACTGAAACTGAATAATATGTGTTTTCTCTAACTTTGAGGCTTTATATCTTGCTATTGAGAAGGAGCTAAACCGATCTCTTTTGACAACTTGTAGCTTGCCACCTCATCTTGTTAGTTATGGAAAATTCTGGAACAAACAACCTTCTAACCGAACTCTATGAACTAAGCAAAGTCATACCAGCAGCAACTTGAACTGAGAGTTAGTTATATAACTTTTTTTCTGTTATAACTGTCATAATGCAAGAATGTTTTTGTTGATGTGATCACCAGTTCCCACATCACTTGTGAATTCGACCAAGCTTTCACCAATGCATGATCTTCATGAATTAAGAGCTACACACTACAAATATATATTCCTTTCTAGCAACGGTGGGTTTATCGGTTCTTGTGCTTTTTATACAAGAAAACTACTTGTGATAGGGGAGCGATTCCACTATTATGCATATAATTGAGTGAATACACAAATGATCCATGCATTGTGTCTATCACTCTTCGACATTTACAAAAAAATATTTACAAAAATAAATGGAGAGGCACTACAAGAAATAAAGAATTGCCTACAAAAATATTCCAACAAAAATGTTTGTAGTAAGAATTGCCTATGAAATTTCTAATTATGAAAGCATCTACATTTCTCAACCTAGAAACAACTTGCCTACGGAATTAATTTGCCTACGAAATAAAATCTCTAGATATAGTTACCTACAAGTCATTTGCCTACAAATTTTTTTCCTACAATACAAATTGCCTACGGAAATTATTTTGTAGCTGGGGAAGGAAGATGTCTATACAATTAGAAATTTTTGTAGGCAATTCGTAGACGATTTCAACTAAGAATTATTTTGTTGAAAATTTTGTGGCCATATTGGCAATTTTCGTATGCAATTTTATGTTTTCTTGTGGTGAGGTATCTATATATGTCCATCTTTTTCAACTATTTCCCCATTTTCCATAATTTTGAAGCTTGAAGAGATGATTTGAACTTGATTTTTCATCTACAAGAGACTAAACTTTATTTTTCCTTTTTTTATATGCAACAGTTTGAACATGGTAGTTTTTGGCTAAAATAAATACTTTTGGCTCTGGGGCCTTGTAAATATTTAGATTGAAGTTTATAAATTAATTTCTTGTTTATTTGGTATATCCGCGGGTTGCCAATTTTAAACTGCCCCTCTTATACACTTGCGGCAATGATGCTAGTTGCAATTTTTTCACACGGCTACCCCAATTTAGTATTATTTCGATTTGAGGGGCCGCTTGTTTTGAAATTTCCTCACCTTCCACTACAAGAAAATATAAAATTGCTTACAGAAATTGCCAATATGGCTACAAAATTTCCAACAAAAAATTTCGTAGTGGATATTACCGCCTACAAAAATTTACAATAGTATAGGCATCTTCCGTCACCACCTATAAAAAAATTTGCCTACGGAAATTCCGTAGGCAAATTATGTTGTAGGTAAAATTTTGTAGGCATATGACTTGTAGGTAATTATATCTAGAGACTTTATTTCGTAGGCAAATTAATTCCGTAGGCAAGTTGTTTCTAGGTTGAGAAATGTAGAAGATTTCATAATTATAAATTTTCGTAGGTAATACTACAAATTTTTTTATTGGAAAAAATTTATAGGCAATTTTAATTTTGTAGGGAATTTTTTATTTTCTTGTTGTGGTCCTTGGGTATGTTGGATAAATGACTATCTCCATGGTGGTTACACGACTAGTGTTGTGCTCTAGTTTTGAAAAAAATAAACAAAAGGGGATGATGTTGGTTGTTTCATGGGAGAATGATTGTGGAGGATGATTATAATTAGAAGATAGAAAGGTAATTAAATAGGTTAATGATTACCTTGTTTAGGAAAAAAAATAATGTTATGGATCATCTTTTAATCTCATTAACCACTACAATTACCCTATATTTATTTTCATTCTCATTACTACTGAGGAATTTTTTATGGGCCACCTAAATCTTTTGGTTGCTAAGGAAACATCATAATTAATTTTACTTAATTTTTAAGTATATACGTTCCTTACTTAAACAAGAAGCAAATAATATGCTTGTTTCAACCTTTTACGCTTTTAGAACATGAAAGTTACAGCATTTATTATTATAAAACAACTACCAGCCCTTTTAGATATTCCTAACTTGTAATGGTGAGTTTATATACGCTTTCTTGAGCTTTTTGTACAAGAAACAATATGAGTGAGATTCCACAACATATCCATAAATATATGGATTGACGTATCATGTCCCCCAATTCCAAATGCATTTACTCCTCCTATAGCTACATTTTTCAGTATTAGCCTTCATTATTTAATATACCCCTCAAATCTCAACCTTACTACACATTCTTTATATTTTCACGAATCAATATATATGTAGTGAGATGGAGTGCATTACCCATTTTAGCCACGACCACCCCTTGAGTTTCTTTCAACTGAATGATTCTGATGATCCTAAGCCTTACAAGTGTGGCATATGCGGGTTGCCAATTCTATACAGCCCCTCCTACACTTGCAGCGTTGATGCTAACTGCAACTTTTTCCTGCACAAACCATGCGCGCAACTGCCCCGACAATTCTACCATGATGTTCATTGCGACGTCCTTAATCTTGAACAACGGAAGTCGTTCTCCATCCTTTGGCTGCGAAAGCAGTGGAGATCAAGAGCAATAATATAAGCCACAATGCTCATCCACTGGCACTCTTTTGTAGAGAAATGGTGTCACGATGTGACGTGTGTGGCGAAAAACAAGAGGGCTTCTTCTTCTACTGCCAAGAATGTGATTTCTGGGTTCATCAAGATTGTACCATTTTGCCTATCATTGTGAGACTACGGAATCACCCTCACCCGTATATTCTCACATATTTTGATTTTAAGTCTGTTTCTGAAGAGGATGATAAAAATATGTTAGACATCCGGGAATGCGTAATTTGCGGTGAGCCATGGCTTCTTCGCTATAGTGGGGTCTACTTCTGTTGTGAAACCTATTTTCTCGCTCATGTAAGTTGTGCAAAGTCAAACATGGAGCCTCTTCAAACCAGTAAGTCATCTTCAAACCAGTAACTCATAATTATTCAGTCTCCTCTTTCCACTTTAATTTTCAAGTATAATTAATGTTTCGTCTAATCAACATAAAGTATACTATGTAACACCTTACAGATTATGTAGTAAGTGTTATCTACTTTTAAAGGTGGTTAATATAATACTCCCTCCTTCTCCGAGTAAACCTCTCACTCTCCTTGGGTCGTCCCCTACTAAGCTTTCCATTCCATAAATGGCAAGAATAATACTTTAGTACATATAAACTTTAACCTTCAAATTCACACAATATTAACAAAAGTGTCACTCGTTCATTCAATTCATTTTCAACACTATTCATTACTTTATCTCAAAAGTTAACATGTGATCCACCATATAGTAATAAACAAGTACACTTTCTTAAACCATTAAACAAAAAGAAATGAGAAGAAAGCTCAGGATGGAGGGAATACTTTTTACCATTTATGTATCACTCTGAAAAAGTATTACATATATATGTAACACTTACCACTTACTGCAGAAAGTTCAATGCTAACCATCTAGACCAAGTCAAAATGCTTTACACAATTTTAACATTAATATTACTTTATTTGTTATCAATTTTTCTTTTTAATTTTTTACTATTTTTTCATAGAACATTGGTACAGTATTAATGATTAACATTATAATTGTATAATATAATATAATATTAAAAGAAAAAAAATATAAATTATATTATATATAAGTATGTAATAATTTTTTTTACGTATATTTTTTCATGTATATGAAAAAAAAATTAATATAATAAAAATTCTTCTGCACAAGGGCATGTATATAAATGTAAAATATATATATTTTGATAATTTTAGAAAAAATTGTCCCTAGTTTCCTAAAAAATTGTTTTTACCTACTAAATGTGCAGACGCACTAGAAGAAGTGATCCAACTACCACAAGAGGATGATGCATTTCCAAGCTTGGTGATCCGTAGATTCGCAGAAAGAAATCCTCCATCAATTTCAACCCAGTTAAAACACCACAAACTTCCTTTGATCCCTGTCGATGTCGCTAGTAGTAGTAGAGAAGATTTAGTGTGCGATGTATGTGTACAACCCATTGATCATATGATGTCATCTCCAATTTACAGATGTCAATCCGACAGCTGCCATTTCCTGGCCCATCATATCTGTGCTAATCATCTCCCCACTAGAACCCCACTTTTCTTTAAGAATATGTCTGTGAATGGAGTCCTTAAAATGCAAGTATCAGATGACTACAACTACAACAACAATTTCTTTTGTTCAGTAGTTCCCTGTCTTTTCTGTCGTCGTCCTTCCAATGGATTTGTTTATCGCCTCTTAAATAAAAAGAAGTCCCTGGTTGATATAGAGTGTATGTTTTCACCCAAAATTATCAAACACGCATCGCATAGGAAGCACATTCTTTACCAATCTTTCAACCCAATAGAAGTCAGTTGTTGTTCCCGTGAAACCTTACCTTTTGACATCTATAGATGTGCTGCCTGTGATTTCAGTATACATATTAGGTGTGCTCTCCTGCCCAAGAAAACTCACCATAAATTCGACGACCATCCTCTAGAGCTGATCATGAGCCATGAAGATAATAAGCAGCAGGAGCTATTCTGTGAGATCTGTGAGCAAGAAATCGAGCTTAGACTGTGGTACTATGGTTGTGATAAGTGTGAGCAATACTTTCATAGCAACTGTATTCCCTCTGTTGGGTATCTCTCCAAAGTCAAGTTCGGTAAAACTCTTGTTGACGACAAAATTCATCCCAATCATCCTCTCACTCTTACTCGGATGGTTACACATGAAAGGCATGAGAGGTGTAGAATTTGCAACCAAATCATTAGGGGCTTTGCACCTGATGAAATGGCTCTCCATTGTTGTGATTGTGATTTCTGGGTTCACTTTTCATGCGCATCTTCCACCACTGAGTTGTTGGATTATTCAAGATCTCTGGAAGAGATTGAAGATAACCTTAGAAGTATTATTAATAATGAGTATTATTAACGAGCAAGTACAAGCTCAACCATTAACAGAATCAAATGGAAGCTATTCATCAACATTAATACAAACATAATTGAAAATATTGGAATTTCTCCGTTTCCAAATGCTCAAGGACGCCTAATTAAGCATCAATAGTTAGGACTTGTAGAGAAGTGAAAAATCTATTTGTTTATTCATATATAATTCCCTAGTACTCCCCTCACCCAGGGGCTAGCGTAAACTCTATTATGGGAAGGATTTGGAGGTCCAACAAGTGTATATGAGGGGTGGCTTCAACTTCATCATGGAAGGATTTAGAGTAGGTCAAACAAATGTATAATTTAAATGGATAGAGTTGTTTTTAACAGAATTTGAACAAACGTTTTGTTATGCTAACCTTCCTATACATGGAACTGTCATGCATCAGGAAATTAATTAGTGCCAGCCGAATTAAAATCAACAAAGTTAAGACCGATCCAATAACTAAACCTTGCCAATAAAGAATTATGATATTTGAATTTGAAAATTTAAAAAGTGGGCAAAAGGGAACACGGTCTTAATAAAGTAAAGGATGAATCACTTGAACAAAGAACATATAATTTTACTTTGTGGTATATATGTTCCTGCCTTACTTGAACAAGAGGGTCCAAAATTATTCTTGCTTTTACAACATTTGACCATTTAAAATGGGCAAAGTGTACTACATATATTTCTTTAGTGAAAGGGAAAAATGTACAACACACTATATTAATTTCTTAGTTACCCTTTTAGATATTCCTTACTTATAACGGTGGGTTTATGTTCTCTCGTGCTTTTCATCATACTTGAAATAAGCGCATGTAGGGGTGAGATTCCACGACATGCCTTGATATATAGAAAAATACACAAAGTTGTCCATAAATTAACATATCATTGCTCCAATTCCCAATGCATTTACACCTCCCATTCTAAAATTTTCAGTATTAACCTTCATTATTTTATTTTCCGAACAAGAAGCAAATAATATGCCTGCTTCAACCTTTAACGCTTTTAAAACGTGAGAAAAATTACAACATTTATTATTGGGATTAAAATCATTTTCATCCCATAACTTTTTACCTTTTTCCTTTTGGTCCCATAATTATTTACTTTATTAATTTCGTCCCGCAACAATTCAAATTTACCCAAATCGGTTCCAAGTTGCCGGAAAACACATTAAACGACGTCGTTTTAGCCACGTGCCGCGCACATGCTCATATCTTCCGGCAAAATAAGATGACGTGTCTCATTTTTCACATGTGGCACACTGATTGGTAAATTTTGGAAAACAAAAATAATCTAAAATAAATAAATTAAATGCCAACACATTTTGACAATTAAAAATCATAAAAAATTAAACACTAAAACCTAAAATTAAGTCAGTGTGTCATTTAATAAAAAAATCCACTACATTTAAGGATAAAACATAAACTAAATAAATTTTTTTTTGAAAAGATCATCTTCTTCTTCGCATATACCTCTCCAGCAGTTTGAACAATTTTTTTTTTGAAAAGATCATCATCTTCTTCGCATATACCTCTCCAGCAGTTTGAACCATTGCTGCTCTCGCAAATTATCTAAAAACACTTCCTCACCCAATTAAATTACCATATTCATAACAATAAACATCAATTAAAATGAAACCAAATTTGAGAAATGAACAATCTAAACAAATCTGAGATCTAAATAATCCAAGAGACAAGAGGCTAAATCCACCTGTAGATATTCTGGGTAATTTTCTATACAGCCCACAGAATCATGACATCAAATCTAAATCAGAGAATTGCTCATAAATCTATTATCTAGTCAAGTAATTGCTCTGAAAATACCCTTTGAACAAACTCAGCTAAAAAAAGACGAACATACTTTTAATTGTGTGAGAAATTAAGAACACCAAAAATTAGAGATGATTTCATTCTTTGACGAAAAACAAAACTGATGTTCTTAAGAAATTCCAAAAAATTTGAGAGAAGATTTCATTGCAACAAAACAAAATAGGCTAAGACAAAATCGAGATCTTCAAAATCGGTAATCTTCGATTTGCCTAAATTAGCCTTCGTCCCATCGAGTCCTCCATCGTTCCACCTCTTCAAATTTCAGTAATTTGATCTGGTTTTGAGCGACCCACCAAATTTTGGGCGATTTGGTTATGCATTTTGAGATGATAATTGATTTTTTTGAGGACTTGGTTTAATGAATTTGAGATTTGGTGGAGAAATGCAAATCGATATTAATTTTGGGCAAAGTATTAAATGAAAATAGTTCATGATAAGCTTATCATGAAATAATTTTAAAGTATCATTAATTTCATCGGGAGTATCATTAATCTCATCAGGAGTATCATTAGTCTGAGTTCAAGAAAATTGTTTTAAATTTTCTTGAACTCAGACTAATGATACCCCTGACAGGTTTAATGATACTACTGATGAGATTAATGATACTCTAAAACTATTTCATGTTAAATTTATTATGAAGCGTTTTCATATAAAACCTATGTTACAGCAGGAAATATCCTCGCCTGACAGAAGGTCAGATTTCTGAAGATACACTGACCCGACAAGATCGAGAGTCTACATCAGAAAATAGTATTTAATGTATTATAGGTCTACGGTTGATTGTTAGATTAATATTGTAATAAATTCCTAAAATAAAGAGTTGAGACGAATTTAGGACCACTTTTGGGCCTTTGGGGGTGAACATCTATAAATAGGGGGTCACCCCCTCATTGTAAAAGGTTCACATTTTCCTCATTTCTCATATATGCAAAAAAGCTCTCATTCGAGGGAAGAACGAAAGTTCTTCCCCCATCGTTCGTGTTCGTTTATTATTATTGTTTGTCGGGCATAACCCCTAATAGCCACATACATTTACCCGTTCGAAAATGCCTGTCAACAATTTGGCGCTAGAAGGAGGGTCAATTCGGGTTCATCTCGATGGATGAACACGAAGATCTTCCCCTCAAAAATCAAATTCCAACAAAAAATCGTTCAAGAAATATTCATCCCTTTTCACCCCATTTTCCAGAATCAAACATCCATACCCTTTCGAATCAGATCCATCCAAAAAAATTCAAAAAATCAATTTCCAGTCATTACAGTAGCAAGCTCACAAAATCATCCAAACAAAATTTTAAAATATAAACTCATTCCCTTACTACAATAGAAAACTCACGAAGAACAAAAAAAATTCAAGAAACCCATCTCATACACTACAGCAGCAGCTAGCCAAGGAAAAAAAAAAAGGGCACTACAAAAAAGATGGAGATTAGCGACGGGAATGTTGCGACGGCAAGAATATCCGTCGCAAATTCCTGAATTTGCGACGGATTTTTGTAAGCCATCGCAAAAAATGACAATTTGCGACGGCTTAGGAAGTCTGTCGCCAAAAATAGTAATTTGCGACGGATAAGCCGTCGCAAAATCTAGGGCCCACCGACTTCGTCTTGAACCGGCTACATTTGCGATGGAAAGGTCGTCGCAAATTTCAATTTTGAGTTTGCGACGGTCAATTCCGTCGCAAAACATACCCGTTTAAAGGTGACCGTTCGGGAAGCGACCCATTTGACTAATTTGCGACGGAAGAGGCCGTCGCAATTTTAAACTTTGTAATTGCGACGGACTAAAGCCGTCGCAAATGTGAGCGGTTGAAATTTGTCAGGCGGGTTGGTGGCCAATAATTGACCCGTGTCGTCGCAAAAGAGCTCTGCGACGGAATAGCTGTCGCAAATTATGCAATTTGCGACGGAAATTTAGGCCGTCGCAAATTTACGCAGTTTTATACCAATCTCCTTCCTTTTCCTTCCCTTTCACTTTCACTCACGAAAAAAAATAAGAAATGATACGGTTTTAATATGTTCTTCACGTGTAATTGGTGTATTTGTCATTGCCTTCAACCTCAGCGTACGTATTTGTCATTGCCTTCAACTTCACCGTACGTTTTCATATTTTTAACCGTTTAATTGTCATATTTTATTGTTTCAATTTTTTAGTACACTATTAGGTAATGAGCATGATATATGTTTATTTGATGGGTTTTAGTATGATTGATGATAAATGTTTATTTGATGGATTTAGGTTAATTTTAGTTTGTGTGATATTTTATACCTATTTTTAGTCGAAACTCTGCTCAATTTTTCTGTACACTATTAGATAAATTGTGTGATGTTTGTTTATTTGATTGGTTTACTATGATTGATATATATGGTTACGTTGGATTGATTTTTGTGAAGAAAATTGTGTATATCCTTATTTTTAGGCAAACTCTGCCCAATTTTTTACAACTCATGTGATATTTACTTTTAATTTGTAACAGATGCAATTTCCAGATCGTGGTTGGATGTACTCAATACCTAGAATGATAGGAGGAGGCATTAACTGTGTCTTTTGCAATAAAATTGATGAGTTTATTGAGTTTGCACTACAACATCCATGCAATATGGATTGTATGGGTAATATTAGGTGTCCGTGTAAAGACAGAAGATGCAGAAATATGAGATTCTTGAGTGTTGATGAGGTTAGAACTCATCTTGTGATTTCCGGTTTTGTTCCCCGTTATTACAACTGGACCAGTCACGGTGAACAACGGTGGAATGTTGACATCGAAACCGTAAAATACTGGTATACTGGGTGGAGCGGTGGTGGAAGTTCTGATGTTGGTGGTTCAAGTTATGTACCGTATACTCAATTTGAACCACAAATAGAGGATGAACCTGATAGATATCGGATGATGATTGCAGAATCTGTTTTGGGTGGTCAACCACAATTCAATGAAACACCTATGGAGGAGGAACCAAATCATCGGTCAAAGAAGTTTTTTGATATGCTTAAAACCGTTGATCAAAAGTTGTTTCCTGGTTGTGAGACTGAGATGCAATTGTCATTCAATGCTCAAATGTTGAACATCAAAACTGAAGGCAAGGTCAGTCAAAAAGTGTTCAATCAATTTGTTAAATTTTTCAAACGAGCTCTACCTGAAGACAACACGGCGCCTGATAATTTCTATCAGAGCAAGAGGCTCTTGAAACATATGGGTCTACCCTTTGAGAAGATTGATTGTTGTACAAACGGTTGCATGTTGTTTTGGGATGAGGATGATGATCAGGATCATTGCAAGATGTGTGGTCACCCACGGTACAAACCATCTGGTCGTACAAAAAGTAAGAAGAAAGTGCAGATGAAGGCTTATAAGGCAATGTATTACCTTCCCATCACTCCTCGTCTAGAGAGGTTGTATCAGTCCAGTGCCACGGCTAAAGACATGACATGGCATGCTGAGGAGTGTTCTGGTGAGAATTCTGGAGAGAGATGCGGCATCCTGCAGACTCGGAGGCATGGAAACATCTTGATAGGGAGTTCCCAGATTTTGCAAGGGAGACGAGAAATGTGAGGTTAGGCTTGTGCACGGATGGTTTTGCCCCATTTGGAATGCACGGAAAAAAGTATTCATTATGGCCTGTGCTGTTGACCCCGTACAATCTACCTCCTTGGTTGTGCATGAAGCCTCAACATATATTTCTTAGTATCTTGGTGCCTGGACCACACAACCCCAAGCATAAATTGGATGTATATCTCCAGCCATTGATTAAAGAGTTGAAATCTTTGTGGTCTACGGGGGTGGAGGCCTACGACGTTCATAGGAAGCAGAACTTCACGATGCGAGCTGCACTTTTGTGGACCATTAGTGACTTTCCAGCATTTTCTATGTTGTCTGGGTGGTCAACAGCAGGAAGACTAGCATGCCCGTATTGCATGGACGGTTCTGATGCATTCTATCTTCCATTGAGTAGAAAAGTGTCATGGTTCGACAACCATCGCAAGTTTCTTCCTCCTGATCATCCCTTTCGGAGGAACAAAACAGGCTTTCTAAAGGGTAAAAATGCAGTAGGCCGCCCAAGACCACGGATTCGATCAGGTATGTGTCTGGGTACTGAATCACTACTGATGTCTATGTGTCTCATATATATAAGTTAACCATATATAAATTAATTATTTCAGGTGATTCGTTGTTGTATGAGGTTACAGTCACTGATTTGATGAAGACAACTGAGGCGGGTGCAATGGAGCACAATAAACGTATCCAGGGTGGTTGGAAGAAGAGAAGTATCTTTTGGGACTTACCTTATTGGAGCAAGTTGTTGATTCGACACAATTTGGATGTGATGCATATAGAGAAGAATGTTTTCGACAACTTGTTTCATACGGTCGTGGGTACTGAAGGGAAGACCAAAGACGCTTCAAAATTCAGAGATGAGTTGAGGCTCTTCTGTTCTCGTGCTTCCCTACACAAGGATGAGCAGACAAGAACATATCCCCAGGCCTCTTACACAATTAGTAAAGCAGAAAGGAAGAATTTGTGTAAGTGGGTGAAAGAGTTGAGCTTCCCTGACAATTATGTGTCGAATTTGGGAGACAGAGTTGACACGGAAACCGGAAAGGTGTCTGGAATGAAGAGTCATGATTGTCACGTGTTCATGCAACGACTCTTACCTATTGCATTTCGGTACTCACTTCCCAAGAATGTATGGAGTGTCATCACGGAATTAAGTCTCTTTTTCAGACACTTAACGGCATCAACGATTACAGTTGAGGACATGAGGCGTTTGGATGAGGAGATCCCTGTTATTCTATGCAAACTTGAGCGGATTTTTCCACCCAGCTTCTTCGACTCGATGGAGCACTTACCCGTACACTTAGCGTATGAAGCCTCAATTGCTGGTCCCGTACAGTATCGATGGATGTACCCTTTTGAGAGGTAATTCTATACCATTTTTTAAATCGACTTTTAAGATCAATACTGAATAAATTTTCTAACACAAGAATGTTTTAGGTATTTGCACAATTTAAAGCTCAATATTGGAAATGCGGCTCACATCGAAGCATCAATTGTTAATGCATACCTTACTGAAGAGGTTGGAGCATTTTGTTCTTACTACTTCGGCGATCAAGTTCAAACCAGAATCAGAAATGTGCCTCGCAACTACGATGGTCGTGGAGTAGACCATACCCTTCGTGATGTTGAAGGTATGTTATCTGTATTTTTGCATCCGGGTCGACCAATGGGTAAGGGCACCAAACGACCGTTCAGGGGCAGTATTGAAGAGGAAACAATACATTCATATGTTTTGATGAATTGTCCTGAAGTCCAACCGTATATAGAGTAAGTAATTTAATTTTATAGTTGAGTTTTTTACAATATGTATACTGTTGATATCTGAAAAGTAATTAATTTCTTTTTTTCTGATATATAAGCATGTTCTGTGAGTATAAGCGTCAAGTAGAACCAGACATCACAGATGCAATATTTTTTCAATCCATCTGCAATGAATTATGTTTTGGTTCCAACGTTACGTGAGTACCACATAATTATATGATTTTTACCTTATAACAAATATGTTATTATTTTTATACATGATAATTTAATATTTACAGGGACAAAATGGCCTACTTAATAACAACCCACATCTTGAAGCTCTGAGCAAAAGACCACTACGTAGTGTGGTATCATACCACGGATATTACGCAAATGGATATAAATTTCATACTGAAGCGTATGCTTCAACGAAATCGACTACAAACAGTGGTGTTTGCGTTATCGGTGCAAACTACAACGAAGAACCCATCGATTACTATGGAGTGCTGCAAGAAGTAGTTGAAATAGAATATCCGGGTTGGCCGAGCAGGACGATAGTGTTGTTCTTGTGTGAATGGTATGATCCAGGGAACCAAGGAACAAGAGTCGACAAAAACTACAAGATTGTTGATATCAACACCGGAAAGAAGTTTCCGGCGGCATACGATCCTTATATTTTTGCAACGCAAGCATCTCATGTATATTATTGCAAATACCCCGGATCAAGTAGGCCCAACTTGAGGACAGTTTGCAAAGTAAAGGCAAGATCATTGGTTGAAGTTTCTAATACGTCAAACAAAGACGGTGTAGAACCAACAGATCCATTTCAAACAGAGATACAAGAGGCTCAAACAGAGGTTGATCAAGCAGGTGTGAATATTTTTGTCGACTTACTTGCTGCAAATCCATAAATGATAATGATTGAAAGTGATCATGAGGGTGATGGACAAGAGCGCGGTGGGGAGGAAGAGGAAGAGGAAGAGGAAGAGGAAGAGGAAGAGAAAGAGGATGAAGATGAGGAAGAGGATGAAGATGATGATGAGGATGACGAGGAAGAAAACGACGATTAGAATTACTAAATTATTGTATATATAACAAGTAAAAAACGAAAATGAAATAATTTGGTGAATTATGAAAAAAAAACGAGTCAATTTGGATACATACACAATTAATTGCGTACAAATGAACGAATTATAAATTTAAGCGGGAGTCGAAATAAATAAATTTACAGAAATAATAAAAATTAAATGGCCCCAATATTTATAAAAACAAGTTAGAAACGAAAATGAATTAATTTGGTGAATTGTAGAAAAAAATGAGTCAATTTAGATACATACACAATTAAATGCGTACAAATGAACGAATTATAAATTTAAGCGGGAGTCGAAATAAATAAATTTACAGAAATAATAAAAATTAAATGGCCCCAATATTTATAAAAACAAGTTAGAAACGAAAATGAATTAATTTGGTGAATTGTAGAAAAAAAATGAGTCAATTTGGATACATATACAATTAATTGCGTACAAATGAACGAATTATAAATTTAAGCGGGAGTCGAAATAAATAGTTTTACAGAAATAATAAAAATTAAATGGCCCCAATATTTATAAAAACAAGTTAGAAACGAAAATGAATTAATTTGGTGAATTGTAGAAAAAAAAATGAGTCAATTTGGATACATATACAATTAATTGCGTACAAATGAACGAATTATAAATTTAAGCGGGAGTCGAAATAAATAGTTTTACAGAAATAATAAAAATTAAATGATCCCAATATTTATAAAAACAAGTTAGAAAAGAAAATGAATTAATTTGGTGAATTGTAGAAAAAAAATGAGTCAATTTGGATACATATACAATTAATTGCGTACAAATGAACGAATTATAAATTTAAGCGGGAGTTGAAATAAATAGTTTTACAGAAATAATAAAAATTAAATGGCCCCAATATTTATAAAAACAAGTTAGAAACGAAAATGAATTAATTTGGTGAATTGTAGAAAAAAAAATAGTCAATTTGGATACATATACAATTAATTGCGTACAAATGAACGAATTATAAATTTTAGCGGGAGTCGAAATAAAAAGTTTTACAGAAATAATAAAAATTAAATGGCCCCAATATTTATAAAAACAAGTTAGAAACGAAAATGAATTAATTTGGTGAATTGTAGAAAAAAAAATGAGTCGATTTGGATACATATACAATTAATTGCGTACAAATGAATGAATTATAAATTTAAGCGGGAGTCGAAATAAATAATTTTACAAAATAAAAAAAATAGTTGGGCAAAATATTTTAATAAACAACTTAGATACGAAAAGAAATTAATTTGGTGAATTATAAAAAAAATGACTTAATTTGAATACATATACAATTAATTGCAAAAAAATAAACGAAAGTAGCTTGTGCCCTAGTGGCGCGCGCCCTCTCCTCTTGCACAAAAGGTCCCGTGTTCGATTCCCCTTGGACGCAAAAAATGGATTAATTGTTTCAGGCCTAATAAGACTAATATATAGAAGGTGGGCTGCATATAATAAGGAATGGGCCGGTTGGCCCAGTGGTCCGCGCCACGCGAGCCATTTTTTTTTTTTTGTATAGGCTCGGTAATTTGCGACGGCCATATTCCGTCGCAAATATTGAATTTTGCGATGGAAAACAGCCCGTCGCAAATTATAACACAAAAAAGTATAAAAAATATATAAAAACATTTGCGACGAAATTTAGCCGTCGCAAATGTTGTTGACCCGGTCGGGTCTGACCCTAAAAGTTTGCGACGGATTACTGTCCGTCGCAAATTCTGTGTGACCCGGCCGGATCTGACCCGCCGATTTTGCGACTGATTTTTCCGTCGTTAATTTGCGACGGATGGCCGAATTCGTCGCAAAAATTTGCTACGGCTGTTTTAGGTACGGATACGTGTCCGTCGCAGATCCCATCGCAAAATACTGTTTGCGACGGATTTTCCGTCGCTAATTCCGTTGCAAAACAGTGTTTTTTTTGTAGTGGGGGAAGAAGAAAGAATGGTGCTTTCTGGCTATGGGGGCACCCACGGCCGTTTCCTGTCGTCTCCGGCAACTGAGGCTCGCCGGACCTTCTCCCACGACGGGGCTCAGACGCCAACTCACCGTCATCCTTTTCCCACGAGCCGCCACCGCCGCGGTACGGTCAACATAAGCCGCCCCACCTCTATCGCCCATTGGAAAACTACACCGTTTGGAATACTCAGCATTTTTACCACCTACTGTTTTCTGCTTCGGATTCCCTTAGTTTGCCTTGGCTGGTGTGCAAGCTTTTCCACTGCCTTATCAGTATGCTTTTGGCACGCTTTCCAATGTTCATTGAAAAGTCAAAAGTCCCTGCAAACCTCGATAAGTGCGTCGATACCCATTGCCACCGCTCTTCGTCACCCACGGTGCTTACCCGCTGCCTTCCCGCTACTCGCACGCCGACGCTCGCTGCCAGCTCCCAGAATCACCACCCATCACGGCCTACTCGCGCCGCCTACGCGCCTACCCGCGTCGCCCATCACGCAGCCACCAGCGCCTACCCGCGCCGCTCATCTCCGGCTTAATCGCGACGCCGCCCAGCGCGTTTCTCGCCGCCCCGCCTTGTCGCTCACCGCCGAACATGGCCGCCTCCGCAATCGGGCACAGCCGCCAAGCTTCATCAATCGCTCTCCCAGCGACCACCCACTGCTGCCATTCACGACCTGGTCTGGTTTCCAACCGTCACTCGCCACCTAGAGCTCACAGCCAATCGCGGTGTCCTCCCCGCGTTGCATCCATCACGCGGCTTCCTCCCTCATCACCGCCAATCACGGGTTTCCTGCCCGCACCGCCGCCCATCGCGGGATCCTTCCCTTTCGCGCCTATCTCGGTCTCCTTCCCGCGCCGCCGCGGCTCTCCGCCCGCAACCCGGCGTCGCGCACGAGCTCTCCGCATCCCGCCGCGTGTTTTCTCCCCGCGCCGCTCAGCGGCCTCCGCTGTGCCGTCCCCGCTCTACCTCCTCGGTGAGGCTCCCCGCTTCGCCGCCCAGCACCTGTTCCCCGCACGTCGCCGCGGGAAACGTATTATTTGGGGATTTTGTTGTCGTCGAGTCTGCTTCGTGGAGAGGTAATTAGGCCGTGAGCCAAGTCTTGATGGGCCAGGTTTATTTTTCAACTGCTGGGCCACGATTTAATTAAGTATTGGACCTTAATATATATATTCTGGGGGCCTTATTATATATCCTGGTACGACTTTCAAATTATGCTCTTGGGCCGGGGTGTATTTTAGTTTAGTGGGCTAGGTTTATTTTGTTATATTTCACAAGTTGTAAATAAGCCACATAGGATATGTGCGTATAACACCCCCCTCCCCCCCCAAAAAAAAAATCGGGCAACAACTTCTGAGACGAGCATCGGGAGCCTCTTCATCAACGAAAAATCTACGGGCAGTCCTTTGCCCACTCACATCAGGTTTATTTCGATAACTTGTTTTTAATTTATATCACAACTCGCAATTTTCATATACATTAAAAGCGGGGGCATATATTCATATTTCGAAAAATTCAAAGCGGAGGCAATTGTTTGAAATGCAATTTCCATTTGATATTTCCTTTTAATATATATCGTAACTCATTAGTTTTCATATACATTAAACGCGGGGGCATGGATATACGCATCCTATGCTAATTTTGTAATATCAAAAATAAATTATTTGACACTGAGTATTATTAAATACAGTCAGTTATTTGAAACTTCAAGTATAGTTTCGTAAAATCATCGAGGTCGATCACCGAACACATAACTCAATATTTTATTGGTCGCACCTTTCGACTACAAATATTTGTCCGCCTTCATAGGCGTTGACCGGTCCGCCTTTTAGGCGTCGACATTCCGCCTAGAGTGGCGAAGTAATCCGCCATTTAGGCGTTGATTAGTCTGCCTTTTCAGGCGTTGACGTATTGATTAGTTCGCCTTCACCGGCGTCAACTAATCTATTTCTCGAGTTAATCCGCCCTCCTGGTGTCGATTAGTCCGCCTGTTAGGCGTTGACGGTCCGCCTAGAGTGGCGAAGTAATCCGTCTTTTAGGCGTTGATTAGTCCGCCTTTTCAGGCGTTGACGTATTGATTAGTTCGTCTTCACCGGCGTCAACTGATCTACTTCTCGAGTTAATCCGCCCTCCTGGCGTTGATTAGCCCGCCTGTTAGGCGTTGACGGTCCGCCTGGAGCAAAGAAGTAATCTGCCGTTTAGGCGTTGATTTGTCCGCCTGTTAGGCGTTGACGTGTTGATTAGTTCGCCTTCACCGGCGTCAACTAATCTACTTCTCGAGTTAATCCGCCCTCCTGGAGTCGATTAGTCTGCCTGTTAGGCATTGACGGTCCGCCTAGAGTGGCGAAGTAATCTGCCTTTTAGGCGTTGATTAGTCCGCCTTTTCAGGCGTTGACGTATTGGTTAGTTCGCCTTCACCGGCGTCAACTGATCTACTTTTCGAGTTAATTCGCCTTTTTGGCATCGACATTCCGCCTAGATTGGCGAAGTAATTCGTCTTCTCGACATTGATTAGTCCGCCTTTTCAGGCGTTGACGTGTTGGTTAGTTCGCTTTCACCGGCGTAAACTAATCTACTTCTCAAGTTAATCCATCCTCCTGGCGTTGATTAGTCCGCCTGTTAGGCGTTGACGGTCCGCCTGGAGTGGCGAAGTAATCCGCCGTTTAGGCGTTGATTAGTCTGTTTGTTAGGCGTTGACGTGTTGATTAGTTCGCCTTCACCGGCGTCAACTGATCTACTTCTCTAGTTAATCCGCTTTTTAGGCATCGACATTCCGCCTAGAGTGGCGAAGTAATCCGCCTTTTAGGCGTTGATTAGTCCGCATTTTCAGGCGTTGACGTATTGATTAGTTCGCCTTCACCGTCGTCAACTAATCTACTTCTCATGTTAATCCACCCTCCTGGCGTTGATTAGTTCGCCTGTTAGGCGTTGACGGTCCGCCTGGAGTGGCGAAGTAATCCGCCGTTTAGGCGTTGATTAGTCCGCCGATTAGGCATTGACGTGTTGGTTAGTTCGCTTTCACCGGCGTCAACTAATCAGCTTCTCGAGTTAATCCGCCCTCCTAGCATCGATTAGTCCGCCTGTTAGGCGTTGGCGGTCCGCCTGGAGTGGCGAAGTAATCCACCTTTTAGGCGTTGATTAGTCCGCCTTTTCAGGCATTGACGTATTGATTAGTTCGCCTTCACCGGCGTCAACTAATCTACTTCTCGAGTTAATCCGCCCTCCTGGCGTTGATTAGTCCGTCTGTTAGGCATTGACGGTCCGCCTGGAGTGGCGAAGTAATCCGCCGTTTAGGCGTTGATTAGTCCGCCTGTTAGGCGTTGATGTGTTGATTAGTTCGCCTTCATCGGCGCCAACTGATCTACTTCTCGAGTTAATCCGCCTTTTAGGCATTGACATTCCGCCTAGATTGGCGAAGTAATTTGTCTTCTCGACGTTGATTAGTCCGCCTTTTCAGGCGTTGACGTGTTGGTTTGTTCGCTTTCACTAGCGTCAACTAATTTACTTCTCGAGTTAATCCGCCCTCCTGGCGTTGATTAGTCCGCCTGTTAGGCATTGACGGTCCGCCTGGAGTGGCGAAGTAATTCGCCGTTTAGGCGTTGATTAGTCCGCCTGTTAGGCGTTGACGTGTTGATTAGTTCGCCTTCACCGGCGTCAACTGATCTACTTCTCGAGTTAATCCGCCTTTTAGTCCGCTTTTTCAGGCGTTGACATATTGATTAGTTCGCCTTCACCGGCGTCAACTAATCTACTTCTCGAGTTAATCCGCCCTCCTGGCGTCGATTAGTCCGCCTGTTAGGCCTTGACAGTCCGCTTGGAGTGGCGAAGTAATCAGCCTTTTAGGCGTTGACGTGTTGGTTAGTTCGCTTTCACCGGCGTCAACTAATCTCTTTCTCTAGTTAATCCGCCTTCTCGGCGTTGATTTGCCCGCCTTTTACGCGTTGGCATATTGATTAGTTCGCCTTCACCGGCGTCAACTAATCTGTCTCTCAAGTCGATCCGCCACTCGGCCTTGGTTAGTTCGCCTTCACCGGCACCAACTAATCCGTTTCTCGGCGTGGATCCAGTCCGTATTTTGAGCGTTGACTTTCCGCCTTAATAGGCGAGGTGTTGTTTAGTTCGTCTTCACCGACGTCAACTAATCTATTCTCTGCTTTGGTTTATCCATGTTAACGGCATCGACCAGTCCGCCTTCACCGGCATCGACTGACCCGCATCGCTTTTGCCCACTTACGGCCATAATATATCGCGTTTTGGACGCTTTGTTTAATCAACAAATAGATTGTTAATCCAATCCTGTATTCGTGAAGTCGCTGCCCGTCAATCGGCTAAAGCACTTCACTCATTAATCATTTGGTTAATCTTTTAAGCGGTTGTTAATTCAATCTCATCATCGTGAAGTCGTTGCCCGTCAATCGGCTAAAGCACTTCACTCATTAATCATTTGGTTAATCTTTTAAGCGGTTGTTAATTTAATCCCATCATCGTGAAGTCACTGCCCGTCAGTCGGCTAAAGCACTTCACTCATTAATCATTTGGTTAATCTTTTAAGCGGTTGTTAATTCAATCCCATCATCGTGAAGTCGCTGCCCGTCAATCGGCTAAAGCACTTCACTCATTAATCATTTGGTTAATCTTTTAAGCGGTTGTTAATTTAATCTCGTATTCATGAAGTCGCTGCCCGTCGATCGGCTAAAGCACTTCACTAGTTTTTCGTTTGTTAAGTCGATTAAAATCGGCTGTTGAATCAATCCCTTGTGTGTAAAGTCGTTACCCCATGCGGCTATAGTACTTTATTAATTCATCATCGCGACTTTTATCGCTAAGTTATTTAAATCAAAGCCGGCCAGCGGTAATAACTCTTTATTAATTGAACATCACTATTCTCGACTCGGGGACACGACTGAAGATCGTACCCCACCTAACACAACCAGTTTCGAAAGTTTGAAAATTCGAAGATGACTCAAAAGATTCGCCCATCACAGACCCTGTCGTTGAAGATTCCCCCGGGGCATCCGGGCTACCCTATTTTCAGGCTTGGGGGCAAAACCTATTTGAAACACAGATCAAGATCGAACTCTGGCCGCAATCAGAGCCCAATCTTGGGGGCAATTGTTACAGCAGAAAATATCCTCGCCTGACAGAAGGTCAGATTCCTGAAGATACACTGACCCGACAAGATCGAGAGTCTACATTAGAAAAGAGTATTTAATGTATTATAGGTCTACGGTTGATTGTTAGATTAATATTGTAATAAATCCCTAAAATAAAGGGTTGAGACGAATTTAGGGCCACTTTTGGGCCTTTGGGGGTGAACCTCTATAAATTGGGGGTCACCCCCTCATTGTAAAAGGTTCACATTTTCCTCATTTCTCATATATGCAAAAAATCTCTCATTCGAGGGAAGAACGAAAGTTCTTCCCCCATCGTTCGTGTTCGTTTATTATTATTGTTTGTCGGGCATAACCAAAATAGTCACATACATTTACCCGTACGAAAATGCCTGTCAACAACCTACTCTTAATTTTGAGATGATGCAGCGGGTTGGATTTAATTTTCTTTTGTTTAACATTTTTATTTCACATGTTAGTTTCTTTTTCTTAATATACTATTTAAATATAAATATTTGTTTTTTTTTAATTTTTTTTTAATTTTCATCTTTATTAATGTGTTGGAATTTATTTTATTAATTAAGATATTTTTATTTGTTAAATTTAACCGGTTAACGTGCCATGGGTAAAATATGAGACACGTCATCCTATTCCGCTGGATATTATGATCATGTGTCCAGCACGTGATTAAAACGACGTCGTTTAATGCGTTTTTCGGCCATTCAGGATCAATATGAATAAATTTAAATTATTGTGGGACGAAATCAATAAAGTAAATAATTATGGGACCAAAAGAAAAAAGGTGATAAGTTATGGGACGAAAACGGTTTCAATCCCTTTATTATTATATAACGCTTTTAATTAGAACGTGTGATATTCCTAACTTGTAATGGTGGGTTTATATATGCTTTCTTGAGGTTTTTATACAAGAAATAATAGGAGTGAGATTCCACAACATGCCTATAAATATATGGATTGACATATCATGCCCCACAATTCCAAATGCATTTACTCCTCCTATAGCTACATTTTTCAGTATTAGCCTTCATTATTTAATTTACCTCTCAAATTTCAACCTTACTACGTATTTTCATGAATCAATATACAGTGAGATGGAGTGCATTACCAATTTTAGCCACGACCACCCCTTGAGTTTGTTTCAACAAAATGAATTTGAGGTGGCTTAGCCCACCTGGCCACCGGGTTCCTCACTCTAGTGAGTGTCCCGGGTTTGATTCCCTTTGGGAACGAATTATGGGAGTTATAAGGAGGGCTTGGAGATTTCTTGGTGTATTTGGGGACTTGGTGAACTAATCTAACTACTAACAACTAACATTTACGATCAAAAAAAAAAAAAAAAAAAACAGAATGAATTTGATGATCCTAAGCCTTACAAGTGTGGCATTTTCGGGTTGCCAATTTTACACAGCCCCTCCTACACTTGCAGCGTAGACGCTAATGCAACTTCTTCCTGCACGAACCATGCGCCCAACTGCCCCGAGAATTCTACCATGATGGTCATTGTGACACCCTTAGGTTTGAATGACGAATGTCATCCACATCTTTCTTCTACGAGTGCAAGCGGTGCGATTTTGATCTCCATCCTTTGGCTGCGAAAGCAGTGGAGATCAGGAGCAATCATTTAAGCCACAATTCACACGCACTTGTACTCTTTTGTAGAGAAATGGTGTCACGATGTGACGTGTGTGGTGAAGAACACAGAGGTTTCTTCTTCTACTGCCAAGAATGTGATTTCTGGGTTCATCAAGATTGCGCCATTCTGCCTATCATTGCGAGACTACGGGATGACCCTCACCCGTATATTCTCACATATTTTGATCCTATGTTGGATTCTCAAGAGCATCATTATGATTTGTAAGAATCCCGGGAATGCTCAATTTGCAAATTGCCATGGCGTCTTCGCTAATGTTGTGAAACCACTGATGCCGCTCATGTAAGTTGTGCAAAGTCAATGATGGATATATGATCTTCAAACCAGTAAGGGATCAACTCTAATAATTATTGACTAATGTAATATATATATATATATATATATATATATATATATATAATTGGTAATTTTAAAAGATTTTGTTCCCTGACTGATCTAATGTGTAAACACAATAGAAGAAGTGATCCAACTACCACAAGAGGATGATGCGTTTCCAAGCTTGGTGATCCGTAGATTCGCAGAAAGAAACACACCAAGTTCAACCCAATTAGTGTATCACCACAAACTTCCATTGATCCCTGTCGATGTTGCTAGTAGTAGTAGAGAAGTTGCATCAGCAGATTTAGTGTGCGATGTATGCGTACAACCTATTGATCATATGACGTCATCTCCATTTCACAGATGCCAATCTGACGACTGCCATTTCCTAGCCCATCATATCTGTGCTAATCATCTCCCCACTAGAATCCAATTTTTCGATGTTGCGTGTGTGAATGAAGAATTTGAAATGCAAGATTTAGATGACTACAGTTACAACAACAATTTCATTTGTTCAGTAGTTCCCTGTGCTTTCTTTCGTCGTCCTTCCAATGGATTTGTGTATCGCTCCTTAGATGAAGAGGTGGATTTCATGATTGATATAGAGTGTATGTTTTCACCCAAAAGTATCAAACACGCATCGCATACGAAACACCTTCTTTACAAATCTTTCAACCCAGTAGTCAGTTGTTGTTCCCGTGAAACCTTACTTTATGACACGTATATATGTGCTGCCTAAAAAATTCAGTATACATATTAGGTGTGCTCTCCTACCCAAGAAAACTGAGAAAAAAAATTATTTGGTCCCATAACTTATCAAGTGTCCGATTTTGGTCCCAAAAATTTTGACTCTTCAATTTTGGTCCCGTAACTCCTAGGGATTGTCCATTTATAGTCCCATTTTCTTTAAAAATACAAAAATGGTGCCCTTTTTTGTCATACTCAACTCACATTTTGCTTGAATTTGGGCCTTTATGGTACCCTTGAAGACGTATCCGCAAAACGATATTTTTTTTTTGTTTTCTATTTTTTAATCATTTTTTCCATATCACTAATATGTGGTTGAAAAATGGACAACCCATAGGAGTTATGGGACCAAAATTAAAGAGTCAAATTTTTGGGACTAAAATCGGACGCTCGATAAGTTATGGGACCAAAAAGAAATTTCTCAGCAAGAATGAGACCAAAATTAGCCAAACCGTAGAAGCTATGGGACCAAAATTGAAGAGTCAAATTTTTTGGGACCAAAATCGGACACTCGATAAGTTATGGAACCAAAAAACTTTTATTCTCCAAGAAAACTAAGCATAAATTTGACGACCATCCTCTAGAGCTGATCATGAGCCATGAAAATAATAAGCAGCAGGAGCTCTTTTGCAAGGTCTGTGAGCAAGATATCGAGCTTAAACTGTGGTACTGTGGTTGTCATAAATGAGAGCAGTACTTTCATATCAGCTGCATTCCCTCTGTTGGGTATCTCTCCAAAGTCAAGTTCGGAAAAACTCTTGTTCATGGTGCAAAACGAGCAGTAGGGTAAGGACGTTGTACCTGTTCCAAGCGAAGTTGATGATATCGAACCACGGTTGGGAGCAGAACCAATGATGGTGGACGATGAGCTTAACTTGGAAGGACCCATCATCGATCCTCGTTGGAAGGGCCAAAAGAGGAGAGCAACACCGGTCGAAGAATTGGAAATGATCAGAGTTGACCCGAACCGAGAAGACTTGGCTTAATTCCGACTGGAGACGAATTTGCTAGGAAAATTCCGACTGGAGATTTTATGGAGAAATTATATTTCTTGGTTTCTGTGTATTTTGGAATTCCCATAGGACCCATATATATAGGGATTAACTTGGCTTAATTCCTAAGCAAAAAATCGGGCCTAACCCGTAATATAATCTCTACAGATTATATTTCCCTAGGTATGTTCCTACGAACAATATCTTTATTATATCTATTATTCTTGTATAATAATATTTCAAATATTATTATTGGGATTTCATATTTAATTATATTCTCCATAAATTAAATATTATATCCAATACAATATTTAATCAACCAACTATAATTTATAAATTGACATTACTTGTTGTGTGACCCATTGGCCCTCGTATATCGAGCGATTAGTCAAACTAACGGTCTTAATTGAACCCTAGACAATAAATCAGACATTCTCAATATACGAGGTACGTTGCGAGGAAATCTGCAACTACCTGTAATATTGTGGGCTATTGTGATATCTTCCTTTCATTCACGAATACCCGATTAAGTCTTGAACATGATGAAGTGTCTATTCAAATAACTTAATCATATTATCTCCAATCACTAATAACAACGAAGCCCACTTTGGTCCAAAGGAATTCGCATTGATCACCGGCCTACATTTCGGTGAGAAATTATCAATCCCGCAAGAATCAAGGCTACACTCAAGGACATTCAAAGGAGTTAGGAATGTCACATTGAAAGACATTGAAATTGCTTTTTGTAAAGCAAGTCAAAATCAGGACAATGACCTTAGCTTCAAGTTGGCACTCCTGTGGGTATTATTTGGTTTTCTCATACCAAGGGGCCACACTAGCAAAAAGATTGAAGGACAATATATTCACCTTGCTCATGATATAGAGAAATTCAATAACTATCCTTGGGGTCGTGTTGCTTTCGACTTCTTAGTTAGTGAGTTACAAGCATCCATGCGAAACCGAACTTCAGTTAATTATGCTAGGGTACAAGAGAAGGATCGTGGATGGAGATGTCATATCGATGTCTATGGTTTTGGGTGGGCAATACAAATATGGGTGTACGAAGCACTTCCATGTGTTGTGAAGTTGTGTGCAACACGCAAAGGGAAGTCAAGGGCATCGACACCCCGCATGCTACACTGGACTGCTAAGGGAGTCATTCATTTCGAAGAACTCACAACTAACTGCTTCCCAATCCTAAAGAAAGGTGATCAATCAGCCCAACACGTAAGTAATTTAATCTTTGGTTATAAAGAGTATATTTTTTGTACAATATTCTTCCCATTTCCTATTTTAATTTTGTACAATTTATATGTGTATTAGATGAAAGTCATAGAGCATTTGGTTGCTTCAAGAACAGAGGTAAATGCACCCTATTACCAATTTGTTGTCAAGTGGGAGGAGTTGCTTGTTGCGGGTCAGGCTTCTCCTTCACCGACTACTCAAACCAGGAAACGTAGAAGGTCCAATGTCGCTTCCACTAGCACAACATTAGATGGAGACAACAAATGGAGGAGTTACGTTAAAGAGCAATTTAAGAAATTGGACAACAAGGTGGGGAAGCTACATAAGTTGATGTTGTCTATAAAGAATAGTTGTTGGTCCCACTAGTTAGATTAATTGCGGAAGCTTAAGTTAAATGTCTTTCAAAGTCTTTTACAAGAGAACAATAATCAACAAACAATAAGTAAAATAAAGCGATAAAGAACACAAGATGTATAGTGGTTCGGATAGAATATCCTACGTCCACTCTCCCTTATAACCAAGGGGTCTCACTATCAACCAACTCACAAACTTACTTACTGGAATTGGGAAGTACCATTTCCTTCTTACAACCTCTTTAGATTTAACTTCAATCTAAAGATCAATCAGCCAACAACCTTGTCTAATAGATGAACAGGTTGTGGTTTCAATAACTCCTTTAGAGTAGATAAATATTATGAACAGTAAGAGTGCTTGGTATGAATATCAAAAGCTTGGATCACTTATGCGCGTGTAGAGTCTCTAGAGCTTTTTCTTGAACTGCACTCTTGTATATATAGAGGGGATTAGGGCTAGCCGTTGGAGGGCTAATCCAATCAGATCCTCTATATAAGGAAGCCTCAATCAATCAATTCCCTAATTGATTGATTGGGTTGGTGGGATCCTTGGATTGATTATCTTCAAATACTTTCCAATCCTGATCATGTTGACTTGATTTGAATCACCAACGGTCAATAGCTTCCTCTGCCTAACTCTGATTCTCTCCAGAGAAGGCAAGACCAGACACCAGGCAACCTCGGTGTCTTCTGGTCCTAATCTGGTGAACAACCAGAATACTCAGTAGAATCAGGGGATCAAAACTGAGCATCTTTTGTTCCACCAGACTCGTCTGGTCCGAACTCGTCTGGTCTGGGGAAGGTCCTCTGCCTCTGGTCAATCTCAACTGGTGAAGTCTTCTGGTGGAGTCCTCTGGTGAAGTCCTCTGGTGGGGTCTTCTGGTGAAGTCTTTTGGTCTGGCAGTTCCCCCTAGACTAAGTCCTAATCTAGGTCATCATCTGGCTAACAGGTCCAGATGGTCCTATTACATCTTCTGGTTTGTTTTAACTCATCAAAACTAACAATTTTTATCCTAACAATTTCCCCCTTTTTGATGGAGTTAAAACATACCAGAACTGATCAAGAATAATAAACTTGAGCAAGAAAACATTAAAGGATAAGACCTTAGAATAGATCTTATCAGGCAAACAAATAAGACAACAAGAGGTTGTCTTTTGAATAGAGAAGATATGAATTTCATTGATAGAAAGGACAAAGATGATTACAAATTACATTGAAGATCAGATCCTATTCTATGCATATCTTCTGTTATCCTTGGGCACCAGGAACCAGTCAAAGAATATATCTTGAATGGCCTTCAACTCTGCAGAAGATGATGGAGTGAAGTTTGCCAACACCTTGGTCTTGTACAGTTTCTTCAGCTCAGCCCAATCAACCTGGTCTCCTGCCATTGGAGTGTTGAGAAAATGGAACTCAGGAGCAGTGACTTCAAGGTTGAATTCAATGGTTGAATCCATCAACTACTTGTACAAATCTGCATCATATGCCTGCATCCAAGAATGGAAAGTCCGGTTGATGAGAGCATCATCCTCTGGTGGAGGTCTCTGGATGTAATGTTGAATGAACCAGAGAGTCTTGGCTTCTCTCCATTTTTCTATCAAAGGCACAGGAACAGTTGAGTCAAAGGACCCTTCTGTCCTGAGAGGGAGGATGTTCATGACTTCAATAGGCCCTTTCCGCTTCTGGCTTGAACCACTAGCACCAGAAGGAACACCAGCTTCTCTGCTCTTCTTATTTTGCCTTCTAACATATCTGAGCCTCTGCTCTTCATCTATGTTTTTCCTTATCCTTGCTTGCCTCTCTTCAGGCGACTCTTCCTTGAATCTCTTCTCTGCTTCTTCAACCACAGATTCAAGGAAGCTCTTCTTCACTTTCCTTATCTTCCTCTTTGCAGGTCCAGAGATGGAGATTGGATCCTGCTCTGCTTCTGACTCCTCTTCTGCAGCAAGCTGCTTCGCCATGGAAAGGGATTTGAGCTCTTCCTTCTTCTTCTTCTGCAACTCAGCCTGGGCCAATGTATTCTCCAGCAGGTCCAGACGAGCTCCATGGCTAAAGAGTGTTTCATTTGTGGTCTTCGCCAGATCAGTTCTGGCCTTCTCTTTCCCCTTTTTAACTTCATCAAGGAGGGGCTCCACTACCTGCCTTATAAGATCAGGCAAGGCAGTGTTGGAGGAAGAGTGAAGATCACGCAGGTGCTTGGCCTCCTCCAGGTAAGCTTTAGACTCTGCAACAAGTCTCTCTTGCTTCTCCAACATCTCCTGGAGGGAGTCTTTCAACTTGGCAGTCTGGATCATCTGGCTTGCCATCTCAACTTTAAGGACAGAGACTGGCCTCAACTGCTCCAGCACGTGCTCCTGGAGCTGCTTCTGGCTGTGCATGACATTCAGCTTGACGAATAAGCCATTTGCCTTAAAAGAAGCTTTTACCTCTGCCAGAGAAGACTTTAACTGCTTCAGGAAGATTCTCCTCTCATGCCTGATCTGGTGCTCTATCATAGCAGGGGTCATATGTTGAATAGCTTTTGAAAAGCGCCCAATCTGCATGATTTGCTCATTGAAGAAAGCTTTCATCTTCTGGAGCACGGCAGGAGACATCTCAAAATCTTCCTCATCTGAATATAGCTCTGGAGGGAAGACAAAATGAGGACCAAACTTGTAAGTGGGGCCCTCTGGAGTGAGCATTACTCCTCTCTGGATGAGCAGGGTGCGAATCAAGACTTTAGCAGCACCAGGAGTCTCCAGCTCTGCTGGGTTCTGAATATTCATCCTCTGCTTTAGCTCAATCTCCCAAGCAGTGAAGGTGGAGGGACCCATTTCCTCAAGCAACAGCATTAGGTCCTCCACATCTTCAAATCTGGCCTTGCTCCAGACCTTGGCATCAGTAAGCTCTGCCAGAAGTGGTAAGTGCTCCAGAAGAACTGGAAAATGCTCTCTTAGCCAGAGCTGAGCACTTACACTCATACTCTGCCTAATGGGACCCATTTCTGCAGATGAGAAAGTGAAGGGTTTGGGCCCAGAGGCAGAGGAGGAAGGTGCTAAGTCAGCAGGCTCAAGTGAAGCTTCCTCATCTTCACTATCATCGCTGGTTAAACAGGTAGGATAAGGGGGAGGGCCAACGAATCCCAGAGCCATAGAAATGGTTGGGTCCTGGTCTGTATGGGTTTGGAGAGGGTTAGGATTTTGTGAAGTAGAGGTGGAAGGAATGGGTTGCTCTGCACCAGACGATGATGGAATATCTGGTACAGAAGGTGTAGGAGGTATCTGGGAGGTGGAAGTGTTAGGAGGAGGGATTTCTGCACCAGAAGAGGTTGAGGGTGCCTCTGGTACAGAAGGTGGGGGAGAGGGGTTTGTGGGAAGATGTGTTTGGGAATATGTGGGAGAAGGTGTTTGGGTAGGAATGGTGGAGGGGGTATATACTGGGGTATCTGGAAGGGTCTGCTCTGGTGGAACAATAGGGTTACCAGAGGCAGATGGGGTTTGGAGAATATTATCTGGGGGAGAGGTAGAGGGGGAGACAAGATTAATGGGAGAAGAAGATGGAAGGGAAGGATTTACCTCTGCTGGGTCAACACCAGCCAGTACAGCAGACTCTGGAGCATCCTCCATCATCTGGGAAGCATCCTCAATTGCCTTTTCCAAGGCCTCTTCAAGATCAGATCCAGAGTCAGGATCTTGAAGAAGGGCTCTCTTGGCCTTGGATTTCCTCAGAAGAGGCTCAACCTCGTCTTCCTCTTCTTCCTCTGAAGGCTCATCCACAAGAAGGGTTTTCTTTGCCTTTCTGCTAGTCCTACGCTTCTTAGCAGAACCTCTCCTGGCCTCGTCTGGCTGCTTCCTCTTGGCTGCTCCAGCCTTCTTAACAGCTTTATCATCATCACCCTTCTTCTTAAGCACATCAAGAAGGGGAATCTGGTCCTCCTCAGAGGAACCAGAAAAGGCAACGGTTGAAGAACCAGTTGCTTCAGAAGCTTTCTTATGGGTCTTCTGCTTCTGCTGCTTTCTCTGCCCCTTTGGAGGTGAGAGAATAGATTGAATAGGAGGGGCAGGGATATCCTGCTCTCCATCAGAGTCGGCATGGCCATGAAGAGGGCCATCCTTAGAGAAGAGGATCTTGGATTTGTGATAACTATGGCACCAAGATTATTTCCACTTCTTCTCTGGAAGGAGAGAATCCAGAATAAGAGTTAACTTAGTCCCCAAAGAGACATTTGCAGTGAAGCAGAACTGCAACTCTCCTGGCTTGGAAGGACAAGGCTCCTTCTTCACCTTCAATCTGTTCTTCCTCAACACATCCCAGAAGAACTCCGCCCAATTACACTGAACACCATCATATAAAGCCCTCATCACACACATCCTGCCATTGAAAATGGCATCTGTGCTGTGATTCTCACACATAAGCACCTTAACAACTATATCAAAAAGGACCTTGTACTTCTGCCTCAGATGCTTGTCCAAAAAGCCCTTTGTGATATTCTGGCAGGAAGATCGAGCAAAGATCTTGAAAGAACCAATAATGTCATCCTCCTTGTACGTCAAAGGATCCACTCCCACCGCAGAGATGTTCTCGAAAGGAGCGCAGAAATCGTGCTTAGAAAACACCAAATCATCTTCATCAATCTTGGACGAAATGTAATCCTCATGAATCTTCATACGAACCAACAACTGGGCCGCATATCCGTCAAGAGTACGAAAATCCTTGGGAACAGTGGAGATCAACTTCTCCACCCCTGCACTCTGGAGCATCTCCAGAATCGACAGCGCAACAGGGTTCTTGGTGGTATAAAAGTCCACCACCATCTCCGTCTTTAGCTTTTTCATCATCAGGACATGGTCAAAATTGCACGGAGGGGCCATTACTGTGAAAGAGAGAGAGAGAGAGAGAGAAAATGCTTTGCAGAGAGAGGTTAGGGTTTGAAAATATGGAAACGTGAAAGGACAGATTGAAAGGAAATTTGATTTAAATAGGGTAATACGCGTGGCTTGATTATTAAATGAAGTGTGAACGCGTGTAATTTCAAAATTTAATCGAGAAAACAAAATCAATTTTAGCATTGATTGACATTTTGCACAGTGATTAAATCCGATGGCCACGATGAAAGGCAAGATACAGATTTAATCTGGTGCGTTGGCATAAACATTGGGACTGGGCATAAAGGGGTTTTGTGGCAGTCAAGAGAAAAAGCGAAATGATTGCCTAGGCCCTATACCCTAGTCTTAAATACACTCCGAAGTTGAAACGTTTTGAGTGTACTTACTAATTTGAAAGATGTATCCCAGTGATCAGAGGCTAGAGAAGTAAAGACATACCTGTCACCTGATATTGTAACCAGATGATACCACAGCCAGTCTGGTGCTACATCTCCTCTGATGGAACTCATCCGGTTCTGGTCAGAGAAGACTTTGGATATTGTGGAATCTGGCTCAGCACTTCATCTGGGACAAGTGTCACCTGGTGTATACCTCATCTGGAGATATACCTTCTCTAATATGTCTAATCTGCAGGTATGTTAGTTTAAGAAAATAAATGTATGAAGTAAAGTAAAGAAACAAAGGATACTTCTCTGTTGTTCCCCCTAACACAAATCTGTCTCTGGATCCAACAAACCTAACTCAAAAGCTAACTCTCTGAATCTGGTCTCAGCCAAAGGCTTAGTTAAGATATCTGCTCTCTGCTTCTCTGTTGCAATCTTTTCCATCCTTATATCTCCCTTCTCAACATGATCTCTGATAAAATGATGTCTTATATCAACATGTTTGCACCTGGTATGAAGAACTGGATTCTGGGTGATGGTAATTGCACTATTACTATCACAGAATATAGGAATATCCTTAGCTCTAATCTGGTAATCCCTAAGCTGTTGACTAATCCAGAGTAGTTGAGAACAACAGCTCCCTGCAGCCATGTACTCTGCTTCTGTTGTTGATGTAGCAACTGAAGTCTGCTTCTTAGAAAACCAGGATACCAATTTATTCCCTAAAAATTGGCATGTTCCACTTGTAGACTTCCTATCTATTCTGCATCCACCATAGTCTGAATCCGAATAACCACTCAATTCTAAGTTGTCATCTGCAGGATACCACAAACCTAAATTCACAGTTCCCTTAAGATATTTCAATATTTTCCTAGCTGCTTCCAAATGACTCTTCTTGGGGTTAGCTTGAAATCTGGCACAAACACCTACAGCAAAGGTAATATCTGGTCTGCTTGCAGTCAGGTACAGAAGAGAACCAATAAGTGCTCTGTACTGAGTCTGGTCCACACTCTCTCCAGACTCATCTGGATCCATGTTGAAATTTGTCATCATAGGGATCTTGGCTGCTTTGCTAGAACCTATTCCAAATTTCTCTAACATGTTTCTGGTGTACTTTGCTTGATTAATAAAAATTCCCTTCTCTGATTGCTTTACCTGCAAACCCAAAAAGTAATTCATTTCTCCCATCATGGACATCTCAAACTGTCCCTGCATGAGCTCACCAAACTTCTCACACAGCTTCTTGTTAGGGGATCCAAATATGATATCATCAACATATATTTGGACCAGAAGGATGTCCTTTCCTTCTTCTTTCCTAAACAAGGTTCTATCAATCTTACCCTTAGTAAAACCATTGTCCAGAAGAAACTGAGATAGAGTGTCATACCATGCTCTAGGTGCCTGCTTCAGCCCATAAAGAGCTTTCTTAAGCTTAAACACTTTGTCACCTTGTTCAAAACCAGGAGGTTGTTCCACATACACTTTCTCAATGAGAATCCCATTAAGAAAGGCAGATTTCACATCCATCTGGTATACTTTGAACTTCATGTGAGCAGCATATGCTAAGAACAATCTGATGGCTTCTAGTCTGGCAACAGGAGCAAATGTCTCATCATAGTCTATTCCTTCAGACTGAGAATAGCCCTGGGCCACTAGCCTTGCCTTGTTCCTAGTAATGACATCATTCTCATCTTTCTTATTCTTGAAAACCCACTTAGTGCCTATCACCTTTTGATGTCTTGGTCTGTCTACCAGCTCCCAAACATCCTGTCTGGTGAATTGATTCAACTCCTCCTGCATTGCAACAATCCAATTTGAATCTTTCAGTGCCTCCTTGATGTTCTTGGGCTCAATCAAGGACACATAGCAACTGAATAAGGCAGCTAAGTTAAGAGTTCTCCTAGTCTGGACACCCTTAGTTGGATCTCATAAGATCAGGTCATTGGGGTGATCAACCAGGGTCCTCCTTCCCGTGGTCTTGCCTGGTTGATCATTGTCTGCAGTACCTTGGTGAATATCACCACCTGCAGAAGAGCTTCCCCCTACAGGAGTGCCAACCTCTTCTGGTTCTGCTCCTTGCGAAGGCTTCTGCTTCAGAGAACCAGGAGATGGGTCATCATCTGAATCTGAATCAGAATCAAGAATAGGTGGATTGACCTTGATAACTCTGGGTGTAGTCTGATTCTGAATCTCATCAGAAGACTTAGAATCCACCTTGCACTCAAAAGCAGATTCATAAAAAACAACATGAGGTGTTTCCTCCACGCAAAGTGAATTCTTATTAAAAACTCTAAAAGCTTTACTGGTGCTGGAATATCCTAAAAATATTCCATCAGCCACTTTAGCATCAAAGGTTCTTAATTTAGATTTCCCATTGTCATGGATGAAACACTTACATCCAAAAACATGAAAGTATGAAACAGATGGGGTTTTACCTTTCCATACCTCATATGGAGTCTTATTATGTCTCTGGGCAATCAGGTACCTGTTCTGAGTATAGCAAGCTGTATTAATGGCCTCTGCCCAAAATCTCTGTGGAGTGCTGTATTCTGCCAGAAGTGTTCTTGCAGCTTCTTTAAGAGTCCTATTCCTCCTTTCTGCTACTCCATTTTGTTGGGGTGTTCTGGCAGCAGATGTTTCATGAAAAATCCCATGGTCCTTGCAGTAATCTGCAATGTGTGAATTCAAAAACTCTGTTCCTTTGTCACTTCTGATTCTGAATATGCTCTGGTTCTGCTCATTCTGAATCTGCTTGAAGAACTCTGGCAGCTTAGTCATAGTTTCATTTTTCTTAAACAAGAACACTACCCAAGTGTATCTTGAAAAGTCATCTACTATCACCAAGGTGTACTTCCTTCCACTGAAACTAAGAGGAGAAACAGGTCCAAACAGGTCCATGTGAAGTAGTTGAAGTACTCTGGTTGTGGTTGTGCTCTGGACATCCTTAAAGGAAGTCTTGGGTTGTTTACCCTTCTGGCATGAGCCACAAACCTGATTCTTCTTAAACACTTCATTAGGAAGACCTCGAATGAGACCTTTTCTGGCAATCTTATTCAGTGTTTTGAAGTTAAGATGACACAATCTCTTGTGCCAAATCCAGCTATTCTCTGCAGATCCTTTTGCAACTAGGCAAGCATTTCTTGGGCAACTGTTAAAATCTGCAAGATAAATGTTACCCTTCCTCAAGCCTATTAGCAAAATATCATTATAATCAGAAGAGAAAACAGTGCATGAATCACTAGAAAACTTTACTGAGTATCCCTTGTCACAGAATTGGGATACTGAAAGCAGATTATGCTTGAGTCCTTCAACATAGTAAACTTCAGCTACAGAAACTCCATTAAAAAAAACTTTCCAACTCCTCTGGTGACTCCATAGTTGTTGTCACCAAACATCACTCTTGGTCCATTCAATGGCTTGAAATCTTGGAGATTATCTTTCTGGAAGGTCATGTGCTTGGAACATCCACTATCAATGTACCAGACATGGTTGCTTGAAAATCCTTTCTCCAATGGACTCTTATCTACCTGCAGAGAAATCAATTAGGTCCCCTACTAGTGCTGGGTCCTGATTGGTTAGTTGCAGGTTTTGTAAGAATCCATAGATAAAGATCATCCCTTGATGGATGAGGAGATCTTATCTTACTTCCAAATCTATCTACCAGCACATGTCCTCTGACAATGACATATTGAGCTACTGGTCTGATAAGGACACCTTTCCTATAAATAGGTCTGGTGTACCTTTTCTCAAATTTGGCCTTTGGAATGGCCTGCCTCAAAGACATGGTCTTAAAGGTCTGGTTGTAAGGGTACATCCTAGAAGAACCATCTCTGGTGTCATAACTACCCAGATCAGTTGGTTTTCTATAGATGGGTCTGGAAGACCTCCTCTGGTTCTGATAATTAGACTTGCTCTGGTGATTATAGTTCCTTTGAGTATACCTATTCTGGAACTGATTCCTCTGAGAAAACTATCTCTAGGGTACCTGGTGCTGTTGAACATTGTTCCTTCTCTGGTAGTTATTACTCTGATTGGTATTCCCCTTTCTTGAGTGTTTCCTTTGAGGTCCCCTAATCTGTTCAGGTTCCCTTTGAGGATTTCTCTGGGGTCCTCCAATTTGAGTAATTTCTACTCCTTGGGACTCATTGTTCACAGAACCATCAATCTTTAATGGTTCCCCTTTTTGACACTTATTCTCTAGCATCTTCTCTTCCAGAACAGTCAACTCTTCTGGACCATATGTAATGTGATTAACAGAGTGATTCCTTTTCCAGTCAGGATTGTGAACCACCTTGTAACCATTACCAGTTAAGTCTTTATCATCCCAGATTTCTACCAATTTACCAGCTCTTACAGACTTGTCTTTATTATAAAAGTATTTATGAGTTTTAGAGAAAATTCCAGAATATCCTAAACCACTCTTATCACAAATGCGCTGAGAAGACTCTGATATGATAGATACAACAGATGGTATCTTAGGAGCTTCTCTGGGCATAGGTATCTCCTCTATGTTGTGAGCAACTTGTTTTCCCTTAATAAGAGTCTGGTATTTGGCTCTGAGTTCAGTGATCTCATCTTCTTGAGAGTTCTTTTCTTTCATGAGTTGATCTACCAGAGTATCTCTTTCTGTGATCTTATCCTGAAGTTCAGAGACTTCTTTGGAATGATCTTTCATGAGTTCTCTGGTGGATTTATGCTCATGAGAGAGAGATTGAACTTCATCTCTGAGCCTACCATTCTCTTTCTCAAGTTTTTGACAAAGTTGGACACAATTTTGGAGATCTGATAGCATTTGTTGCATATCAGACTCTCTGGAGTTACCAGATGAATTAGAGGATTCAGTACATTTGGAATTTGATAAAACTAGAGTAGTTTCATTTACCTCAGTGATGTCTGCCATAAGACACACATCATCATCTGATCCGAAGTCAGAAGAAGAAGAACTGGAACTAGTATCCTCCTCTTCTGCTTCTGCCAGCAATGCTCTCTTATCTGCATATCTCCTATCTCTCTTGATTCTTTTCTCTTCTCTTTCCCTAGGAGTGAGTTGAGGACAATCATAACTATAGTGACCAGTCTTGTTGCATGTGTAGCAGGCATTATCTCCTCTGGGACTAGGACTTGACTCTCTCCTCCTCTGGTTGTAGTCTGATCTGGCTGGACTACTCTCTCTCCTCTGGTAGTCAGGTCTGCCAGAGCTACCATCCCTCCTCTGATAATCTAATCTCCCAGAGTTGCCAGGGTTGTCATCTCTCCTCCTCTCTGGAGTTCTGAATCTGGTCTCCCTTGAGTCTCCAGATGTCTTCTCCTTCTCTGCAGGCTTGAAGGAACTCTTTCTGTCTCTGGTAGATTCCTTCCAGTGCCTTTTGTACCTGCCATATTTTGTACTCATTTTATCTAATTTACGAGTTAGAAGTGCTACCTGCTCCTTGAGGCTCAAGTCATCTGCAGTAGACTCCTTTGGCTTGACATCAGGCTTGATAGTTGAAGAGAATGCAACACCTTTCTGGCCAGAAGAGGAAACCTCTTCTGTTTGATCCTCCTCTTGAAGATCATACTCATATGCCTTGAGATCAGACAACAGAAGATGATGATCCAGAGTATTGAGATCCTTGTTGTCCTTGATCACAGTGACTTTAATTCTCCACCTGCTTGTTAGTGAACGCAAGATTTTACTATTATTTCTTTTTCAGAGTAGGTCTTACCTAAGGCACTAGCCTTGTTCAGGAGGTTTGTGAGACGTATGTCCAGCTGGTCAATGGTCTCGTCTGGTTTCATCTTGAAGGTATCAAACGAGTGTTGAACAGCTTGGAGTTTGTTATCTTTGATCTTCTCTGTTCCCTCACAGAGTAACGCCAGTTTGTCCCACATCTCCTTGGCAGTGGCACACGTTCTGACCTTTTCAATCGCCTCTTTGGTAAATGTGTTGATGATCTCCGTTCTTGCCACCTGGTCCAAGTTGTAGAGCTTTCTTTCATCATTGTCAAGCTCATCTTTCTTTTTGAGGATTCATTGCCTGGGGACTCTATCCTCTGCAGTTTTTTGGGCAGCTTCACTAGTTTCTTCCCTGGACTCAGACCTGCCACTATCAATAGGAGTCCAATAAAATTGAATGGGGCCACTTTCAAACACATCTAACATGCAGTGGTGAATAGCTCCAAGGTGATTGCTCATCATGAAACTCCAGTGGCTGTAATCCTCAAAAGAGAATTCTGGGAGCTTACGGCTCTTGTAAGAAGATTTTGCAGACATTTTGATAAGAAATTTAGGGAAATAACAAGAACTTGAACAAAAGCACTAAAGAGCAATGGATCTGCCCGGTGACCACCAAAAGCTTTACAAAGCAGTGGTCGTTGGACACACAGCTCTGATACCACTTGTTGGTCCCACTAGTTAGATTAATTGCGGAAGCTTAAGTTAAATGTCTTTCAAAGTCTTTTACAAGAGAACAATAATCAACAAACAATAAGTAAAATAAAGCGATAAAGAACACAAGATGTATAGTGGTTCGGATAGAATATCCTACGTCCACTCTCCCTTATAACCAAGGGGTCTCACTATCAACCAACTCACAAACTTACTTACTGGAATTGGGAAGTACCAGTTCCTTCTTACAACCTCTTTAGATTTAACTTCAATCTAAAGATCAATCAACCAACAACCTTATCTAATAGATGAACAGGTTGTGGTTTCAATAACTCCTTTAGAGTAGATAAATATTATGAACAGTAAGAGTGCTTGGTATGAATATCAAAAGCTTGGATCACTTATGCGCGTGTAGAGTCTCTAGAGCTTTTTCTTGAAATGCACTCTTGTATATATAGAGGGGATTCGGGCTAGCCGTTGGAGGGCTAATCCAATCAGATCCTCTATATAAGGAAGCCTCAATCAATCAATTCCCTAATTGATTGATTGGGTTGGTGGGATCCTTGGATTGATTATCTTCAAATACTTTCCAATCCTGGTCATGTTTACTTGATTTGAATCACCAACGGTCAATAGCTTCCTCTGCCTAACTCTGATTCTCTCCAGAGAAGGCAAGACCAGACACCAGGCAACCTCGGTGTCTTCTGGTCCTAATCTGGTGAACAACCAGAATACTCAGTAGAATCAGGGGATCAAAACTGAGCATCTTTTGTTCCACCAGACTCGTCTGGTCCGGAGTCATCTGGTCTGGGGAAGGTCCTCTGCCTCTGGTCAATCTCAACTGGTGAAGTCTTCTGGTGGAGTCCTCTGGTGAAGTCCTCTGGTGGGGTCTTCTGGTGACTCTTCTGGTGAAGTCTTCTGGTCTGGCAGTTCCCCCTAGACTAAGTCCTAATCTAGGTCATCATCTGGCTAACAGGTCCAGATGGTCCTATTACATCTTCTGGTTTGTTTTAACTCATCAAAACTAACAATTTTTATCCTAACAATAGTCTTGACAACTCGGGGAAGAGTTTAAGTGATGAATCTGAAAACAATATAGAGGAGGAAGAGGCTAGTGAAAATAGTGGGGATGGAAGTGAAGAATTCGGGGATGGCATGAACAAGGAAGATTCAAACGAAATCGAAGAAGAGGCTAGTGAAAAGAGTGGGGATGGAAGTGAAGAACCTGGGGAGGGAAATACACTTGAAGAAGAGCATGGAACAGGACATCACTCTACTGAAAATATTGTGGGGTCTCATCACACAAGTTCAAGTGATAATAATATGGAAATGCAAGATGAGCAAAAAGTGGAGGAAGGTGGTATGGAGATTGTACCGTACGTGGAAGCTATAAATAGAGATGAATATATAATTGACGGTCATATTCTGCATAATTACAACCCGAGTGATGATCATGTTCCAAAATCCAAGATTAACATGTTTGCCAAATGGTGGAAAGCAAATTAAAAGACTCGTGAAACTATTGCTCCCACAAGTTCCGTAGTTCCTCATGTTACTGCAAAATGGTTTAACTCTATTTGGAGTCCCGACGGATGGTTAAACGGAGAGGTAATGAAGCATACTTAAATATAGAACATTGTATTTGTTTGGTTGATACTATTTTTATTGATTGTTTTGAGTTTATACTTAAATACAGAACATTGATGCTTTGATGCACTTGGTTATGTGCAAAGTCACGAAATGTGTTCCTTCGGATGCGCGTAGAAATGTCACATTTGTAGATTTGAATTTTTTGGTAAGGCATATATTGATGAAATTAGTTGAGATTTTAAATTCTCCCGTGGGCATTGGGCATTGTTTAGTACTTTGATTTTTTCATTTGTTTTGTATTAGGCTAAAGTAACTTCTGGGCTTTATGACATTTGGGGCAAGAAGTCTAATAAGGGCAATGCAGATTGGTTGTGGTCGGACCATGCAAAATCGGTAATTGATCATGTACACGGCACTCTTCCAATAAATGGATTTGGGTTTTCGTGGTCACTTGCAGATTGTGTTTATGGGATTGCAAACATCAACGATTCACATTGGGTTTTGTACGAGCTGATAATAACGGAGCAAAAGATAATGGTGTATGATAGCCTTTGCAGTCCTCGTCCTCCACCAAGGCAAGGAGCGTTGTTCCGCAGACTAGCAGCAGTTGTGCCTAGCATTTGCCGTGAGGGGAACGTGTTCGATGATCGTGATCCAAGTGTTGTGAATAAGAAGGCATGGTCAGTCGAAAGGTATATACGAACACCCCAGCAGACCAACTTCAGTGATTGTGGTATTATGTGCATAAAGATATTCGAGTGCTTGGCTTTAGGAAAATCCATACACACGATTGATCCGCGAGCATGTCCCAAGTATAGACAGGATTATTGTGCCGAACTTTTCGACATGGACAACATTTGTGCTTCCTAATTATTGTTCACTACTCTAATATTTATCAAGGATGCTCCAGTATGTAATTTTGTTTGGTAGTATTCGTGCTTCGCACACCTATGGACATTTGTAATACTTAGATATTTGGTGAAGTTTCACTTCAAACCATTTTATGATTCGAACATTGTGGACATTTTTTAGTAGCATATTATTGGACACTTCTAGTAGTGGTTAACTTTGTACTTCAACAAACCCAAATGGTTCTTAGTATACAGAAGTTTATGGACAACACATTGCATAATATTAAGCTTGAAGTAGGATACTGGAGCACTAGAAAAACATCAAATGTCAAAGGCAATAAACCATAAACCATACACACTAACATATAACCATACTTGAAAACTAAACCAAGGTTGAAACAGGTACAAGCTTGTAGGAAAGTAGGGCAGTGAAAGGAATTCGCATCTTCTAACACACTTTTAATCTCCATCTTCCCTACGGGACAATGAGAACCATTTGTAAGGACTTCCCGATGTAGTCGAGCTGGAAGACTCGTAGTTAGTTGAACTGCCCATTGATGTGGGTCTAGGTGGAAATGCATTACGTGGTGGTAATATTGGGCGAAGGTTTGGATCATCCCACGCTCGTATCGGTGCATAAATAGGATAATCTTCGTTTGATTCTGGAATAAATGATCGAGATGGGGAATCAAACAATCTAACACGCCGAGCACGAGTAGTCCGGACGGAAGGAGACTGGACTTCCTCGCCCTCAGAATCTGAGATGACAATAGTTTGATTAATTCGGTGCTGGGGAGAGTTGGGTTCGACCGCACGAACGTGATCACTTAGGTTAATGACTTCAACAATATTGGCTTGGTTTGAAGCAGGAGCATTATCATTGGCAAACAATATTGCCATGGATTCGAGTAGTGGCTCCCCCTCACGGAAATATGCCATAGCAAGCCGATCACGCTACAAAAATTTAAATGGAAATAAATAATGTAGCTCCCATAATAAATAGTGGAAAAAAGGTTGTATGGTTGTGGAATATGTGACCGTACTTTGATCATTTTGTGCCACTGCTTCTTGTTAGCAAGAATTTTGAATGCTTGATCCATACGGACATCCTCAGTGGCCAAACATCTGTTGAAAGTTTCGTATCTTTCTCCCAAGAATGCAAGATGAACTTGGGCTTCGTCGACCGATAAGTTTTTCGAAAAAACCTCATTGACAGTGCCGATTGCGGTAGCAACGGCATACTTGTTAGCTCCCGTGCGCCCCTCCCAATGACCAAGATTTTTTTGTTGAACCAATGCGTTCATAAAACATTCTTCAATTTCATATGACCACACTCCATCATACATAAATATTTCTTTTTGAGTTGGAATTCTTAGTGGAGACATCTTTTATAATAACCTTGTTAGATTGTGGTAGAATTTTGTAATGGAAGGACCGATTTATATAGACAAAATATATTCCCATCTTGTGCTCCATTATTACTAATAGTAGGACACTATGTTCAGTAAAGTAGGTAGTATGAAAAGTTGATAAATAGTACACAGGAAAGCATGAAAAGTTGAGTTGAGCCATCAATATGTATGCAGTTTTCATCATCAGACGAAGAAAGGTTATTTGGCACACTGAACAAGGGAATAAGAATATAGTTGCTCAGTCCATAAATCACGTGAACAAAACTGAAGCAAAAAAAAGTAAAGGATAATGGCCCTACATCACACCTAACAACAGACCCAACATGGCACAACACTATTAGAGACATATGCATCCATAACCAGTAAATCACATTAAAATTGTCAAAGTATACACATTAATTGTAAAACAGCTAAATAAAATATGTAGGTAGTATGAAAAGTTGATAAATAGTACACAGGAAAGCATGAAAAGTTGAGTTGAGCCATCAATATGTATGCAGTTTTCATCATCAGACGAAGAAAGGTTATTTGGCACACTGAACAAGGGAATAAGAATATAGTTGCTCAGTCCATAAATCACGTGAACAAAACTGAAGCAAAAAAAAGTAAAGGATAATGGCCCTACATCACACCCAACAACAGACCCAACATGGCACAATACTATTAGAGACATATGCATCCATAACCAGTAAATCACATTAAAATTGTCAAAGTATACACATTAATTATAAAACAGCTAAATAAAATATTGTATCTTACACATTCCCAAATTAAAAAATTAAAAATAAAATATCCCAACATGAGAAACCGTTTTTTTGCAACATACGATAATCGTAACTACAAGAGATAGTAAATTCACGGATTTGTAGCTTGATATTCTTCAAACATGGATATGGATAGTATGTCCTTCATATGGGTCCACTCCGAAGATGACTCAACACCGTCAACATATTCAATATTTTCTCCATTGAGAATTTCCTCTTGGTTGGGCACCTCATCCCACTCTCTCTCCACAGGATCAACGGGCATCATCGAACGAATGTAATTGTGGAGTAGGAAGCAAGCCATTATAAGTCAGACTTGCGTTTGGACTGGATAATAGGCTGCACTCCGAAGAATTCCAAAACCCATCTTTAGGACTCCGAAAGCACGTTCTATCACACTGCGAGCTTTTGTATGTCGCATATTGAAGTGCTCTTGGTGATTTATTGGTCTCTGGGAAGAAGGACCCCACTCTTTGAGATGATATCTATACCCCCTATATGGTATAAGAAACCCCTCACTATTCGCATACCCGTTGTCACAAAGATAGAAGTACCCTGAACATAACTAGATATATTTCAGTAAGGACTTTTACTAAACACATAAATCTGCATAACCTCTTCTTTGAAATTATTTTTTTGACTGGACAAACTGCATACCTTTAGGGACTCTTAATCCATGTGGTCTTAGAACAGCGTCGCGTAGGACTCGACAATCTGCAGCCGACCCTTCCCACCCTGGAAGTACGTAAATGAAATTCATTTGTTGATCACATACGCCTAGCACGTTAGTGGATATATGGCCTTTCCGAGTTCTAAAACGTGGTTTATCGGCAATCGGCACATGGAGATCAATGTATGTGCCGTCCAAAGCCCCAAGACATCCCTATGCAAAACTTTAGAATGTAAAAGTCCATTATAAAAAAACTAGAATGCATAATTAATGAGTTTAGTTTGCATACCTTAAACCACTTCCATCTTGAATTTGTTGAGTCTTCAGGGACGGGTGTGGGTGTAACCAAAAAGAGTTCATGTAGCTTTAAAATTGCCTTAAGAACAAGGTGGACATAATAGGAAACCGTTTGACCAGACCGTTCATAATCAAATTTTACTACACTATTCTTTTTGTGATGAGCAATAACACTTAAAAACATGGAAACTTGTTCTTCAACACATACATACTTATGATCGACTAAGCCTCCCATCTCTCTCATTATCAAACATAGGTGTGCAAAAGTGTTCCGGTCCATCCGTAAAATTTGTACACAAGCTGAATCACTAAGAAAACATAGCCTGTTCAGATGAGTTTGTTGGTTTGGCATTCGTTCCAACATCAAATATGGTGCAGCATTGACTACTCGTCTTCGTACCCTCCTTTTATTGTCTTCTCTAAGCAAAAAGTTTACGATTAACAGGATCATAACTCGTTGAGATAGCAGTTCTTCAAGTATAAAAAAGAGAATAAGACATTTTCTCATGGATGGAGTCAACATGATATTCAGTTGATGAAGAGGTACCGTGTTTTCTGCGTTGGTGTAAAAACAAAAAACGATAAAATTCCAAGAATTAATGCATATGTTGATCTACAGACACATGAATATGGTCCAGAGAATCTCATCAAACAGAAGTTTATCAAAGAGGAACAAATTTCAAGCTTAATTCAAGAATCCTAATTAATCATAAAACAATAGAAATGTAACTTCAATAATATTCATTCACAGAAACTTATCCAGCAACAAAAACAGATTAATTCACAAATCCAAGTTAATCATCAAAGATTGAAAATTGAGAAACGAACTATTGCAAAATGAACCCTAATCCCAAGAAACGAACTACTGCAAAATTGATCCGTAAATTGCACATTTTAAGCTAGTAAAGACCTTCTATCAACAAACAATGTCATCTAATCACCATGAAACATACGAAACTGGACGTTCCAAGATCCAAATATCAAAATATGATTTTTTAATCAGATATACGGGAAGACTAGGTTTTGCAAACCTCCGACCTTTATCCCCGATGCGATTTCTGTTGTTGGTTTCCAAATGGGCAAAATCTAGGGTTTGCAATTCTTTTTTCGCCACACCAATTCGGTTGGAGTGATAGTCCCGCAATAATACCCGTCGCAGTTTGAGTAGTTCTGTGGAAAGTATTTACTGAATCCGGCCACTTTACATCAAGAATCTTCGTCGCCGCGGATGAGCAGAGGAAGAAGGGAAGAAGAGAAGAAGGTTGGGATCGAGTTAAAATGATTTCTAGGTTAGGTTTGTGAGGGCAATGTCGTATATGGGATGTTGAAATCAAAAATCCTTTTCGGACTGAAACTGTATCGTGGCATTTAGACCCGACGGGGATGTCGAAGAGCAACAGTGTTTTTCGTGTTTTAATTAGAAGGGCCGGACTTTTTCAAGGGCCATTATGAAAAGAAATCTAGGCTACCAAACGGCGGGATACATCCGAAACCGTTTATTTCATGGCCCTATCTGGTCTACCAAACGGGCCCTAAATAGATTGGATGGGTCCAGTGAAAATTGTTTGGATCCTATTTCGTTTTAGAAAAGTGATTGGTAATTCTCCACGTATTAGAGTGCCAAATTCAAAATATTATGAAAAGGCCTTTCCAAAAAAAAAAAAAAAAAATTTATGAACAGGTCTACTAGAAAACAATATAAATATAACTAATTAACAACTTTTTATAAGGTCAAAATTTTAAATGAGATAAAATTATTTTATAGTATCAGAACTTAATCATAGAACCAAAGTATCAATAATATTAATATAAATAATTTAATTTTATATTTCTCTATAAACGCATATTATTAGATGAGGTGATACTTTTTTTAATAATAGGCATGTAATAGTGCACTGCAACCTTCAAGGAATGATATATTACATATTTGAAAGAAAAAATTATATCAAATAATAATATACTTTCCTACAAAATTTATTGGGCGAAAGAGTCGAGCTGAACAGCTCGAAGTGCATGGTCGAGCGGCTAGCTTTGTTTGTCCATTCACTGTACACAAATATAATGCCTTATTTTTGCTTCAATAAAATAACTTGCTTTCTCATGCAAATGTGAAAACTTGTTTAGTGCCAATATATGCCTTATTTTTTGCTTCAATATAATGCCATATGCTTAATAACTTGTTTTCTCATGCAAATGTGCAAATATAATGCCTTATTTTTGCTTCAATATAATGCCTTATGCTTAATAACTTGTTTTCTCATGCAAATGTGTACACATGTGGGCCCAGGGGAATTTCCATTTTTTTTATTTTTTTTCTCTTTCTTTTCTTTATGTAGCTTAGAAACTGGACAATTAATTGGTTGCTAAATGGGCTGAATTGGGCCTCAATTAATTGCCGCAGAAAGGGCCGAAAATAAGCTTCAAATGGACTGAAAGGCCCAGGTTATATACATCACTTCTGTAGGTAGTATACATACACTACATGATTAGCACACCCATACCAAAAGTAACATGTATACCCGTTTTAAAAATAGCTTAATCCAACCCTCTGTGCACACACCCACCATTCCTCCCCTCTCTGTTCCCCCACCCACCCACCCACCCCCACCCCCACCCCCCCCTCCTTCCCTCCGCGCACACACCCACCCACCATTCCTCCCCTCCCTCTGTTTTATTTTCCCACACCACCCACTTTCCTTTCAGGCCACCAAGCCGCTACCCCACTTCGACGCTGCCGGCCACCGAATGCTCCACCTCGAAATCACGTCCAACTCTAATCTAGGTGTGACACTTTTTTTTTCTCTTACTCTCATCTACTGTAATTTCAAAAATAAAATACAGATCTGAAATTTTGTTCATGTTTTTTGTTTTAATTTCTGAACTGAAAGTTTCCTCGAATTTTTGATGAAATTTATGGATTATTTCGAAAATTTTTACATAAATTTCCAATGTTCGGAAAAAATTTCCGAAATTTAACCACGTTTTCAAAAAAAAAAAAAATCTGAAAATTTGGTTATATTTCGAAAAGAACATCAGAAAATTTAGCTAGAACTTTTTTTTTTTCGGAATATGGTTTCTTTTTCGAGCTTCTTTTTTAAAAATATGGATGTTTTCTATTTTTCTTCTCGTTTTCAATTTTTGCATTTGATTTCATTGTTTTCAAAGGTTGGATGCAGTATTATTAATTTTCTTTACCATTTTTTTTTTTTCACGTTCGAGCAGATGACAACAATGGTGGGTGTATCATGTATGAATTCTTATTCAACCCATAACAGCCGCAGGATATGTTTACGGGAGGAAGGGTAGAAATTAGAGTTTTAAGGGCAGTATAGACTTTTTAATGTATTGATTTTAAATAAAAAATATATGGTTGGTGGGTAGGTGGGGGCATATAACCTGGGCCGGACTGAAATTATCTGATTTAAATTGGTCCATTCACATTCAATCTCGATTTCTTCCTTCCTTTGACTCGACTAAAAATTAGGTACCTATTTTTCATTAAGAAAAAATCAAATCAAAATTGAGTAATAAATACATGCAATTAAATTAAAAAAAATACACATTAAATGCTCAATAAAATCATGCAATATTTCACCCAAATAATCTCCAACATTTTGCACTACTTTGGCTGCATTTACTTTCTAAGTAAGGATTGTGTAGATAAAATTAATTTAGTAGGTATGACTAAATTAACCCAGTTATCAATTGTTACTTTGAGTAGAATAAAATGTAGAGTTAACTTTAAATTGATGTTTACTTTTTAGGTTTTAGTTAGGATAAAAACTAATGCTAAATTAAAAAAAAAAAAAAAAAAAACTAAATTAAAAACTAATAAAAGACCTTGGATATGATGAAAAGGTCCCAGTCCTAAATCCTAACCCATGGCCGTCTTCGATTATCTTCGCTGACAAACATATGCCAACCAAGCCTAGTCATCAAGGACAAATTTGGACCTCCATTGTTGGAATTGCATCAACACCATTTTTAATTCAGTGAAAGAAATTGCTAAGCTTTTATAATACAAAATGAGCAACACAGTCGGATTTTTCAATTCGAAGCACAGAAATCCTCTGAACTTCCGATCGGATTTTTCAATTCGAAGCACACAAAATCCTCTGAAACTCCGACTGAATTTTTCAATTCGAAGCACACAAAATCCTATGAAAATCTGACCGGATTTTTCAATTTGAAGCACATAAATGGATTCCGGCCTTAGTCGCGGTTCTGAGTTCGTTGTCAATCTTTCCTCGCCGGCCGTCTCGCTTCCCCCTTCTCTCCACAACAAAAGACGTGATTGGGGAAATACTAGGGTTAGACGCTTTGAAAAGGACAATTTGAGGACAGAGCCGTAATATGTAAAGTAAAGAAATCGCGAGCTTAAAATAATCCGCCCAAAATGAACGGATTGAAAAAGCGGTTTTTAGAGGAGTTTGTTCCGGGTCGAGCAGTTTACCCGAGTTCATAGTCATACAAAGTAAACATAATATAGTCCTATTAAATCTGTAAATGAGCTTTAACATTCAAAGTAAACACTACCTTTGTGCACTAAATTATAATATTGCCTTAGTATTCCTGTTTGATGAATTTTTTTAATTATGCAATAATAACCAATTTTATAATATATTTGTCAATTTATCCTAAAATAAATTTAATAAAAATTCATGCTTATTTTATATTTAAATTTAAAATTTATGTTAAATTGATAAAATAAAATTATGTAAATTAAAATTGAAAAAAATATCATAATATTACCACGAAAATTAAAATTACATGAAGATTAAAATTGCAAAGCAATAGAGGAGTCACTCACTCAATTACACAAACTACTCTAATTTAAAAATAAAAAAAATCATTCTGATCGACTCAAAACAGAGGAGATGGGTTAAAAGAAAAAAAAAACAATCTGCTTCTCAATTCTACGATGTATGTGTATACTCCAAGAAGCATTTGACCAAACAAACGACACAACTCAAGTAAAACTCTAGTGGGATTCAACAACAATAAATTAAGGAAGCTTTCTCGCCGTCTTAAAAAGCGAGTTAAATATTATTGCTTGTCAAGCCCTCCAATTTGGACATATATATGCTTTCTGTGAATAAAAAACTCCATCCTCAACCCAACATATAAACAATCAACATATTCCTTCACTTGAAATGAATGGAAATCATCACAATTTCAACACTCATAATCTGTGAATGGATTCCACCCTCGTCACCATCATCGGTTTACTCGCGATCGCAGCAGCATCAGAAACGACTACTAATGATTTCAAGGACAGAGAATACGAAAGAGTGGCGATTTCTTGGTGGCCTTATCACGACTCTGAAACTGATCATTGCAGATGGAATGGCATAACCTGCGACGATGGTGGGCGAGTTGCAGAGATGAACATCCAAGGATGTAATAAGAGTAGTGATCATACATGGAAGCGTCGGCTCGACTATCTGGATCTCGTTGCTTTTCCGTACCTCAACCGAATCCATCTCAGCAGAACATGCGGGCTCTCTGGAGAAATCCCATTTCAGATTGGTTACCTATTAAACCTTACTTATCTCAATTTGTCCGCCAATCAACTCTCACATGAGTTGCCTTCTTCACTGCTAGCACTCACCAAATTGCAGGTTCTTGACATTTCTAATAATAATATTTCTGGTGCAATTCCAACTGAAATAGGTAACTTTAGCAGATTGATTTGAGTAGAAATTCATTCTCTGGGAAAATCCCTGTTTCTCTTTCCAATTTGAAAGAAGTTGATTTGTCGAATAACGATTTAGAGGGTCTAATTCCACCAACAGTCTGGAATAAATTTCCAAATACTTCATTTCTTGGTAATTCTAAATTAATAGCCCCTAGTAATTCCACAATTATTATTCCAAACACTGCACCCACCTCAAAAATTGTTCTTTCGAAGAATGATATAAAAATTGTTATTCCGGTTGTGTTCTTCTTTTTATGTTTGATTTTCGGGGGTTTCGTCGTCTACCGCAATAAGAGAAGGAAACGAAGCACGGTGACCCCTGTTCCTAAGCACGGAGACATATTCAAGATATGGAATTATGACGGCAACATTGCATATCAAGACATCATTGAATCCACGGCAGATTTTGACCTCAGATACTGCATCGGAACGGGAGGCTATGGCAGCGTCTACAGAGCAAAATTGCCTAGTGGAATAGTTGTCGCTGTTAAAAAGCTTCACAGATTCGAAGGCGAGAATCCCGACTACGACAAGTGTTTCAAGAATGAAGGGAAGGTTCTGTCAGAAATACGTCACCGGAATATAGTGAGGCTCTTCGGATATTGCCTGCACAATCGTTGCATGTTTCTCATCTATGATTACATGGAGAGGGGTAGCCTGTTTGGCATTTTGAACGATTCAGATGAAGCGATGGAGCTAAATTGGGTGAAGAGAGTAAACGTGGTGAAAGGCATTGCGGATGCTCTGTCTTACATGCATCATGATTGTAGCCCGCCAATTCAGAGCTTGAAGCCTGTGTGTCAGATTTCGGGATGGCTAGATTGCTGGATCCTGATTCATCCAACCAGACTCTAGTAGCCGGAACTCGTGGTTATATTGCACCAGGTTTGTGTATCACAAACAAATTAATATTTCTGTTGAAATATGTATATGTTGGTTGCACATGATGCATTTAAATTTGCAGAGCTAGCGTACACTATGGCTGTTACAGAAAAGTGTGATGTTTACAGCTTCGGAGTTGTGGCCCTGGAAATCATGTTTGGAAATCACCCGGGGGATTTTATTTCGACGAAGTTAGATGAAAAGACGATGCTCCAAGACCTGTTGGATAAGAGAATTCCATCTCCAGATGATGTAAAGGTGTGTCGAGATGTGGCTTATACTATGAAAATAGCAATAAAATGTGTAAGTCCTGACCCAAAGTCTCGGCCATCAATGAATCAGGTGTCCAAAGAACTTGCTACGCCTCGGCCATCACTGCCGATGCCCTTTCATTCCGTGTCAATGCTGAACCTAATACCCTCAAACTGAAAATTACCTTGTAAAAAAATTAAAAAAATTGAAATTATAACCATATTTCTTTATTATAATTACAAAATTAACACTTCATTTGAATATTTGTGTACTTTTATATTAATGTCATCTACCTATATTTCAAGACTAAATCTACTGTAAAACTTGTTCATAGTATATTATAATATTCTATACTGTGAAATGCTATGGAAATCAATAGTATCAATAATTACAAGAAATGGTATAAAATTCATAGTATAAAAGTTCATCCTAGATCTTGCAATATTTCATTAGAATGAGTTGTATGCGTTTAAATATTATTCTCTTTGTCTCAATCCTATAATTGTTATATTATTGTTTGCCCTTCTAAACTATAAAAGTAATAAATGAGATGTAAATATAATAGTGTAGAGAGAACATAATTGTAAATGATAATTGTAACTGCAATTTTCGAATTTATTAAATATAATAAACAAGAAAAAGATTACAACTTTAATTTATTCGGATTAAACCGAAAAACTTGTGCGGGTTGACTAATTCTAGATTGGGGAAATTGCAGAAATGGTCCCATAAGAATTGGTCCTCATGAATTTGGTCTTTTTTTTAGCGCAAAATAGTCCCATACGATTTTTCTGTCAAACAAATAACGGATTAACGAGCATGAGGCCCACACGCCCGTTTGTTTTCTGCAAAAAATTCGCGCGTATAATTCCCAACTTAAAAATAATTAATTTCCAACTTCTTAAAACTCTACAAACTAAAGTTGTAGAATCGCCTCCGGCTTGAATTTTACATTGAAATGATAGTTAATAGCAAAAGCTGGCCCATTTTCCTCCAAAAATCAAGTTGAAAAGATTTTTTCATCCAGTATTCCATAGAAAACTGTAAAAAAATTAACGGATGGGACCTTTTCTGCTAAAAATGGGACCAAAAAAGAACATGGGACCAAATCTGTCAAGTACAAATTCTCATGGGACCATCCTTGCAATTTACCCATTCTAGATTTGGTCCTCTGATTCTTCTCTTCGGAGTTGACTTTGACTTGATTCCGAATTTTTCGGAGATTAGTCTGTAGCCGAATTTAGTCTGATGATGATGATGAAATTAATTCGAGGGCGTCGAGCCGTGTTTCGAATTAATTGTTGATGTTGAAGATTCCGTGGAGGGGGACGCTGGGTCGTTAAGTCCACGAAGTAGCTGATGTTGGAGAACGTTGATCAGTGGAGGTAGACGTTGAGTCATTGAGTCCACAAAGTAGCTGATGTTGGAGAACATTGATCAGTGGAGGTAGACGTTGAGTCGTTGAGTCCACAAAGTAGCTGATGTTGGAGAACGTTGATCAGTGGAGGTAGACGTTGAGTCGTTAAATTCACGAAGAAGTTGATGTTGAAGAACGTTGATCGGAGGGGCTTAGCACCGTGATCTCAAATCAGACGACGATGCTTGATCTCGGATCGGAGGCCGAAGTTGATGAAGAACTTCGTTAAAGCCGCGAAGAACGCCTTTAAATCTTCAAGACTTTTGAGCTCTTGAATTTTCTGACTTCTGATGTCTTCTGAATGTGTGTGTTGAATGAATGAATGAAGATCCTAGGAGATTAAAACTTTCCTCCTTCATGGTGCCACGTGACGCTTTTTGATTGGCTGATGTCGATTTAGTGGACTTTTATTGATCAATTTTCAGATTTAGCTGATTTGATTTGATTTTCATTAATTCATTTCCCTCCTCTTCATGCAAGATATGATTTGATCTTTCTTGGGCACTAAGTCAACTATATTAATTACTGTATACTCGTATTTTTGGCAAACTTGTACCGTGCATACTAAATACCAATTAATTTATTTATTTAATTTGAGAATTAATTTATTTAAATCCCCAAAATAAATTAATAAATTTATTTTGATATTAATATTTATTTGTACACGTGTCATTATTTAATTGGGTGCAAAATTAATTTGCTTACAATAATGTAGTTTATTGTCATTTATGAAAATATCTATTGTACAAGTAGAGAGACATGTTTGGTAAGTAACAATCAAATATGAGACAAATGGAATGAATAATATTTAATTAATTAAGTGATATTTATAAACTATTACTGTACATAATGATATGAGTAATAGTATTAATGAATGGTGGTTATGAAGTGTGAACATTTTACTCAGGAGGCGGCTCGTTGGAAAAACTTGCAGGTTGGTGGGGACAAATGACTGGACTTTCCAAGTCTACGCATTGATTTTTTTGAGTACCAAGTCAAAAGTGTTTTATGTCCATTTTTTTGTTTTTTTTGGTATAAAGAACTCTCCTATTCATTAACGTAACCCATAAATTAGCAAGTAGTGCTTCAAATTAGTCATTCTTGTGAATTGAGTCAACAACTTTTTATATTTTCGTTCCTATTATTTTTCCACCTTTTGTAATGGCACCTTAATTTTAATTAAAATGTTCCCTTTGACCACTTGTGTTGTGAGTCAGTAATAAATTGCCAAAATATAAAAAAATTCCAAGTCTACGCTTTGATAAATTTAATTTTATAATTATTAATTTTTCCAATTCATATGAACTAATGTCATTTATAAAAAAATATCTTTATTATTATCGAAAAATTATCATTGATATTAATAAAAAAATACTCTTTGTTAAATACACTTTTCAGTAATAGTTGCCGTACCAATTCAATAATAATATAAGTAATACTAAAAATGCGCTTGAATTGCACAATGCATATAAGACTATGTTATTAAAGAGCACAAGATACAGTTGCTTTTAAGTTTATATACATATTGGCGACTTGTAGGTGACACACGATCTCCAGAATTTTGTGACTTTGGTCCTATACGAAGGAATCAATCGTATTTTTCTCCTCGCATTTTCCTAAGACGAAAAATCAAGAACTGTTCCTGACAACAATAAAAAAAAAAAAAAAACTGTTCGAGGAATTTTTCACAATTAGTTCACTAATGGAGATAATAAAATCACACGTCATCTTAATACTTTGACGGTCTTCCGTTTTACTTATCTATACTTTTACCTTTTCAATTTTAATTTATTTGGTAGTCCCTCCTCCGTAAACTTCCCACCTTCTTTTTTATGCCGTCCCCCTAAACTTCTCATTCCATAAGTGGCAAAAACAACACTCTACTACATATAAACTTTAACCTTCAAATTCATACAATACTACCAAAATATCACTCACTCAATTCATTTTTCAACACTATTTATTACTTTATATCAAAAATCAACATGTAATCCCCAATATATTAATAAATAAATACATTTTTTTAAACCATTCAAAAAAAAAAAAAAAAAAAAATTGGAAAGTTTACTTGGGACGGAATATTAATTTTAGCCTTTATTGTCGGATAAATTCAAACTTTTGGTCAAAACATGTTTTCTGGTGAATTAAAGTTGTATATTATACCGAACTCGTTCAACATCCAATTGCTATTTTCCAATTCCTCAAGCTGATTATAAAATTCTAAGAATTTTGTTTTGGTTGAAAATATTTTTTGGGAAAAAAAAGAAAACCTCTTAAGTGACATTAATTCTTTTATACTCCCCTCCCACAAAGTTAGATGCATCATTTGCTAAAAAAAGTTCCTATGTCATTACTTTCTCCTAGCTAACTCGACTTTCACATTTAAAATTGTGCTAAAAGACTATTCATCTAGTTCAAAAAATAATTGTATTCCCTTTAATTTTTTTTTTTATTATTATCGATAAATGTTACTTGTTAGTAGTTAGATTAGTTCACCAAGAAATCTTCAAGACCACCTTATAACTCCCATAATTCGTTCCCAGAGGGAATCGAACCCGGATCACTCACTAGAGTGAGAAACCCGATGGACAGATGGGCTAAGCCACCTGGTTTATTGTATTGCCTTTAATATTAATAAGCAATTCCACATTAAACTTGTGCAAATAGTAAATATTGCATTTTGAATTGGGATGGATGGAGTACCGTTCTATAATTATTTTGTATGCACGGAAATGTTTATATAAAAGTTTAATTATTGGCATTATGTCCTTGAGAATTGTGGTGTAAATTTTGAGTCTTGCACTGAACTAAGACAATTCTTGATCTCCAATAGTCGTATTTACTTTAGATTAAATAGTCATTAATCAATTGATCCCTACCAGCTTTTTCTTGTTCCATTACCATCTTCAATTGCCCTGAAAACAGTTCATTTTGTAGTTTTTTTTAGAAATTGAAGAGCATAAATTTCTACAAGAGTATAAAACTCAAGAGAGCATGTTTATGTGAACACTTGATAAAGCCATTTTCTTGAAAGTATTTATCAATCATGTTATTCCAAGCGCTAGGAGCTTGCTTCAACCCAAAGGCTGATCAATGTAGACTTCTTTTCTTCGTTGGGAACAACGTAACCCAAAGGCTGCTCAATGTAGACTTTTTCTCCAAACATCCATTCAAAAAGGCGGATTTCACATTCATTTGATGAATTTTCCAATGGTTTTGGGCTGCAAGAGAAATGATTAATCGAATTGTCTCAAGGCGGGCAACAGGCGCAAACACTTCATCATAGTCAATTCCGGCCTTGTGCTTATACCCCTTTGCAACTAATCTTGCTTTGTATTTCTCAATCTCGCCTTGTGCATTTCTCTTTATTTTGTACACCCACTTCACTCCAATGGTTTTTTATCCTTTCGGTAATGATACTAGCTCCCACATATCATTTTTGTGATTACTTTTATTTCTTCATTCATGGTCTTTCTCCACTTTTCATCTCAATCGACCTCATCATAGTTTACGGGCTCCGTTTCTGCTAGTAAACAAAATTGAGTAAAGTCACTCAAGTTTACCTCTTCGGTGGCATCATAAATGTCCCTCAAAATTCTAAATCTCCGAGACCCTTCACTCGAACTTGCTTCCTTAATTTGTGCATTTTGTGGTTGTGTTGTTGGTGGTGGAGTATTTGGCGGTGTGATGTCATCTTTTTTCTCATCATCATCAAAGGGAGGACTATATCTACTTTCTTTCTTCGTAGTACTCCATTCTGAAACACCTTCTTCATCGAACTCCACGTCTCTGCTTATGACAACCTTCCCATTGGTTGGATTGTACAACTTGTAGCCTTTAGAACTTTGATCATACCCGATGAAGAGATACTTTGCACTTTTATCATCAAGTTTGGTTCTTTTTTATCAGAATCATGAGTGTAGGCAATGCTTCCGAAAACTCTCAAGTGTGAAACACTTGGCTTGTATCCACTCCAAGCTTCTTGAGGCATCATACTACGAACACTTTTAGTGAGACACTAATTCGTCAAGTAGACTGCATAAGAGATAGTTTCAGCCCAATACTTGTTTGGCATATTCTTGCTCTTCAACATGCTCCTCACCATGTTGAGAATGGTCCGATTCTTCCTCTCCACCACTCCATTTTGTTGTGATGAGTATGGAGTCATCATGGGACGATGAATACCATGTTGCTCACAAAAAATCTTGAATTTGTTTGATGTGAATTCTCCACCTCTATCGGACCGAAGAGCTTTGATTTGATAGCCACTTTGTTTCTCCACCATCAATTTGAACCTTTTGAAGGTTCCAAACACTTCCGATTTTGCCTTCAAAAAATACACCCAAGTTTTTCGAGAAATAATCAATGAAACGTACAAATTTATTCTCACCAAATGATGATGGATTGATTTGTCCGCACACATCCAAGTGTATCAACTCCAATGGATGTTGAGCCCTCGTCTCAGACTCCTTCAGAAAACTCTTTCTTGCTTGTTTGCCATAAAGACATCCTTCACGAAGTTGATTAAGATGGTCTATAGAAGGTAAACCTTTCACCATGCTTCCTTTGCTCATCATTTTTAGCCCATCAAAATTTAGATGCCCAAATCTCATATGCAATAGCCAAGATGAATCTTTGAAATAAGATTTCAAGCACATAGGAACACCATTTTGAATGTTAAGTAAAAACATTCGATTTTTTTTTTTTATCATAGGCACCTTAGCAATCAGCATTCCATTTTCTTCTTTCATTGTCAAACATTTATCTTTCAAATGAATATCATAATTATTCTCCAATAGTTGACCCAAACTCAAAATATTACTTTTCCTGGCCTGCACATAAAACACATTGGAAATTAATTGATGATTTCCATCTTTTGAACGAATCAAAATCGTACATTTTCCCTTTACTTGAACTTTTGAAGAGTCTCCAAAAGTTATATCACCTCCGGTTGATTCATCAAGTTCCATGAACAAATTTCTCCTTCCGCAATATGACTACTTGCACCAGAGTCAAGGTACCATTGATTCTCATTCTCATCTTGATTGGTTTTGCATGCCATAAGTAAAGTACAATCTCCATCTTCTTTTACATTGCTGCTTTCCGCAAAGTTATTTTTCTCCTTCACTTCTAGATTCCCAAGCATAATGGCCAAGACGATGACAAGAAAAACAATCAACTTCAGATTTGTCATACCTTGTTTAGTTTGGCCTATTTCCTCCATGACTTCTTCCTCTTCCACGATTTCTTCCTTGATTGGAGTTTTGACCCATCTCATAATTATTATTTTAGGTGTGTTTATCACTTTGTCCACCTCTTCCATGACCACGTCCTCGACCTTGTCCTCGAAATCCTCCACATCCTTGACCTCGTTGTGATGTGCCTTGAATTGTCTCTTTCAAAGACAACTTTGCCTTCAAGGCTTGTTCAACCGATTCTTGAACTGGTTTCAACAATCTCTCTTCATGAGCTTGCAACGATCCGGAAAGTTCATCAACGGTCATGGTGTCTAAATCCTTAGATTTTTCGATGGCAACCACAATGTAATTAAATTTTGGATCCAAAGATCTCAAAATTTTCGCAACAATGCGATCATCTTTCATGTCATCTCCATATCTTTTTATTTGATTCGTGATAGCCAAAACTCTTGAAAATATAATCCGAAATAGATTCAGAATCTTTCATGCGTAGAGATTCAAACTCCCCTCTTAATGTTTGGAGACGTACCTTCTTCACTTAATCAATGCCTTTGAATGAAGCTTGAAGAGTTTCCCACTTGCTTGGAAGTAGTTGCCGCAGCGACTTTCTCGAACATCTTCTCATCCAAACTTTGATGGATGAAGGTGAGTTCCTTTTGGTCCTTCTTCTTGGAGGATGCTTCACTTTCATCGACACCATTTTCCACAGGATCCCAAGCTTCATAGGCTCCAAGCAAAGCCTTCATCCTTATGCACCAATTATCATAATTATCCTTGGTGAGAGATGGAACGACAAATGGAGTTCCATTCAACATTTCTTCAAGCTTTGTCTCCAAACACAAGTGACTTTAGATACCAATTTGTTAGAGATTGAAGAACATAAACTTCTACAAGAGTATAAAACTCTAGAGTGGAGGAAACTATTTTGAATTTTCTCAACTTAATTTTCTTGTGACTTGATACAAAATGATGAATACATGGGGTATTTATAGGTGATACCCATAATGCATCTACACTAAATGCATGAACCATAATTAATTTTAATGCATGAACTTCTAATTAATCTCATACATGTATTGACCAAGAATTCAAAGGTCATTCATGTATTCTACAATGTTTATCCACAATTTTGACTCATTTAATTAATCTAGTTTATTATTTCCAACAGTTTTATCCATGATCTGATTTCCTCTGGTATTGCAATATAGTCCATATTTAAGCTATGTTTACGAATAAAACTTCAATTAGAACTCCATATAAGAAATCATATGTCGTCTACCTTTAGCCCATTATAGTCATTGACTTGTTACAATACATATCTTTGTTGTTGCAGTAATTAAGGTAGTTAATAATACCAAAAAAGATGCTGCTTTAAGGGCAGTCGTAATGAACTAAATTAATGGAACTCTATGATAGCCTTTAAGAGTGTTGAACTTCTCAATCAGAGAAACTGAGGTCCTGCATTGATATGGAGCGAGAGGCATTGGCAGAGGTGGTGCACCAACACCAAGTTTTTGAGACCTGGTACATTGATGGTCGCGGCATATGCATTTTAGTGCTACTTTCACTGCACGAACCATATTTCTACACGCCCTTACATTATCCGGAGATGGTAGCCTCTTATCTAATAGGTCCTGGAGCATCATGGTTTCCGCACATTTTGTGTAGAAATAGAATCTCCAGGGTGATCACCGGACATGATTTCTAAGGTCACCTGCCCAAGCTGTAAACATCACATTTTTCTATAACAACCATAGTGTATGCCAGCTCTGCACATTCAAATGCACTAAGCACAAATAATAAACATATCATCGGATACAGAGATAAATCAACTGAAAATTGATTGTGGTATTTGTACCTGGTGCAATCACTACAAGAAATATTACTTTTAATGACAAAAAATTTTGTGAGAGGACAATTTACCGTCACTAAATACAACATTTGCGTAGCTTTAGTGACAGTTAAAAATTACTCTAATTAAAAACCCTGTTATAGGTGAGGGTACTGTCACTAAAAATAAAATTAAGAAAACTTGGGATTAATAAATTAATAAAAAAATCACCCTGGAAAATAAATTGTCTCGTTGTTCGTCGAAAAACAAAGAACCCTAACTTTTTCTCACACCACTCTGAAAGTCCTTCCCCATTCGAGATTCGGCCAACAATGAGCGATGAATGATTCAAATAGAGTAATTAGGCGGACAATGAGCGATTCAGAGAGTGTAATTCAGCCAACAATAAACGATTCGGCCGATAATGAAAAATTCAGAGAGAGACTGAGAGAGAGAGAGTAATTTGTCCGACAATGAACAATTCGGCCGATACTGAATGATTCCGAGAGAGAGAGAGAGAGAGAGTAATTGGGCCGATAGTGAACGATTCAGAGAGAGTAGTGTTGGGTGGAGAAAATCGAGATTCTCGACGGCTCAAACTCTTTCGTTCCTTTCCCGGTCACATCAATGGTAGCGTGTCCGTAGCACCATAGAAATTCATCCATAGGTTTACATTGTTTTGGAAGCAAGTCAGGTTTGTTTCTCTAACCTAGTGAGAATTGCGAACTGTTATATAAGTTGATTAGGCAAATTAATTTGTCCATTCAGTGATATATATGTGACTGTAATCATATTGAACTCTATTGTGCAATAACTCATATGAGTCTGAAATTTGTTTCTAATTCCTCTTTAGTCTAAACACCTTAATATCCACACAATAGTTGTTAATTCACTACAACAAAAAAGGGCTTTCCAGACACTGATAAGTGCCCCAATATGTATTATTTTGGGGCACTTATGAATTTTGAGGCACTTATCTCATGTGCCTCCAAGTGTAGTGTCCCAAAAGAGTTAGAGACACTTTTTAAGTGCCTCTACAACAACAACTCTCCAAACATTTACATATGCCCCAAGATTGATTCTCGAGGCACATACAAATGTCCTTTAAAAGGTTTAGAACTTTGGTGATAAACATATAAAGACACTTATTTGTGTCTTCAAATGAAATATCGACACTTATTAGTGTCTTTAAATTAATATCGGGGCACATAATGTGTAGCGTCAAAATTCTACTTATGCCCCTAAATTAATGCCACGGGGCACTTATACATGTACAAAGACACTTATTTGTGCCTTAATATGATACATTGGGACACTTATTTTTGCCTTAAATTAAAATATCGAGGCACTTATTTGTGTCTTCACATTAAATATTAGGACACTTATATGTGTCTTCAAATGAAATATTAGGCACTTATTTGTGCCTTTAAAGGAAATCTTGAGACACTTAATTGTGTATTTAATAAATATTAGGACACGTAATTTTTAGCATCAAAACTCTATTTATGCCCCTACATTAATGTTAAGTGGCACTTACATGTGTTTCAAAATGACCACGAGGCACTTTTTTGTTCATTAGATGAAACTAGAGACACTTTCATGTGTAGTATTAAAAATATTGTGCCCCAAAAATTTATATTAATACACTTACATATACTTTGTATGCTAGATCAATGTGTCTCTATAAAAAAAATACAATCATATTCATGTATTTCTAGATAGTAACATTCGTGTAAAAAAACCATTCACAATTGATATCAAATGCAAATTTACGATAATATAAGTAATGTCATTTAATAATGCAATAGCCAAATAATCCAAAAGTAAGCACCAAAACCATGTCCGATCATTCATGTCAAAATTACGCAAAGAGAACTAAACAGATTCATATTGTTATTTCTACAAAATACGAAATTCTAATATAAAACACCATTCCAATCGTGAAGATCCTTTGTTCTTGTTCCAACGCATTCTTTCATCAATTTTCATCATCGTCCAATACAATCTGCATATTGAACAGAGACAAAATAAATAATATAAACCAACAATTTAACCAAGACATAGATGTATTCAGAAAAATTCTTAGGCACAAAAAGGAAACTTAGGAAAATATTTCATTTTATGTGGTTGACTTAAAATTTGCCATGTATATCGACCTAAAATCTTTAACCACATACCTTTGTTTAAGAATCCAAATTTTCTAATAAAATAAATCTATTAATTTATGTACTGAACTAAAAATAACATGTAGGACAATTAGGACAAGGAAGGGCGAATACTTCATATTCCAAACAATTTAAACATAAATATTAATTATAATTATAATTATAATTCTAGTTTAGCTAATTATCAACACTACATGAAAATATACCAAGTAGTTTAAAAAATAATTAAACATAAGCTTAGTAACTTTTAGAAAGATTTAAATAAAAAAAACACATAACATCAAGAGCAAAGAAGATACCAAAGGCCAAGCGATTGGTGCTCCAATAGAATCTCCAATTGATTGCATAAGATCAGAAGGATAAATCAACATTTCTTCGGCCTTCAAAATAGACTGAACCACTACCTCACAAATCATGGGCCCAAGGTCCCTACCATTTTGTATAACACCGCCTATTGTCCTCAAAATGCCAATTGCAACAGTTTCATTAAGATTACCAAGACTTTTCAATCTTACATAGGCTGCAACCTGAAATTTTGGATCTTGTTAATAACATAATTGATACATGTATTAACTTATCTTCATGTAATAAATAATTTATTTCATGTGTTTACCCTTATGCGAGTTGGACGACTAACTCTTGATGAACTTTGATGGTTTGGAGATAAAATCAAAGCTCTTTCTGGTTGCGATCTTGTATGCACCAAAGCTGTCAGCTCTTCAACTTTTTCTTTCAATGCTCTTATTTCTTCTTTCTCTTCCACAGATTTTCTATAAAGTGCATCGCGACTAGGTCTACCACCATATATATCAGCTGGTTTTACTCCCATACCATACATTCGCAATCTCTCATCTTTGTCCTTGCCCATTATCTTGGCAAAATCATCATCAGGATCATGAACAACATTACTATCACTTGAATTTCCATCATTCTGATCAGCTAGCTCTTTCATTTTTTTCCTTAGGGAATGAAAATTGTGTCAACTAATTAAGATATCAAGTTATAAATGACAAAAATTTAATTTTCTCTTAGAATATATTTTTACTTACAATTTCTTCTCGTACTGCCTCACTCATAGGCGACCCATCTGAAGGATTACAACACTTCTCAAATAACTCGGCTCTAGTGGGATATCTACCCATATGCTCCTTCTACAAAAAATTTGTATCCAATAATATGGTAAACTTATTCTATTATAATTTAAAACAGAAAATTATAATTTCAATTCTATTGGGGGAGGGGTAGGATATTACCATTATTTCGCTCACTATTGCATAACTTCTTTTACCCATTCGATGAAGAATCTCTAACTTAGCACGAGCTCCTTTTTTCTTTTCGCTAAGTTGCTGAAGTATCAGAAAGAAAAGGTAATAACATGAAGACATATATGAAATTTAATATATATTACGTAAAAAAATGTGATATTGTACCTGTGCTTCTTCAGTAAACCAATAATCAAGTATTTGCTTATACTGGTCAGGGTTTACCCTTTCAGGTACTTCGAGCAACTGCTCTTCAATGGGCACACTTGGGTCGAAGTTCAAACTCTTCAATTGACACTTCCAATTTCTCCATTTGTGGTTAATTGATTGCAAGATAAAAGTGTCACTCCCAGGTTTTAGATTAAACCTCAACTACAAAATAAAATAAAATAAAATGTTCTTTAACTAACTCTTTCCCTTTCACAACTAAACTAGTCATTTTCATACTATGACAACAGATTTATCATGCTAACACTGACTTATGCATCAGTTTGTATCCAAACATAATCAAGACTTATTTTATCATGCAAACAGATCTGGTTTTTGAATAGAGAGGTATGCAGATGCTAGGGAATTTTTATTATTAATGCTGAATCAAAAAGTTGAAACTTAGAGACACCAAATGACTATTTCTAGAGTCAAAATTTATGTAACACATGTGTTTCCATTTGTTTGGCTATGCATATTCCTTAAATTAATAGTTAATAAAAAAATACACACAAATAATTTATCCACATATTTCCTGATCAATTCCCATGAAGCCACATCACAACAAGTCAATTATTGTGGAGAGATAAATTAAGAAAATAAGATTCTCAAACTGTTTTCAGCACAAAGGGAATGGGGGAGTAAATCAACTTGGTTGTTCATATTGATAAAATGTTTATTAAAATTAAATAGCAGATATATCAATTAAATTTCCTCTTAGAATTTTTGGGACGTTTTACTAAAAAAATAAAATTCACAAGAGCAATTTTCGCATGCCCTTTGCACTAGAAAAAACCAATTGTAAAATTTCAACAAGAGATTAATTACTGTTTAATTGGATTTGTTTAGAAACATTCATTCATATCATCAAGGAGAATCATAGCTTCAATAAAGTAAAAATCTAGGATAGATGATATACAGGGGTGGGCGCATGTTTTATTTTCAGCCACAAAATAGTGCATAAATAACTTAAATCTATATAAAACAAAACATAACTTGGCATAAAGATATTGCCTTCAATAAAATTCATAAGATAAACACTACTGCTTACATTTATACACTCTGCTTGGCCATCAAAGTCCACTAAAATAATAAATATTATTATAATATTAATCATCATAAAGATGGTCCACCAAAATAATAAATACTATTATAATATTAATCATCAAATAAGAAGGATTTTGCAGGATTTTATTACTATTAACCATTATAAAATGTGTAAATGGTTTCAAGTTATACATCAAGTCTGAAGCTATCAAACGAAGCAGTAAAATTGACAAAAAAAAATTGACGTCTTCTTCAAATTATCAGTAATCACCAAAATTCTAATCTCCAGTCCAAAACTCAAATCTCTTATCCCTATATTTGATTGTACATAATTTTAAAAATATCATGAAACATAAATTTTGGGAGAAAGAGAAACTATCAAACAAAGAAGAAAAACTCTACAAATCTCTTACCTCTTCGTCTCAATTCAAACGAGCAATAAAAAATTAAGAGAAACACTGAACAACAATCAAGCCTTTCTCAATTTTGCCCAAGATGCGATCGCACAAGAGGGGAGGATTTGAGTGGTTATTAGGTTTATTTTGGGAATTTGGGTATCACATATTCTAATATTCATAGGTTTAATTTTAATTGAAAATAATTCTGAAATTTCAATCAGTATATATGATATTTCATAGCAAATATTGAGATGGGGAAACTCACCGCAAACTATGAGGAAATCGAAATTGGGCCGTGTGATCGGAAGCCGTGAAACAGCCACTCGGATTTGTCCTTCTAGCGCACCAGGATCGCAGATGGAAGTGAGTATCGTGGAAAATTGAGAACGAAAAACGTAGGAATCGCGGAGGGGAAACTGAGAATGGACTGTGGAAGATGAAGTGAGGCACTCTAAAAAGAATAAATAAAAATATATATGCCCTAGTTTTCTTTCAGCGGGAAACTAAAATAAGAACCGGGAAAGTATATTAAGGTACCGCCTAATCCAATTTTGGGGGAAAATTTTGTTAAGTGCCCCTAGAAATTAAAATAAATCAACAAATTTAATTAAGTGCCCCAAAAATAATAGTTTGAGACACTTAACGAAAAATGTCCCAAAAATTGTGTCGCAATAACCCTTTTTTGTTGTAGTGATTGTGCAATACCATGCTGGAACAGCCATTGAGCTGCTCACTTCCATGCTCTGTTCCACCTCTTATTCACAGATAGAGAATTGAAGGTAATCTAACTTAATATTTCAATCCAATGCCCTATGGTGCTAGATGCTTATAATTCTTACATTTATTTGTGGAATTAGAAATATTAATGTCTTGACGTTAATTGTTATAATGAGTTAAACTGTAAGTTTATGGGAAACATAACACACTTAGATAATGTAGGGTGATGTTGGTTTTAATTGATTCTCTGTCTTAATTCTGATATTAATTACTTCCCTATTTTATTGAGTAGAGAAATATTTCTATTAGTAGGCATTTAACTAGATTATTGAGTTGTGTGTTCCATTTTCTTATTTCAGATTTATAGACGCGTGGAATTTTGGAAGGAAACAATAATGTTAGAGAATAGAGAGTAGTATGCACGAAAAATGATACAGCAAAAGCATATGGCTTTAATGAAAATGCCCAAAATGTGTTTTAATCTTTTTATGATAATGACTTGTAAAAATTAATTTTGTTCACTAAAATTAAGCGAAATGAAATTGAATAAACTCAGAAACAAGTAATTTTTTTTCTCTTTTGAGTTTCAGGCCACTGTTTATAAAATATTATCAGGAAAGTATGTTACTTTTCTTGTAAATTTTGGAAGTGAGCAAGTCAAAGCGGAACAGAGCATCAAAAAGAGAGCAACACGGTGACTCTTCCAGCATAGTGTTTGATTATAAGTGCTTCAACGAGAAAAAAAATAGCAGCATAAGTATCCTGACTTGTGGGTGAGCATAAAATGGCATTGTCGTAGAATTTAACATTGGTATGAGATTTCTGATTAAAGAGTGTTTAGTCTATGGTTGAATAGATATTAGCAAGTTAAAAGTGTTTTTGTGGTTGGTGGATCAATGTAAATGCTGAGTAATCTTTAGGAAGATAAAATAGAAAATTGATTTAATGATTTAGACCAAGTAGTTAGTATTACTCAATATAAGAACAAGAGAAATCCAATAAGGAGATCAAAATTAGATTTCATGTCCTATTACATTTGTTAGAATGCCACATATCATGAAGCTAACTGGTAAATGTCGTGACATATTATGAAGTAAATAATAGCTTCTGCTAGGTATGGAGCGCAGAAAAATTAAACGAGTCCTCAAGCAAAAGAAAATCCTCCAGTTAATATGAAACAATCCTAATAGCAATAACAAGTGTGTGAGAGGATACTAATTCTTACAACTTATGAAAATCCATAGGACATTTTTTACAAGCTTGATTTACACTCATATGACTGCCATTTTTAATAATTGAACCCTTCATACTAATTGTTCTTTAGTCAATGTTTATTTGTTTCATCATATAACAGCATAGACGAACACAAAAGTAGTCTTATTTCTTGACCAACACTACAAGAAAAAGTACTTATGTTAATCTTGATGTTCATTAATCGACATACCCATAGGAATATTATCTTTAGTTAATCTTGTTTCTTTTGTTTCCTTGTTGGATACAAGCATACAGTATGTAAGTCATTTAAATGCTTCAGAACTTATGTAATTTCCTTGTGTCCTTGGGTTGTGAGTATACCTGCAGGTTGAATATCATAAAAATGTTCCTCTCCAAGAACAGTTGAAGAAATTATAGAAGCCCTTGTAAGGTGACAATAGATATCTGTTTTCACCTAGTTAAGTTCCAATTTACAATTTCTGATCTCGTCTTTCCATCTTCATGGTTTGTAGGAAAAGAAGGGTGCCGAGAAGAAGGATGATTGGATCTCTTCCACCATTCAGTCATTAAAGGCAGCTTTCCCCACGAGCCTTAAAATTTCTCTGAGATTGGTATGCACAAAATCTCAGAAGTCAATTGTTTAAAAAAAGAAGTGGCAGAAGTTAAACAAATGGAGAGAATATGTAACATTTATGCACATCGTCTCCTGCAGATTAGAGAATGGGGGTTGCAGGGCATCGATAAATGCCTTGTTAATGAATTCAGAATGGTTTGTCATGTGATGCAAGGAGAAATTAGTAAGGATTTTGTCGAGGTATCATTCCAATAAACCAACTCTTTGGTATTCAGATTCATAAATAGCAGCAACAACATCTAAATAAGTGTATTTTAAATTCAGGGATGCAGAGCTATACTGTTTGACAAGGATAAAATCCAAAGGTTGCATCGTCATCATTTTTGCCATATTTCTAGTCTAGTAGAAAGAAGCAAGTATAAAAAAATTTAATTTGACTTATTTTGTTTCCATCATTCTTGTGAATTTGCAGTGGGAGCCCTCTAAGTTAGAGTCCATCAATGGGGAAATGGTGGAGCGTTTATTCTTGGTAAAATGAATGACATTGTTCTCCGTTTTCTCTTTTTTAGTGTAGTATGTGATGGCATACTGAGGACACAAATTTACTGAAATGTTATCTTGCAATTTATTAGTGTCTTCTCACTTCATTCTAGCTTTTACGCCCAATCAGAGTCACAAATATGCATATTAATATGAAGATTAGAAATCTATATATTTGCTACAAATGAATGCTTGATATTGCTATTTATATCAAAATTGCAGGCCCTCCTAATGCAGATGCCACATTGGCAGTGAATCAAGTTTATACTAATGTTCAACCAAGCAGAAGGTATTTTAATAATCTGTCCTATGCCTTCCAACTTTATTATCAGAGTTTTCCTTTGTAATTAGGCATTAATGCCTAAAGTACTGCATTTATTTCTCTTTACTTGTTTCACATGCTGATTAGTGTGATTTTTGCTCGAAATTTGTGCATTTAATTTGCTAATTTTATTGAATTTCTTGCAGTTATTTACATTAATTTGACCATTTGTGCTTAATTGTCGAGAAAGGCATTTTTGTTATTTTTGCAGGAAATTGAATATTTTTTAGAAGAAAATACGAGCCTATAATTTTGTGAGGTCGAGCGAGGAGAAAAGTCGAGAAGAAAACGAGAATATTGTAGGAGAAAAGAGGAATTGGGCCGAGATGATTTTAATTAGCAAAAGAAGGCCCAAGGTGTTGGCCCATTTGGAGAAAAAGGAAAAAAGCCCAAGATTCGGCCCAATTAATGAAAAGCGGAGGCATTATAGGCTACTCGACCGAGCCACTTGGTCGAGTAGACCAACTCGATCGAGTAGGCTGGGAAAAGTCGGCAGCGATTTTAAAAAGCGCACTCGACCGAGTGCTTGGGTCGAGTCGAGTGACTCGTGCGAGTCATGGTCGGTGTTAACAGAAGACTCGGAAGGATTTTGCCTTACTCGATCGAGCCGCTTGCTCGAGTCAAGCTACTCGGTCGAGTACCCTTTGGCGAGAAAGTGAAAAACAACTTTTGAAGTCGCACTCGACCGAGCCACTCGGTCGAGTGGATCAACTCGGTCGAGTTGCCTGCATTTTTTTGGGAAAATTCGAAATTTTATTATTTTTGAGGGGCTCCTTTGCAATTTCGTTTCGTCTCAAGCCTTCTTCCCCCACTATTTATACCCACATTTTCAGATTTTTAGGGTATGCAACACAAACACACACACTTCACCATGGAAACACCCTCTCACACAAATTTTCTCATCAATTAGATTAGCCCTAGCTTTAGATTTTCAATTTTCATAGAATTAGCTTTCAATTTCAAGTAAGAGTGAAGAATTGGTTGAAGTTTCATACATTTGTAAACCCAAGAGGTGATTTCTTTCCTTTTTATTGCAATTTTATTTCTATTTAGCTATGGGTTTATTATTGTGTTCTTGTTTAGCTATGGTTTTTCATTTTGAAACCATGAGCTAATTGTTTTGATGCTTGGGATGTTTGATACCATGTGAAATTTTAAGTAGGAATTGCTCTTTGTCTATTCTATGTTGATATTTGGATTTTGCTTCTATTGATGGATTTGTATTGAGCTTTGATTGTTGATCTCTTGTAGCTTATTTTTCGATGCATGTTTAGCGTAGACAAGAGTTACATGAGCATGTTTAGATGAATGAGTGTGAGATTGATGATTAAATGCGTTTATTTTACGTTTGATTCGTCGAGAGAGAATTAATCGTAGAGAACCCCATCAATAGACACTAATTGCTTGAATAGTCGTTTAGGTAATTGGTGAGGTCCCCTAGTAAGTCCAAATTGACGCATAGAATCGGCTTGACAATCCTACTTAAGTTTCACTAGGTTGAAAATTTCCTAAGCATCCCTCTCCCCCTTGCACTTCGTCGTTTCGAAGTTAGTTAGATTTCGTTTCTTGTTTGTTAGTTTGCTCGCTTTTAATTCACTTGTTTAGTAGCGTAATCAAACCAGAAAACTTTTATTAGTACCTTCATGTCAATTTTGAAATTACTTCCTAAGAACACTTCCCACCTCCTGTGGGTTCGATAATTTTAACTTGGTCCACAGCCTTAATACAACAAACTCGTTCACTTGCGAGTGGTTCAATTTGTGCTTAAACGAAATTGGCTAACAAGTTTTTGGCGCCGTTGCCGGGGAGGTGACGTGTGTTCTTAGTTGATTTAATTTCGTTGCGTTTTGTTATTTGTTATTTCTTTCGTTTATTTTTTTTTTATTCGTTGTTCTTTTGCTTTCTTTTCGTCTCTCGAGGTCGGTTTGATACGTGGTATTGGTGTAGGTGTATGAACACGAGATCTAGTGGGACACAACTCATTCCGATAGATTTGGAGATTGAAGTCACGGCTAGACGAAACCAAGGAAGAAATCGTAGGAGAAGAGGAAATCAAAATATGGAGGTAAATGAAGCCAATATGGGTGAAGGAAGTCATAATGGTGATGGAGCACCGGTGAATGAGGGGTTCGTAGCGAATGATGGAAACGGAAATGGGAATCCACAAGTAGCTCAAGGAAGGAATGAAGGGAATGACATTCATCAAAGACAAGTTCAAGGGGGAAACCCGTTCCATTAATTACAAAATGTCCAACCCTATCCACATTACCCATATAACTACCCTCCACCTCAAAATCAACAACATCCTCACTACCAACAACCACATAACTATTACCCGTACCCGCCTCAATATCCACCAAACTACCCTTATCCTTATCCGTACCCTATTCCTCAAATGCCAAATCCACCTCAAAACAACCCGAATCATCAACCCGTCTACCAACCCGAACCACCGTACCCGCCTCAATATCCACCAAACTACCCTTATCCTTATCCGTACCCTATTCCTCAAATGCCAAATCCACCTCAAAACAACCCGAATCATCAACCCGTCTACCAACCCGAACCAAATCCCCAAGATCGTGAGCCGCTCCTCAAAGATTTTTATGAACCTAAGATGAAGGAGTTTTATGATGGAATAGCAAGGCCGCATATTGTAGCTGAGAAGTTTGAAGTGAGCCCCGCATTGCTACGTATGTTGAGAGAATCACAATTTGATGGATCAGATGAACGAGAAGATCCCCATGTTCATTTGGGTAACTTTATGGAGGTTTGTGACACCGTGAAATATCCCGGTGTTTCACACGACGCTAAGATGCTACGACTCTTTTCGTTCACATTGAAGGGGAGGGCCAAGAAATGGATACAAAATATGAACCCTATGGCAAATACTTGGGAGGATTTGAGTACTCAATTCTTGAAGAAGTTTTACCCCCCGTCCAAGGTTCTAAAGGCACAAGAAGCGATCACAAAATTCAAGCAATTTCATGGGGAATCAATAACCGATGCTTGGGAGAGGTACCAAAGCTTGCTATTGGCTTGTCCTCAACATGGTCTACCCGAGGTCCAGACTATCTTATACTTTACCATAGGGCTCAATGAATGGGATAGAAATCACCTTAACTCAAGTGCCGGTGGATCCGTATGGTCGAAAACTGTGAAGCAAGTGAATGAGATAATCGACAACATAGCTGCAAATGACTCATTTTGTAGTTCAAGTGGAGGAGGAAAAAGAGATAAAATTGCTGCTTTAGAAGAACAAAATGATGGTTTGAAGAGTGTCATGATGGCTTTGATTGACAAATTGGGGAACCTAAACCTTCCTTCTTCTCATGTGCAAGTTGGGCAAGTGGAAGCAAGCCCTAATATTCCGTCATCGAGTGAAGAAGTGAACTATATGGGAAGACAACAATTCCAAGGAGGGTATCAAAACAATGTGCAAAGTCAAAAACCGTACCAAGCACCACCGTTTCAAGCAAGGTTTCAAGGAGTCTCTCCTCCCAACAATGTGTACCATCAAGGAGGATCTTCAAATCAACCATGGAGGAAACATGAAAATTTCTCATATGGGAACCCTAGAGGAGCAATTCAATTACCCACGGGGGTAGACCCGGGGTCCAAACCTCCAAATCACGAAGGAAAAGGGAATACCGATGAGACTCTTCAATTAATGTTGAAGAATATGGAGGATATGAATAGGAGAATGGAGGAATCTAATCGGAGGATGGAAGAGAATAACCGGAGGATTGAGGAGGTTGGTCAAAGATTGGAGGAGTCGGATAAGAAGAAGGAGATTAGGTTGGCGCAACATGATACTCAATTCAAAGCTCTCGAATATCAAATTGGACAAATCGCAAATGCCTTGGGTCCTCAATTGAACAAAGGAAAGTTTCCATCCAACACCGAGATAAACCCAAGGGAGCATTGTCAAGCCATAGAGTTGAGGAGCGGAGCAAGGTATGAAGGACCTTCCATGCCACCACTAGAGGATGAAAGTGAAGGTGAAAAATCACATGATAGCGTTAAGGGGAAGCAAGAAGAGGAGGATAATGAAGAGGAGGAAGAACATGAGAAGAGACGTTTGGAAAAAGGGAAGCAAAAAGTGGAAGAAACAGCGAAAGAAGAAGTCATCCCTAAATGGAAGAGAGTCAAGATGGAGAAAGAAAACAAGAGCAAGGTTGAGGTGGATGAATGGGGGGTACCAAAATCTTTGGTACCGGTTCCATTTCCTCAACGGTTCATGAAGAAGAAGTTAGATGAAAGATTTGGAAAATTCCTCGATGTGTTCAAGAAGCTTTACATCAACATCCCATTTTATGAAGCCATCGAACAAATGCCAAGTTATGCGAAGTTTTTGAAGGACATATTGGCAAGAAGACGGAGGGTGGAAGAACCGAAAATGGTGAAGTTAACTAAAGAGTGTAGTGAACTTCTTCAAAGGAACTTACCCCAGAAAATGAAGGATCCGGGGAGCTTCACACTCGCTTGCGATATGGGGAACAGAGTGGTGAGAAATGCATTGTGCGACCTTGGTGCTAGTATCAATTTAATGCCTTTTTCGATATTCAAAAGTTTGAGTCAAGGAGAATTGGAACCAACCACAATCACGCTTCAATTGGCGGATGGGTCGACCACAATCCCCAACGGTTTTGTTGAAGATGTGATTGTCAAGGTAGACAATTTCACATTTCCTGCGGACTTCTTTGTGATGGAGATGGAAGAAGACAAAGATGTCCCATTAATCCTTGGTCGACCATTTTTATCTACCGCCCAAGCGGTGATAGATGTCCACAAAGGGAAGCTCACTTTGAAACTAAATGGAGAGGAGATCAATTTCTCCATTAATGCTTCGTTGAAACATCCCATGGAGAAAGAGGAATGTCATGCAATTGATGTCATTGACTTATGCCTCAAAGAGGCTTGGGAAGAATCTTCTTACAATCTCTTAACTAAAGATTATGTACTTCCTATGCCTAATTGCCATTCTAATGAAATGTTTGTCTCTTGTGATGAAAGGTTTATGAAGGATGAAGAAGAGGATGAGGCACGATCTTTGGAAGATAGGGAAGTAGAGGAGATCAAACAAGCAAGATTGAGTACTCCATCTCTATTCATACCCGTTCCGGGGAGTGAGCCAAACGAAGAAAAGAAGAATAAGCTAAAGGACCTCCCGGAGCACCTCAAGTATGCCTACTTGGATAGTGAAGGACTCCACCGGTAATTGTTTCATCTTCTTTAAGTTCGTGTGAGTTGGACAAGTTATTGGATGTCCTTAGAAAACACAAAACTGCCCTAGGATGGAGCATAGAGGATCTTAAGGGAATTAACCCGGCTATTTGCATGCATAAGATAAGGTTAGAAGAGAATTGTAAACCGGTTGTACAAAGTCAAAGGAGAGTGAACCCTATACTTCAAGAGGTCATTAGGAAAGAAATTTTAAAACTCTTAAATGGCAACATGATTTTCCCGATTTCCGATAGTCCATGGGTATCTCTGTTGCATTGTGTGTCTAAGAAAGGGGGAATGACCGTAATTACAACTGAAGCTAATGAAGTGATAGCCACTAGGGTAGCAATGGGTTGGCGAGTTTGTGTTGATTATAGGGAATTGAACAAAGCCACTCGAAAAGAACATTTCCCTCTTCCTTTTATTGATCAAATGTTGGACCGGTTGGGTGGTTTTGAGTACTATTGCTTTCTTGATGGTTATTCGGGGTACAATCAAATCATGATTGCCCCTGAAGACCAAGAGAAAACGACCTTAACATGCACCTATGGAACGTTTGCATTTAGGAGAATGCCTTTTGGGCTTTGCAATGCACCGGCTACGTTCCAAAGGTGCATGATGGCCATTTTCCACGGGTTGATAGAGAATGTGATGGAGGATTTTATGGATGATTTTTCTGTGTTTGGCGATTCTTTTGACTTATGCCTTAACAATTTGGAACTTGTTCTTGAGAGGTGCCAAGAAACAAACCTCGTCCTTAATTGGGAAAAATGCCATTTTATGGTTAAGGAGGGGATCGTTCTTGGTCACCATTTGTCTTCTAAGGGTTTGCAGGTTGACAAAGCGAAGATTGTTGCTATTGAGAGGCTTCATCCTCCTACAAATGAGAAGGGAATCCGATCATTTTTGGGTCATGCAGGATTTTATCGTCGTTTCATCAAGGACTTCTCTAAGATTTCTAAACCTTTGTCTCATTTATTAGAAAAAGATACTCCTTATGTGTTTTCTGATGAATGTCTTGATGCTTTCAGGAAGTTAAAGGAAGCATTGGTGAGTGCTCCGATTTTGGTAACTCCCGATTGGAGAGAGCCGTTTGTGTTAATGTGTGACTCAAGCGATTATGCCATGGGAGTAGCTTTAGGGCAAATGCGTGAAGGCCGCTTTCATGTCATATATTATGCTAGCAAAATATTCAACTCGGCTCAGTTGAACTACACGACCACTGAGAAAGAACTTCTAGCCGTGGTGTATGTTGTGGATAAGTTTCGACCTTATTTGGTGGGGGCGAAGACCACAGTGTACACCGATCACGCAGCCATTCGTTATCTGATGAACAAGAAGGATTCCAAACCAAGGTTGATTCGATGGATACTACTTCTACAAGAATTTGACCTAGACATCGTTGACAAGAAAGGAAAGGAGAATTACATAGCTGACCACTTGTCCCGATTGGAGAGAGAGGAAGGTACATTGGAGGACAAAGAGGAAGTTAAGGAGACATTCCCGGATGAGAAGCTCTTTCGATTGGAGGAAACTCCCATTTGGAAGGTCGAGAAGTGTGCGCCTTGGTATGCCGACTATGCCAATTTTTTAGCAAGTGGAGAGACACCGCCCGATCTCAACTCATACGAGAGTAAGAAGTTTTATAAGGATGTCAAGAAGTATATTTGGGACGAACCATATCTTTTCCGAAGAGGTGTTGATTCATTGATTAGGAGATGTGTGCCACAAGAAGAATGGGAGAGTATAATTCAACATTGTCACTCACTTCCGTGTGGTGGACATTTCGGGGGTTTGAAAACTGCTTCAAAGGTGCTTCAAAGTGGTTTCTTTTGGCCTACACTCTTCAAGGATTGTCATGAGTTCGTGAGAAGATGTGATCGTTGTCAAAAAATGGATGGGATAACAAAGAGAGATGAAATGCCCTTGAATATCTTCGTGGAAGTTGAGTTATTCGATGTATGGGGACTTGATTTCATGGGACCATTTCCACCATCACACGGATATCTTTACATTCTAGTAGGAGTGGATTATGTTTCAAAGTGGATAGAGGCAATACCAACGAAGGCAAATGATGCTAAGGTGGTGATAGCTTTTCTAAAGAAGAATGTCTTTACTCGATTTGGGGTGCCACGAGCTTTGATAAGCGATGGAGGAAGTCATTTTGTGAACAAATTGATAGGAAGCCTCCTTGCAAAGTATGATGTGAAGCACAAGGTCTCCACCGCTTACCATCCTCAAACTAATGGTCTAGTGGAAGTGTCCAACCGGCAAATCAAGCAAATTCTCGAAAAAACGGTGAACCCAACAAGAAAGGATTGGGCAATTAAGTTGGATGATGCTTTGTGGGCGTACCGAACGGCTTTCAAAACACCGTTGGAGATGTCTCCTTATCAATTGGTATTTGGGAAGTCGTGTCATTTGCCGGTGGAACTTGAGCATAGAGCTTATTGGGCAATTAAGAAATTGAATTTTGATAGTGGATTGGTAGGGGAGAAAAGGTTGCTTCAATTGAGTGAGCTTGAGGAGTTTAGAGAATCGGCATATGAGAATGCAAAATTTTTTAAAGAGAAGACCAAAAAATGGCATGATACAAAGCTCAAAAAGAAGGAATTTGAAGTGGGAGATGAAGTCTTGGTGTTTAATTCACGTTTGAAACTTTTTGCGGGGAAGTTGAAATCCAAGTGGAGTGGACCGTTCAAAGTTAAGGAAGTCTTTCCTAGTGGTTATCTTGAGCTTGAAAGCAAAAATGGAAGTCGCTTCAAAGTGAATGGTCACCGAGTGAAGTACTACTTTAGTCCTTGTCAAAAGGACGGGGGAGGTACCAAATCTCTTCAAGAGGTTTGAACTCGAACGGGTTCCGTCCGGCATAGGACGATAAAAATAGCGCTAGATGGGAGGCAACCCATCCTTTTTCATTCTTGTTTATTTGTCGTTATTTTTATTGCTTTATTTTGTTTTGTTAGTTTATTTGTGTAGGTGGGCTTGCTCTTTGTGTGAAGGAGGTGTTTTTGCTCTCTAACGAAGGGGAAGTACTCAAGTTGATGGGGTCGTGTGTTGGGGCTCGGTGAGAGTTCGAGCTTTATAGAAAGACGTGCTTGAGGGAACCTTGAGGTACAACACCTTCTTAAAACTTAGACCAAAGTCTAAGTTTGGGGGGGTGTTTGTCTTTTTATGCATAATTTTTAATTGCACCGATGCACCCCCATTTGACTAGAGCTTAGTGGAAATTATTTTTGTTAGGAATTTTGGATTTAATTGCTAATACATACTTGTACATGAGTTTTGTCTTTGCATATGAAGAATTGAAATTTGATATACGTGCTGAGATTTGAGGGTGGAATGCTTTATAAGGGGTTTTGTGAGCTTAATGTCGAATTTTTGTGTGGCTTGCTTAATTTGTTGAATTGCTTGGTGAGTAGTTGGTTGCAAATCTCATTGTGACACTATTTTTCCAAACTTTTAATTGCAGAGCAATGAAAAAGTTTGGGGGGGTATGTTCGTTTTACAAGTCCATTTGCACCAACTTACTTTGCTAAAATTTTGAAAATTTGTGCTTAATTGTAGGCTTATTGAATATCTTTGAGTATATTCTTTGGAGTTGTTATTGTGTGGCTTGGTGTCGAAAAATTATTAGATGGTGATTGTTTGGTTTTTGAGATCTAGTTGAGCTTGATGGTATTGATTGAGACATGCTTGCTTACTTGTTCATGTGACGATTATGCTTGATTTTGTGCTCGATCTATGATTAGACAAGCCCGTGAGCTTTAGAGCCTTTAGACTTGCATATTTTGGGTCTAAGTTCTTTCTTGTGAGTATCGTTCATGCTTGTGTTCTCTAGAACTTGCCAATTGTCTTGTTTGAGGCTACATTGAGTGTGAAATCTTTGAAAATGATATGAGGCCATCTTTGATTTGAATAGTCACTTAGCCAAATCTTCCATACCAAATGAAATTTTTCCGTAGTTAGCCCTTTTGAGCCTAATGACCTATTTTTCTTGGCAACCTACAAATTTAGCCTAATTATCCATTTTGTGAGCCTAATTTTTCCTATTAGCTAGTGGAGCTTGAATATGGATAGTGAGGTTGAGTTGTGCGTTAATGTGAATTTGGTTGATGAGTTGGTGTGAAAGTGAAAGAGTGAAAAAGAGAAAAAGATGAGTTGAAAAAAAAATTGTACGAGAAAAGATTGAGTTGGTTTGTGAAAAGAAAAAAATTGTGAGAAAACTCTCTTGTGTACAAGAATTTGGTAGAGTTACAAGTTCAAAAGAAGTGTTTGATGGTTAATGGTGAGAATGTGCTTGAAAAATGAGAACTAGCAAATTGTTGGAGTTTAGAAATTAGAGTTGCAACTTGATCACTTGCAACTTTGTCTTGAGAATTTTAGATGTGTCTATGCGTCTTTATTTCTCGCTCCACTAGTTTACGAGTCACTTTTTCCCAAAATTCCCCACCTTAACCAAAGAGCCCAACATTACAACCAAATGCAAAGTCCTCATTGATTCTTTGATTGATCACTTAGAAAGTACTGGAGAATTTAGAATTTTGGCAAGCCTATGGTAGTGCATTTGTGTGAATCGAGTGTTGAGAGTAAACATTCATTGATACACTTTTGAGTGATGAGTGAAACACTTACTTGAAAGGAAAATTGTGAATTGAGAACTTGATGTTGCATTGATTTGAACATGACTTGTGAACTTGCTAGTTGATTTTTGGTACTTAAGAGCTTGATTTGATTGAAGGAATTTGACAATTGCTATTTATTCTTTTTGACACTCATTTCTCGCAATCCTCCCACTTGTTTATCTTTTTCGTTGCTCGGGGACGAGCAACACTTTAAGTTTGGGGGGGTGATTAGTGTGATTTTTGCTCGAAATTTGTGCATTTAATTTGCTAATTTTATTGAATTTCTTGCAGTTATTTACATTAATTTGACCATTTGTGCTTAATTATCGAGAAAGACATTTTTGTTATTTTTGCAGGAAATTGAATATTTTTTAGAAGAAAATACGAGCCTATAATTTTGTGAGGTCGAGCGAGGAGAAAAGTCGAGAAGAAAACGAGAATATTGTAGGAGAAAAGAGGAATTGGGCCGAGATGATTTTAATTAGTAAAAGAAGGCCCAAGGTGTTGGCCCATTTGGAGAAAAAGGAAAAAAGCCCAAGATTCGGCCCAATTAATGAAAAGCGGAGGCATTACAGGCTACTCGACCGAGCCACTTGGTCGAGTAGACCAACTCGATCGAGTAGCCTGGGAAAAGTCGGCAGCGATTTTAAAAAGCGCACTCGACTGAGTTCTTGGGTCGAGTCGAGTGACTCGTGCGAGTCATGGTCGGTGTTAACAGAAGACTCGGAAGGATTTTGCCTTACTCGACCGAGCCGCTTGCTCGAGTCAAGCTACTCGGTCGAGTACCCTTTGGCGAGAAAGTGAAAAACGACTTTTGAAGTCGCACTCGACCGAGCCACTCGGTCGAGTGGATCAACTCGGTAAGAGTTGCCTGCGTTTTTTTGGGAAAATTCGAAATTTTATTATTTTTGAGGGGCTCCTTTGCAATTTCGTCTCAAGCCTTCTTCCCCTACTATTTATACCCACATTTTCAGATTTTTAGGGTATGCAACACAAACACACACACTTCACCATGGAAACACCCTCTCACACAAATTTTCTCATCAATTAGATTAGCCCTAGCTTTAGATTTTCAATTTTCATAGAATTAGCTTTCAATTTCAAGTAAGAGTGAAGAATTGGTTGAAGTTTCATACATTTGTAAACCCAAGAGGTGATTTCTTTCCTTTTTATTGCAATTTTATTTCTATTTAGCTATGGGTTTATTATTGTGTTCTTGTTTAGCTATGGTTTTTCATTTTGAAACCATGAGCTAATTGTTTTGATGCTTGGGATGTTTGATACCATGTGAAATCTTAAGTAGGAATTGCTCTTTGTCTATTCTATGTTGATATTTGGATTTTGCTTCTATTGATGGATTTGTATTGAGCTTTGATTGTTGATCTCTTGTAGCTTGTTTTTCGATGCATGTTTAGCGTAGACGAGAGTTACATGAGCATGTTTAGATGAATGAGTGTGAGATTGATGATTAAATGCGTTTATTTTACGTTTGATTCGTCGAGAGAGAATTAATCGTAGAGAACCCCATCAATAGACACTAATTGCTTGAATAGTCGTTTAGGTAATTGGTGAGGTCCCCTAGTAAGTCCAAATTGACGCATAGAATCGGCTTGACAATCCTACTTAAGTTTCACTAGGTTGAAAATTTCCTAAGCATCTCTCTCCCCCTTGCACTTCGTCGTTTCGAAGTTAGTTAGATTTCGTTTCTTGTTTGTTAGTTTGCTCGCTTTTAATTCACTTGTTTAGTAGCGTAATCAAACCAGAAAACTTTTATTAGTACCTTCATGTCAATTTTGAAATTACTTCGTAAGAACACTTCCCACCTCCTGTGGGTTCGATAATTTTAACTTGGTCCATAGCCTTAATACAACGAACTCGTTCACTTGCGAGTGGTTCAATTTGTGCTTAAACGAAATTGGCTAACAAGTTTTTGGGGTTTCGTCGTATTTATCTGTTATGAAATATTGTGTGATATGATATTCCTTCATGTTTGTTTCGATGCTACATGTGTAAATGCACCCAATTCTAAGAATTATATGTGGCTATTTATAGCTATTCTTTTGTTTTTGCTCGATATTTCTTGTTGAAATTTTATGGTTTTGGTGCTAGTAGTATTGTTATTATTAACTTTTTGGGTGGAGTAAATCTGCTAAACTAAGATGGGATTCCTGGATTGAGAATGTGTTTTTGGATTAGATTAAGATAAAATTTAGTAGCTAGACTTTGTCATTTGGCATCACCACTTTGTAGCAACTTCACAGTTTCAAGAATGGAACAATCTTTTACTTTTCTTGCATTAGACTCCACCTGGAATCTGTTGCACCTTCTGCAATGTCTAATTTAGTTATTTAGTTTCTTTTACTTTTTTACTTTTCTAGTTTCAAAACCAACAATGATGAGTTTTATATCTTGTCATTGTCATTCTAATATTTATTATTGCTGGTTAAGATGCTCCACGAAAATTAGGATATTAGTACAAAGTTATTTCTAAAGTACCTCCGGTCTCTGTTGGTAGCCAATTTCATAGTTTAAAAGTAATTACCAATATTTGAATTTGATGTGTTTGAATAAGTTTAATATCAATTAGAGTCTATTTTTTTTTATGTTTGCATGTTCAATAAAATCTTACAAACATGAGTTTTTTTTTGCTATTTCTTCAACTTAGTAAGCTCATTATTTGTTGAATATGCAGAATCTATATGCTTTTGGCACCCTAAAATATCAAGGGATGACTTTTAGAGCTTGAAAATGTACAAATTTATTGTTCTTTGTCAATGAAATACAATTATTGAGTGAAAAATATACACTATCTAGGCTATAGTTTGCCTTTGCTAGTACAATTAGACCTTTTTTTTTTGCATGTGTGTATATGCGTTTCATGATTCACCAAACTTTCATAATCATAACCTTTTCTTTTTTCATTTTACATAACAGATGATAGAGGTATTGGTGTTATACTGAATGATTCCGAGAGAGAGAGAGAGAGAGTAATGGGGCCGATAGTGAATGATTCAGAGAGAGTAGTGTTGGGTGGAGAAAATTGAGATTCTCGACGGCTCAAACTCTTTCGTTCCTTTCCCGGTCACATCAATGGTAGCGTGTCCGTAGCACCATAGAAATTCATCCATAGGTTTACATTGTTTTGGAAGCAAGTCAGGTTTGTTTCTCTAACCTAGTGAGAATTGTGAACTGTTATATAAGTTGATTAGGCAAATTAATTTGTCCATTCAGTGATATATATGTGACTGTAATCATATTGAACTCTATTGTGCAATAACTCATATGAGTCTGAAATTTGTTTCTAATGCCTCTTTAGTCTAAACACCTTAATATCCACACAATAGTTGTTAATTGTGCAATACCATGCTGGAACAGCCACTGAGCTGCTCACTTCCATGCTCTGTTCCACCTCTTATTCACAGATAGAGAATTGAAGGTAATCTAACTTAATATTTCAATCCAATGCCCTATGGTGCTAGATGCTTATAATTCTTACATTTATTTGTGGAATTAGAAATATTAATGTCTTGACGTTAATTGTTATAATGAGTTAAACTGTAAGTTTATGGGAAACATAACACACTTAGAAAATGTAGGGTGATGTTGGTTTTAATTGATTCTCTGTCTTAATTCTGATATTAATTACTTCCCTATTTTATTGAGTAGAGAAATATTTCTATTAGTAGGCATTTAACTAGATTATTGAGTTGTGTGTTCCATTTTCTTATTTCAGATTTATAGACGCGTGGAATTTTGGAAGGAAACAATAATGTTAGAGAATATAGAGTAGTATGCACGGAAAATGATACAGCAAAAGCATATGGCTTTAATGAAAATGCCCAAAATGTGTTTTAATCTTTTTATGATAATGACTTGTAAAAATTAATTTTGTTCACTAAAATTAAGCGAAATGAAATTGAATAAACTCAGAAACAAGTAATTTTTTTTCTCTTTTGAGTTTCAGGCCACTGTTTATAAAATATTATCAGGAAAGTATGTTACTTTTCTTGTAAATTTTGGAAGTGAGCAAGTCAAAGCGGAACAGAGCATCAAAAAGAGAGCAACACGGTGACTCTTCCAGCATAGTGTTTGATTATAAGTGCTTCAACGAGAAAAAAAATAGCAGCATAAGTATCCTGACTTGTGGGTGAGCATAAAATGGCATTGTCGTAGAATTTAACATTGGTATGAGATTTCTGATTAAAGAGTGTTTAGTCTATGGTTGAATAGATATTAGCAAGTTAAAAGTGTTTTTGTGGTTGGTGGATCAATGTAAATGCTGAGTAATCTTTAGGAAGATAAAATAGAAAATTGATTTAATGATTTAGACCAAGTAGTTAGTATTACTCAATATAAGAACAAGAGAAATCCAATAAGGAGATCAAAATTAGATTTCATGTCCTATTACATTTGTTAGAATGCCACATATCATGAAGCTAACTGGTAAATGTCGTGACATATTATGAAGTAAATAATAGCTTCTGCTAGGTATGGAGCGCAGAAAAATTAAACGAGTCCTCAAGCAAAAGAAAATCCTCCAGTTAATATGAAACAATCCTAATAGCAATAACAAGTGTGTGAGAGGATACTAATTCTTACAACTTATGAAAATCCATAGGACATTTTTTACAAGCTTGATTTACACTCATATGACTGCCATTTTTAATAATTGAACCCTTCATACTAATTGTTCTTTAGTCAATGTTTATTTGTTTCATCTTATAACAACATAGACGAACACAAAAGTAATCTTATTTCTCGACCAACAATACAAGAAAAAGTACTTATGTTAATCTTGATGTTCATTAATCGACATACCCATAGGAATATTGTCTTTAGTTAATCTTGTTTCTTTTGTTTCCTTGTTGGATACAAGCATACAGTATGTAAGTCATTTAAATGCTTCAGAACTTATGTAATTTCCTTGTGTCCTTGGGTTGTGAGTATACCTGCAGGTTGAATATCATAAAAATGTTCCTCTCCAAGAACAGTTGAAGAAATTATAGAAGCCCTTGTAAGGTGACAATAGATATCTGTTTTCACCTAGTTAAGTTCCAATTTACAGTTTCTGATCTCGTCTTTCCATCTTCATGGTTTGTAAGAAAAGGAGGGTGCCGAGAAGAAGGATGATTGGATCTCTTCCACCATTCAGTCATTAAAGGCAGCTTTCCCCACGAGCCTTAAAATTTCTCTGAGATTGGTATGCACAAAATCTCAGAAGTCAATTGTGTAAAAAAAGAAGTGGCAGAAGTTAAACAAATGGAGAGAATATGTAACATTTATGCACATCGTCTCCTGCAGATTAGAGAATGGGGGTTGCAGGGCATCGATAAAAGCCTTGTTAATGAATTCAGAATGGTTTGTCATGTGATGCAAGGAGAAATTAGTAAGGATTTTGTCGAGGTATCATTCCAATAAACCAACTCTTTGGTATTCAGATTCATAAATAGCAGCAACAACATCTAAATAAGTGTATTCTAAATTCAGGGATGCAGAGCTATACTGTTTGACAAGGATAAAATCCAAAGGTTGCATCGTCATCATTTTTGCCATATTTCTAGTCTAGTAGAAAGAAGCAAGTATAAAAAACTTTAATTTGACTTATTTTGTTTCCATCATTCTTGTGAATTTGCAGTGGGAGCCCTCTAAGTTAGAGTCCATCAATGGGGAAATGGTGGAGCGTTTATTCTTGGTAAAATGAATGACATTGTTCTCCGTTTTCTCTTTTTTAGTGTAGTATGTGATGGCATACTGAGGACACAAATTTACTGAAATGTTATCTTGCAATTTATTAGTGTCTTCTCACTTCATTCTAGCTTTTACGCCCAATCAGGGTCACAAATATGCATATTAATCTGAAGATTAGAAATCTATATATTTGCTACAAATGAATGCTTGATATTGCTATTTATATCAAAATTGCAGGCCCTCTTAATGCAGATGCCACATTGGCAGTGAATCAAGTTTATACTAATGTTCAACCAAGCAGAAGGTATTTTAATAATCTGTCCTATGCCTTCCAACTTTATTATCAGAGTTTTCCTTTGTAATTAGGCATTAATGCCTAAAGTACTGCATTTATTTCTCTTTACTTGTTTCACATGCCTGGGGTTTCGTCGTATTTCTCTGTTATGAAATATTTTGTGATATGATATTCCTTCATGTTTGTTTCGATGCTACATGTGTAAATGCACCCAATTCTAAGAATTATATGTGGTTATTTATAGCTATTCTTTTGTTTTTGCTCGATATTTCTTGTTGAAATTTTATGGTTTTGGTGCTAGTAGTATTGTTATTATTAACTTTTTGGGTGGAGTAAATCTGCTAAACTAAGATGGGATTCCTAGATTGAGAATGTGTTTTTGGATTAGATTAAGATAAAATTTAGTAGCTAGACTTTGTCATTTGGCATCACCACTTTGTAGCAACTTCACAGTTTTAAGAATGGAACAATCTTTTACTTTTCTTGCATTAGACTCCACCTGGAATCTGTTGCACCTTCTGCAATGTCTAATTTAGTTATTTAGTTTCTTTTACTTTTTTACTTTACTAGTTTCAAAACCAACAATGATGAGTTTTATATCTTGTCATTGTCATTCTAATATTTATTATTGCTGGTTAAGATGCTCCACGAAAATTAGGATATTAGTACAAAGTTATTTCTAAAGTACCTCCGGTCTCTGTTGGTAGCCAATTTCATAGTTTAAAAGTAATTACCAATATTTGAATTTGATGTGTTTGAATAAGTTTAATCTCAATTAGAGTCTATTTTTTTTTTTATGTTTGCATGTTCAATAAAATCTTACAAACATGAATTTTTTTTTGCTATTTCTTCAACTTAGTAAGCTCATCATTTGTTGAATATGCAGAATCTATATGCTTTTGGCACCCTAAAATATCAAGGGATGACTTTTAGAGCTTGAAAATGTACAAATTTATTGTTCTTGTAAATGAAATACAATTATTGAGTGAAAAATATACACTATCTAGGCTATAGTTTGCCTTTGCTAGTACAATTAGACCTTTTTTTTTGTATGTGTGTCTATGCGTTTCATGATTCACCAAACTTTCATAATCATAACCTTTTCTTTTTTCATTTTACATAACAGATGATAAAGGTATTGGTGTTATACTGAATGATTCCGAGAGAGAGAGAGAGAGAGTAATTGGGCCGATAGTGAACGATTCAGAGAGAGTAGTGTTGGGTGGAGAAAATTGAGATTCTCGACGGCTCAAACTCTTTCGTTCCTTTCCCGGTCACATCAATGGTAGCGTGTCCGTAGCACCTTAGAAATTCATCCATAGGTTTACATTGTTTTGGAAGCAAGTCAGGTTTGTTTCTCTAACCTAGTGAGAATTGTGAACTGTTATATAAGTTGATTAGGCAAATTAATTTGTCCATTCAGTGATATATATGTGACTGTAATCATATTGAACTCTATTGTGCAATAACTCATATGAGTCTGAAATTTGTTTCTAATGTCTCTTTAGTCTAAACACCTTAATATCCACACAATAGTTGTTAATTGTGCAATACCATGCTGGAACAGCCACTGAGCTACTCACTTCCATGCTCTGTTCCACCTCTTATTCACAGATAGAGAATTGAAGGTAATCTAACTTAATATTTCAATCCAATGCCCTATGGTGCTAGATGCTTATAATTCTTACATTTATTTGTGGAATTAGAAATATTAATGTCTTGACGTTAATTGTTATAATGAGTTAAACTGTAAGTTTATGGGAAACATAACACACTTAGATAATGTAGGGTGATGTTGGTTTTAATTGATTCTCTGTCTTAATTCTGATATTAATTACTTCCCTATTTTATTGAGTAGAGAAATATTTCTATTAGTAGGCATTTAACTAGATTATTGAGTTGTGTGTTCCATTTTCTTATTTCAGATTTATAGACGCGTGGAATTTTGGAAGGAAACAATAATGTTAGAGAATAGAGAGTAGTATGCACGAAAAATGGTACAGCAAAAGCATATGGCTTTAATGAAAATGCCCAAAATGTGGTTTAATCTTTTTATGATAATATCTTGTAAAAATTGATTTTGTTCACTAAAATTAAGCGAAATGAAATTGAATAAACTCAGAAACAAGTAATTTTTTTTTCTCTTTTGAGTTTCAGGCCACTATTTATAAAATATTATCAGGAAAGTATGTTACTTTTCTTGTAAATTTTGGAAGTGAGCAAGTCAAAGAGGAACAGAGCATCAAAAAGAGAGCAACATGGTGACTCTTCCAGCATAGTGTTTGATTATAAGTGCTTCAACGAGAAAAAAAATAGCAGCATAAGTATCTTGACTTGTGGGTGAGCATAAAATGGCATTGTCGTAGAATTTAACATTGGTATGAGATTTCTGATTATAGAGTGTTTAGTCTATGGTTGAATAGATATTAGCAAGTTAAAAGTGTTTTTGTGGTTGGTGGATCAATGTAAATGCTGAGTAATCTTTAGGAAGATAAAATAGAAAATTGATTTAATGATTTAGACCAAGTAGTTAATATTACTCAATATAAGAACAAGAGAAATCCAATAAGGAGATCAAAATTAGATTTCATGTCCATTTACATTTGTTAGAATGCCACATATCATGAAGCTAACTGGTAAATGTCGTGACATATTATGAAGTAAATAATAGCTTCTGCTAGGTATGGAGCGCAGAAAAATTAAACGAGTCCTCAAGCAAAAGAAAATCCTCCAGTTAATATGAAACAATCCTAATAGCAATAACAAGTGTGTGAGAGGATACTAATTCTTACAACTTATGAAAATCCATCGGACATTTTTTACAAGCTTGATTTACACTCATATGACTGCCATTTTTAATAATTGAACCCTTCACACTAATTGTTCTTTAGTCAATGTTTATTTGTTTCATCATATAACAGCATAGACGAACACAAAAGTAGTCTTATTTCTTGACCAACACTACAAGAAAAAGTACTTATGTTAATCTTGATGTTCATTAATCGACATACCCATAGGAATATTATCTTTAGTTAATCTTGTTTCTTTTGTTTCCTTGTTGGATACAAGCATACAGTATGTAAGTCATTTAAATGCTTCAGAACTTATGTAATTTCCTTGTGTCCTTGGGTTGTGAGTATACCTGCAGGTTGAATATCATAAAAATGTTCCTCTCCAAGAACAGTTGAAGAAATTATAGAAGCCCTTGCAAGGTGACAATAGATATCTGTTTTCACCTAGTTAAGTTCCAATTTACAGTTTCTGATCTCGTCTTTCCATCTTCATGGTTTGTAAGAAAAGGAGGGTGCCGAGAAGAAGGATGATTAGATCTCTTCCACCATTCAGTCATTAAAGGCAGCTTTCCCCACGAGCCTTAAAATTTCTCTGAGATTGGCATGCACAAAATCTCAGAAGTCAATTGTGTAAAAAAAGAAGTGGCAGAAGTTAAACAAATGGAGAGAATATGTAACATTTATGCACATCGTCTCCTGCAGATTAGAGAATGGGGGTTGCAGGGCATCGATAAATGCCTTGTTAATGAATTCAGAATGGTTTGTCATGTGATGCAAGGAGAAATTAGTAAGGATTTTGTCGAGGTATCATTCCAATAAACCAACTCTTTGGTATTCAGATTCATAAATAGCAGCAACAACATCTAAATAAGTGTATTCTAAATTCAGGGATGCAGAGCTATACTGTTTGACAAGGATAAAATCCAAAGGTTGCATCGTCATCATTTTTGCCATATTTCTAGTCTAGTAGAAAGAAGCAAGTATAAAAAACTTTAATTTGACTTATTATGTTTCCATCATTCTTGTGAATTTGCAGTGGGAGCCCTCTAAGTTAGAGTCCATCAATGGGGAAATGGTGGAGCGTTTATTCTTGGTAAAATGAATGACATTGTTCTCCGTTTTCTCCTTTTTAGTGTAGTATGTGATGGCATACTGAGGACACAAATTTACTGAAATGTTATCTTGCAATTTATTAGTGTCTTCTCACTTCATTCTAGCTTTTACGCCCAATCAGGGTCACAAATATGCATATTAATCTGAAGATTAGAAATCTATATATTTGCTACAAATGAATGCTTGATATTGCTATTTATATCAAAATTGCAGGCCCTCTTAATGCAGATGCCACATTGGCAGTGAATCAAGTTTATACTAATGTTCAACCAAGCAGAAGGTATTTTAATAATCTGTCCTATGCCTTCCAACTTTATTATCAGAGTTTTCCTTTGTAATTAGGCATTAATGCCTAAAGTACTGCATTTATTTCTCTTTACTTGTTTCACATGCCTGGGGTTTCGTCGTATTTCTCTGTTATGAAATATTGTGTGATATGATATTCCTTCATGTTTGTTTCGATGCTACATGTGTAAATGCACCCAATTCTAAGAATTATATGTGGCTATTTATAGCTATTCTTTTGTTTTTGCTCGATATTTCTTGTTGAAATTTTATGGTTTTGGTGCTAGTAGTATTGTTATTATTAACTTTTTGGGTGGAGTAAATCTGCTAAACTAAGATGGGATTCCTGGATTGAGAATGTGTTTTTGGATTAGATTAAGATAAAATTTAGTAGCTAGACTTTGTCATTTGGCATCACCACTTTGTAGCAACTTCACAGTTTCAAGAATGGAACAATCTTTTACTTTTCTTGCATTAGACTCCACCTGGAATCTGTTGCACCTTCTGCAATGTCTAATTTAGTTATTTAGTTTCTTTTACTTTTTTACTTTTCTAGTTTCAAAACCAACAATGATGAGTTTTATATCTTGTCATTGTCATTCTAATATTTATTATTGCTGGTTAAGATGCTCCACGAAAATTAGGATATTAGTACAAAGTTATTTCTAAAGTACCTCCGGTCTCTGTTGGTAGCCAATTTCATAGTTTAAAAGTAATTACCAATATTTGAATTTGATGTGTTTGAATAAGTTTAATCTCAATTAGAGTCTATTTTTTTTTTATGTTTACATGTTCAATAAAATCTTACACACATGAGTTTTTTTTTGCTATTTCTTCAACTTAGTAAGCTCGTCATTTGTTGAATATGCAGAATCTATATGCTTTTGGCACCCTAAAATATCAAGGGATGACTTTTAGAGCTTGAAAATGTACAAATTTATTGTTCTTTGTCAATGAAATACAATTATTGAGTGAAAAATATACACTATCTAGGCTATAGTTTGCCTTTGCTAGTACAATTAGACCTTTTTTTTGCATGTGTGTATATGCGTTTCATGATTCACCAAACTTTCATAATCATAACCTTTTCTTTTTTCATTTTACATAACAGATGATAGAGGTATTGGTGTTATACTTTTTGTGAAGCTGCCCGTGAATAATTTTGTAATTTTGAGAATGTTAATGGTATTGTTCTATACATTTAAATAAATAAAAAATATGAGTTTAAATTACAAATCTTCCTATACCACTACAAAAATTGCATTGTTTTACGACGGGAGTAACAACGGAAAATCCGTCGCAAAATACATTTTGCGACGGATTTTACGATGGCCACGTGGCCGTAGTCAAAACCGCCGTAGCAAATATTTACGACGGCCTTTTTCGTCGTAAAACCGACCCGTTCACAATCAGATCCGTCGCCAAAATTTACGACAGACACGTGCCCGTCATAAAAATGCCCGAATTTTCGGTTTTTAATTTCACTGGAAATTATTTATGACGAACACGTGTCCGTCGCAACATATGTGTTTATGATGGACACGTATCCGTCGCAAAATACAAACCTGGAAGAAAAAAAATGGTTCGTGTGGTTCGAACCCGGACCCTCCGCACGCTCGGGGCAGGACCGAAACTCTGGCCCAGTTATATGTTCCGGGCCAACTTTTATATTAGCCCTCTTGGGACGCATCCAAGGGAAATCGAACCCGCGACCGCTCTTGTATGTAGAGGGGGTGCGCGCCGTTAGGACACTTGCTTCTATTGTTCATTTTCTTGCAATTAATTGTATATGTATCCAAATTGAATCATTCTTTTTTTATAATTCATCAAATTAATTCTTTTTCGTTTCTAACTTGTTTTAATAAATGTTGTAACTAATTAAATTTTTTTTGTTTTGTAAATTTATTTAATTCGAAAAACGCATAGTTAATATTATAATCCATTCATTTATACGTAATTAATTGTATACGTATTCAAATTGACTTTTTTTTTATAATTCAACAAATTAATTCATTTTCGTTTCTAACTTATTTTTTAATAAATATTTAGAACTTAATACAAATTTTTTTATTTTGTAAATTTATTTAATTCGAAAAACGCGTAATTAATATTATAATCCATTCATACGTAATTAATTGTATACGTATCCAAATTAACACATTTTTTATAATTCATCAAATTAATTTATTTTCATTTCTAACTTTTTTTTAATAAATGTTGTTACTAAATATTATTTTTTTGTTTTGTAAATTTATTTAATATTATAATCTATTTATTTGTACGTAATTAATTGTATACGTGTCCAATTTGATTCATTTTTTATAATTCATCAAATTAATTCTTTTTAGTTTTTAACTTGTTTTAATAAATGTTGTAATCAATTATATTTTTTTTTTATTTTGTAAATTTATTTAATTCAACAATGTAAATTTCTAATTGGTTTGTTTTTAAACTAAAATATGTAATTTATTCATGTAATAAAAATATAAAATTAGCAAAAAAATATAATAAAAGTAATGTTGAATAAAAAAATTCAATACATGATATAAAAAAAAATCCTAATCATCGGATAGGAAATCGGAATCATCCCTGCATCATCCTCCTCATCCAGCCTTTGGAGCCCCAACGACAGTGGCGGAATCTCAGGCTGCACCGGGTCCGGTGGTGGTGGTACTGCTGCCCTTAATGTGGAGGAGAGTAGTCTCCACCACTTGGTCATCTCTGCCCTATCCCTCCGTTGTGGCTCCTCCTCCGTTGCTCGTCGCCTCCTCTTGTACTCTAGTTGCACCTGTCGCTCTGCCTCTCGCTGCTGGAGGAGCTTCATCTCCTTGACGACAGTCGAAAATTATCTCTCGAGCTCACTGGGATTAAAGTCGATGGAGGACTAGGAGGAGGATGAGCCGGATCCACGAGATCAGCGTAAGTTTTTTCAAAAACCCCTTTTTAGCCTTGACCTTCTTAAAGTAGAGCTCATTTTGAATGTCTACAGAAGGTTGTGAGGGGGTGGGGCATAGAGGCCGACCCTTCCATCCCTTCCGGAGGCTGAGACTGGGAGGCAAGTTCATCGCGCATCCTTCCCTGCAAATTAACAATAATTTTAACTAATAAATGAACCCTAAAATTTATAAAATAATACTCTAATTAAAATTAAAAATAATACCTACGTGAATCTTAGTGGTGCGGTCGTAGGTGAAACTTCCAGTCTCCTCATCCAGCGGGTGGGCAAGCTGCAGTCTCACAAAATGAGAGGGCTCACGTCCATTCTCCCACTCCTACAAATAAATATTTAGTAATTAATATTACCAGAAATTCATAAAAATTATTTAAAATATAAAATTGGCCACTTACAAATTGCAACCCTTGCTCATAAATGGATCGAGAACCGACCTGATGTCGCGCGATCCCTTCTCCATCAGGGTCGCTAAGGCAATTTGCCTTATTCTTCTGCGACTTCTCCTTGAATTCGTCGTTGTTCCAATAGTCAAGAAATTGGAGCCAAATCTCTAGGCCCCTATTGTTCGTCCCCATATTTGTCGGGGTCCCATTCTTGATGTATTCTGGCCGAAAGTTATACATCATATCTCTGTATCGTTCGGCCCCCTTCCCACAAAAATTCTTCTACATCTGGGACTCGTGCTCCGGTGCCCAGACGCAGAATTTGTGCAATTATATAAAAATATAAATATCAATTTATTTATATAATTTATATTAATAAATACTCTCTCCATGCCGGCATAAGTTTCTTATTTCTTTTTATTATGTTTTGTTTAAGAAAGTATATTGTTTATTAATATATGGTGGGTCATATATTAACTTTTTTGTAAAGTTATTGAGAGTTGTGAAAAAGTAAAGAGTATTTGTTTAAGAAAGTATTTGTTTATTAATATATGGAGTATTGCTTTTTGCTTTTTATAGAATATGTAACTTATAGTGGGACATCCAAAAAAGAAAAGTAGGAAACTTATAGTGGGACTGAGGGAATAATAAATAAACTTAATAAATTAAATAAATTATACCTTAAACTCCTCAAAATACTCTAGCTTATTCCCTTCAGATACCGCTGACCAACTGTAACCGGTGGGCTCGAATCCACCCTTCAAGATGGACTGGGTTACTTGTATAGTAACCTCATGTCTCGGAATCCGTAACATTAAAATTTCAAAGTTAATAAAATAATTAAATTTTAATAAAAAATCGAATATAAAATATTAAAGCTTACGATGTCCTACGGGGCTCAACAGGAATCCGTACCCACCTAGTGAGATACTAGCGGGAGGTAGATGAGGCCTCACCCGCCTGGGGTGCGGACAAAGATCCCTTAGGCGGCTCAATTGGAGCTACCACGAGTCTAAGAGATCCCGCTCGTCTTCTCCCTCTTCCCTGACACCTCTCCTGGCTTCCACTACCTCCAACCCCTCCAGCGGATCCACTGCCTTGTCCACTCATAAAAAATATTCAATATATAACAACAACCAATATTTATATATAAAAATCTAAAAAACTAACATGTCACATCTAAACATACTCATATCTAAACAAAAATCTAAACATTTAACATGTCACATCCATAATCATATCTAAACAAAAATCTAAATAATTAACAGGTTTTATACATACTCATATAAAAAAAAATCTAAACAATTAACATGTTTTATACATACTAATATCTAAACAAAAATGTAAACAATAACATGTTTTATGCATAACCATATCTAAACAAAAATCTAAACAATTAGCATGTTTTATGCATACTCATATCTAAACAAAAATCTAAACAATTAAACATGTTTTATACATACTCATATCCAAACAAAATCGAAACAATTAACATACATACTAATATCTAAACAAAAATCTAAACAATTAACATGTCACATACATACACATATCTAAATAAAAATCTAAACAATTAACATATTTTATATATATATTCATATCTAAATAAAAATCTAAACAATTAACATGTTTTATATATACTCATATCCAAACAAAAATCTAAACAATTAACATGTCACATATATACTCATATCTAAATAAAAATCTAAACAATTAATTTTTTTTTTTGTACATCCTCATATCTTACCAAAATCTAAACAATTAACATGTTTTATACATACTCATATCTAAACAAAAATCTAAACAATTAACATGTTTTATACATACTCTTATCTAAACAAAAATCTAAACAATTAACATGTTTTATACATACTCTTATCTAAACAAAAATCTAAACAATTAACATGTCACATACATACTCATATCCAAACAAAAGTCTAAACAACTAACATGTCACATCTAAACATACTCATATCTAAACTATTAACAGATTTTATACATACTCATATCAAAACAAAAATCTAAACAATTAACATGTCAAATACATACCCATCTCTAAAAAAAAATTAAAGACTAATTAACATATTTTAAAATGAAATTCAAATGGTAAAAAATAGAAAAACTTATGATTAAAGGGTAGAGATCGACGAAAAAAGGACTATGGTCAGGATGAAATTGGCTCTTCAGAGTTCGCTGGACGTCGCCCTACTTCTTTCTTTCTTTTTCATTTTTTCTCGGTTTTTGCTAGGGTGAGGAATGAGCTCGCCGAGAAAAAAATTGCGACGGATAGGAACCTGTAGCAAATTTTGCCGCCTTGACGCCCCAAACAACGTCGTATTTGACGATTTACATTGGAAAAATCCGTCATAAATATTAAATTTAAAATTTACGATGGGCAAGCCCATCGTAAACCAGTTACCGGCAATAAATATGCACCGGTTAGCGAAAGATCACGGTCAAAATGCTTGCCCATCGCAAAATAAAAAGTTAAAATTTACGACAGACTCTTCGTTGTAAACTTGTCGGCCACAATAAGTTTGCATCGATTCCGAATGGTCTCGGTCAAACGGTTGGATTTTTACGACGGTTTCGCTCGTCGTAAAATACAATTTGAAAATTTACGACGGTTGTTCCGTCGTAAATTATGGCAGCATATACGAAGGGCAAGGGCCACGTGTTTTACGATGGCCAAACCCGTTGTAACTTCACGACATTTACGACGGTCTTGTACTATCCGTAAATTCTAAGCTTTGACGAGCTTTGGTTAATATCCGTCACAGATCCGTCGTAAAACACCATCTTTTGTTGGAAATCCGCGCAATTTTTGTAGCGTACAACACTTCTTGAATAATAAAGGTCAATGACGAAAGATGCACCACTTCAGAGTTCTACCTGACTGTGAAAAGGGAAGAGAAAATGGAAATCAAGACGGGCTTTCAAGGAATATAATTATGCCAAAAAACCTAAACTCACACATAAGCCTAACAAACCCCCTTCTTTTTTGTTTTTGTTTTTTTAAGCTAAAACAATAGGATCCTAAGTATTGCATTTTCAACCAAAAACATTGTTATGAACGAAATAAACAATAGCAAATAAAACTTAGACTAATGTAACTACCTACAATAAATCAAGATTATAATCTAATGACTAATGCCCGTATTGTCACTATAAGATTTGTCCTAAAACCATGGAGAAAATAGTTTTTTGGTACCGTAGGTTGTCTAGTATTAAATTTTGGTCCCAAAAAATTAATTTTTTTAATATTGGTCCCATAACTTTGGTCCCAAATGCGAGAGTTAAAATGTAGTATTTAAATGAATAGAGTAGTTTTGTGAATGGTGAATGATGAATAAAATAGTATTTAAATGAATAAAGTAGTTGAATAGTAGGGTGAAGTTTAAAAAAGTTAATGCACTTTATTTCTATTTTGGAAATGAGAAAACAAAATTAGGATGAACCTTTTTGGCAAATGAAAAAACAAAAATGGGACGGAGGGAGTAGATGATTTTAATTTTCATGATATTAACCAGAAATGCCATTGTATTACAATGATTATTTCAGAGCATAATATGAAATTAAGATTGGAACAATTCTCATGCTCGTCGTTGATATTTAGAGAATATAATTTTATCTTACAGAATCTGCATATATGATTAATTATTTAGTGTTTGATATATGTATATACACACACACACACACAAAGTGAGAAAAGAAAAACAATTAATGAATATGAAAAAAAAAAATTTGGTCTCTAACTTGTCTGGTGCCCAATTTTGGTCAATTTTTTTGGGGGTTTAATTTTAAGATACAATGTAGAGGGAAAAATATCTAAAACTCTCACCAAAATATTGTATTAGCATATAATACAAAATGACTATTAAATAGACTAAAATACCCATTTCTAAAATTATCAACCAAAAAGAGGTCAACCCACCCCCTCATAAAGAAGGCGTGAATACTGCTATCAAATTGGGAAATGGAATAAATGAAAATTTCAATTCTGCATGATCAACTCCCTTATCTCACGCATCAGAAAGCAGATCATCTCGAGAAATAATCAACCTACAATACAACCGAGAAATAGATAAATCAATATCACCGACTGAAAAATTCCCATCATCGAAAAAGAAGAAATCAAATGTGTGAGCGTAAATATGTCCAGATTTTGTGTTAAATGTTTCAAAGAACTCAATTTTTAATCAAGTATAAACATTCACAGAAAAATCTTAACAATTTCTTTTTCAAAATAATTAGGACAACAATGCGATGGATACATGTTCAGATATTCACAAGAGAAACATATTGTACAAGAGTGAAATGAACATTTCACATGTGCAACAATAATTAAATTCAAAGATGACAGTAAGACTACAAACTTTCAAGTAAGAACAATATACATAATTAATACATTTACAATATGAAAAAAATGAATGTGCTTGGATGTTGGGGTTTTTGAACTTTTGAAATTAAAGTAGCAACTCACGTGTATATTTTTAATGTGTGTAATATTGCACATGTACAACATTGTATACATTGGAAAAAAAAATTCCAAGTGCAATTTTTGTTAGTGGAAAATAGTACATTTGGAGAAAATTTTCAATTGATAAAAAAATACATCACTAAAAGAAAACACGCTTGGACAACTATAGAAATTAGGAATAATGCACATGTGAAACATGTCAATATTTAAAAAAAAAAAGTATCATAATATGCATTTTTATTGAAAAAGATAATGCACATGAACCTATTTTATTTAAAAAAGAAAATGCACATGATCAAAGATTAAATACTTATAAAAACTCCACATAGTGTACAAAATGTACATTCATATAAAAACCGAATGATGTAGAACCACTAACAAAAATAACTTACTCTCACCATTGAAATTCACATTGAAAATAATTCGATCATCCATGAAAACTGCTTCACGTAAAAAAATCCCACATTATATTTGCATAATTATTTGACACATCACCGTTGCCTGCATCCTTATAACATAACCAAGAACCAAACACAAAACCACCCACGATATGATAAGGTAAACGAAAAGAAATTTTGAACGAAAGTCTCATCAATTATATATGTGAATTATTTGATCTTGACTAACTGAAACTAAATTTACATTACCTCCAAATGAAATTATATTTCAACATCAGTCCGTAGATGAATTCATCAATTCAGAAGTAAAACGATGACCATAAAAAGAATAGTATAACAACATGCCAATGATTTAAGATAATCAAGTGTCATATTGTATTACTTCAATTTTTTGAACTTATGCCTCCCAAACATGCCATGCTTCCCAAACTTCCCATGTTTGAACTTCCCATTTTTAAACTTTCCATGGTAGCCACTAAATTTTCTATACATTTCCCAGTGGATTAAACTTTCCACTCTTGATTAATTGAAACTAAGTTTCCTACATTACCTCCAAATAAAATTAATTAGTTTGAAAATTCACCCACTAAAAATGTCATTCAATAATTATCAATCAGTTACAAATCCGTTACCAAAATAAATCATGCAAAAGGACAAATAAGTAAAACATCCACTCATATTGAAGTAAACAGTAATTAAAAAAAAATTGGTAGTAGCTTAAACTAACAACAATTAAAAAATTGTATTAAAAGCTAATTACTCCAATTTTTTTTAACTTCTTTAATATTGGTCTCATAGCTTATTGAATCGTTCCATTTTGGTCCCAAATCCAAAATTGGACGATTCAATAAGTTATGAGACCAAATTTGGACGATTTAATAAGTTATGGGACCAAAATTGCAAAATTAAATTTCTGGGGACCAAAATTAGACACTAGACAAATTACGGGACCAAAAATCATATATTTCTCTAAAACCATGTCCCCAAATCGGACAATTAATATATCAAAAGCTATAGACGTATATTTGGAGTAGCCTCTTGTTCCTAGTTAAGGAGGTATGTACTAAATTATATATAGGTCGACCGATGATCCTAGCTACCTACATGGCTACATAGGACTTAAATAAGTTTCCGATTTAATAACGTTAGAAATTCTAAAAAAAAAGAAATCTTTAAATATTCAAAATTTGCCTTGTAATTATAACGTGATTCCAGTTCCAGCCTTATGTGTTAAATTTTCAATTCTAACCCGGTATGTATTAGTCTTTGCTGTTATAAATGTATTAATATTTTGAACATTATTTGGAGGATATTATTTTTGGACAAAGATGTCTGACGTGCTATAGGGCTTTTAGGACTACGATACACTATAAAAAAAAGTGGTAATTACTGACGGATATTTGTGACGGAATTTTTTTGTCAGTAATTTATGACGGAATTTAAAAATTTTAAGACAGATTTCCGTCGACAATATATTATATTTATAATAAATTAAAGACAGATAAATATAAAAAATATCGCAAATTCTAGGGTGCATCCAAGTGCATAGCATGCACTTGGAATTTTGAAATCAATTTGAAATTAATTTTGACCAATTAAGATCCAACAAAAACTCGCGGGTCAGGCCCAACCCGACCAAAATGCGCGGGTCTGGCAACAAACAGGGTCGCAAATGGTCGCGCGCGCTTTGGACCGATACCCGAAGTTATATCACCAATACCCGAAGCTATATCACCGATACCCGAAGTTATAATCACCAATACCCGAAGTTATATTATCAATACCCCAAGTTATAATCATCAATACTCCAAGACTTAATCACCAATACTTCAAGACTTAATCACCAATACCCCAAGTTATAATCACCAATACCCAAAATTATAATCACTAATACCCCAAAAATTACTCAATAATAATATTCTAAATAATTATTCAGTAGTACCCCAAGACTTAATCACCAATACCCGAAGTTATAATCACCAATACCCCAAGTTATAATCACCAATACCCCAAGTTATAATCACCAATACCCCAAGTCGTAATTACCAATACCCGAAGTTATATCACCAATACCCGAAGTTGGAGAAAAAAAGTTATTTGGTCCCATAACTTATAGAGTGTCCAATTTTGGTCCAAAAAATTTTGACTCTTAAATTTTGGTCCCGTAACTCCTAGGGATTGTCGATTTTTGGTCCCATCTTCTTTAAAAATAAAAAAATGGTGCCCTTTTTTGTCATGTTTAACTAACATTTTGCCCGAATTTGGGCCTTTTCGGTACCCTCGAAGATGTGTCCGCAAAATGATTTTTTTTTTAGTTTTGTATTTTTTAATCATTTTTTCCATATCACTAATATGTGGTTGAAAAATGGAGTAACCATAGGAGTTACGGGACCAAAATTGAAGAGTCAAATTTTTTTGGTACTAAAATCGGACACTCGATAAGTTATGGCACCAAAAAAAAATTCTTAGCAAAAATGGGACCAAAATTAGGCAAACTGTAGAAGTTATGGGACCAAAATTGAAGAGTAAAAATTTTTGGGACCAAAATCAGACACTCAATAAGTTATGGGACCAAAAATCTTTTATCATCCCCGAAGTTGTAATAACCAATACCCGAAGTTGTAATCACCAATACCCCAAGTTATAATAACCAATACCCTAAGTTATAATCACCAATACCCCAAGAATTACTCAACAATACCCCAAGTTATAATAATCAATACCTCAAGTTACAATCACCAATACCCCAAGAATTACCCAACAATACCCTAAGTTATAATCATCAATACCCCAAGAATTACTCAACAATACATTAAAGAGTTATTTCAGGATCGTTAAATGACAAAATGAGAACGGTAACTTTTTGGGCTGACAAAATAAGAATAGTAACTTTTCGAGTTGACAAAATAAGATCATAACTTTTCAAATTGACAGTTTAAGAATCACAATTTTCAAAAGTTGCAAATTAAAGTAAATTAAGCCCGAATTTAGCATGAATTGTTTTTCAGTACAGAACTTGAGAAATAAAATTCTTTGAAAATTGGAAATGCATTAATCATGTATGATGTTAAAAGAGGGTTAAAACCACCGCCGCCTTGCTCGCCATTGCTGACGACTCTTGTCTCGCTAGGCAAGAAAGAGGAGATCCAGTGGCTGGCCTTTTTGGAATTTCTGGTGGTGCTGGGCACCGAATAGAAGCCGATTGAGCGGCGGCTCGAATCGGGAGTTGTTCTCACTGTGTCGGAATTACGCCACAATTTAAGGTGAGCGGTTGTGCTTATAGGGCGGCGCCGTTTTTCGATTCGCTTTGGAACTACAGTCGAATTCAGATGACTGACGACGATTATGCGTGATTCGCTGTGAACAAGCTCGCCAATTGCGGGCGCTCTTGGACTGTTCTTGGCGGTGAATTTCGCGGTTAGGCTGACCCGCGAGTTCTGGCCAGGTTGGGCTGACCCGCGAATTCTAATTTTTTGGTCAAAATTGATTTTCAAATTGGGTGCAAAATCCAAGTTCATAGTATGCACTTGGATGCATTATTGGTTTTGATGCAACATATAATATTATGTTAAACAATAAAAGTATATTGTTATTTATGTAATATTTGCTATTTCTTAAAAAATTTCGTTTTTCACTTTTTATGGTAAATTCAGATAGTCCAAAAAATACTTGAAAATGGTCGAATATCTGTGGTAGCATACAAAGTGACACAAAAAAAGTACCGAAATAATAGACTCCACAAAAGGAACAAAGTAGTATAGGCATTGACCGAGAATAAAAGTTATTTGGTCCCATAACTTATCAAGTGTCCGATTTTGGTCCCAAAAATTTTGACTCTTCAATTTTGGTCCCGTAACTCCTAGGGATTGTCCATTTTTAGTCCCGTTATCTTTAAAAATACAAAAATGGTGTCATTTTTTGTCATGCTCAACTCACATTCTGCCTGAATTTGGGCCTTTACGGTACCCTCGAAGATGTGTCTGCAAAATGATATTTCTTTTTCGTTTTGTATTTTTTTAATTATTTTTTCCATATCACTAATATGTGGTTGAAAAATGGACAAACCATAGGAGTTACGGGACCAAAATTGAAGAGTCAAATTTTTTGGGACTAAAATCGGACACTCGATAAGTTATGGGACCAAAAAGAAATTTCTCAAGAAGAATGGGACCAAAATTAGGCAAACCGTAGAAGTTATGAGACCAAAATTGAAGAGTCAAAATTTTTGGGACCAAAATCGGACACTCGATAAGTTATGGGACCAAAAAACTTTTATTCTCGGCATTGACCCTCGCCTTTTCATAAATTACAAAGAATTAATGACAAAAATGGACAAAATTCGCGATTTCAAAGTTAGATTCACGGGGAGGTTTTGTCGAAATTTGAAATTGATTAAGACATTTATTTCCTGGATGAGATGTGGTTAAATGAGAGTGGTGGTGGCCGTTGACGTGCCCCAAAAAAAGGACAATTTTCCTGCAAAAGGACAAAAAATAGTAAAAGAAGGACTAAAATGGTATTCGGAAAAATATATATGAGGTGTTGTGAATTTAATTCCCTCACTATAAAATTGTTTACAAAATTAGAATTGCCTACAAAAATTTTCCAACAAAAAAGTTCGTAATAGGAATTGCCTACGATTTGCCTACGAATTTTTCTAATTGTGTAAGCATTATATTTCTCAACCAAGAAACAACTTGCCTACGGAATTAATTTGTCTACGAAGTAAAATTTCTAGGTATAATTACCTATAAGTCATTTGCCTAAAAAAAGTTACCTACAACACAATTTGTCTACAGATTTTTCGTACGTAGGCAAATTATTTTTTAGGTGGGGAAGGAAGATGCCTATACAATTAGAAATTTTTGTAGGCAATTCGTAGGAAATCTCTACTACAAATTTTTTTGTTGGAAATTTCGTTGCCATATTGGAAATCTTATATTTTGTTGTAGTGGGCCTCTCCTTTCTATATAAGTGTCTTAAGGATGGAAACGCCACTCATCATCCATCAACAAATATACAAGCCGTAATATAAGATATTTAATCCAATGGAGAATTATGAGGTAGACATGGAGCTCTCATCTCTCCCAAAAGACACTTGGTGGGATGACGACTATCTTTTCCAACTCGGAGGATTTTGGCATTTGCCTCAATTCATCAAACCTATCAATAGAGTGATTAAGAATTTCAAGCCACTTCCTAGTGATGTGATCTTAGCCTCTTTCCCCAAAACAGGCACCACTTGGCTTAAATCCCTCCTTTTCTCCATCGTCAATCGATCTTCGAAACATAGACTCACCCTAGAACATCCCCATGAATTGGTTCCCTTCTTGGAAGTACAAGTTTATGCACATTCGGATGAGCCACCGAATATGTCTCCATCCGACGTGAATCACTCACGTCGGATATTTGGCACCCATATTTCCTACCAACTCCTTAAAGAAACCCTAGATTCGTGCGATTCTCGAGTTGTCTATGTAACCAGGAACCCCAAGGACACCCTCGTCTCAACGTGGCATTTCGCGAACAAGATGCACAACATGGGGAAATTGGAGCCATGGTCACTCGAGGAGGCTACTGACAAATTCTGTCGTGGAGTTTTCCCAAGCGGACCGTACTACGAGCATGTGATTGGGTACAAAGAGCTGAGCTTGAAGAGGCCAAACAATGCGTTGTTTTTGACTTACGAGGAGATGAGTAATGATCCACATTGGCATGTCAAGAAATTAGGCGAGTTTCTAGGATGTCCCTTTGATGGAGAAGATGAGGTGCAAGAGATTGTAAGAAGTTGCAGTATTGGGGTTCTAAAATCCCATGAAGTGAATAAGTCCGAGGAATCACCAGCTTGGTTTCCAACTCCGTACAAATCATTTTTCAGAAAAGGGGCTGTTGGAGATTATAGGAACTATCTTAGTGATGAGGCTATTGAACGGATTGACACTCTCACGAAAGAGAAATTTCATTCCTTGCCTCACTCACCCTACTAGTTACCTACTTTGGTATATAATAATGTTTTTAATTTGAATTTCACGAGATTGTGTATTGGTCGGATGATATGGAGTCTAATGTTTGGTTTCTTATTGAGCCGACTTTAAGTTCATATTTGTAGTATTTTAGGGAAAATTATTTTTTTTGGACTGTAATTTAGAGGGGATAGCATTTTCAGGACCGTATCTTTACGGACTGGTAAATTCAGGCCCGTAACTTTAAAAGTGGCAAGTTAAGGACAAATTGGTCCATATTACACAATTTCAGCCCGAATTTGTGTAATATGGACTCATTTGTCCTTAAATTGCCACTTTTTAAAGTTATGGTCCTGAAATTGCCAGTCTATAAAGATACGGTCCTGAAAATGCTACCCACTAAGTTACAGTCCAAATTTTTTTTCCCCCAATTAATACCTTTTGATGGAACAAGAAATATCCTTTAATGGAAAAATTAATACTTTTTAATGAAATAATTAATATTTTTATACTAAAATTTGTTTACACAATACTTTATCATGTATATGTGTGTATTTTTATAAGTTATAATGATTAGTAACAAAAGAAATGAATATTAATATGTATATAATATCTTTCTTCATATATATTTATATATAATTTTTCTTTAAAAAAATTAGGGTGTTACAAGCAGTGTGCATAATGGGGTACTCCTTATACCCGGTTCCCCTTAATAAAATTTTCCCTTTACCAATACATGTGGCTAGAATTAATTTCCGAATATGATTAGTGTGAAATTTGTTATTGTGAAATGGGTTTGCAGTGGTGAAATTGTATATGGTTAACAACTCATGCACTTTCAAAATAATTTATACACTTTAATAGAACAATCGAAGGCGAATTCAAAATTTAATAGCGACGTGAGTTGAAAAGTAAACACTTCATCATATAAAATTTCATACATAACAAAAAAAAAAATATTACACTTAAATTGTGGCCTGCTAAACTTCAATACATAAGATTTGTAAGGAAAATAATTAAATTAATTAATTTCACACCCTTCTACAAGTTCGGATTTTTAGATGAGGCGGAATTTTTTATGGTAGCATAGTTAATAGGCTCACGCCCGGAAAAAGATTATAAATTCGATTCTCGTTGAGAGTAACTCCACCCATAATAAATTGCCCACTCAATTAATTAATTTCACACCCTTCTATAAGTTCGAACTTTTAGATGAGATGAAATTTTTTCACGGTTCATCAATAATTGAATTGATATCTTTAGCAAAATCGTGCTACATATAAACCACGGGAAAATTATTTTTTTAGGACTGTTATTTAGTGGGGGTAGCATTTTCAGGACCGTATCTTTACGGACTGACATTAGATAAGGAGTGGATTGGTTACCGTAACTTTTTAGAGGTAGCAATTTGAGGCCAAATTGATTTGGATTATCAGTCAGTTTTTTGGCTCAATGGCAAATTTGGATGTCAGTTGGACGTCAATTCAAGTCCAAAAAAAAAATGGTTTGTGTGACTTTCATGTGGAAAATAAGATTGAAAGACAGTAAATCAGGCTTATTTTGACCTCAAACTGCTATTTATATAAGTTATAGGCCCTATTTTGCTACTGCTAAAAGTTGCGGTCCTTGTTTTGTTTGTTTGGAAAGTTAAAATCCATGTTTTGTCAACCCAAAATGTTACAGCCCTTATTTTGCTACCCCTCAAAGTTACGGGCCTGGAAAACCATTTTACCCCCATGCAAAATGATAGTTGAAACAAGACATGCATGGTTGTCGATGATCATAGCTAGGGGCGTTACTACCCTAATATTGGTATTGGTGCTTGTAATTAATTTTTTCCAAATACCATAATGACCCGATGAAAATTAAATGCAAGAAACAAAAGCTATGTATATATGGTAACTATCCTAGCTCCTATCCTAAATAGTAAAAGAGGCAAGTACTAAAATAGTTCGGCGGATGATCCTACCTACTTAAGGATTAATAATGTTCCTACTTAATTATGTTAGAAATTTCAAACTAACTTCTTGAAAACTGCAAACACAATTATCCGTGGGCGGTTTTCATATATGTATTAAAAAAATTCTAATAATAACAGATGGAAAATAGTTCGGCGGATGATCCTACCTACTTAAGACTTAATAATGTTCCTACTTAATTATGTTAGAAATTTCAAGCTAACTTCTTGAAATTTGCAAACACAATTATCCGTGGGCGGTTTTCAAATATGTATAAAAAATGTTCTAATAATAGCAGATGGACTTATATATGCATTGATGTACCAACTTTCAATTAGTACTTTTCTCCACGTAATAACACAATGCAACAAAGTTAATTGCAATTTTGGTCCCAAGAGAATGTGTCCATTTCAAAATAGTCATTTTCTCAGCATTTATATTTTTGTAGTTTTTTTTTTTTTACATTTTGATCTCAAGAGAATAAGATAAATTGCAGTGTTGGTCCCACAAGAATAGGACGGATTTGTAGTTTTGGTCCTGAAAATTAATTGATGTGAACAAAACTGCAGAAATAATGACTAATTTCACACATAGGTACCAAAAGTGTTTTGCACTCATTCTTTTGGGACCAAAATTGCAATTTTTCGTGATGCAACATCAATTGTTTCACTATTTTAGATGAATGAATTACATGCATGTATGTCATTCATATAGATGATATAAGAGAAGATGTCACGCCAATGTGTAACAAGAGATCCCTTCATGCGAACACCATGTACAGTGTGTATAAAATCACATCATTATCATACGCAACAGTGAAAAAATTGAATGGAGGAGATTCAACTGAATACTTTTATTCTCATATTCCCATCTCTCATGACTTTGTTCTTCATATGGTTTATAATTATGAAGATGCTTTATAAAGCTACCACTCAAAAAAATTCACCCCCATCACCACCAAAACTGCCAATACTCGGAAACCTCCACCAGCTGGGCTCACTGCCTCACCATAGACTCCGGGCCATGGCCCAAAAACACGGCCCGGTCATGCTTCTTCACTTCGGCAATGTTCCGGTTCTTGTCGTCTCCTCAGCCGATGCAGCCCGCGAAGTTATGAAAACTCATGATATCGCCACCTCCGATAGGCCGCAATACAAGGCTTTCAAGAAACTCGTATACGGCTGCAAAAACATAACGTTTTCGCCTTATGGCGAATACTGGAAGAAGTTGAGGAGCATTTTTGTTCTCCAGCTTCTGAGTAACAAAAGGGTGAAATATTTCCGTTTCATTAGGGAAGAAGAAACAACCCTTTTTGTGAAAAAGATTAGAGATTCTTCAGGCCCAGTGAATTTGAGTGAGATGTTTAATGAGTTCCCTAATGATTTAATTTCTAGATCAGCTTTAGGAACCAAGTGTAGAGAGTCTGAAAAAGGGAAGAAACTCATGTTATTGTTGATTGAATTGATGGAGTTGTTAGGGACTATTAGTATTGGTGATTTTGTTCCGTGGCTTAGTTGGATCGACCGTGTTAGTGGTTTAGATGGGAGATTTGATAGGGTTGCTAGAGACATGGATGATTTCCTTGAGGATGTGATTCAAGAACGCGTTGAAAATCGGAAGGAGAAGAAGGCTTTCGATGAAAAGGATGGCGAAAATTTTGTTGATATTATGCTTCAAATTCAAAATGAGAACAGCGATGAGGTCTCCATTGGAATGGAGGGCATCAAATCAATAGTTATGGTAAGTCTTACACATATGCAGTTCAATAGTGATGAGGTCTCCATATTGCTAAATTTGTAATGTTTGAAACTAGCTTTCGCAGGTGAAACATTTGATTGACGCCAGTGACACATATCACTCAGTTTAATATCTCAATCGAATGTTTCATCTCTTATAGTTGGTTAACGAACAACTATATAAGTCAAAAGGATGCTACTAGACTATATTTTTCGAGCTTATAAATGTACGACAATATTTTTTCAATTTTGCAAAAGTAGGACAATATATTTAAAAAAAATGTAGAAAAATTGAGCCTGTAAGGGGTGTATTCCGGGCTTCTGATTTGGGCTCGATTGTCCTGCATATACAGATTTTTGGAACATGTTGTCCTACTTTTACAAGCCTGTAAAAATAATGTCCAATTTTTACAAGCTCGAAAACATATTGTCGTAATTTTACAAGCACGAAAATATATTTTCCTACTATCACAAGTCCGAGAATATATTGTCCTTAAAACACAAACACCCTAAGTTACGGACCTAAAAAAATATTTTTCTCTGAAATAACACCTTGTCATCTCTATATAACAAACAAGATCATTATATATTTGCAGGATGCACTTGCAGGTGGGACCGATACCATATCCACAGCTTTGGAATGGACGATGGCAGAACTCTTTAGACACCCTATAGTGATGGAAAAATTGCAAAACGAAGTGCGAGAGATTGTTAAAGACAAAGACGAGATAACCGACGATGACTTGGATAAAATGCACTATTTGAAAGCCGTGATTAAGGAAACTCTTCGTTGTCAACCACCGGTCCCATTATTAGTACCCCGAGTAGTACGCAAAGATGTGAAAATAAAAGGGTACGACGTTTCAACGGGAACGATTGTTATGATCAATGTTTGGGCCATTGGAAGAGATCAAATATCTTGGAACGAACCAGAAAAGTTTTGGCCCGAGAGGTTCTTGAATTCTTTGGTAGACTTTAAATGATCGAATTTTGAGTTGATTCCATTCGGGGCTGGAAGAAGAGGTTGTCCTGGGATGACTTATGGCGTTGCTACCATTGAGTTGTTGTTGGCAAATCTTGTGCAGAAATTTAACTGGAAATTGGCTAATGGAGCTGAAGGAAAAGATTTGGACATGAGTGAGAACTTCGGACTTGTAGCCCATCGAGCTGTTCCTCTTCTTGCAGTTGCTACTCTCCCTCCGTTATGATTTAAATTACTCATGCGGAATAGTGCAGGTTTTAATGAAAAAATTGTTCATTAGTGTTAAAAGTTGTATAGTTGATGATTTATTAGTCCTTTTTTTTTTTATTAAAGGAGTTTAGTTTATTGGTGAAAGAATTCCGCCTCATCTAAAAGTCCGAACTTGTAGAGAGGTTTATAATTAATCCATTTAATTATTTCCCTTTAACACTCCCCCTCACTCATGGGCCGGACTTAATTTCCCCTCTTTGGGAAGGCCCAATGAGTGGACAATTTAATATGGGTGGAGTTGCTTTCAACGGGAATCGAACCCAGGATTTTCGTCCGGGCGTGAGCCTATTGGCTCTGATACCATGAAAGAATTCCGCCTCATCTAAAAGTCCGAACTTGTAGAGAGGTTTAGAATTAATCCATTTAATTATTCCCCTTTAACAATTGGTAAAGGGTATATTGAAAAATATAGTGCAATGAAATATAAATAAGTGATACCTGAAAGAAAATTGAATTTAGAAAAAAAACAGTTTGTCGTAGTTTGAGATAATCTAAATTTTAACAGGGGGAGTACAATATTTGGCCACGTAATATAATAATTCCGCACACTCTATACTTCCATTAATAATGCATGCTATGCGATGCTGGTAAATGAATACAAACTCACATAGTTCTCTTTAAAGAGATATAGAAATTACGTACCACTATGTGGAGGAGCCGTGTTGCTGACTTGCAATTGAAAAAAGAAGAGGCATCAATCATCTAGCTATTTGAAGATGTCGCAACTTTTATCACGCGTCTGGAAGACATTAAACTTATGAGAACGTATTATGTACATCTTGCACATTGTACAAAGTTTACATCATAAATCGTCCCATATTTTTTTGATAAAATAGATAGAGTCTCAAATTCAACATCTTATAAATTTAGTCCCAATTTATCTGACATGGTCCAATTTTGATTCCAAACCGGCTAGAAAAAGTGAAACAATATCGTTTTGAAGTACTTTTTTAAATAAAGTATATCAGTGGCAATTAACAGAAATACTTTTAAAATATATATTTTTTAAATTAAAATAAATATATATATATATGTGTGTGTATGTGTGTGTGTATATATATATATATATATATATATATATAATGTGTAATAACATTATAAAAGAAAAAAATCAAATATAATTAACACATATGAATGTCTTATTAGCATCCTTACCAGAAATCACCAATTACAGACTTTAAAACAATGTTGTATTGACTTTTTCGGACAATTTGAGATCAAAATTGGACTTTGTCAGAGAATTTGGATCTAAACCTGATAAAAAATTATTTTAGGAGTAAATTTGTTTTGTCCAAAAGTTATGAAACGGTTTGTATTTAAACTCACACCGTACACTGATTGCCAAATTCGTTAAAGCATAAATTTGAACTCACTCGCAAGTGTACGAGATCGTTGTTATAGTAAGGCAAATGACCAAGTAATAAAAATTATCGAACCCAAAGGAAGCAAGTGGTTAGCTAAGTCGATTCACGTTGATATGCAAGGAAATTGAAAAGACAAGCTCGGGGTGATTATACTACTAAACAAGGAAATAAAAACGAGCAAGAAATAAAAAGCAATAAAAGAAATCTAACTAACTTCGAGACGAAGTGCAAGGGGATTGATATGCCCTAAATGGTTTCCGTTATGTGATCCTTAGGTTCAAACATTGACTCATACCAAAATCTCAATTGTCATGGATTATAACAAGTAACACTTCACCTAAACATTCAACCGACTATCAAATATTTAAGGCTTATTGACGGTATCCTACGTTCTAACTCTCTCTCGACGAGTTAGCACGAGATACACGCATCTAAGCACTCTTCACTCATACACGAAGGTTTCATCAAATCAATGTAACTCTCGTCTACACTAAAATGAATTCACACATCAATATGAACAATTAATGCTTAGAGCAAAGCTAAATTCCAATCAATAAGGATATAATTCCACAAACAATCAAAATTAAGCACAAATCAACAACCCAAACCTAATTCTCACATAACTTCCACTATTCAAGACATAAGAAGGTGGTGATGCTTAGGATATCTTCAACCTAGTGAAACTCAAGTAGGATTGTCAAGCCAACTCTATGCATCAATTTGGATTTACTAGGAGACCTCACCAATTACCTAAACAACCATCCAAGCAATTGATGTCTAATGATGGGGTTCTTTGCGATTAACTCTCTCTCGACGAATCAAACGCAAAATAGACGCATTCAATCATAAATCTCACACTCATTCATCTAATCATGTTCATGTAACTCTCGTCTACGCTAAACATGCCTCAACAAACAAGTTACAAGAGATCAACAATCAAAGCTCAATACAAATCCATCAATAGAAGCAAAATCCAAATATCAACATAGAATAGGCAAAGAGCAATTTCAACTCAAGATTTCACATGGTATCTAACATCCCAAGCATCAAAACAATTAGCCCATGGTTTCACAATGAAAAACCATAGCTAAACAAGAACAAAATATTAAACACATAACTAAATGAAAATGAAATTGCAATAATAAGGAAAGAAGTCACCTCTTGGGATTACAAACTTGAAATTGAACTTGAATCTTCAAATTCTATGCTAAATTACTCTAATAATTTAAAGAAAAATTAAAACCTAGAAATGAAGGTAAAATTAAACTAAATTGGTGTATGGGGTGTGTGCCCCCTAAGGGGTGTGTGGAATCTGTATCACATACCCTAAAAAATCTGAGAATGTGGGTATTTATAGTGTGAGATGAGGGCTTGAGAGGAGTGGGTCGAAAATGGGGTGAAAAATGGTTAAAAACGGGTATAATTCGGACTTTGCACGACCTGGTGTGGTCGTGCAGAGCTGCACGACCGTGTGCCTTTGATAAATTTGCGAAGCTGAGTAATTTCTGGGCTTGCACGAGTTGATTCATTTGATCGAGCAGTATGGCACGAGAAAGGCTTAAGTGAAAAATGCGCTTTTGTTAAATATGGAGAAAGTGCTGAATCTTCTTCTTGCATTTCTTTACTCGTGGGCCCCGCCTCATTTTCTCTCAGCTGGCACGTGGGTATGGAAATGGGCGACAGCTTCTTCAATTCCGGCGTCAACGGGTTCCGGCGAATAGAGTCTACTTTCCTCTCTTTCAAATTCCGGCAACGCGGTGGCTCTCTCGGTGGTGATTCGAGCGCTGCGTGAGCTTTTTCGTTTCAATTTCTGGAATGCTTTTCCGATCGAAGCTTGAGTGTGGCAGATTTCTGGTGAGAACTAAGCTTTTCCGACGCGGCGCTCTCGGAACGAATTTCTCCATGGATGGTGTGGGTAAGCTTCGAAACCCAGCACGAAATGAAATTCCGTTGTGCTTCTTCGCGACAAATCTGTGTCCTGAAGCTTCAATTTCAGAATTAATGGCCTGGTCTTTTCTCTCTTCGAGATCAAATGAAAATGGCCTGATCTATATAAAATGGCGTGGGTTTCTTCTAGGCCTTTTCTCTCTTTTTTCTTACTTTAACAATGGTCAAATGTTGCTGCTAGAAGTGGGACCCAAGAGCTTGTTAGTCATTTCCTCTCACGTGCTTACTCTAAGATGGAAATTTAATTCCCATCTCAAATGTCACATGGCCTCCTTTTTCAATTAGATGGGCTTCTCCCAGATAGAAATGGGCCTCCACTTTTCTTTTATTTTGGGCCGAAATTGTTGGAATAAAAATGAAAGCCCAATTTGTAATTCTTCTCGATCTCAGTATCTTCAATCGATCTCAATTAGCATGTGTTTGCTCCAAAAATTCCTTAATTTCTGCAAAATAATTCACAAATACCTTTCTCGACAATTAAGCACAAACAATTAAATTAATGTAAATAATCACACGAAATTCAATTAAATCGGCAAATAAAATGCATGAATTTCGAGCATATAATCACACTAGTCAACACCCCCAAACTTAAAGTGTTGATCGTCCCCGAGCAACGAAAGAAAATAAAGAACAAGTGGGAGGATTGCGAAGAAATGAGTGTTAAAAAGATAATGTAGCAATTGTCAAGTACTTTCAATCTAGTCAAGCTTTTAAGTACAAATATCAACTAGCAAGTTCACAAGTCATGTTCAAATCAATGCAAGACCAAGGCTCAATCCACAATTCACTCTCAAGTAAGTGTATCACTCATCACTCAAAAGTGTATCAAGGCATATAGGCTCTCAACAATCAATTCACACAAGTGCACTACTATAGGCTTGACAATCATCTAAGTTCTCCACCACTTGCTAAGTGATCAATCCAAGAATCAATGAGGACTTTGCATTTGGTTGTAATGTTGGGCTCTTTGGTCAAGGTAGGAATAATTTGGATAAAGTGACTCGTAAACTAGTGGAGCGAGAAATAAAGACGCATACACACATCTCAAAAATCTCAAGACAAAGTTGCAATTGGCCGATCACAACTCAAAAACTCATACTCCAACAATTCACTTGTGCTCTTTTTTTTCAAGCACATTCTTCACCATCAACCATCAAACACCTCTTATGAACTTGAAACTCTACCAAATTCTTGTACACAAGAGAGTTTTCTTTTCAATTTTTTTCTTTTCACAACCAACTCATTCTTTTCTTGTACAATTTTTCACTCATCTTTTTCACTTCTTTTTCACTCTTTTCACTCTCACACAAACTCATCCACCAAATTCACATTTAAGCTCAATTCAACCTCACTACCCTCGTTCAAGCTCCACTAGCTCATAGGAAAAATTAGGCTCACAAAAAGGATAATTAGGCTAAATTTGTAGGTTGCCAAGAAAATAGGCCACTAGGCTCAAAAGCACAAAATCAAGCACAATCTTCACATAAACAAGTAAACAAGCAAGTCTCAATCAATATCATCAAGCTCAACTAAATCTCAAAAACCAAACAATCACCATCAATTGATTCTCCAACACCAAGCCAAACAATCTTAGCTCCCTAAACCCTAAACTCTTTTCTGCTAAAAATGGGACCAAAAAAGAACATGGGATCAAATCTGTCAAGTACAAATTATCATGAGATCATCCTTGCAATTTACCCTTAGATGTGGTGTAGAGTAAAGAGTGGAAGACGTCATTTTTCCTTTTACGATTAAATTACCGAACCTCAAATATGTATCAATAAGTTTAATAGGATGATAGCATAAGAAAGGTGAGGAAGGAGTTTTAATTTTTTTTTCTTTTTTTTTTTAACAGTTTGGAGCAATTCTTTTGCTTAATCAACAAATTTGCTTTTTCCAAAAAAAAAAAAGAGTAACTCTACCTTTTATAACCACCCCCTACAAAACATATCTTTAAATATTATTTCATGTCATCAATAATTACGCACAAATACATCTTATTTTGTTCCATTCACAAAAATTGACTAAAACACCCTTATCGAAATCAACATTTTACCCATTTAATTAATACTACAAATCAACTTCTGTGCACATTGAAACCCCTGAAAAGTCAAACCAAAAATAGAATAGGAAAGAAGGGATTAAAGTTTACTTTTATAGATCAACTAGAATGTATCCACGCGAATTTCGCGTAATGAAAAAATATATTATATTTATTTTCTGTAGACATTTAATATAAGAGTATTTTTGTTTAAAAAATTTCGAGATATATACAATAAATTATGGGGTTTGTTTAGTTGTGGCCCGTGCCCATCACTAAATCCTATAGGTATATCCTACAAACTAAATAATTAAAAAAAAACATCAAAATTCACATAAAAATTAATAACAATTATGGAATAACATTACTTAAACTAATAATTTAATAATAATCAATTTCCATTTCAATATTGAATAATTTATAAATTAATCAACATTATTAGTTATTGGGAGTATACGGTAAGAAATTAATTTATATAAGAAACAATACAAAATTTGAAATAAACTTTGACGTTACAAATATTTGTTCATCGATCAAAATGAGTTCCAAGTAGAACTTGTCTCTATTAAAATCATTAAAAAATATTGTCCAACTTTTTCAATCCTAACTTTAACGGTCAATTTTTGGCTCTCACTCTTGATATTAGAAATCAGAGAAAATTGAGGTGTCATACTCTTGAAATCTAAAATGAGATTTAAATTACAACAATTAAACCATCATAATTATTCAGATAAAAATATATGGTATAGTTAAATCTATTATTTTTGCACATGAATAATATTTAAACTGAACGATGTAGAGCATAAATCAACAATCATTATTACATTCATATTGATATTGATATTTAAATCTAATCAAATTGTGAGCACTTAAAATGATGAATTTAATTATAAAATAAATATACTAATAACAATAGATATATAAATAACCAACAATTGATGGAAGAAATCTTAGGAAAAGAGTGGAACAAATGAAACTTTGATGTGAAAAAATGAAATACAATATGCTCTTGTTTATAATAAAAAAAAAATGCATGCAATATTATAAATTGTCCATAATAAGAATATATCACATAAGAATATTCTTTGGAATATATAACTATATACCTTTTATTTTAGGAAAAAATAATCGAACATTATATTATACTATATATATAAACTCAAACTTAGAAATGATAAATTTAGATTCATTCAATAAGTAGATCATATTTAATTACATTAAGGTTTGGAAAAAATATGATTTATAATAAATTCTAAAAATAACAAAATAAGAAAATGGAAAAAATATTTATTTGCATTAATTATGCAGATATAAATTAATGGTTTAGATTTAATGATATAGAACGAAGGGTCGAGATTAAAAGTTTAACCAACTTTTAATGAGAGCGCAGTATTTCAAAATAGAGAAATTTGAGACATGCCACATCAGCCTAAGAATAAGGTGGTGTTGACACATCATCTTGGAGAGGTTTGAAAATATATTATTATAAGATGATAGAACTTAATTTTTAGGAGTATGTGTATGCTTTATTATGGTTAATGAACTGTACACTTTATTTATAGATTTTTTTTTTTAAATTAATGAATAATGTATCTTAGTTGCGAAATTAATAGGTTTCGTTTTAATAAATGTATAATAATTGTCACAAAGATAATTTTTTAATTACATGTGATATTGGGTTGGAAAATTTTGAAGCCCATCAGATTTTTGGCCCACCTTGCCCCTCTCAAACCCCATATCAAAAGGCGGGCTGTAAGATTTAGTAGGTATTGAAATGTCTCGACAACTCTAGGTTTAGGTGGGGGATGGGGGGATCAAGGCCTCACAACAAGGGAAAAAATGGGTGGTGTGTGTTGGGGACTCAGACCACCCTTGATATAAACGTGGGAGGAGTTCTATCTTCTTCATTTAATGCATATATGAGACATCGTGTAATTCTCTTTTAAATTAGGTTCACCATCCAATATAAAATTGTATTAGTGGTTTTTGTTACAAAATATTATTATCAAATTAATACGTATTAATAAAATAACTAACGCTATTTAAATTTACACAAAAATTCAAATAAGTTTCACGGTAAAACTGGGATTTAAACCAAATTCGTCCTGTATCCTTTCACCTTTATCAAAATGGTCCTCTATTTATTTCCTTTATCAATTTAGTCTCGTATCTATTTAAGTTTCGTCAAAATGATCCTAATTGGCCTAAAAATATACAAAACCTCACCGTTTTGGTCCTATATTTATTTTCTTTGCCAATTTAGTCCCGTATCAATTCACATATCTCCAATTAGGTCCTAATTGAACGCATAAAGCATAAAATGCCACCTTTTTAGTCATGAGCACTAGTGTTTTTGGTGGAAGCCTATGATGTGGTTTTTTTTTTTTCAATTGGCACGCTAGGTGGCCATCTTTGCCAAATAAAAAAAAACTTGAAATAAAATACTCCCCCCGTCCACGAAAATTTTACCCGGTTACTGTAGGACACAATTTTTAATGAAAATTGGTATTTTATTGAAAAAGTGAATAAAGTAGATAAAGTAAGAGTATTGTGGTGGGTATTGTGGGACCCATTTTTTGTTTGTGAGTGTAGTTTATTTCCAAAAGAGGAATTGGTAAAAATTTGGTGGACGGACCAAAAAGGAAAGCGGGTAAAAATTTAGTGGACGGAGGGAGTACAAAAAATCAATTAGGACCATTTTTCACCAAATTAGGACCATTTTGATGAAATTTAAAAAAATACAGGACTAAATTGATAAACAAATAAATAGAGGATCATTTAGATAAAGGTGAAAAGATAGGGGATAGATTTGGTTTTAATCCCCGGTAAAACTCATTTACATTATACTTTGCCTTAAACTAATTGTTCGAAGAGCAAGTCTTGTGACAGATGGTATCATTATCATTTTTCAATAAAAAGTTATTATATTTAGGATAAATTGTACTCCCTTCGTCCAACTTATTTATTTGAATATTTGCCAAAAAGGTCCTTACCTTAGTTAAGTGAACATTTCCTATATAACAGTGATGCAGAAATCCCTCTAGGTCCCCGCCTAGGCGGCACCTAGGCGCTAGGCGATCATCAATCGGCCGATTTATAGTGTAATTCGCCTAGGCAGACAAGATATTCATTGTTTTATTTTTTTTCCGCCTTGAAACAATGTCATTTGGAGAATTTCAATTAATTTGATAAATGTGTATGATTGTCTAGTTGGACTATTTGCATATGGAAGTTGATATTATATTGTTAACTTGTTACTAAAAAATTAGTCATATTAAAATATTATCAAGTTTGTGAAAACTCATGTTGATTATAAGCTTCATCAGCATCCTCTTTCTCTTACGCGGATGCTAACCCATGAAAGACATGAGATGTGCGGAGTTTGCAAAGGAATCATTCAAGGCTTTTCAGATGATGGAATGGCATTCCATTGTTCTCGCTGTCATTTTTGGCTTCACTTTTCCTGTGCAGCTGCTACTAGTACTAAGTTGGACTATTCCGACTGGAATGAAGATGAGTTTTTCTTTTCTTGTTGATTTATATATGAGAATAAAAGTTTTTTGGTCCCATAACTTATCGAGTGTCCGATTTTGGTCCCAAAAATTTTGACTCTTCAATTTTGGTCCCATAACTTCTACGGTTTGCCCAATTTTGGTCTCATTCTTGCTGGGAAATTTCTTTTTGGTTCCATAACTTATCGAGTGTATGATTTTAGTCCCAAAAAATTTGACTCTTCAATTTTAGTCCCGTAACTCCTATGGTTTGTCCATTTTTCAACCACATATTAGTGATATGGAAAAAATGATTAAAAGATACAAAACGAAAAAAAATATTGTTTTGCGGACACATACTCGAGGGTACCGTAAAGGCCCAAATTTGGGCAGAATGTGAGTTGAGCATGACAAAAAAGAGCACCATTTTTGTATTTTTGAAGAAAATGGGACCAAAATTAGACAATTCCTAGGAGTTACGGGACTAATATTGAAGAGTCAAAATTTTTGGGACCAAAATCGGACACTTGATAAGTTATGGGACCAAATAATTTTTTTTCTCATTTATATATGCTTTGAGCTCATCTGCCTGTCGAGTAAATCGTAAAACTAGTCATGTAACTCGTTGGCATTGGCAGTGGCAATGAAAGACATTTATCATTTTGTCTGTGTGCATGATAATAGTTTACACTGATTTTTTACTGCTCAAAATCAAAGACACTATTTTTATTAATTTGCGAAAACCTCTGATTTGGTTACTGATCAAAGCCAAAGAATTCAATCCATGCTTGACGGCAAAGAGCCAATGATGTTATATATAGTTGACGGCAATAGTCGGGATTTAAATAAAATTCGTCCTCTATCTTTCACTTTTATTGAAATGGTCCTCTTTTTATCTCTTTATTAATTTAGTCCTGTATCTATTTAAATTTTGCCAACTAGGTCCTAACTTGTCGGAAAATGCACAAAATGTCACCATTTTGGTCCTCCATTTATTTATTTGTCTATTTTATTTATTCAGTCTGGTATCTATTCAAATTTTACTAACTAGATCCAAAAAGGCGGATAATGCACAAAATGTCATTAATGTTTCGATCATGTGCTTGTATTTTCTGGCAATTGGTTATTAAATAACCGATGAATCATTTTTTGCACGTGGCATGCTAAATGATAATTTTCGCCTTTAAAAAAAAGTAAATCCCAACACATAAAAATACTAAAATAAGTTAAATCTATTTTTTTTAAACCATCTTCTTCACTTGTGTAGCAATTTTCACAATTGTTGCAACAATCCAAGTAATTTTGGATCTAAACAATTCAATCCAAGGAAATAAGAGTTAAATTTGACTTTGATGATTTTTTTTAATAAAAATCTAGTAAACACGCTCAGATCCAAAGAAAACAAAATCGGGTGTAGTAACCAAACCTAGAAACCTTTGTAGGATCTGAAATATTTGTTACTATTGATACAATATTACACAATGATAGCTTAGAAAAAATGACCAGAACCTTCTAGTGGTGACCTTAAAGTCTCAAATCTAAAGCTAAATTGGTGTTCTTAAAAAAGCCGATAAAAATTTGGCGAATGGGTCAAAAAATTAATTGTAGAAAAATAATACTTAATTCGAGGAAGAAAATATCTCGTGTTTGAACCAATAACTCCAATAAGATGATGGGGTTCTTGTGTTCTTGAATTTTTTTTTTGAATCAAGAGTGAAGTAGATTTTCAGAATCGGTAATCTTCACAATCCGAATCCAAAATATAATTGTCTGAAGTAAGATTTGATTTTTTTTTTGCATGTTTTCGATTGGGTAGTTGAAGTTTACAAAATAATTTTATTTGGATTGAATAAATGAGTTGATTATTGGTATTTTATTTAAAAAAATAGCGAAGATTGGCACCTGACATGCCACAAAACTCCACATTGTAGGCTTCTAAGTTAAAAAAAGGAATATAAATTGGCATTCAGGTCTTATTTTAGTATTACCTTGGAATGAATGATGATTAATACTCTTTGATAGCTGATATGTAGCCATTTATCATGTATTAACTCTAGCTAATCAGTATACTTATTTCTGTTAGCTTTTTGTTATTCCTGTTAAAAGTAAATAATTTGTAATTTTATCCATAAGATACATGAATTAGTGTTGGTACATGGAGTCAAAGAGTCAAGTTATTAATTAGATTCCTTGTATTCAAGGTTTCTAGAGTCTACCTTTAAACACTATAAATAGTGGTGTCATTTGTAATCAAAGTATCAAGAAAAGGAGTGAAGAAAATAATATCTAATTGTATGAGAGAGTGAGCTGTAGCTACTCAACTAAATTTCAGTAATACAAAAATTCCTTTGAGTCCATTATAGCTTCCGCACCCAACAAATTTGGTATCTAGAGCCATAACAAGTTTATCTACCTTATGGCCTCTTCTCCTTTCACATATTCTCCAAGAGGAGTGCCTATATTTGAAGGAGAACATTATGACTATTGGAGTAGTCAAATGCAAACTTTTTTCATCTCATTGGATCTTTGGGATATCATTGACGATGAAGAACAAGACACGGAGCAAGAAGGTTCGGAAAAAGAGTTGAAGAAAAAGGATGCTATGGCACTTCGATATATTCAACAAGGTGTTGGCAAATCTATTTTTCCTCGAATCTTTGGTGTAATGAAGGCCAAAGAGGCTTGGGAAACTTTGAAAATGGAATTTCAAGGTACGGAAAAAATAATTACTTTGAAGCTACAATCATTATGGAGAGATTTTGATAATCTCAAAATGGAAGATCGTCAATCGGTTCATGATTTCTCATCACGAGTCATATAAATAGTTAATCAAATCAAAAGTTGTGGAGATACGATTCCCAACAAACGAGTGGTAGAAAAAGTGTTACGATACCTTTCCCCCAAGTTTGATCATGTTGCTGCTGCTATCAAAATTGACGATGTATGAGTTGACGGGATCACTCCTTGTATATGAGCAAAGAATCAACCACTCAACCAATCAATTAACTGATCAAGCTTTCCAGTCTAAGCAGATTTCAAAAAGCTAAGGAGGTTCATTTCACAAGAAGGGAAATCTGGAAATTGGCGACAAAATGAAAAGAAGATCAATTGGAGAGAGAAGCAATCGCAAAGCTCCGATAATAATTCTTCTTGTGTTATTTGCAAGAAAACAAATCATGAATCCAAGGATTGTTTCTTCAGGTGCAAAAGATGCAGAATTCCAAATCATTCTCAAAGGGATTGTTGGTTCCAAAATAAAGAGAACAACAAAGAAAGAGAAGATGCAAATTTTTTTAATACATCAAAGCATGAAATTTTGTTCTACTCTAGCAGTCAGCATGAGTCGGAAAATGTATGGTATTTGGATAGTGGATGCAGTAACCACATGACCGGTAATCGAGATTTCTTTGTGGATCTTGATCCGAACGTAACTTCACAAATTGTTCTTGGCGATGTCTCATGAAAGAGTGCAAAGGGAAAAGGAACAATTGTTGTCCACACTAAGGAAGGTAACAAAAAACTTATTACTGATGTTCTTTATGTGCCAAATCTATTGCACAATCTTCTTAGTGTCGGACAACTTATTCAGAAAGATTTTTCTGTCCACTTCAATGATGGAAAATACAAAATTCTTGATAAAAAATTGAATGTTGTTATTGCAAATATTGAGATGAAGAACAAAATTTTTCCTCTCAACTTGCCTCTTCGTGATAACCATGCTCTCAAAGTCGGCAATATGGATTTATCTCAAATTTGGTATCTAAGCTATGGGCATCTCAATTATAAGGGGCTTCGTTTGCTTAAAGAGAAGAATGTGGTGAGTGTGCTACCTGATATCCATAAATCAATTGAAGTTTGTGAAGGATGCATTTATGGGAAAATGCACAAGCTCCCATTTCCGAAAACATATTGGCGTGCAAATACACCATTAGAGTTAATTCATTCCGACATTTGTGGGCCAATGCAAACTCCTACTCCAGGTAACAATAGATATTTTATTCTCTTTGTTGATGATTATACACTGATGATGTGGATTTACTTCCTCAACCAGAAGTCCGAGGCATTTTCCACCTTCCTGCAATTTAAATCTCTCGTGGAAAAGGAAAGTGGTTTTCTTATCAAATCTTTGAGGACTGATCGTGGAGGTGAATTCCTCTACAACCCCTTTATTGAGTATGGTAGAAATAATGAAATCAAGAGACAATTGACTGTAAGCAGAACACCGCAACAAAACGGTGTGGCCGAAAGGAAGAATCGCACCATAGTGGAGATGGCAATGAGTGTGCTAAAAGGGAAAGGAATTCCAAACTTATATTGGGCAGAAGCTGTACATACCACCGTGTACATTCTAAACCGATCTCCAACGAAGGCGGTCAGAAACATGACTCTGTTTGAAGCTTGGCACAAGAAGAAATCTGTTGTTGATCACTTCAAAATCTTTAGCAGCATTTCTTATGCTCTTATTCCATCTCAAAGTCATGGAAAATTTGATGAGAAAGGCCAAAAACTCATTTTCATTGGCTACAACGATGAGTCGAAAGGGTATCGTCTTCTTGACCCTTCATCTAATAAAGTAATTATTTCACGTGATGTGATTTTTGATGAAGCTACAACCTGGGATTGGAAAGGAAAGCTAGTTATGGAGTCCATAAGTTTCCATGATCCATTGGAGTCTCAAGCCAGTCCTTCTCAAGCCCAAATTGATGAAGGTCAAAGACGTGAATAAGATGAAGTGGATGAAGAAAGTCCTCCAAGAAAAACTCGTCTATTAAGTGAAATCTATGAGTCCTGTGAATTCAGCTGGGATTAAAACCGTTTTCGTCCCATAACTTTTTACCTTTTTCTTTTTGGTCCCATATTTATTTACTTTTTCGATTTAGTCCCATAACAATTCAAATTTACCCAAATTAGTCCAAAATGGCCGGAAAACTCGTGAAACGACGTCGTTTTGGTCACGTGCCGGTCACGAGCCAATATTTTCCGGTGGAATAGGAAGGATTAAAACTATTTTCGTCCCGTAACTTTTTACTTTTTTTCTTTTTGGTCCCATACTTATTTAATTTTTTGATTTAGTCCCACAACAATTCAAATTTACCCAAATTAGTTCCAAATGGCCGAAAAACTCGTGAAACGATATCTTTTTAGTCACGTGCTAATATTTTCCAACGAAATAGGATGACGGGTCTAATTTTGCGAACGTGGCACACTGACTAAGTAATTTCTCTTATAAAATAAATATAAAACTAAAAAAATATTTTCCAACTCATTTATTCAGTAAAAAAAACCTTAAAACTTAAAACTAAAAATAAAGTTCATGCAATTAAAATAAAAACAAATCAAAACGACTAGAAATTTTCTAAAAAATTTGAGAAAACCCTAATACCCGATGCGTACATGTTCTTGGCGCAGCTCTGCTGCTTCAAGCACCCCGTCGCCGCCAAATACTGCTAGATTATATAGTACGCCGTGTAGAATCGGGGCCTTCCATTACTTTAATTGCAGGTAGCTTTATTTTTTGTTTTAAGGATTTTTTTTAATTGAAAAAATGAGTTGGAAATTGTAAGCACATTAAAAAACAAAATTGTAATACAAAGAAAATTTGTATTGCATCAAATGCGAAAGTCGAGTACAATCTCTATAATTTCGCTGATTCTTCTCTTTTTCTTCATTTTTTTTGTTATATTTGAAGTGTGGAGGAGAACTCTATTTATAGGGGAATGAATGAAGACCTTCCTTCTTCGCATTGCCACGTGACGTCATTTGATTGGCCGACGCCGATTTGATTGACTTGATTTGACAAATCAATCTGATTTGATTTGATCTTCTTTATTTTCTACCAATTTAATGAGATATCAATCACATATAATTTGATTTGATTGATTCTCTTGATTTTCCTCCATTTTGGTAGATATTATTTGCTATCTCCAAAATACGGTAAGTCACAATTTTAATGTGCTTACAAATGCCCCCTCGTGCTTTGTTCACAGACGTTTCTGTCTTGGAGTGAATGAAGCACGAAAATATTTCGATAACCGAACTTTCTATTTAAGGGACTTAGATAGTTTTCACTCGTATCAAGGAGTCTTGATTTGAAAGACTCAATTTGAGAGTCATAGATAGTTTAGTCTCGTATCGAGGAGCTTCATTTGAGCTTGAATGTTTATAACGTTAATCCAATGGTGAAAACACCTTGTTTTGGATTAAACGTTGTTTCGGGATGAACGTTCTTGAATCTTCAAGAAGAACGGTTTGAATCTTCGAATGTCTTCAGATATAAATGTCGAATCGGAGGGGTTCTGAACCTTGGTCTCTGACTTGGAGCTGATCTGAGAACTTGCACGAAGAACGGTGAATAACGTTCTTGAAGAATCTTCGAATCTTCAAAGAGAAAACGCCGGATCGAAGGGGCTTCGAGCCTGATCTTCGATCTTGAGCTGTTTCTGATCGCTTTCCACGAAGAACGGCGAATAACGCTTTGAGTCTTCAAGAACGATTGTAGAGGATTCGCTTGTTGATCGTCTGGATGCTTGTTGCATTGTTCTCGTCTTGTGTTTGATCTTCGTGGTTGCAAATGAATGAGAAATGACCCTATTTATAGGGTGGAGGTTTACAAACCTTCATTTCTTATCGCGCCACGTGGTGCCGCCTTATTGGCCAATGCCATTTGATTGGCGTGATTTACGAATTGTTTTAATTCGCTTTCATTTTTTACTAGATATCATTTAATTATCGTTCTTATGGTAAATAAGGCGTATTTATTACCCAATATGAGTATCGAACACTCATTTAATTTGTTCGACTTGTACCGTGTACATTTAATATCAAGTTAACTATTTAATTCAAGAATTAATTTAATAAATTCTTAAAATAAAATAGTAAATTTTATTTGATATTAATATTTGATTTGCACACGTGTCACCATTTAATTGGGTGAAAATTTAATCTGCTTACATAAATATTTTTTTAGTTTTATATTTATAATTTACTTAGTCAGCGTGTCACGTTCGCAAAATGAGACCCGTCATCCTATTTTGTAGGAAAATTTTAGCACGTGACTGGTACGTGACCAAAACGACGTCGTTTCATGAGTTTTCCGGTCATTTGGGACTAATTTGGGTAAATTTGAATTGTTATGGGACTATATCGAAAATGTAAATAAGTATGGGACCAAAACGAAAAAGGTAAAAAGTTACGGGACAAAAACGATTTTAATACCTCCTATTCCGCCGGAAAATATTGGCACGTGACCGGCACGTGATCAAAACGACGTCGTTTCACGAGTTTTCCGGCCATTTGGGACTAATTTGGATAAATTTGAATTGTTGTGGGACTAAATCGAAAAAGTAAATAAGTATGGGACCAAAAAGAAAAAGGTAAAAAGTTACGGGACGAAAATGGTTTTAATCCCGAATTCAGCTTATTCTCAGCAGAACCTCAAACTTTTGAAGATGCATCAAGGGACGAGCAATGGATGAAAGCTATGAATGAAGAAATGTCCAACATTGAGAAGAACAAAACTTGGGAGCTCGTTGATTTGTCAAGAGGAAAGAAAACCATCGGGGTGAAGTGGGTCTACAAGATCAAGTTCGATGATGAAGGAAAAATTCAAAAATACAAAGCCCGACTTGTTGCAAAAGGGTATGCCCAACAACCAGGAATTGACTTCACAGAAACATTTGCTCCAGTTGCTAGAATCGAGACCATCCGAACAGTTCTTGCCTTGGCAGCTCACTTAGAATTGAGTGTTTATCAACTCGATGTAAAATCGGCGTTTCTCAATGGAGAAATAGAAGATGAAGTCTATCTTGAGCATCCTGAAGGATTCAAAGTAAAAGGAAAAGAAGACAAAGTTTGTCGATTGAAGAAAGCATTATACGGCTTGAAACAAGCTCCTCGAGCTTGGAATAGCAAAATCAGCAGCTATTTTCGAGAAAATGGATTCGACGCAGCTTAAGCGAGTCTTCTCTCTATGTAAAAAATGTTGATAATAATATTCTCGTGATATGCTTGTATGTGGATGATCTCATCTATTTTGGCACAGATGCAACCATGGTGGAAGACTTCAAGAAGACAATGATGGAGAAATTCGAGATGACGGACTTAGGACTCATCCGATATTTTTTGGGAATTCAAGTAAAACAAAGTCCGGGAAGAGTTTTCTTACATCAAGAGAAGTATATTGACAATCTTCTTAAGAAATTCAATATAAGCATATGCAAGCCAGTATCTTCATCTATGGGCTTGAACGAGAAATTGCAAGTCCATGATGATGCTGGAAAAGCTGATGAAACTCTTTACAGGAAACTGATTGCCTCGCTGCTCTACCTCAACACAAGGCTGGACATAACTCACTCTGTTAGCTTGTTGTCCAGGTTCATGAGTGAACCAAGTAAAATTCATCTTTCTGCAGCAAAAAGAATTTTGAGGTACTTGAAAGGAACAAAGAATCAAGGGATTGAGTTCAAGAAGGAAAATAACTGCAAGCTTGTTGGGTACACTGATAGTGATTGGGCTGGATCACAAGATGATCGAAAGAGCACTTCTGGATACATTTTTTGTCTTGGGACAAATATAATTTCATGGAGTTCAAGGAAGCAAAAATCTGTTGCATTATCTTCTGCAGAAGCTGAATACATAGCAGCCTCAGACGCGGCATGTGAAGCAGTTTGGTTGAAAAGAATTTTGAAGGATTTGAATTTTGAGAAAAAAGAGCCAACCACGATATATTATGATAATATGTCTGCAATTGCAATGACTACAAAATCCAGTTTTCATGCAAGGACAAAACACATTGAGCTCCGACATCACTTCATTCGAGAGTTGGTGAATCAAGGAGAAATCTGTTTGGAGTTCCTCAACACCAATTATCAACCAGTTGATTTTTTGACAAAGGCTGACTTGAAGCGAATGTACTAACTTTCTACTAGTAGATTCCTCGCAAGCATACGAGTTCACTCTAGTATGAGCAAGTATAATGACCAAGTATATCGAACCCAAGGGAAAGTGTGTATGCGAATAGATCCCTGAAGATCTACGCGTCGTAGCTAATATGAGTGTATGTTTTTGGATTTTTGGGAAAATTAATTAAAATAAACTAAACTATCCTACGAATGCAAACAAAAAATTAAACTAAGAATTTAAGATGTGTTTTCAAATAAGCTATGGTGATGCTCAGGATAGAAATCCCTACGTATACTAACGGAGCAGGTACATAATCAAAATAACCGTGACACGCAAGAAATAATCTAAGTAAAAGAATGCAAGATGAAAGCTCAAGATTTTAAACCCTAATACTTTATCCTAACACTCGACTTCACTAATCCATTAACAAGTTAATAGATTGTGCTTAATTAATGAGACCCTAATTTAACTAAGGTGATGTGGTCGTCCTCCTTCGCTAAACCGGTAGATGAATTAACCCTTTCTAAACCCTCTCGTTAAGTCTACTCGTTGTTAAAGAGTGATAAGGTCGTCCTCTCTCTAACACTTTTCGAACGAAATTCAAAAGTAAAGTTAAGATTAATTTTAAGAATTCATTAATTAAGAGAATTAAAACCTAACGTCACAAGTTACCCTAATTACATACCCACAACCTACTTCTACGAGTTCATCCTACCCCAAGCATGCCAGGGTTTTAGCTAGACATTGTTTTAATGAAAACTAAAACAATAGAGTAAATAACGAACATGAACATAATGATTATCACGAAGAAAAGATCAAACATAAACTAGGGTTTCAAGAATTAAAAGAATAAACTGAAATTAAATCAATAAAATGAAGTCTCAACGTGTTCAAGAACAAAGATCTGAAGAAACAAAACTAAAAAGTAAAACCGTGAAGTGAATTCGTAAAGAAAACCTCAAAAACGTAAAAGTAAAGCTTGCTCGTTCCTTGTTCTCCAAAAACTAACTCTAAAAACGATCTCGTATCAAGTGGTATGTGGTGGTCTCAAGTTCCGTAAAAACATGCTCGGAAGGGGTATATATAGGCAACGGGTCGAGTCAGGAACGTATGGGCCGAAGAATCATGCAAGCTCGTGCACTGCTTGTGCACTAGTGCACGAGCACATCCCCCTCGTGCGCTCCAAACTTCCAGAACCGAAATAGTGCACGACCAGCCTAGCTCGTGCACTAGTGCACGACCGGCTCTTGCTCGTGCGCAGTGCACGAGTTGCACCTTCTCGAGTGCCTTGCACGACTGCTCGTGCACTATGTGCACGAGTACTCCTTGCTTGTGCGCCCAATGATACTTTTTCTCCCTTGAACTAATACTTTTCGTATTTCTTCGATATCTTCTCATCCGGGCGTCCGTTTGAGTCGATTCAAAGTCCTACGAACTCCTCTTTTCGCCCTCTATCCACCTATGAGCATCAAATAGACAAATTCATTAGTTTATAGAAATGATACTCAAATGAATCTAAATACTCATCTAAATCAATCAAAATAAGGGCATTTCGAGTGACGAATCATGGCAATTTCACGCCTAATCAACCCCCCCAAACTTACCATGTTGCTTGTCCTCAAGCAACGAAATAATAAGTCAAGTGAAATTGTTAGGAATGAGTCAAATAATCAAATCATGCAAGCAAATGAACTCGAGCTTCAAAGATCAATCACAAGTATACTCACTCACCTTCCCTCATCATACTCATGCAACAACAGCAAGAATCACCAGAATCAAACATGGATGTGCACTCAACGATGTGTTTCGCTCCCTCACAAGTGTATATCAATGATAAAGGGACTCACTCAAACAATCAATCACTCATATCGGCAGCCATAGGCTTGTAAGCACTCTCAACTCCGACCATACTCTAGAAATCAATGCCTGAATCAAAAAGGACTTTTCTCAAGGTTGTAATGTAGGCTCTTTGGACAGGTGGGATAACAATATAGGTAAGTGACTCAAGTGAATGGAGAATAGAAACTCAAACTTTAGTACTTCGAGATTAGGAACAGAATACTTCAAACATTTTCAATCAACACACTTTCAATTCCAATTCTCAACACTTCAATTTTGTTTTTTTCTTTCTCACTCTTTTCACTTTTCTTAATCATTTCACTTCTTTTTTTCACAAGCACATGAGCTCATTTTTTCTTTTGCTCATTCTCAATTTTTTTCTTTTTCCCACAACTCAAAACTTCATCACACCTTCTTCTCATACTCACTCAACAAACAACATTTTCCTTTTTCAACTCAATTCAATCCCTTCACATTCACACTTTTCCTATTCTCCACTCTAATTGGGACAAAAGGCTTAGGAACTGGAATAGTGTTCATATGTGCTAGCCAATGAAATAAGCTTAGGGCTCAAAGGGGCTAACGAGGGACAAATATCCATGGTAGGGAAATTTAGGCTAAGTGACTCAATCAAAACAAAGATGGCCTAAGATCACATTCGGCATATCAAACTAGACACAATCAAGAAGCAAGAGCACACACAAGTTCTAGCATCCTCTAAGGTGACGATCCACTCACAAACGAAGAGATTATTTTATGCATCAAAATCTCATAAGGCTCAAATCTCACAGCTTTCACATCCATGCTAGTCCTAGTGCATTCTCACTCTCATCACACAAGTACTCGAAAGGAGAATTTGCAAGCATACTAGTTTTCTCTCAAATCAACTCTAACTCAAACACTCACTCAAAATAATTTTTAACTCAACTTCACAATTCACCCTACTCATCAAATCATACTCAAAGATAGCAATCAACAAGCATAAGATGATTGATAGGCATGAAATATGAGTAGCAAATCAAATCAATAACAGCTCAAGGAGCATCTCAAGATACCAAATAACCAAACCCACTCAAGAGAGGGTGTGCACTTGTGCAATGTCACCATAAAACAAATAAAAAACTCCACCCCCCCAAACTTCGACCTTGTGAAGAGGTCTAAGTTTGGGGTTGTGGATTACCTCATCCAAATAATTCAAGTTTCTCAACAACGTGTCACACTCCTTTGTCTCGAGTTGGTCCCTTCAATCTGAATAACTCCATGATACCTTTACTCCTTCGAGACAATCCTACAAAATAAACTCTCAAGTACGAGGTTAAACTTACGATTCAACAACACCCTAATAACATAAAACTCAAATAACTAAAAACACTCAAAAGCAAATAAAAATGGGTTGCCTCCCATTCAGCGCTATTTTTAAGGTCCTCATGCTTGACCGAGCTCAAATGAGCTTATGGTACATCATACTCAAAATTACCTCCCTTACTCTCATAAGAGTGTTGGTTGAATTCCTTTCCTTGATGCCCCTCCATCATGAGCTCCTTTGCTTCCTTCTCATCCCCAAGTGGAATGGGTCTCAACTCCTTCTCACCTTTATCTGGAGGAGTCTTACTAAACAATTTCTTGAGTTTTGACCTTTTCTTATTAACTCCTCCTTTTCCCTCCAACTGGACCCGTCTATCTATTCCACCTCTTCCTCCTTCAACTTCTTCACTTTATCCCTATCAAAATAATCAAGATCATAATGCTCATGGGTCAAATTATCAAGTGAAGGATCATCAAAATCATGAATATGAGAAAGATTAGGGATAAGAGGTGTGCCTTCATCACAAGGATCTATGGCATCCATGCAATAACAGATCTCATCCTCCTTCGGGTACTTCATGGCTTCATATAGGGAAATCTTTATCTCTTGATCGTCAACTTCAACGTGATCTTCCCATTCGCTATATCTAGCACCATCCCGACCGTTGCTAAGAACGGTCTTCCCAAGATCAAAGACACGTGTTCATCTTCCTCCATCTCTAGGACCACGAAATCGGCTGGAAAAATGTGATCTCCAACTTTCACGAGGACGTCTTCAACCACACCTTGAGGTCGAGTAATAGACCGGTCGGCAAGTTGAAGCGTCATCATTGTCGGCTGAAGTTCTCCACCTTCCAACTTCTTGAATAGTGACAATGGCATAAGATTGATGCTCGCCCCAAGGTCGCACAACTCTCCCTTCTTAACTCCATTCTCGATGTCACATAAGATCGTGAAACTCCCGGGATCCTTCAACTTTGGGGGCAGCGCTTTGTGCACTAATGCACTCACCTCATGGTTCAACTGCACCAACTTCGGCTCATCCACTCGCCGTCTTTTTGCGATCAAGTCCTTCAGAAACTTTGCATAGTTGGGCATCTGTTCCAAAGCATCATAAAAAGGAATGTTAATATGCAATTGTTTAAACACATCAAGGAATTTAACGAATTTTTCATCAAGCTTCTTTTTCATGAAGCGCTGTGGATACGAGACGGGTATCACAGACTTGGGTACCCCCCATTCATCTCTCTCGGTCTCTTTCACTTTCTCCCTTGCTTCATTTGCCTTCTTCCACTTAGGAACTCTCTCAACCTTCTCAATGCCTTCCTCTTCAAACTCTTTGCTCGCTTTAGTGCTTTCACCCTCAACCTTCTTCTCAACTCCTACCTCCCCACTCTCATCTCCATCTTTCTTATGTTATTTTCCCTCTATCTCAACATCTCTTTGGGGCGTCTCAGAATCAGCAGGCATCTGGGGACCTTCACAATTGGTCCCACTTCTAAGCTGGATAGCCTTACAATGCTCTTTAGGATTACCCTCAGGCATTGAAGGGTATTTGCCAGGCTCTCTATTCAATGACTTTGCAATCTGGCTCATCTGGAACTCTATAGAAGTGAACCTTCGGTTGTTCTCTTGTTAAATTCGATTCAACTCTACATCTCTCTTCTGGAGGTCTTGATCACGCTGATCAACTTTCTTATGCAGATCTTTCACATCGTACTCCAAAGAGGATAATCTCTTGCTTTCTTCTTCCACCTTCTGAAGGATAGTTCTCAACATCTCCTCAGTTGAGGCACCGCCTTCTCCACCAGGAGGTTTAGAACCTGGATCAACACCTGGATGAACTATAATACCTGCCTTCGGGTTAGCATATGAAAAATTCTCGTTCTTCCTCCATTGGTTCTGAGGGAGCTGCTAGCCTCCTTGGTACCCTTGTGTGTTCGTCCATTGATTTTGAGGTGGCTGTGGACCTGGAGGTACAAATGGTTGGCCATAAGAAGGTCTTCCTTGAAAATTTCCACCTTGTGGATACCCATTCTGATTGTAATAAGGACCTCCCATATAATTTACTACTTCTTGTTGAATTGTGGGCTTGTCCTCTTGCTCATTCTTTGCTGCATTCCCTCCAACCATATTCTTCCCCAACTCAAGGTTGTTAATCTTTTCCATCATGGCCATCAACAGCCTTCTCGTTCCTTCACCTTCCTCAACCTGATGAACTCTCTGAAAATCTGCGTCCACATTCCAAGCCCCAGCATTCGTGACAATGTTGTCCACGATCTCTCTACACCTCACTATTCCTTGATTCAGGAATGATCCACTAGCACAGGCATCTAAATGGTCTTGCCCAGCCTTGTTAGCACCACTATAGAAAAATATCATGACATCTCCCTCATTGTACCCGTGCTGCGGGCACTCAATCAACATGTTTGAGTATCTCTCCCACGCTTGACGTAGGTCCTCTCCTTGCTTCTGGCGGAAGGAAGAGATCTCAATCCTTGCTTTGATCGTTCTGGATGGAGGGTAGAATCGCTCGAGGAACAGACGCTCGAACTCGGCATAAGTGGTAATACCTCCCCGTGGAAGCGTATTATCGTACCACTCTTTAGCTATTCCCGTCAATGAGATTGGGAACAACCTAAGCCTCTTGGCATCTTCAGACATGTCATTGTAATTGAAAGTGGAGGCTATCATTAGAAAACTCCTCAGATGAGTATGAGGATTCTCCTTCCCAATCACCCCTTTGAACTGGTTCTCGGTAAGCAGCTTAAGAATTCTTGGGGAAATTGAGAAGTTATTTGCCTCAACAGGGGGCAATGTCACTCCATCATAGTACCGTTGTGGCTGTGCTGCAAACCTTCCTCGAATAGCCATATTCTGGTCTGCGTTCTGAGGAATGTGCTGCGGATTAGCAGGTGGTACTGGTATTTGTTGTGGTGGTGGTGGTTGATTGTAAACAGGAGGTGGAGGATACGAGTATGGTGGATACGGATAAGGTGGGTATGTTTTGTGGTAAGTTAGGATATGGGTAAGCAGGGTTGTTCTGAGGATTTTGGACAATGTTATGAGCTAGACTATTTTGATTCTGTGTACCCGGGTTTTGGCTCTGGCTTTTCCCTGACGGATCTTGATTCTTACTGGTATTGTCATCAGTGCCGTCAACCCGGTTCAATGTCTGATTAAACTCATTCTCGACATCATCCAACTCATTAGTAATGTCCATTGGTTCTTTCCCTCCTCCGGCAGCGTTCATCCTTCTTAAGAAGGCGCGGTTTCTTCTTGCTATTGTCTCAGGATCCAGCGGTAATCTCTCTTCGCTCGTATTGCCTTGCGAGCGTGTTTTCATAAACCTGAAACACTAACAAAAGAATAAAAATGCAACTGCCGAAAATACTAGGAAATAAAACAAAAAAGTAAATCACTCACTACTAACTACTAAGCTATCGACAAGTCCTATTCAAAAGACATACAACACCATCCCCGGCAACAGCGCCATTGACTTGAAGCGAATGTACTAACTTTCTACTAGTATATTCCTCGCAAGCGTACGAGTTCACTGTAGTATGAGCAAGTATAATGGCCAAGTATATCGAACCCAAGGGAAAGTGTATATGCGAATAGATCCCTGAAGATCTACGCGTCGTAGCTAATATGAGTGTATGTTTTTGGATTTTTGGGAAAATTAATTAAAATAAACTAAACTGTCCTACGAATGCAAACAGAAAATTAAACTAAGAATTTAAGATGTGTTTTCAAATAAGCTATGGTGATGCTCAGGATAGGAATTCCTACGTATACTAATGGAGCAGGTACATAATCAAAATAACCGTGACACGCAAGAAATAACCTAAGTAAAAGAATGCAAGATGAAAGCTCAAGATTTTAAACCCTAATACTTTATCCTAACACTCGACTTCACTAATCCATTAACAAGTTAATAGATTGTGCTTAATTAATGAGACCCTAATTTAACTAAGGTGATGCGGTCGTCCTCCTTCGCTAAACCGGTAGATGAATTAACCCTTTCTAAACCCTCTCGTTAAGTCTACTAGTTGTTAAAGAGTGATAAGGTCGTCCTCTCTCTAACACTTTTCGAACGAAATTCAAAAGTAAAGTTAAGATTAATTTTAAGAATTCATTCATTAAGAGAATTAAAACCTAACGTCACAAGTTACCTTAATTACATACCCACAACCTACTTCTACGAGTTCATCCTACCCCAAGCATGCCAGGATTTTAGCTAGACATGGTTTTAATGAAAACTAAAACAATAGAATAAATAACGAACATGAACATAATGATTAGCACGAAGAAAAGATCAAACATAAACTAGGGTTTCAAGAATTAAAAGAATAAACTGAAATTAAATCAATAAAATGAAGTCTCAACGTGTTCAAGAACAAAGATCTGAAGAAACAAAACTAAAAAGTAAAACCGTGAAGTGAATTCGTAAAGAAAACCTCAAAAACGTAAAAGTAAAGCTTGCTCGTTCCTTCTTCTCCAAAAACTAACTCTAAAAACGATCTCGTATCAAGTGGTATGTGGTGGTCTCAAGTTCCGTAAAAACGTGCTCGGAAGGGGTATATATAGGCAACGGGTCGAGTCGGGAACGTATGAGCCAAAAAATCATGCAAGCTCGTGCACTAGTGCACGAGCACATCCCCCTCGTGTGCTCCAAACTTCCAGAACCGAAATAGTGCACGGCCAGCCTAGCTCGTGCACTAGTTCACGACCGGCTCTTGCTCGTGCGCAGTGCACGAGTTGCACCTTCTCGAGCGCCTTGCACCACTGCTCGTGCACGAGTACTCCTTGCTTGTGCACCCAATGATACTTTTGCTCCCTTGAACTAATACTTTTCGTATTTCTTCGATATCTTCTCATCCGGGCGTCCGTTTGAGTCGATTCAAAGTCCTACGAACTCCTCTTTTCGCCCTCTATCCACCTATGAGCATCAAATATACAAATTCATTAGTTTATAGAAATGATACTCAAATGACTCTAAATACTCATCTAAATCAATCAAAACAAGGGCATTTCGAGTGACGAATCATGATAATTTCACGCCTAATCAGCGGTTACAACCGAAAAGTTTGATAAATTCAAGAAACAAATCAAGATTACAAATTAAGGAGGGGTGTTAAAAGTAAATAATTTGTAATTTTATCCATAAGATACATTAATTAGTGTTGGTACATGGAGTCAAAGAGTCAAAGAGTCAAGGTCTTGGAAAGAGTCAAGTTATTAATTAGATTCTTTGTATTCAAGGTCTCTAGAGTCTTCCTTTAAACATTATAAATAGTGGTGTCATTTGTAATCCAAGTATCAAGAAAAGGAGTGAAGAAAACAATATCTAATTGTAAGAGAGAGTGAGCTGTAGCTACTCAACTAAATTTCAGTAATACAAAAATTCCTGTGAGTCCATTATAGCTTCCGCACCCAATAATTCCATATGTTTGTTTATTTTATGTTTATATTTCAAGTAATATGTGGATTATCACTTTCACCGATTCAGTATGGAATAAAAAATGTTATTTAAGTCATTATAGATCACGATCAACTATGTCGTTTACATATATATGGGAATGAAATGATGATGATAAAATTGAAGTGATTCAATGTGATGGTGATTATTTTGTATTAGCTCTAACCGATCATTCTCACACTATACTATTATCTTTTCCCTAGTATTCATCCTCAGAGATGCAACATTAGTTTTTGCTTGATATCAAATCTTTGCCTTTATCATTCATCCCACCTCTCTTTATTCCCTTCTAACATGTCTAAAGGGACTTCTTTTTTTGTTTGATGATGAGGATTTGATATTCTCTTTTCTTCCTTTGGCTTTCTTTGCTCCTTACTCATTGGCTTCAGACGTTTGGTATTAATTTTATTCATACCTAATAGATATTGGTCCTGAACTTTCCTTATAGGATTTGAACCACTTTATAAAATGAGGAGAAGAAGTTAAGCCCCATCACCTCCAAGAAGTTATGGTAGAGGAGGAAGGAGCACTCCGAGAGGATGTTATGATGGTGGTAGAGAAGATGTTCCGACCAGTCTGTTAATCTTAAACCTTCACCAAGATTACAGGTGTGTTTAGTTAACTTTTCCTTTTAACTGTGACCCTGTTTACTAATTTTTTTATTACATATAATTATGATAGGATGGAACATTAAGTTTATTATTGTTGTGTTTTTTATTTAATTTCATTTTTTTAGGCCTGAAGACTTGAGGATGTTTGGACAAGTTGGCCCAATTAAGGATATTTATCTGCCAAGGGATTATTACACCAAGTGAGCTTGTATAGGATGTTGCTTTTGTCTATTTTGTCTCTATTTCCACATGTAATTGAATGAAGAAACTATTTGCACCTTGTTTAGCTTTAATTGTTGGCAGATGGATATTGTGCTTATTATTCTCTATTTTTAGTTTTATTTAATTAAATGTGATTTTCTCCTTTCATAGTGGTGTAACAGTGTAAGTACACTTAATCTTACAAACCAGCTACAAAAAGGACGCATGTAAAAAAATGTGTACGAGGTTGATTGCAATAGCAAGGATATTCTTGATCAAAATAAGCAGCTGGATAATTTTTTTGAGGCAAACATTTGTATGAGACAACTCAAATTAACATACATTCCATCAAAGTGTTAATGAGTCAATGCCCTATTTATGCTCATTTCCATTGTCTCGTGTCATGAAACAGTCTCTTATAAGACCTACTCCTTTTTTTGAATATTTGAAAACAAAAACTTGCATCTGCCCCTGCACTTAACATTTTTAAGAAATATTTTTTGTTTCAACTATATATACAATGTGTTATACTAACGCAAAAAATTTAAAAGACACACTTCATTTTTATCGATAATGAAATAATATACTAATAATTTTTTAAATTAAAATTTATGAGTAGAATAGATAAATTATCCACCATGCATTTCCACAATATTTTAAAACAAAAAATTATCATATATCAGTAATAAAATTTAATAATTTTTCTAATAAAAAATAAGAAAAACACAACTTACATCATTATCGATTTTGTGTTTCAAGATATTAATCTCTTTACATAAATTTCATCAAAAATTTAATATTTATTTAATACATTAGTTAGTGTGAGTGAGATTGAAGTTTGATTGGTTAGCTTCGTTACACTGGGTAATGAGTATTAATAACGATAGAGTATGTATTGAGTGAATTGGTTCATATATGAATTATTGAAGAGTATTAGTTAATTTTATTGAAGAGTATTAGTTGTTTTCACTGAAGGGTATTAGTTGTTTTTACTGAAGAATCTTAGTTTGTTTTCACTAAACAACTAAGACTTTTTGGTGCAAACCAATAATACTCTTCAGTTAAACTTTAACTAATACCATTTAATTAAAATAACTAATAATTTACAATGATTCATGTATGAACCATTTTCACTCTATACTTTGTCATAAAAATATTCAAATCCGGCAGTGAGAAAAATACTCAGTTGAACACACATTGGTTCATCCCTGTTTGAAATTATATTGGGTTTTGAAACTTATGTTTAAAATTACTATGATAAATAATCGTGTCGAACTTGGACTAGTATTTAGATCTCTTTGATAATTATTGGTTTGTGTTGATTTTTAAAACGTCCCAAAAAAGTTAATTTTTCCAATTACGTCCCAATTTTTTGCTAGTTGTACAATTTGAGTCCAAAAAAAAATTTAAAACTCCAAATACGTCCCAATTTATGGCTAATTGTATAATTTACGTCCCAAAAAGGTTAATTTCTTCAACTACATCTCAATATATGGCTAGTGTACAATTTACGTCTCAAAGTTGCTGAAACTAAAAAAACAGTCATTTTACCTCACGTGTCGCGCACATGCTCGTTAAATTTGGGAATTTTTGGCGAATATACTTTGGTTGACATGTGTGGCGTGTTGACTGTACTATGTAGCCAATAATATTAAAAAAAAAAATGGAGACATCATATATTGAAACTAATAACTCCTTAAAAACTTAAAAAAGCAAAACAAAAAAAATTACTAATTTAAACTAAAATTAGAAAATATATAATTTATTTAAAAAATCAAAGAGTCTCCTCATATCACACCCACCCCATGAAATCAAACGTCATTCTTTTCCTCCCTTTTACCCACCCCACTCCTAAAAAATAATTCAGAAATAAATTTAATATCAACATAAGTATTTTTTTGTTAGAAAAATTAAATTAACGAGCATGTGCACGACACATGAGGATAAATGACCGCGTTTTGTCAATTCCAATAACTAATTGGAGCGTAAATTTTACACTTATTAATTGAGACATAAAAAGGTAAAAAGTTATGGGACGTAAAAAAATCTATCCCCTTTAGTCTAACAAGTTATAATTCTCATTTTGTCAGCCCGAAAATTTACGATCTTAAAAAAAAAAAACCGTAATAACCATTTGAAATTTAAGTTTTTTATTTTCTCAATTTGATTGGATTTCATGCATTATTTTTACAAGAATTGACTAATTGTGCTTAATTATAAAAAAAATTTAGTGTTTTGTTTATTTGCTATGAAAATAAAAAATTTAGAAGCAAAACGTGTGTTTATTATTTTGTATAGTCAATTGCGAAAAGAAGCAAACACGTGCTCATGAAACACTTTCATAAATAAGTTTTGCAGTAGTTGTTACCTGACTTTTAACTTGATTAATTGGAAAATCATTCGTCCTTTAAATTATAACCAATTGTTTGAAAGCTGCATATTTGTACATATATCTCTATTTTTATATTTAATGGTCTTTATGTGGAAGTTATGAACTATTATGTACATATATCTCTGTTGTAATATTTAGAGGTCTTACTTGGAAGTTATGAACTATTGTATGTGTAGATGAAGAATAGTGGTCTTGCACTAAATTGAGATTATTTAATTTAATTTTGTAGATTTATTGTTTCAACCTCGCATGATCACTCTAGTAAATTCGAGATTACTTTCCATTTTACACCAGGAGTTTGAGTACAGAGCACAATAGATTAAAATGAGCACCAAAAATATAACATACAAATTAAAATTAATTACTGAAGAAATTAGAATTAGAACAAAATGACTAATTGTAATTTCAAGATAAACTAGTCTAGATTAAGATAAATGCATAATATAGAGATTATACCATGCTCCTAATTTTGAGTACATGTGATAATATCATTTGATATATACACAACTCAGACAGAACACATTCACGAAAATTCATAATAACTAGTGTGTTTATTGCTAACAAACTCAGGTTTTGCATCATTTTGTAGACTATGAACACCTCTCAATTTGCGGTACTTATGAGCTTCAACTTGTTAAGGTGTGCAAGCTTCATATGAGGATATTCTACCCATAGGTCCTCAGAAGTTAACACATTGTCAAACCATTGTGCATTAGAGCGTGAACAGCTGTAACATTTTGATTGTCATCAAACTCCCATGCTGGAACATAAATCTACACATCAGAACCTAACATAAGATTCCACTGTGAATAAAAAATATATGTGATAATTTCTCAACATTGAAATTACATAAAGAATATTCATAAAAATTAAAGGTAAAGGAATGAAACTAGTAAAAAGCCATGGTACCAAAATATCACCTGCTTTCTGCTTACACATGCAAAAAACTGAAAACCATGATCAGTTCAAGCATAAAAATTTAAAAAGCCTAATCGAGATATAATACTTTGTATACTATCAAATATTAAAATGTTTGCTTTTAAATAATGATACATAGTTACGAGCTCAAAATGGGATAATGCAGGTGTAGCTCACTTCTAAATGAAAGATGTCAACTAAACTATTGATAATATATTGTAAATTGTCATCATGATGAGACCCAAGTAGATCCTAGTTTGAACTTAAATATAATATCACAACCATCCTTGCAACATCAAAAGTTAAGATTAGAACAAAAAACTGTGTCTTGAATCAATGCAGTCAGTACCAATAGCCTCAAAATGCCATCATTAATGAAACTATGGCAATAGAATGCAAAAGTATAGATTTATAAAGAAATGATGAAAGCCTTTACCCGATTGACTGACGTTTCTTCATACATTTTCTTTACCAGCCAATTGCCTCTTTCATTTCCAACAAAATTCCCTTGAACAAAGAAAGTTAATGTATTTGGAATAATTTTGAAGGCATGTATTTGGAATAATCTTCCATATTGATTTCCATCCTTCTAAAACAAAACCAAGCTGTAGTTCCTCATTCCCTAGAAATTACCAATGTTCCTTTCTCAAAAAAAAAAAATTCAAAATCTCAAACCTACATCACATTCCTCAGGTCATTTCCCAGAACACTTCATCACAAACATACATCATCACGAGGTTGAAATATTATTTTCAAGCAAATCTAATTGAAAACAGAGGACGGGATAGTGGAAAATTGACTATCAATAAAATAGCAACATTAAAATTGAAGTCGCAATTGGTATTTGGCATTTCAAATCAAATTAACTTGTTAATAAATCTCAACACAAACAAACGAATATTTTATTAAATCAAAACCTCGATTTTGAGAAGTACCTGGAGCTCTATTTTGTCCTCATTGCAGAACATCCGGTAGTTAATTCGATGAAACTCGTCCCAGGTATTAAGAAGACCCGACCATGACATTGTTGATAGGAATAAAAATTAACTTCACAAAGATCCGATGAAACCCATCTCGACAAACCTGATCGCAGTTTGAGTCGCAACCTTAGTGAATTCTACGCAATCAGGCTTGTGTCAATGCTGGCGAACAAATTCCTAGCGAAATCTCTATGCTGATCGAAAACTGAATCCAGAGCATCTACATCGTTTTCAGTTTTTTTCTAGATTTAGGTTTTTAGAATTTTAGAAATCTGAACAATTAGTGTTCTTCACTTCATCTGAGAAGAAACATGATATTTTTAAGTAAATGATTATGTTTAAGTATTTTAATTCATTGATTAATAAATTAAGAATAAAAGAGAAGGTTAAATTTATAAATTTATAAAATTTATTATCATTTTTATTATAAAAGATTATATGGATAGTTTAGTAATTTTATATTTTATTTCAAATAATTAAATTATTTTCCTTCGTTGCGAAGTTGAATAGCCCAGAGCGTGTTGAGTTATGGAGCCTGCTCGACTGCTTCACGTCCCAGTAATTTTATATTTTTTGGGCCTTTTTCGAAAGGCAGAATTTTCGGTTGGATGGGCTTAGGGTTTTGGCCCAAGTTTCTTATATATTCTCATATGACTCATTGTAATTGCATCACCGAAAAAATAGTATATCTCCTGGCTTGGTAGTGCCCCCAGACGTAGTCTTTACAGACGAACTGGGTAACCAAATCGTTTGTTCCGTTTTTCAATTTCTCTATAATTGCAGATAAAATCCTAACAGAGCGAAATTAAATGATGTGTCGAGATGTTATTGATTTACTAACGTTAGATAGGGCGAAAGTCATTCCTGACAGTGGAAAATCTCATAATAGTTAAGTAGTTGGGGTAACGTTAACATGAAGCTGATTAGTCGCAGTGATAAAATAATTCATCGTATGGAAGCTGACGTTAATTTCCTTTTGATTTTTTTCCATCCACATATCACTAAATCTTAATTTTATTTAAAAAAATATTTATTAACTCTGGAAATAAAAGTTACAAAATAAAAATAATTGAAACTAAATAAAATTTGAAGACTAATTAACAAACAACAATTAAATTTTTAAATATATTACACCGAAATATAATTTAAAATTTTGAAATAAAAAATCAACTAAATATTAAAATTAAATAATTAATATGTATATATATATATTTTTTGTTAAATATTAAGTCATATCTGCACTAGAGCACTGTACAACTAAAATGTATTTCCTTCGTTCATCAAAAGTGTGTCCACTTCTGTAAACAATCACTTTAATTTTACACACATAAATAATTATTTTAGTCATATTTTATCCTTACTTTATCTTTATCTACTTAATTTATTTTCCTTAAAACATGTGTCCAAGCAATGGTGTCAGTTTTGGTGAACCGGGGGGTATTTTTTAAACAATATCAGTGTTTTTCACTGAACAGTTGTAAAAATATAGTGAAAACAACTGATAATAATGTTAAAAAATATCATTGAATTACACGGTGCATAATACACTTGCTCTAAAATTTAACTCGTTCGAACTTTACTAACTAAAAGTAAAATCAACTAAAAATTCTGCAGGCCGTTCACAGATCGAAATATTAAATTATGCTTGTCTGAACTTTACTAATATAAAGAGAAAGCGAAAGTAAAGTAAAAGCGAATTGTACATCTTTTCTTTTCCTATTTTTTTGACCGGATCTTTTCTTTTTCTATTATATATTCATTACTTTGAACACAATGAATTATGCTTTCTTCTACAAACCATGTCATGTCCATATATATATGTGCATTGGAGTTGATAAATTTATAACGTTCTGTTTTTGTCTCTTCGATATTCAATTTCAACATTAGTTCTAGCTAGCTATATATTTTCACGTAGGCGCGTGTGCACACACAATTCCAAATTTGTTAACTCTCTCTATGGAGGAGTGTATCGAACATTTTAGTCACGAGCACCCGTTGAGTTTCTTTCAAGTGGATACCGATGAGGATCCTAAGCCTCATCGTTGTCGTATTTGTGGCTTGCCAATTCTATCAACTCCTTCTTACAATTGTAGCCTTAATGCTAATTGCAACTTTTTTCTGCACAAACCATGCACACAATTGCCCAAAAAATTTGATCATAAACTTCACAAAGAAACCCTTCATCTTGAAGAATCAATGCTCCCTTCTCATGCTAGAAAATCGTGCCCAAATTACAAATATAAATGTTGGGATCATTCGAATTGCAAATTCGATCTCCATCCTTTGGTTGCACAACCGGTGGAGATCAAGAGCCAACACAAAAGCCACGAATCTCACCCATTGGTAGCCTTTTGTCAAGAAATTACATCGCTATGTGCTGGGTGTGGAGAAGAAGAGAAGGGTTTCTTCTTCCACTGCCAAGTTTGTAATTTCTGGATTCATCAAGATTGCACCATTTTGCCCAGCGTTGTGAAATTACGGTCTCATCCCCATCCATTTATTCTCGCATATTCTCTCCCTTTAATGCCCTCACATTCTTCACGTGCGGAGCATAACTGCTCAATTTGCGAAAGGAAGTGGCGTCTTCCCAATGGTGGGGTCTACTTCTGTGGCGATGGTTATTCTTTGGCTCACGTGGCTTGTGCAAAGCCAATCATGGAGACCGTTATAGCCGGTATTTCGTCTCTCTTAATTTATTCTGTCCTGAGCATAATTAAAGAACCATGCAATACTCAAGTCTCTTTTCTAGTTAAAGAACCTTATATTCACTTAAGTCTTTAACGCGTGATTAATTAGCTTTCCAAATCTCGCAAGTAAAATAACTTGTGGGTCAGACCAGGTCATAGGAACAATATTTGCAATGTAAAATAAAAAATTGAAAAAATTATAACTTAGAGGTCTAAAAACAATTATTAAAACAATTAGAATAAATTATTTAATTATTAAATTCATATAATTAAATTTTTAAAATTTTGATTCTTCATTCATTAGTATAATAAATATATTTAATTTACTTGTTTGAAATAATCACAAATATTTCATAAATATTGTACTTAATTTCTCAAGTATAATAGGGATTAAAACCATTTTTCTCCCGTAATTTTTTACCTTTTTTTTTTTTGTCACATACTTATTTAGCTATTTTATTTAGTACAACAACAATTCAAATTTACCCAAATTTGTCCCAAATGGCCCAAAAATGTCGTTTTGGTCATGAAACGATGCCGTTTTGGTTATCCTACTCAGCCGGAAGATAGTAGCACGTGACCGACACATGACCAAAACTACGTCGTTTCATGCGTTTTCCGATCATTTGAGACTGATTTGAGTAAATTTAAATTGTTGGGGGACTAAATCGAAAAAATAAATAAGTATGAGACGAAAAAGAAAAAGTTACGAGATGAAAACGGTTTTAATCCCAATATAATATGACAAAACATATTTTGTAAATCAAAATAAAATATCTAATACAATTTTATAAACAGAAGTGTTTAAAACAGTTTTTCCAATTATGTAAATATATATAAATTGGTGTAGTTGGTAATCCACAATAAAAACATATTACAAATTAACAATACTATTACATGTACAATAATGCGATATTGCATGTTTTATAATTTTAAGTATAAGCAAGTTATAAGATTATCGCATTTTCTTAGTTTTTATAATGTTGATATAGTTATACGAAGGGAACATGTAATTTTGAATTACTATAGGGATGTAATTTTGGATTGGGTGGGACTAAAGATTTAGTCTCACTCAATCCCATGTAATATTATGTTTGGTTCGCAGGTTTACGCCCAAAATTGGGGTCCGTGTCATAAACTTACTTAATCCATCAAATGATGGATTAAATAATCCCCTAGGGATATATTGCACTTTAAACCCACTTAATCATTTCAATCCAAATACATATTCCTCCTCAAATAATCTTATCTAATCCAATGTCATCTAATTCATTCTCATCTAATCAATCACATCCCGTGAACCAAACGAACCCTTATTAGTACTTGTGTCTAAACACACGGAAAAAAAAAACAATTATTAACTATATCCTTTGTCTTAATTATATATATGCAGATACAGAAATCCTGCATCTGCCGGATGAGGAGGAAACGTTTCCAAGCCTGACAATTCGTAGATTCGTTGAAAGAAATGTGAATAGTATAAAAACAAAAGAAAAAATGATTTCGAAACATCACCAACATCCTTTAATCCTGGAGGATGGATGGAGCAGCAATAGTAATGATGAGAATGTGGTTTGTGACGTATGCATACAACCCATTTTACATTTTACATGATGTCATTTCCATTTTACAGATGCCAAGACTGCCATTTCCTTGCCCACCCTATGTGTGCAAATCTTCTTCCAGATAGTTTCGAATTTTTCTTGGGGCCAGAGCGTTTGGAAGCACTACTCCATGGTGATCAGATGGAATCCTACTTTAATTCAGTAATACCTTGTGGTATCTGCTGGCGTCTTTCCAATGGAATTTCCTATAAAGTAATATGGCCGAATGTGATGTTTATCCTTATGGATGTAGAGTGCGCATTTACACCGAAATTTATCAGACACGCCTCACACAAGCAACATCTTCTTTTCTTCACCAGTAGTCGTTGGGTCTCGGAAGCTAATTTGAAAACCAGTTGTTGCTCCGCGGGGGGTTGCATGTATAGATGTGTTGCGTGTGATTATAGTATTCACGTTGGGTGTGCTCTGCTGCCCAAAACAACTCCCCATAAATTCGACGACCATCCTCTGGAGTTGATCATGAACCATAATAATAAGCTGGAAGGGCTCTACTGCGAGGTCTGTGAGCAAGATATCGAGCTCAAGTGGTGGTACTACGGTTGTCCAAAGTGCGAGCACTACTTTCATATCAACTGTATTCCCTCTGTTGGGCTTCTGTCCAAAGTCAAGTTCGGCAAAACTCATGGTGATGATAAACTTCATCACCATCCTCTCACTCTTACTCGGATGCTTACCCATCCAAGACATGAGAGGTGTGGCCTTTGCAACGAAATCATCCAAGGCTCTTCAGATGATGAAATGGCTCTCCACTGTTCTCCTTGTTATTTTTGGCTTCACTTTTCATGTGCAGCTGCCATGACTCCATTGTGGGATTCTTCAAAAATACTACAAAGGTGGCGTAGAAAGAATATTAAGAAGAGATCTCATAATATATCTTAGATATTAAATCCCATTAAATTATGGGATTAAGTAGATTTTGTTTCTGTCATGCTAGATTGTAAATCTCCTATGTATTGTTGTAACTCCCCTCTTTGATGGAACTATTCGATACAACAAAAAGATCAGATTTTACTCTATTGGAAGGTGATGCACATTTCTGAAATACTCTAGAAAAGAGGGAAAATGTAAGAATTTCTAGAAGGGACAAACTCTTTTTTACCCAAAATTTAATATACAAACTCTTTTTTACCAAGAATTTATAAAAACTTTTTTTACCCATTTTACAAATTAAATGTCCCATATACCCTTTAATTCTTATTCCTACTCTTTTATTCCTTTCCCCATTCCTACTACAATTCCTTTCCTTATTTTTAAAACACCTAAACTCAATACCCGAAAATTTGATCTTAAATGTGTTTCTTGAAATCAAACCGCACAGCTTCATAAGCAAATCAGAGGTTTTTCTCCCTTCCAACTACCGCTTCTGCACCAGTAACGAATAACAGGGAGTTCCAAATAACATGTGAAAAAAAATTAACATGAGAGACCTCGTTATTTGTAGGAGGATAAAATTCGAGGGCTTCAAGCAATTTCAGTTCCAAATCCACCACCGATTTCTCCTGAAATTCAACCAAAATCACATATGTTAAAACTCATCAAATTATGTATTCATAATACACGAAAGTAACTACATAAATTAGTACCTTGCAGTGCGGAAGGATTGATTTCGCAAGGAGAGTGAAGCAAAGTCCGAAACTATAAGTAAAAAAATATATTTCTCATAACACCCAAAAACTTGATATTAATTCTCCTCATTGGTGTAATATAATAGGAATGTAAATTCCAAACAAAGCGAAATAAAATAAAAAAAGCCAGGATGTAGGGAGCAATCTAAATTCATCCTGAAGGGGTAAAAATGAATTGAAGAAATTACCCGCATCGATAGCAGGAATTAGCAAATCCACGTGATTTTTATTATTCCTATCTGCCTTACCCCAATCGTAAATATCTAGAATGAAATGACAAAGTATCAAGAAAAAGAAAAGGGCTTTAAAATTTAATCACTTACTGGACCAATTCCCAGAGCTTCAGTTCAGTCGTCGTCCATCAGCGAGCCGACAGCTGCCCTTCGGGGTATTTCATCACGCAATTATAATTGATCAGAAGACATTAGGCAAACTGTGTGCAAAAGCCACTACAAAAAAACATTGTTTTGCGATGGAAAACTTGCGATGGACAATTATCCGTCGCAAATTGAATTTGCGACGGATATTGGAGACCTGTCGGAAAAAAAGATAATTTACGATGGATATAGAAAACCGTCGCAAACTGCACTGTTTTGCGACGGCTACTCCGTCGCAAAGTGTGGGGTCCATTAAATTCGTTGCATACCGACAAATTTTGCGACGGATTAGCTGTCGCAAATTTCAATTTCAATTTTGCTTGTCCGTCGCAAACCGACCCGTTAAAAAATACCCATTGGGGAAACGGTCCACTTGACTATTTTGCGACGAAAATTGCCGTCGCAATTTTTAACTTCGAATTTACGACGGCCTATTCCGTCGCAAATATTGACCCGGTTTTGCACGACCTTTCTGGAAACGTCGCGTTGACTGATTTGCGACGGAGTGTCCGTCGCAAAATTTTAAATTTCACATTTGCGACGGTTTGGCCGTCGCAAATACTAAAAAACGACGCCGTTCAGGTGTTTGGCGGTCGCAATTTGCGACGGATAGGCATACATCGCAAATTTTTTCCCCTTATATATAGGACAGCGCAGGCGGCGAGAAGAATAAAAGGAAGAAGAGGAAAAATAGAGGAAAAGGAGGGAGAAGTCGGGTGCAGTCGCTGTAGAGCCAATCCGTCCCAACCGAGTGCTCGTTTCTTCATTAAATTGTAAGTTTTCTTCATTTTTACCGTTTAAAATTTAATTTCCAAGCATGTTTAGAATTTGTTAAGTTTAGAATTGAATTTAGTTGAATTGTTAAGTTTATATTATATTTTTAATTTTAGTAATTTTAGTTGTTTGATTTTAGTTGAATTGTTTTAGTAATTTGTTAATTTTTAATTGTTAAGCATGTTTAAATAATATTACAAAATAATTTTAGTTGATTGATTTTAGTTGAATTGTTAAATAATTTTACAAAATAATATTAGTAAATTGATTTAAGTTTAATATATAATTTTACAAAATAATATTTATAAGTTGTTTGATTTTAGTTGAGTAGGTAGTTTAATGATTTTAAATAATATTAGTTGTTTGATTTAAGTTTAATATATAATTTTACACAATAATATTAGTTGATTGAATTTAGTTGAGTAGGTAGTTAATTGATTTTAAATAATATTAGTTGTTTGATTTTAAATAATATTAGTTGTTTGATTTAAGTTTAATATATAATTTTACAAAATAATATTAGTTGATTGAATTTAGTTGAGTAGGTAGTTTGAATTATATTAATTATTTGATTTTAGTTTAATAATTTTAAATAATATTAGTTGCTTGATTTAAATTTAATAATTTTACAAAATAATATTATTAGTTGATTGATTTTAGTTGAGTAGGTAGTTTGAATAATAATAGTTGCTTGATTTAAGTTTAATAATTTTACAAAATAATATTATTAGTTGATTGATTTTAGTTTAGTTGATTGAATAGTTCGTGAAATTTGTTATAGATGAGCGGACAAGACAGTGGCAACGACAGTCAGCAGCCTCCGAGGGATGAGGAGGCGAGTCGAGGAGGACGAGGAGGGGGGAGTGGACGGGCCTCACTAAGACCCGTGGTTCCACCTATTTTCAGGCCGAGGTCTCTATCAGAGACCTCTTCACAGCCTGGTGCGGGTTCCTCCTCCTCCTCACAACAGACTGCTGAGGGCTCATCCTCCTCCCGTCAGCATCCGGTTGTTCAAGCACGGATGCCTGTTCAGCCATGTGGTCATACGTAAGTTTTAATAATTTATACTCAATATTTTTATTAATTAAAACCTAATTATTTTACTAACATTGAAGTTTTAATTTTACAGTTGGATTCTGGGTCATGAGGCTGCTAATCAGGTTTCCAAGTCCATCTTTCGCGGTGGATTCGAGCCCACCGCTTACAGTTGGGGGTTAGTGTCCGATGCAAGAAAAAAGACATACTTCGAGGAGTTTAAGGTATTAATTTAATTTATTAATTCACCGTTTATTAATATCAAATATATAAACAAATATTTACATTTAAATTGTAATTGCAGAAAGAATGTGTCTGGGCACCGGAGCACGATGACAAAATGTTGAGGAATTTTGAAAAATATGCGACAGAAAGATACAGGGACCTCCTTTACAGAATGAGGGAGAGGTGGTACAAGGATGGAGTGGCCACCGACATGGGGACTGACAGTGAAAGACGGCCGATTTGGGACCAATTCCTCCGGTACTGGGATTCTCCTGCATTCAAAGAGAAGTCGGCAAAAAACAAGGCGAATCGGCATAGTGACCCTGATGGAGAAGGGATGGCGAGACATCGGGCCGGTTCTCGGTCCATTTATGAGCACCGGTTGAGATTTGTAAGTTTCGTCTTTAATTTTGTAGTTTTTGAATTTTTATTATTTTTTTTCCTAATTTTTATGAGTGGTATTAATTTTTACTATCTTTTTTTCTAATTAGGCGGCGGAGCAAGGACGCGAGCCCTCTCATTTTGAGAGATTGCAGCTCGCCCACCCATTCGTCGAGGAGACTGGGAAGTCTACCTACGGCCGTACCACCGAGATCCACGTAACTATTATTTCAATATTAATAGTATTATTTAAATTTTTAATATTAAAAGTATTTTTTATATTTTGTTTTCAATTTATTTAATTTTTTGTATAAATAATTTGCAGAGAAAGATGCTCGAGGACCTTGCCTCTCAGCCTCAGCCTGAGGAAACGGCAGAGGGGTCGGGGTCGATGCCCCCCACACAGCCTTCTGTTGACGTTCAAACTGAATTGTACTTCAAGAACGTCAAGGCTAAAAAGGGGCGGTTCGCTGGATTGGGCAGCTTCAGAAAGAACTTTTTCCGACCTCGTAGCTCAGACTCATCCTCATCTCAGTCTTCCATCGACTCTCATCCCAGTGAGGTCGAGAGGCAGCTTGCCACGGTGGTGGAGCAGATGAAGAACATGCAGAGGCAGCAGCGAGAGAAGGAAGAGTATGAGAGGCAGCAGCGAGAGGCGCATGACCGGTATACAGCCGAGATGGAGCGGTATCAGGTCGAGGTGCAGGAGTATACATCCGCCATGCAGGCGTGGTGGCAGATATTCGCCTCTAATTCAATGCCACGAGCGCAAATGCCTGCGCCACCGATGCCGTCGATGCCGCCGACCCAGCCATCGATGCCGCCGATCCCGCCGACCCAGCCATCGATGCCGCCGATCCAGCCATCGATTGTTAACCTGGGCGAGGATGAGGAGGAAGAGGAAGACATATTTAATTCCGATGGTTAAAAAAATTTGATTTTTAATAACTATGAAGTACAAAAAAAATTTAGTTTGAATTGTTACTTTAATTTAATTTTTGAGTTGTTACTTTAATTTATAATTTTGTGAATTTATTTTAATTTGAATTTACTTTTATTTAATGGACACAACATTTATAAAAACAAGTGAGAAACGAAAATGAATTAATTTTGTGAATTATGAAAAAAAAAACGAGTCAATTTGGATACATATACAATTAATTGCATACAAATGAACGAATTATAATTTTAAGCGGGAGTCGAAATAAATTATTTTACAGAAATAATAAAAATTAAATGGACCCAATATTTATAAAAACAAGTTAGAAACGAAAATGAATTAATTTGATGAATTATGGAAAAAAACGAGTCAATTGGATACATATACAATTAATTGCATACAAATGAATGAATTATAATTTTAAGCGGGAGTCGAAATAAATAATTTTACCAAACTAATAAAAATTAAATGACCACAACATTTATAAAAATAAGTGAGAAACAAAAATGAATTAATTTGGTGAATTATAGAAAAAAAAATGAGTCAATTTGGATACATATACAATTAATTGCGTACAAATGAACGAAATATAATTTTAAGCGGGAGTCGAAATAAATAATTTTACCAAACTAATAAATATTAAATGGCCACAACATTTATAAAAACAAGTGAGAAACAAAAATGAATTAATTTGGTGAATTATAGAAAAAAAAATGAGTCAATTTGGATACATATACAATTAATTGCGTAGAAATGAACGAATTATAAAATTATGCATTGTCGAAATAAATAATTTTACAAAATAAAAAAAATAGTTGGGAAAAATATTTTAATAAACAACTTAGATACGAAAAGAAATTAATTTGGTGAATTATAAAAAAAAATGACTTAATTTGAATACATATACAATTAATTGCATAAAAATGAACGAAAGTAGCTTGTGCCCTAGTGGCGCGCGCCCCCTCCTCTTGCACAAGAGGTCCCGTGTTCGATTCCCCTTGGAAACAAAAATGGATTAATTGTTCAAGGCCAAATAAGACTAATATAGAAGGTGGGCCGCATATAATAAGGAATGGGCCGGGTGGCCCAGTGGTCCGCGCCTGCCCCGCCCGCCCCGGGTGCCCGGGCTCGAACCACGCGAGCCATTTTTTTTTGTATAAGCTCAGTAATTTGCGACGGCCGAAATCCGTCGCAATTTGCGACGGAAAACAGCCCGTCGCATATTATAACAGAAAAAAATAAAAAATATATATATAAACATTTGCGACGGAATGTGGCCGTCGCAAATGTTGTTGACCCGATTGGGTCTAACCCGAAAGATTTACGACGGACTACTGTCCGTCGCAAATTTTGTGCGATCCGGCCGGGTCTGACCCGCCAAATTTGCGACGGATTTGTCCATCGTTAATTTGCGACATAGAGCAAAATCCGTCGCAAAAATTAGCTACGGCTGTTTTAGGGACGGATACATGTCCGTCGCAGAATCCGTCGCAAAACACTGTTTGCGATGGATGTTCCGTCGCAAAACAATGTTTTTTTTGTAGTGAGCAGTAAGGAAATAATTGCCCTGTTCATGTACTTTGTGTAATGAAAAGCCAGCGCAGTAAAAGAAAATAGGGAAGACAGACCGTGGTTTGGGAAAATTGAAAGGGAATAATGAGGGAAGAGGGAACGTGGGATGGGTATAACCGATAGGTAAGTATCATGAGTAGAAGCATTGCAGAGCTGTTGGCTTCGTTGGAGAAGGGTGAACTTGTGGTAGTAAAAATAATAGGAGGGGCATTATTGTCCAAAATTGTTTCTGATTTGCTTGCCACTTTTTAAGGGGATTATAGAATTCTAGATTAATTTTTTTAATGGTATCAGAGTCATACGTCCGGGATCAAATCCCGATGAAAGCACTCCATCCACCTAGCACATGAGTGATGAAAAGTATTGGAGGAATCAATATAAATGAATTAATTTTATATTTTTTTATAAATTTTAACTTTTAAATATAATGAATTTTTTTCAGGACTACTAGTTTTATTACCATTGAGGAATAAATATCCAATCTTGTTAATTGGCCCAAGGTTGAGTGGCTAAAAGCCACGGATGCTGAATGTACTTCATCTCATCTAAAAGTTTTAAATTAATACAAAAAAATTCAAGAAACCTGCATTTCGACAGTGAAGGAGGCAACTCACCAGTAATGGGACGCTTGGTTAACAACTCGTCAATGGTAATAGGAATGAGATTGAAAATTAGTGTAATTAGCATGGTTCATGAGAACAAAATCACTACCTCTCCTCCTAAATAAGGTAATCACTACTCCATTTTGATTACCCTATTCTCTTCCTACAATCATCCTCCTCAATCACTCCCCCATTCCTCCACCAACAACCATTTGTTGTCAACTTCTATTCCAAAATTGGGGCATGACACTAGTAATGGTGTCACGATTGGAACACTTCTTCCCAACATATCATTTTTCTTATGAGGGTATAGATAAAAATAAATTTTCATTCACATTACCATTGAAGAATTGCTAACCAAGCGCCCCCTAAGTCGATTGCCACCCAACTTGAGATGAGTTAGTTTGGACAGGTTTCCAATTTTGGGCGAAACGACACCGGAAATGTAGTAATTAGAAGAAGTGCCAAGCTTCTCCAATTTGGTGAGATTTGTCAGTGAAGGAGGCAACTCACCACTGAGTTGATTGTCACTCAACTTGAGAAGTGTTAGTTTGGAAAGGCTTCCTATTTGAGGCGGAATTGCACCAGTAATGGCGCCATTATAAGATATTTCTAAGACCTCCAATTTGGTGAGATTTCCAGTGAAGGAGGCAACTCACCACTGATCTGATTGGCCCTCAACCTTAGTTGAGTTAGTTTGGACAAGTTTCCTATTTGAGGTGGAATTATACCTGATATGTCATAACCATCAACATAGGAAAAATTAAGAAACAAAATCTCATCTCATAATAAAAACTCGAATTTATTGAGAAATGTGAAATTAATTTAATCTCAAGCATTAGGTGCTATTAAAAAATTTCAAGTTAAATTGTAGTTTAGATCCCAAGAGAATGATGCAGAATATCACAATCTTGAAGAAGAAAGAACTGTAAAAATATTATTGATTATTAGTCATTTAATGAATCAAATTTCAAAAAAGCTCTATCCTCTATATATTGTGAAGAAGAGAAATTAAGAAATGTAGTCGGTTTATTTGAACTGCTTAACAAACTCTAAACCGTTGCCTTCATCTTGACTTAAAAGAGGCAACATACCAGTGAGTTTAGCGCGAGTGAAATTGAGATAAGTCAATTGGGACAGGTCACCAATTTCTCCCCCGACGCAATCTGTAGTAACATGAAGTGTAGTAAGGGATGGAAAGGCAAGAAAGTCCAATTCATCAATCCGTAACCCGATCAGCATCATCACAAGTGATACCTTCCCACACACAATCACTACAAAAAAAGGTTCAAATAAAGAGGGGGCTTAAAGAGGGCTTTTGTAACCCTCGCTATTAAAGAGGGGCGAGACGAGGGATAAATATTTTAAAATTAACAAGGGCATTAAAGAGGGTGTGGGCCCCCTCGTTAGTTAAAGAGGGCGGTCCCCTCGTCTCGGTCACACGTTAGTAAAATTAACGAGGGCATGGGCCCCCCTCGTCAATTTACGAGGGTTTATCCCTCGCCTCGGTCAAACTGCAGCAACTTAACGAGGGCGTGGATCCCCTCGGTAGGTAACGAGGGCCGTCCCCCTCGGCAATTTCAAATTATAAAGTTAACGAGGGCATTGCCCTCGCTAATTAACAAGGGCAAACTTGCCCTTGTTAATTAAAGAGGGCAATGCTTGCCCTTGTTAATTAGCAAGGGGCAATGCCCTTGGTAGACTCCATTACAATATTATGAGGGATAAGTAACTACTCTTTGTTAATTATTATCCTTTTTAAGTAATATTTAATTTCATTTTAATTAAAATAAATATTTATGTGTTAATATATATTTAAAATAAATATACATGTGATATTTTGATTTTATTCTAAATATTTTAATTTAAATGAACATATATATATATGTTGAATATATAAAAGTGATAGTTTAATTTAATTTTGAATAAAAATATGTCTTAATATACAACTAATTTTTTTTGCGAGTGATATATTAATTTTATTTTAAATATTTTATTAATATGAATAAATATTTTTTTGCGAGTGATATATTAATTTAATTTTGAATAAAAATATATGTCTTAATATGAATGTTGAGAATGAACTATATATAATAATTTAATTAGGTATATATGTATTAATGAATGCACTTCATAAGTATTTAATTGATTTGTATATTCGAAGTATTATAATTAAAATGAACATATACGTTAATATATAGGTAAAAAAATATGTACAAGTGATAAATTATTTTTATTCAATTCATTTATTATTTAAAACGGTCAATGTATGTGTTAATATATAACTTAAGAAATAATATACAATTGATAATTTAATTTTTTTCGGAATATTAAACGGTCAATGTATGTGTACATAAGTTATAATATGCATGTGTTAATAATTATAATTTAAAATAATGTATAAGTGAACATTTAACTTTATTCAAAATATTTTTTAAAATGATCAATATATGTGAGTATATGCATATACACGTGTTAATATGTAATTTAAAAAAAAAATTAGTGAACATTTAACTTTATTGAAATTTTCTAATTAAAATGATCAGTATATGTGCATATGTATAATACATGTGTTAATATGTGATTTAAAAGAATTTTACTTATCAAAAAAAAAATATATGTGATTTAAAAGAATTTTACTTATAAAAAAAAAATATATGTGATTTAAAAGAATATATAATTAAACATTTAGTTTTATTTAAATACGTGTTTTAATATATAATTCAAAAGAATATACAAGTGAATATTTAATTTTATTCAATTTTTTTTAATTAAAAAGATATGTATACACATGTGATAATAATAATAATTAAATAATATATATATTTATTACAAAACTAAAATAATATACATATATAATAAAGAAATAAAAAACTGAAATGATATACATATATATTTAAAAGGAAAATATATCGAATGACTTGACCTTGCCCAAGTGGCAAGGCGGAATGCTTAAAATCCCGCACATGCGGGAGGTCACGGGATCGATTCCCAGCCTACACGAAATAATGCGCGGGTCGAGCAAGCGGGTCGGGTGGGGCGGCCCGGGTTCGAATCCCGCTGATGTTTTTTATCGCGGAAAATAATATGGACGAGGGCTTGACCCTCGTTAATTAACGAGGGCAGGAGCCCCTCTTTAATTGATGAGGGCCGAGGCGAGGGCATGTAATTCAGGTTTAACGAGGGCAAAACCCTCGTTAAACTAAAGAGGGCTCTTCCCCCTCGTTAATTAACGAGGGCCGAGGCGAGGGATACGTTAGCGAGGCTCATTTTGTCGAGGGTTTTTGCCCCTCGTTAAAACCCTCTTTAAACCCTTTCCCCTCTTTAAATCCCTTTTTAACTCCCTCTTTAAATGAACATATTTTTGTAGTGAATGGTCAACTTTCGAGGTGTTGTACGGCCACCGCTCATTCAATGTCTTCACTTCTCTACTCCTGTCGGAATCAGACGCACTCGTCACGTATATATTATAATTAATGATGATGGCGATAATTATGATTGTATAACACCGAATATTCGCCACACAGTAGTAATTCATTATTTATATATATGCCTGCATGCAGCAGTGTATAATTATATATTGAGGTAAAGTTTTTTTTTATTTCCAGAAAGTGCTTAACATATATATATCGCGAGGAAGTGGGGTTAGTGAAAAATTATTTCCAGGTTGGTGGGCTTGACCCGAAAAGTCCGAGTAAACCCAAAAAAGTTATTACGAAATTCTTGTACACTATTTTCATTTGGGGTACTCTATATATCCCTCCATATATAATTATTATATACACCCACCATATTTTAAATAATTATTAGATACATACATTACTCTTATTTCTAATACTATTTTAAAATTATGATACCCTACAAAACCTTTCCCTGCTTTTACATTTTTGGACTTTTGAAGTTTCACGTAATTAGGCAACGGTGGCACAAAATTTGGGGACGATCATTATCATCCGCCAAATTTTCCAAAAAAAGAAAAGAAAAAGTAACACAACCGTTCATCAACATTTATTCGAAAAACAAATATCCATACATCGACAAAATTTGTGAGTCGTATTTTCTCTTCTTATTTATGAGGTGTCTTTTTAAGTTTCTAGTGAATATATATATCACGTATTCAGAATTTTATTTGATAAAAGAGAGATGATAAATATATCATAATAATCCAAAAATAAGGTGGGCCTTTTTATTGTCGGCCCTTTTATATTTGGGCAAAAAATCTCAACGCATCCATCGCGCAAGTTTGAATAAAATTTGTCTCATTTTGTGTTCCCCCTTTACTAGAAAATTATTTATAATATTTATTTAATATTAATTTCAAAATATCCCAATTCATAAAAATCGTAAGTTATTTCAGATTTCATAAGAATTAATAAAGAAAACTATTTAGAATTTAATCTCTATCTACAAGCAGGGCGGAGCTACACCAATTTGGTTTGGGAGAAAAAAGAAAGCATATTGATGACAAATTGTACAAATGAGTATTAAAAATTACATAATAGTATCAGGCTGCATCAAGGTTTCATGTACAGTACAATTCAAATACATTTTAAAATACTATACGAACAAATTTAGTCTTATTTAAAAGTTTGAATTTGTGGAGACACGTGAAATTAGTTCATTTATTTAATTTTTTTAACACTTCCCCTCACCCATGGACCGTAATCTCAACCTTTTCTCTTTGGGGCAGACCCAATGAGTGGACAATTTAATATGTGTGTTCTTTGGATTTGGGTGTTAGCATTATGCCTCTGATACCATCAGGTGCTTTGGATTAATTTGAGCGTGAGCTTTATGACTCTAATACCATAAATTTCTTTTGTCTCGTCTAAAAGTCTAAAATTGTAGAGAGGTGTAGAATCAATTCATTTATTTAATTTTTCTAATAGTATACATTATTTTCACTGAATAATTACAATGTTCATGCTGCAGTCTATGATTGTTCGGTGCAAAAAAGTGTAATCAATACTATGTGAAAAACAATTGATATTATTTAAAATAAGCTTGAGTCAAATGGTGCACCTAATGCACTAGAGATTTACTCAAATCGCATTATGCTCCCAACATTTGCACACAATTAGTCCAATCGTAATTTTTCTTTATCAATCTTATTCTACAATCATTAAAAACTACACAAATTCTAGTATGCACTCAAATGCGTAGTATGCATTTGGATTTTAAATTCAATTTTGACTTTAAGTTTAGTTTTTTCAGTACACACAAAAACTCCGAACTGTGTATTTTTTTTCCAGTTGGGATATTACTAGTTACTTCACGGGGTATCACACTACAAAAAAAGACGGAGATTAGCGACAGATATTTTGCGACGGCACAATATCCGTCGTAAATTTCGTGAATTTGCGACGGATTTTGGTAAGCAGTCGAAAAAGATGACACTTTGCGACGACTTAGGAAGTCTGTCGCAAAAGTTAGTAATTTGCGACGAAAAAGCCGTCGCAAACACTAGGGCCCACCGCCTTCGTCTTAAACCGGCTACACTTGCGACGGAGAGGTCGTCGCAAATTTCAACTTCGATTTTGCGACGGACACTTCCGTCGCAAAACATACCCGTTTAAAGAAGACCATTCGGGAAGTGACCCGTTTGACTGATTTGCGACGGAAGAGGTCGTCACAAATTTAAATTTGTATTTGCGACGGACCAAAGCCGTCGCAAATCTTACATTTATATTTGCGACCTTTCGGGAAACGGTCCATTGATATCCGTCGCAAATCCGAACTGTTTTTACGCGTCTTCTAGGGAAACGGTGCGTTGACTGATTTGCGACGGAAAAGCCGTCACAAATCTATCAAAACAGCGTCGTTTTAGCTGTGTCAGGCAAAATTTGCGACGGATAGGCGTTCGTCGCAAATTTTTTTACAATTATAAAGCTCTCCTCGTGAAACAGACGGAGAGTGCTAGAAAAAAGAAGAGGAGGAGGAAAACGAAAGGAAAAGGAAGGAGAAGTCGGATTTAGTTGATTGTAGAGCCGTCCGTCCCCACCGAGTTCTCGTTTCGATATTTTCTACAAATAAACCGTAAGTTTTCTTTATTTTACCATTTAAAATTTAATTTTAAAGCATGTTTAGAGAATTGATTTTAGTTGAGAATTGATTTTAGTTGAACTATTTGAATTATATTAGTAATGAATTGATTTTAGTTGATTTAGTTGATCGAATTTTAATTTAAAGCATGTTTAATTTTTGTTAAGTTTAGAATTGAATTAGTTGAATTGTTTGAATTATATTAGAAATGAATTGCTTTTAGTTGAATTATAATTTAATTAGTTGATTGAATTTTAATTTAATTTTAAAGCATGTTTAGAATTTCTTAAGCATATAATTGAATTAGTTGAATTGTTTGAATTATATTAGAAATGAATTGATTTTAGTTGAATTGGCTTAGTTGATCGAAATTTAATTTAAAGCATGTTTAATTTTTGTTAAGTTTAGAATTAAATTAGTTGAATTGTTTGAATTATATTAGAAATGAATTGTTTTTAGTTGAATTATAATTTAATTAGTTGATTGAATTTTAATTTAATTTTAAAGCATGTTTAGAATTTCTTAAGCTTATAATTGAATTAGTTGAATTGTTTGAATTATATTAGAAATGCATTGATTTTAGTTGAATTATAATTTAATTAGTTGATTGAATTTTAATTTAATTTTAAAGCATGTTTAGAATTTCTTAAGCTTATAATTGAATTAGTTGAATTGTTTGAATTATATTAGAAATGAATTAATTTTAGTTGAATTAGCTTAGTTGATCGAATTTTAATTTAATTTTAAAGCATATTTAGAAATAGTTGAATTTGTTAAGTTTATAATTGATTTTAGTTGAATTGTTTGAATTATAATTTAATTTTAAAATTGATTTTAGTTGAATTGTTTAAATTATAATTTAATTTTAAAGCATGTTTAGAATTTGTTAACTTTAGAATTGATTTTAGTTGAATTGTTTGAATTTTAATTTATGTTTAGAATTTGTTAAGTTTAGAATTGATTTTAGTTGAATTAGATTAGTTGATCGAATTTTAGCTTAATTTTAAAGCATGTTTAGAAATAGTTGAATTTGTTAAGTTTAGAATTGATTTTAGTTGATTGGATAATTCGTGAAATGTGGTGCGGGCTCCTCCTCCTCCTCACAGCAGACTGCTGAGGGGTCATCCTCCTCCCGCCAGCATCCGGTTGTTCATGCACGGATGCCTGTTCAACCATGTGGTCATACGTAAGTTTTAATATTTTATACTCAATTTTTTTATTAATTAAAATCTATTTATTTTACTAACTTTGAAGTTTTAATTTTACAGTTGAATTCCGGGTCATGAGGCTGTTAATCAGGTTTCTAAGTCCATCTTTCGCGGTGGATTCGAGCCCACCGCTTCGTGGAGTTAGTGTCCGATGCAAGAAAAAAGACATACTTCGTGGAGTTTAAGGTATTAATTTAATTTATTAATTCATTGTTTAATAATATCAAATATATAAATAAATATTTACATTTAAATTGTAATTGCAGAAAGAATGTGTCTGGGCACCGGAGCACGATGACCAAATGTTGAGAAATTTTGAAAAATATGCGACAGAAAAATACAGGGACCTGCTTTTTAGAATGAGGGAGAAGTGGTACAAGAAGGGAGAGGCCACCGACTTGGGGCTTGACAGTGAAAAACGGTTGATTTGGGACCAATTCCTCCGCTACTGGAATTCCCATGAATTCCAAGAGAAGTCGGCGAAAAACAAGGCGAATCGGCGTAGTGACCCTGATGGAGAAGGGATGGCAAGGCATCGGGCCGGTTCTCGGTCCATTTATGAGCACGGTTTGAGATTTGTAAGTTTCGTCTTTAATTTTGTAGTTTTTGAAATTTTATTATTTTTTTCCTAATTTTTATGAGTGGTATTAATTTTTACTATCTTTTTTTCTAATTAGGCGGCGGAGCAAGGACGCGAGCCCTCTCATTTTGAGAGATTGCAGCTCGCCCACCCATTCGTCGAGGAGTCTGGGAAGTCTACCTACGGCCATACCACCGAGATCCACGTAAGTTTAATATCAATATTAATAGTATTATTTAAGTTTTTAATATTAAAGTATTTTTTATATTTTGTGTTCAATTTATTTAATTTTTTGTATAATTAATTTGCAGAGAAAGATGCTCGAGGACTTTCCCTCTCAGCCTCAGCCTGAGGAAACGACAGAGGGGTCGGGGTCGGGGTCGATGCCCCCTACACAGCCTTCTGTAGACGTTCAAAATGAATTGTACTTCAAGAATGTCAAGGCTAAAAAGGGGCGGTTCGCTGGATTGGGTAGCTTCGGAAAGAACTTTTTCCGACCTCGTGGCTCGGGCTCATCCTCCTCTCAGTCTTCCATCGACTCTCATCCTAGTGAGGTCGAGAGGCAGCTTGCCACGCTGGTGGAGCTGATGAAGAACATGCAGAGGCAGCAGCGAGAGAAGGAAGAGTATGAGAGGCAGCAGCGAGAGGCACACGACCGGTATACAGCCGAGATGGAGCGGTATCGGGTCGAGGTGCAGGAGTATACAGCCGCCATGCAGGCGTGGTGGCTGATATTCGCCTCTGATTCAGTACCACGAGCGCAAATGCCTGCGCCACCGATGCCGCCGATCCCGCCGACCCAGCCAACGATGTCGCCGATTGTTAACCTGGGCGAGGATGAGGAGGAAGAGGAAGACGGATTTAATTCTGATGGTTAAAAAAATTTGATTTTTAATAAATATGAAGTACAATTTTTTTTAGTTTGAATTGTTACTTTAATTTAATTTTTGAATTGTTACTTTAATTTATAATTTTGTGAATTTATTTTAGTTTGAATTTACTTTTATTTAATGTCAAAATAAATAATTTTAGCAAAAAAATAAAAATAAAATGGACACAACATTTATAAAAACAAGTGAGAAACGAAAATGAATTAATTTGGTGAATTATGAAAATAAAATTAATCAATTTGGATACATATACAATTAATTGCGTACAAATGAACGAATTATAAATTTAAGTGGGAGTTGAAATAAATAATTTTACAGAAATAATAAAAATTAAATGGCCACAACATTTATAAAAATAAGTTAGAAACGAAAATGAATTAATTTGGTGAATTATGGAAAAAAAAACGAGTCAATTTGGATACATATACAATTAATTGCATACAAATGAACGAATTATAATTTTAAGCGGGAGTCGAAATAAATAGTTTTACCAAACTAATAAAAATTAAATGGCCACAACATTTATAAAAACAAGTTAGAAACGAAAATGAATTAATTTGGTGAATTATGAAAAAAAAACGAGTCAATTTTGATACATATACAATTAATTGCATACAAATGAACGAATTATAATTTTAAGCGGGAGTCGAAATAAATAATTTTACCAAACTAATAAAAATTAAATGGCCACAACATTTATAAAAACATGATAGAAACGAAAATGAATTAATTTGGTGAATTATGGAAAAAAAACGAGTCAATTTGGATACATATACAATTAATTGCATACAAATGAACGAATTATAATTTTAAGCGGGAGTCGAAATAAATAATTTTACAAAATAAAAAAATAGTTGGGCAAAATATTTTAATAAATAACTTAGATACGAAAAGAAATTAGTTTGGTGAATTATAAAAAAATGACTTAATTTGAATACATATACAATTAATTGCATAAAAATGAACGAAAGTAGCTTGTGTCCTAGTGGTGCGCGCCCCCTCCTCTTGCACAAGAGGTCCCGTGTTCTATTCCCCTTGGACGCATAAATGGATTAATTGTTCAAGGCCTAATAAGACTAATATAGAAGGTGGGCCGCATATAAAAAGCAATGGGCCGAGTGGCCCAGTGGTCCGTGCCCGCCCCGGGTGCCCGAGCTCGAACCACGCGAGCCACTTTTTTTTTGTATAGGCTCGATAATTTGCGACGGTAAAATTCCGTCGCAAATATTGAATTTTGCGACGGAAAACAGCCCGTCGCAAATTATAACAGTAAAAATTAAAAAATATATATATATAAATATTTGCGACGGAAAATGGCCGTCGCAAATATTGTTCACCCGACCGGGTCTAACCCGAAAGATTTGCGACAGACTACTGTCCGTCGCAAATTCTGTGCGACCCGGCCAGGTCCGACCCGCCAATTTTGCGACGGATTTGTCCGTCGTTAATTTGCGACGGAGGGCAAAATCCGTCACAAAAATTAGCTACGGCTATTTTAGGAACGGATACGTGTCCGTCGCAGACTCCGTCGCAAAACACTGTTTGCGACGGATTTTCCGTCGCAAATTCCGTCGCAAAACAGTGTTTTTTTTGTAGTGTCACCAATTACTTTTTAGAGTAACACTAATTCATTCTTGGGGTAATTAATATTTGCTTGGGATATTTTTTTCAAAATTCAAGTGCATATACCATACACTCAATTGCATGCAGAAACTACTGCATGTGAATACAAGTCACATGTCAACAACTGAATATTCAAATTTATATTTTTTATTAACTTATTTTTATTTATTTTGCTTATTTAAATTATGAAAGAAAAAGTAAATAAATTTGGAGTATATTAAAAGAAAATCAACAAAAATTATGCTTGTTTGAACTTTATTAATTTAAAGTAAAATCAGCTAAAAATTCCTGGTCCACACCGAACATTTTATCGAAGTATAACATTATATATGCTAGCTTGTTTGAACTTTACTTATTTAAAGAGAACAGTAAAGTAAAGAAAATTTGAATTATACATCATTTCTTTTATATATTCAGGACATGACCGCATTACCACACATTAATTTATAATTAAAATCAATAACTTACTATAATACATATATTCCATATGTTAATTAAGTTAACTTATCTCCTTATATATTACACGTGAACAATCACTTATAACTTGTAAATGGAAATGTATAACTGGACATCCTGCATTATTACTCGCTTAATTATACAATAATTTTAATTTAATATACATATATATTCTATAGTGAACAAAAAGTACATATTATGCTTAAGCTTCACTGAAAAAAAAGAGTCTATAAAGAAAATGTGAATGATACTCATCTTACTTTTATTTTACTTTTAGATTCATTACATAGACCACAAGTAATGAATTATGCTTTCTTTAGCTTATTATAAAAGAACTCCAGCATGGTATTCCACAACAAGTCTATTTATATGTATATGATCAGTTGATAATTTAGCCTATCAAATTCAATTTCAACTTTAATTTGTTCTATCTATTTTCACCTTTAGTATATAAAACTTTGCCTTTTGGCGCACACACAATTCCAAATTCATTATGGAGGATTGTATAGAACATTTTAGTCACGAGCACGCATTGTGTTTCTTTCAAGTTGATGTTGATGAGGATCCTAAGCCTCATCGTTGTCGTATTTGTGGGTTGCCAATTCTATCATCTCCTTCTTACACTTGTAGCGTTAATGCTAATTGCAACTTTTTTGTGCATAAACCATGCACACAATTGCCCGAATTTTTTTTGCATCACCTTCATCTACAATACCTCTATCTTAGAAAACCAATGTTGCCCCCAAATGATGGTGATTCGTTCCGGAATTTTACCTATCAATTTCGGAAGGATTCCATTGAATTAGATCTCCATCCTTTGGTTGAAAAACCGGTGGAGATCAAGACCCACCACAGAAGCCACATAGCACACCCACTAGTGGTCTTTTGTAGAGAAATAGTGTGCCGATGTGATGTGTGTGGAAAAGAAGAAAAGGGGTTCTTCTACTACTGCAAAGAGTGTGGTTTCTTTGTTCATCAAGATTGCACAATGCTGCCAAGCGTTGTGAAATTACCCTCTCATCCTCACCCATTTATTCTCGCATACTCATTTCCTCAGAGGACCCCAGATATATATTCAATAGTGTATCTGAAGTGCTCAATTTGCCGCCGGGAGTGGCGTCTTCCCGATGGTGCGGTGTATTTCTGCGGAGAATGTTATTTTGGGGCTCATGTGGATTGTGCAAAGCGAAGCATGGAGAGGGTAGCCGGTAATAATTCAACTCTCACATTTATTTTACTTTTATATACATTAGTTGTTTCCTATAAGATTCATGCAAGAGTAGCACATTTATCTTATATTATAGGTATGTATAAACATATACCGTACGGGTTTCTTCAATATATACGTATATAATTATATGTACATGTATAGGATGAGAAAAATAGTTTTTTGGTCCCGCAACTTGTCTAGTGTCCAATTTTGGTCCCAAAAATATTAACTTTTTAATTTTGGTCCCATAACTTATTGAATCGTACAAATTTGGTCCCAAATGGGACCAAAATTGGACAATTCAATAAGTTACGAGACCAAAATTGAATAATTAATATTTTTGGGACCAAAATTGGACACCAAACAAGTTAGGGACAAAAAATTATTTTTTCGTATTCATTATTTTTTTTTTCTTTTCTCACCTTATATGTATATATATATATATATACATACACACACATACACATATATCAAACACTATTTAATTAATTATACTCTAAAATAATCTTTGTAATAATCATGTATATATTATTGGTGGAGACGAGATCACGATAGCAATTTGGAATTATTTTACGAAGATATGGAGAATCAAAATTTATATGAAAATTATTAATTTATTATTTTATTTACTCTATCGCAATTTAAATTCTTAGTTAGTAATTAAAATTTAATTATTAGTATTTTATGGGAGCTTTGTAATTCATCTTAAATAATAATTATTGGAATTGAAAAATAATGGGTTTTTATTTTTCATGTTTTATAGATGTTTTTCAAATATTTGTATTTATATTCATGAAAAATAAATCCATTGATATATATATATATATATACATACGCACACATACACATATACCAAACACTATTTAATTAATTATACTCTAAAATAATCTTTGTAATAATCATGTATATATTATTGGTGGAGACGAGATCAAAATTTATTTTATGAAGATATAGAGAATCAAAATTTATATGAAAATTATTAATTTATTATTTTATTTACTCTATCGCAATTTAAATTCTTAGTTAGTAATTAAAATTTCATTATTAGTATTTTATGGTAGCTTTGTAATTCATCTTAAATAATAATTATTGGAATTGAAAAATAATGGGTTTTTATTTTTCATGTTTTATAGATGTTTTTCAAATATTTGTATTTATATTCATGAAAAATAAATCCATTGATGTGTATATATATATATATATATATATATATATATATAAAAGGTGAGAAAAGAAAAAAAATTAATGAATACGAAAAAATAATTTTTGTCCCTAACTTGTTTAGTGTCCAATTTTGGTCCCAAAAATTTTAATTATTCAATTTTGGTCCCAAAAATTTTAATTATTCAATTTTGGTCCCGTAACTTATTGAATTGTCCAATTTTGGTCCCATTTGGGACCAAATTTGGACGATTCAATAAGTTATGGGACCAAAATTGAAAAGTTAATATTTTTGGGACCAAAATTGGACACTAGACAAGTTGCGGGACCAAAAAACTATTTATCTCTGTATAGGATATATACGTATATAATTTATGTAAAAGCTTGGAAAATTTTAGGCACGTTGCTTTGGGTCCAAAAAATAGGGGTTGTAAATTGATATATTACTTAGGGAAAAGTGATTTTTTTTGTTATATAAGTTTACCTCTTTTTTATTTTCAGCCCGCTGACTTTCAAATTTTGATTTTAGTCCTGTAATTTTACCTCATTTGGACTTTTGTCCTGCTGACTTTTAAATTTTGATTTTCATCCTGTAAAACTAAAGGACTAAAATCCAATTTTAAATGTCAGTAGGTAAAAAATTAAACAAATATAAATTATAGAACTAAAATCAAATTTGAAAGTTAGTATAACGAAAATAAAAAAGAGGTAAAGATACAAGACAAAAATAAACAATTTCTCTATTATTTGTGTACATGTATGGGATAAATTGGGCTAACTTTGGCCAATCTGATCTCACTACATTTACATTGATTAAAAATTATTATAATTGATTTACTGGTATTGGATAATTATTGTCCTACAACTGTAGAACCATATATAAATCGATGTCCTTAATTTGCAATCTCCTAAATTATGTGCCTTAAAATGTTAGAATGGAGGAAGTCTCCGTCTTAAAACTTGACAAAGTATTTTTTATAGGCAAAAACTTGTATGAGACGGTCTCATGGCATGAGAACCATACAAATTAACATCTATCCCTACCAAAGTGTTGATGAATCAATGCCCTGGTCACACCCATTCTCATTGTCTCATGTCATGCACACTACAAGAAAATAGACTTTTAGAGACAGTAAATCGGTCACTGTTGCTTCTCTAGTTAAAAGCTTTTAATGATAGGAAACAGTATTTAATAACAGGATCCTGTCGTTAAAGACTGTTTCCTGTCATTAAAAACTTTTAACTAGAGAAGCAATAGTGAGTCATGACAGGATTGTTGTCACTAAAGATTAATTTTCTTGCAGTGATGAGATGGTCTAATACACGAACTACTCCTTTTTATAATGTGCAAAAATATTTTAATTTTAATAACATTCCTTATTTTAATTATATATGAATATGCAGATACAGAAATCCTCCATCTACCAGAGGAGGAGGATACATTTCCCAGCTTGGCGATCCGTAGCTTCTTGGAGAGAAATCCATCCAGTACAGAGAATTTAAAAATAGAAAATAAATTGATGATGAAATATCACGAACATCCTTTGATCCTTGAGGATGCATGCAGCAGTAGTACATGTGATGAGAATTTAGTTTGTGATGCATGCATACAACCCATAAGTACGAGGTTATGCCCATTTTACAGATGCCTTGACTGTCAATTCCTTGCCCATTCTATCTGTGCCGATCATCTTCCCACTAGTTTCAAACTTCTCAGAGGGCGGAGCACATTCGGGGTATTACTCCTTGGTGAACAGAAGCAAACATACTTTAACTCAGTATTTCTTTGTGAAACCTGTAGTCGTCCTTCCAATGGATTCTCCTACCAAATTACAGAGAGCATGACGCGTAAACTTTTAGATGTAGAGTGCACATTTGCACCCAAAATTGTCACCCATGCATCGCATAAGCAACACATTCTTTTCCAAACCATAACTTCTGATCCTTGGATCTCGCCCACAAAATATAAAATCCGTTGTTGCGCAGAAATCATTAGTGGCGTCTATAGATGTTGCCTCTGTGATTATAGCATACATGTTAGGTGCGCTCTGCTCCCCAAAACAACTACCCATAAATTCGACGACCATCCTCTGGAGTTGTTCATGAGGCATGATTATAATGAAGATGCTAAGCAAGTGGTGTTTTGCGAGGTTTGCGAGCAAGACATCGAGTTTAAGTGGTGGTATTATGGTTGTTTTAAGTGCGAGCACTACTTTCACATCAATTGCATTCCCTCAGTTGGGCTTATGTCCAAAGTCAATTTTGGGAAAACTCATGTTTATTATAAGCTTCATCAGCATCCTCTTGCTCTTACGCGGATGCTAACCCATGAAAGACATGAGAGGTGCGGAGTTTGTAAAGGAATCATTCAAGGCTTTTCAGATGATGGAATGGCATTCCATTGTTCTCGCTGTCATTTTTGGCTTCACTTTTCCTGTGCAGCTGCTACTAGTACTAAGTTGGACTATTCCGACTGGAATGAAGATGAGTTTTTCTTTTCTTGTTGATTTATATATGCTTTGAGCTCATATGCCTGTCGAGTAAATTGCAAAACTAGTCATGTAACTCGTTGGCATTGGCAACGGAAGTCATTTATCATTTTGTCTGTGTGTATGGTAATAGTTTACAATGGTTTTTTACTGATCAAAATCAAAGACACTATATCATCTTTGGGTAGCCGTTTTCACAATTGTTGCAACAATCTAAGCAATTTTAGATCTAAACAATCCAATCCAAGCAAATAAGAGTTAAATTTGACTATGATTTTATTTTTTTTAATAAAGATCAAGTGAACACTCTCAGATCCAAAAAAAAACAAGATCGGGTGTAGATACCGAACCTAGAAACCTTTGTAGAATCCGAAATGATTTTTTCGCAAATAAGATTTAAATTTGACTTTGATTTTTTTTAAATAAAGATCTAGTGAACACTCTCAGATCCAAAAGAAAACAATATTGGGTATAGGCACCGAACCTAGAAACCTTTGTAGAATCCGAAATATTTTTTTCGATTGACACAATATTACACTATGATAGCTTAGGAAAAACGAATAAAACCTCCTAGAGGTGTTCTTTAAGTCTCAAATCAAAATCTAAATTGGTGTTCTTAAAAAATTTGGCGATTTGGTCGAAATTTTAATTTGAACAAAATAATACTTAATTCGAAGAAGAAAATATCCCAAGTTCAAACTAATAATTCCAACAAGATTTTCAAAATCATCCGTGAAGAAGATGATGGGGTTCTTGGGTTCATGAAAAACTTTTGAAAATCAACAGTGGAGAAGATTTTCAAAATCGATAATCTTTATTTAAATTGAAGCAAGATTTGATTTTTCATGTTTTGATTCCAAAATATAATTGTTTGAAGCAAGATTTCTTCGTGTTTAAAAAACTTTATTCCAAAATATAATTTTCTGAAGCACGATTTGATTCTTCCTGATTTGAGTTAGGGTAGATATGGGTAGGGGGTGGGGGATTGATTTTTAAAAATTAACAAATCGATTTATATATATTTATTTAGATTTAATAAATGAGTTGATTATTGGTATTTTAATTTTTTTTTAAATAATTGGCGAAGATTGCCACCAGACGTGGCACAAAACACCACATCATAGACTTCTACCAAAAAACTAGTGCAAGTGATGAGCATGTGACCAAAATGGTAGCGTCACTACAACATAATTGACTTTAAGTAATATTTTATTGTAACACATTTAGTTTATGTAACACATATTTTAGTTTATATATTACTCCCTCCGTCCACGAAAATTTTACCCGGTTACTGTAGAGCACAGTTTTTAATGAAAATTAGTATTTTATTGAAAAAATGAATAAAGTAGATAAAGTAAGAGTATTGTGGTGGGTATTGTGGGACCCATTTTTTGTTTGTGAGTGTAGTTTATTTCCAAAAGAGGAATGGGTAAAAATTTGGTGGACAGACCAAAAAGGAAAGCGGGTAAAAATTTGGTGGACGGAGGGAGTATGTAACACTTCATGTAACACTTTATTAATATGCAACACTTATATGCAACACTTTTAAATAAGTAACGCTTTTATGTAACACTTTATAGTAGGTAACGCTTTTTGGGTAACACTTTTATATATGTAACACTTTTTTAGTAACGCTTTTACAAAGGTAACACTTTTTAGTAACACTTTAACATAAGTAACACCTTTCAGGTAACACTTTTATATAGGTAACATATTTTGGTAACACTTAATAATAAATATTTAAATTCAGCATATATATAATCATACATTATCAATAAGAATAATATTATTAGTTCGATATATATATATATATATATATATATATATATATATATATAATATGCATATGATTTAAAAAAAAATTCATAAGCATAAAATTTATTTATCATTTAAATTTATTAATTAAAAAATATATTAATTACATACGTACAAAATAATTTATATTTTTCATTTAAAATTATTAAATAATACAATTATACTATTTATGAATTTATATTATATGTATACAAACACACACACAAATATATATATATATATATATATATATATATACACGCATATATTATTTTATAAAGTAGGTAGAAAATTGTTTGGTCCATTAAAAATTAGTAATTTTAATTATTAATGTGAATTAATATTACCATTGTTCTACTATTAAAAAAAAGAAAAAAAATGTTAATAAGTTAAATCATATTAAAATCCAAAATGTGTAAAGTGTTATAAGTAGCCTAGATGGTAAGTACTTTGTTTTTCTGCCCAAGAGGTCTAGGGTTCAATACCCAGAGACTACATTTTGTTTTCCTTTGTTCATTATTTATTTATTTACACAAGTGTTACCTAAAGTTTTTATATAGGTGTTACATATATATGTACATTTTTTTAAAGTGTTACATATAATATAAAAAGTGTTGCATTAGACTTTAGGCTACGCCAGCAACTGCAACGCCCTTAAAAGTGTTACTTATTGTACATAGGTAACACTTTATACACATTATGTAATATTTTTTAGGTGTTACATAATATCACTTATGTTGTAGTGCGTTTTGTGCATTTTCCATCCAAAATAAGACCTAGCTAGCGAAATTTGAATACATACAAGACTAAATTGATAAAGTAAATAAATAGAGGATCGAAACAGTTGTATTTTATGCATATTTAGACCAATTAGGACCTATTTGGTGACACGTGAACAGATATTTTACTAAATTGATAAAGCAAATAAAAAAAAAATTATTTCAATAAATGAAACATAGAGGACACATTTACTTTAAATCCCTATAATAGTTTGAGGTGGAACTGATTTGACGCTAACATAGAGCTGATTAGTCGCAGAGATAAAGTAAATTTTATATCCCTTAATTCATGAGGTGGGACCTGACGTTGATTTCCTTTTGATTTTTTTTTTCATCCACATGTCATTAAATCTTAATTTTATTTTTTATAATATTTATTAAATCTGGAAATAATAGTTACAAAATAAAAAAATAATTGAAACAAAATAAAAAGTGAATTTTTTTTTAAAAACAACTAAATTTAAAAATATATTTAAACTAAAATATAATATAAAATTTCGAAATAAAATATCAACTAAATATTAAAATTAAATCACACACACACATATATAAATAGAATTAATATATTAAGTCTTATTTGCACAAGTGCATTGTGCAACTTAAATGTACTCCCTACGTCCTTCAAAAGTATGTCCATTTTCCTATTTGTTCGTCCACAAAAAATGTGTCCTTATTTATAAACATTCACTTTAACTTTATATACTCATATTTTATTGTTATTTTACTTTTTCTTAAAATTTGGTGGATAGAAAAAGTATTTTTAAATAATATCGGTGTTTATTACTGAACAGTTGTAAAATATTTAATGAAAATAGTTAATATTAATATTTAAAAATATAGTAGAATTATACGGTGTACAATACACTTGCTCCTAAAATTTAGCTTGTTCGAACTTTACTAACTAAAACTAAAATCAACTAAAAAGTCTGCAGGTTCACCGAACATTTTATCCAAATATTAAATTATGCTTGTCTGAACTTTACTAATATAAAGAGAAAGCGAAAGTAAAGTAAAAGCGATCATTGTACTGCATCTTTTCTTTTCCTATTTTTTTGACCGGATCTTTTCTTTTACTATTATATATTCATTACTTTGAACATAAGCAATGAATTATTAAGGGAAATCAGCATGCTATATAAAGGAGAGTGAAATTCCACATATATATGTATACTGGAGTTGATAAATATATAACGTTCTGTTTTTGTCTCTTCGATATTCAATTTCACCACTAATTCTAGATATATATATATTTTCACGTGGGCGCGTGTGCACACACAATTCCAAATTCGGTAACTCTCTATGGAGGAGTGTATCGAACATTTTAGTCACGAGCACCCGTTGAGTTTCTTTCAAGTGGACACCGATGAGGATCCTAAGCCTCATCGTTGTCGTATTTGTGGCTTGCCAATTCTATCAACTCCTTCTTACACTTGTAGCATTAATGCTAATTGCAACTTTTTTGTGCACAAACCATGCTCACAATTGCCCGAAAAATTTGATCATAAACTTCACAAAGAAACCCTTCAACTTGAAGAATCAATGCTCCCTTCTCAAGCTACTGAACCGTTACCAAATTTCAGATATAAATGTTGGGATCATTCAAATTGCGAATTCGATCTCCATCCTTTGGTTGCACAACCAGTGGAGATCAAGAGCCAACACAAAAGCCACGAGTCCCACCCATTGGTAGCCTTTTGTCAAGAAATAGTGTCGCTATGTGCTGGGTGTGGAGAAGAAGAAAAGGGTTTCTTCTTCCACTGCCAAGTTTGTAATTTCTGGATTCATCAAGATTGCACCATTTTGCCCAGCGTTGTGAAATTACGGTCTCATCCTCACCCTTTTATTCTGGCATATTCTCTCCCTTTAATGCCTTCACATTCTTCACCTGAGGAGCATAACTGCTCAATTTGCGAAAGGAAGTGGCGTCTTCCCAATGGTGGGGTCTACTTCTGTGGCGATTGTTATTCTTTGGCTCACGTGGCTTGTGCAAAGCCAATCATGGAGACCGTTATAGCCGGTACTTCAACTCTCTTAATTTATTGAAATGGATCACGTATGATTCATTTTGATCACTCTATATTTTGCCATAGTAATTTATTTCAACTCTTTAGTAAAAAAACCTAATACTTTTAGTGAAAACACATAATACCTTTCAAATGGATCATGTATGATTCATTTTGATCACTCTATACTTTGTCATAGTAAATATGTTCATCAACGTAATATTTGTAGTTATATCGTCTAATTAAAAAATTAAATAATACACATTCCGTCCAATTTTACTAGGTCTATTTGATTTGACGAGGGTTTTAAGAAAGTGGGTATACTGTGTGTAAAAGTAAAATGAGTTGTAAGTTGAGAGTGTAAAGTATATCCTCTTTAGAAAATAGCCCTAGTAAAATTGAACATTCAAAAAAATAAAATAGGTCTAGTAAAATTAAATGAAGTACTATAATGAAACGATGATAAGAAATGGAGAAGAAATTATAACTGCCACTTTCTTAGAATTTTTCTTGAATCTTTTATTTTTAACGAAGGTTCATCATATATATTATCACGCCGGGAGGAATTATTGGAGAATAATAACATGATAGAATTGCAACCATTTAAAAAGTCGTGTATTCAATTGCTAATTTTAAAAACATATGTTTTAAGTGAAAGGTCGATATTCATTCTGCAACTAACCCATCTAATTACATATGCGTGCAGATACAGAAATCCTGCATCTGCCGGATAAGGAGGATACATTTCCAAGCCTGACAATCTGTAGATTCATAGAGAGAAATCCAAAGAATATAAAAATAGAAAATAAAATAATGACGAAATATCACCAACATCCTTTGATCCTGGATGATAGATGCAGCAATAGCAATAGTAGTGATGAGAATGTGGTTTGTGATGTATGCACACAACCCATAAATATGATGTCATTTCCATTTTACAGATGCCTCGATTGCGATTTCCTTGCCCATCCTATGTGTGCGAATCTTGTTCCAGAAAGTTTCGAAACTTTCTTGGGGCCAGAGCGTTTGGAGGCACTACTCCATGGTGATCACATGGAATCACACTTTAATTCAGTAATACCTTGTAGTACCTGCTGGCGTCCTTCTAATGGATTTTCCTATAAACTAATAAGGCCGAATGGGAGGTTTATCCTTATGGATGTAGAGTGCGCATTTACACCGAAATTGGTCAGACACGCCTCACACAAGCAACATCTTCTTTTCTTCACTGGTGGTCGTTGGATCTCGGAACCTAATTTTAAAATCAATTGTTGCTCTGCCACCAGTTCTATCTATAGATGTGTTGTGTGTGATTATAGTATACATGTTGGGTGTGCTCTGCTTCCCAAAACAACTCCCCATGAATTCGACGACCATCCTCTGGAGTTGATCATGAACCATAATAATAAGCTGCAAGACCTCTTCTGTGAGGTCTGTGAGCAAGATATCGAGCTCAAGTACTGGTACTATGGTTGTCGTAAGTGCGAGCAATATTTTCATATCAACTGCATTCCCTCTGTTGGGTATCTCTCCAAAGTCAATTTCGGAAAAACTCATTCTAATTATGGACTTCATCAGCATCCTCTCACTCTTACTCGGATGCTTACCCATCAAAGAAACGAGAGATGTGGACTTTGCCACCAAATCATTGAAGGCTTTTCATATGATGAAATTGCTCTCCACTGTTCTCCATGTTACTATTGGCTTCACTTTTCCTGTGCAGCTTCCATCACTGGATTGATTGATTATTCAACAGTAATACAAGGATGGGACGAATATGGTTGATAAGAATAAATCTCATAATATCTAGTAGATATTGTTAAATCCCATTAAATGTTGGATTGGGAATATTTGTTTCTATCTTGATGGATTGTAAATCCCCTATATATTGTTGTAATCCTCGTATTGTGAATTAATGAAGCACGATTACACAAATCCGCACACTTAATTGTGTTCCACCCCAGACACAACTTCCTCAGCTTCACAAATTCGCCACTCTCCTCTTTGATGGAACTATTACTTGAATATAACAAAATATCAGATTTTACTCGCTGCCAACTTCCTCTTGTTTCGACCACGACCACCGCGGCCGAGATCCAGGCAGTGGGAGACCTAGGAATTTTTATCAGCGGGGTCCAATTTTTAGCAGAGTTTTATATGCATCGTACATAGTTAATACTAATGCTTATGAGAATTAATAATATTGTTGTAGAAACTAATACTATTGTTTGTAAAAAATATATTTGGTCCCGTAGCTTTCACCTTCACAAATCGTCCCAAAATAGTTAAAAATTCATTTTAGTCCTATAACTTTGTAGATTGTTCAATTTACGTCCAGTTTTATCCAATTGCCAACAGTTTTGGCACTTAATTGCCTTGAGACGATCGAATTGCAAAAAAGTGAAAGTTACTGGATAATATTTTTACCGAATTAAGGGACTAAATTGAATTTGCCAACTTAAAAAATAATATCCTCTTATTTGTATGCATGTAAAGATAATGTCCAGTTTTATTAACATATAAAATAGGGTGCTAAAAAATAAATTTCCCAAACTTAAAGCCAAATAGCTAATACTATGGGACGTCCCATTCACAACCGTAAGATGATTAATGCGCACACGAACATAGGCAAAGTTAATTAAAAATATGCATTATTACACGTTTAGGTACATAATTTTACTTTAATATTTATATTCCCTATTAAACAAAATTTTCAATTAATTAAGTTTGTTTGAACTTCGATATATACAGAAAAAAGGGAAACCAAAAAAAAATGTGAATGGTACTACATCTCTTTTATTTTACTTTTAAATATTCCTTACTCGGACCACAAGTAATGAGTTATGCTTTCTTGAGATTATTATAAAGGAATATCAGCCCGTGATTCCACAACATGTCATGATATCATAATTACGCGCGCTTTCTCTAACAAATCTTCTTCTCTCTACCAACCAATTAAAGATCAAGTCTACAATATCACGATCCCACCAAAGTATTCAATCTCCTTTGCTTAGATGGATAGAATTGATAAATAATTATTCTTTATTTATGGATCAATTAGTCCATCCCTGACATGTGAAAATTGGGCACACCCAAACTACAAGAAGATTCTTAGTATTTACTCGATAATGTCGTCCAAGCAAGAAATTATATATAGATTAGTGATATGAGGTGGTTAATTGGTGTCATTTTGTTGAGAGACAAATGACCTAAGGATATCATTGACTCACAATTCATCTCGGTAAATATGTTCTACACTTGTTTCCAAACTCTATATGTAAGTGTTTTGGAACACTAAAACTACTTTTAGATGGTTTTTTTTTTTTTCAAAAGTTGGTGAGAGACATCTTTTGGAAAAAGTACTTCTAGAAGCAATTTTTAGTGTTCTAAAATGATGCAAAAGTAAATGTGTATTATAATAGGACATCTTTTCTCTGTATACTTCGTTTCAATTAATCTTGAAACAAGCCATTCTTTTCCAACATTGGTTCTCACTTGTATATTCTAATGTGCTTCAAAATTTTGGAGCCATGAGAAATTGTGAATGGGTATATAAGTTGTTAGGATTTCCAAGGTGGCAAGTCCACCCATTACTAAAGTCTATGCGCAAAGAACGAAGCACCCGGTGTAGAATTAATTTCAAGAGTTGAATTGATTCAACGAATGTTGAATTAATTCAATACAACTTTGATTTTCTTATTGACTAATTTATTTCTAATTTATGTTTTAATTATTACTAGAATCAGCCCAAGAGTTTCAGAATTCTATATATCAATGATTTTAAACCCTATGGATCATTATGAAAAATATTACTATTGAGATATCAATTTTCACAGTGTATATGTTGGTCACTAGGGTAATCTAAGAATATATTCTTGGGTTTCTAGGATTCTAATTTACAAGTTCTATCAATTGGCCTCAGAGCCGGTTCTACGATTAAAAAAACATGACTTCCGCAACCATGATTTCCAATAAACAAAGGTTCACCCAACTTGAGAATTTCATTGCTCAGTTGAGTGAAGCGGTGCAGTCACTGCAACGCGGGAGCCATTTCGATAGGGACTCCAATGGAGGAAGACACCGTGAACGACGAGGAGTGCGACAGCCAGGGATAATTACTGCAGAACAGGGGAATCGTCGTTTCCAGTAGCGACATCAGGAAAGAGACGAAGAAGAATACAACCCCTTTGCAATGCAACACGATCCTTTCCATAGAGATGGATCGGAGTCGAATGAGGAATATGAGATTTATCAATCAGACGACTCCTATACATAATCAAGAAGATCACTGATAAGTCGTCATAACGAAAGACCTCGAGATCATCGACCCAAAGGAATTAAGATGGAATTTCCCAAATTTACAGGAGAAGACCCCATCAACTGATCGACAGAGCGGAGTAATATTTTGAATTATAAGGAAAAGGGACTGCGAAAAGATTGCGTACTATTATTTGGATGGGGATGCACGACAATGGTGGTGTTGGTTAAAACAAAACAGCGAGATGCACGTGATTTCATGGAAAAAATTTAAAGAAAGGCTGCTCATTCGATTTGGAAATTCTGAAATAGAAGATGCAAATGAGACGTTGAGTAAACTCAAACAAATTGAAATTTTTTGCGCTTTTCTGAAAGAATTTGAAAGGGGAGTAAATCGAGTTCCACATTGGCCAGCAAGCGCGCTGCTCAGCACTTTTATGGCAGGATTAAAACCAGAATTATCGGGAGAATTGAAGATATGGCGGCTTGAAACTCTTCAGGAAGCAATACAGTTAGCAACGAGAGCAGATTCGTATGACACAGTCCACAACATCTGTGAAAGACAGATTCACCACTTATAGTCGGAACCAACCATAAAAACTTTGGGTCATAGTCCCAGCACACTCGACAGTACCTTCAACCATGGGAAAGGCCATAAGTACGATTCCCAGCGTACCAAGTAAGGGTCGCACCCAACTCTCAAGTGAGGAAATAAACCGCAGACGGCAAGCTGGACTATGCTTCACATGTAATGAGAAATACTCATGGAACCACAAATGACCAAATGCCAAGTTTATGTGTAAGATTGTGGATTATGGCCAGCAAGAAGCAGAAAAGGAGAATCCTTGTTATGATGAGGAAGAAGGGGGGCAAGATACCAGCAAAACTATCGATTTGAACCTACTGGAAAGCGAACTGAGTCCTACACAAAATGCATCACTCCTCACCCTTCAAGGATAAGGAAGTAAGTCTCTGAAATTCCATGGAAATATTAGCTGTAATACCTTGCTAATACTGGTGGATAGTGGGGCTTCCTTAAATTTTATTTCGGAGGAAGTCGCGCAAGGGCTGAGACTACCCAACTGGCGTGCAACCAAGCCTTTCAGCATAGGCACATGGGGAGGAAGATCTATAGACTGTGGGACTCGATGTGAGAATATACCAATTGTGATTCAAGGGCTGAAGTTCGTAGTGAATCTGTACAGGATTCTTTCACCAAATGTGGACGTTATCTTGGGAATGTCGTGGCTGGAGGCAGTAAGCCCCTTAATGATGGATTGTCGCGACATATCATTGAATGTTTGGTGTGATAATGACATGTTCTTGCTGAAGGAAATTGGTTTTACACCACCCAAAAGGATGGAACGCGATCAACTGCACAAAGAATGGGCTAGCGGATCGGAGTTATACTTATTAACCTCGCCCGAGGCTACCAGCTGACATTGCTGTGACCATTTCAATAAGAGGTCGGCATCGACTTCCCTAAAGAAGACCACATATCTATACCCGACCGGGTTGCGTCAAAGAGAGAGTTTAGAGGTCGCCGACCTCGGGCACACCCGGCCTCCGGGCAACCCCTTCTGACCTCCGAAAACCCGGGCGTTAGACGACTTATTCCGAATGTCACTATCTCCGACCTCCCTGGGGGAACGAGAATGCTATTTTCGACTCCGGCCGGACCCGAAGTCCCCACTACGGGGATCCAGGCTCATGATGCTCCGTCCGATCTCCGACCTAACGTCAAGACACCGAGGCAGACAGTTTACCGATCTTCGACCTCTCCATCCAAAGAAGAAGATTCCGAGAGCACGTGACAGAATCAGGCAGGATCATCCCGAATAAAGCAAAGAGCCGCCTTCGTACGAAGTGACAAAAGGAATATTTCTTCCAAATAACGAAATAACTCAGAGAATCGTCCTTTTGGGACACGTGGCAGCACACTAGAGGCCAGTCTCCTACAAGCAAGGACGACCGGGCGCCTGCACGCCTCCAGGGACTGAAGCCATTTAATGCAGTTGTTCCCCTATGGAGGTCGAAAATGATGCAAATACCCTTGTAAAATAAACCTATAAATAGTTCCACTCTTGTACAAAGGAAATAACTATTCATTCAATACAAAAAGCTACTAAAGCATTCAAATCCAGGGAAAAAACATCCCTGGCAATTCTTGGTGTTCTTGCATTCATATCATCATCATCATCACTCATTAATTCTTGCATTTATGGAGCATCAAATCCATCTTTTCTTTGATGTTTTTATCTAAACCACATTTAATAGCCATCAAATCCCAGCATAAATTTTTAGATAAACAACATTTGGCGCTAGAAGAAGGGTGATCAAACCCAGATTTTTTCCCCTTTTTTCTTTGGAGAACACTCACTGTTCTTCAAAGCTTCATTACCAATCTTTAAATCTTCAAGAAACTCTGTCACCATACTTTCCGGAAGAACATGACCAACCAGAGGTCATCACAGGCCCTCAGAGGTGCAGGGGCTCCGGCCACGCCCCAGGCCCTCGCACCTCGGGTCTCAGGGGAAGCTACCCCCAACCGGGCTGAAAAGGCCACCCACGTGGCTTCTCCGATCCGATACCCGGAAGAGCCACGCCCCCCGCAAGCTCGAAACTTCATCACTTCCGATCAAGCGGAGTCGGGTCGGCGCTGTCGCGCCGAGGAGGAGAGAGCTTGCCAGAGCACCCCGTCGGCCTCAAAGAGGAGGCAACAAGCTCGCTTCCTCAAAGGGAAGGCAAAGGCCCGGGAATGCCAGGGGGAGAGCCAACTCCAGGCCGACCCTGCTCCCATACGTTCCCGCGGCTCTGCCCACCCGGTCTTTGGCCGCCTGAGCAGCACCAACTCCCCTCTTGGTACCCGAGCCTACTCCCAAGCAGCGACACCGGTTATGGCGACACTGAGTCAGTCTCCAACTCTAGGAGTACGGCACAGATGCCCCACAAAAGGGCAGCCGAAATCATCTTGGCACCGGCCAACTCCGCTAGGAGGAAGCTCAGCTTCGCACAGAGCAGCCTCTTGGGGCAAGGCACCCCACGGGGGGCCGTTTTCGACCGGAGTGGGCCTTTAGCCGGTGGAGACAATCAACGGGTCGAACCGCCGAACCCGGAGATCATCAAGATGCAAAAGTAGCTTGATGAAATATAGGCCCTCATGGAGGCGCAGGGCCAGCCCAAAGCCCGGCCAGTCGCTAACGAGCCTTTGTCCATCGACATAGAGCTCGCCCCCGTCTAGCTCAAGATCACTCCATCGCCGACCCCTTTTTACGAAGGGAATACGGACCCGGAGACCCACTTGAGTAAATTCTAGATCTTCATGACCAGATGGGGCGCCACCGACGCGATGAAATGCAGACTTTTCCCACTCACTTTGGGCGATCTCGCCCATAGGTGGTATGTCTCGCTCTCGGCCCGCTCAATCGACTCTTTCTCCACTCTAAGCACACAGTTCACCTCCTACTTTGCTGCCAAAATTGCCCGGCCGAAGAACTGGCATCGTTTGATGCGCATCCGCCAGGAGAAAGAGGAGTCGGACGAGGATTACGTCACCCGGGTGGACGAGGTCATCCTGACTGGGGAACCGATTGGCGACCAGCTGGCTCTGCATGCCACCCTTGGAGGTTTCCATGGCAGATCTCCCATGTTCAAACACTACCTGGCTCGGAAGAAGTTGCTGGCCCTCAGGCTCGGGGAATCCGAACCCGCTGTGAAGGAATCGAAGGTCGCCCAAGCCTCTCCTAAGGGTGGCCCTAAGGCCAAGAAAATCGCCAAGCCGCCCGGTAATTTCAAATCCTTCGAGGACGTCGAGGTCCATCTTACTCAGGCCCTTAGGCAGTCCCCCGATCATGTCTTCAACGCCATCCAGCACAGGGATATACTCCCTAGCCCCAAACCATACATGGGGGACTGATCAAGATTGGACCCTAAAAAGTTATGCGCCTATCATGACTCAATTGGCCACAATACGAACCAGTGTCGTGATCTCTTAAAGCAACTCTGAAAGTTGTTTGACGAAGGGCGTCTGAACAACCTGATTCAAAGGCCGGCAAGACGGCAGGAGCAGCAGCAGCGACCTCACCATAGAAATGAGGATGGCGGCCGACCTCTCCGGCCAGTCGCAGCTCGGGAAGACGACGAGGACGATGACCTCCCCCCACTGAACCCCGGCGGCCAAGTGAACATGATTCAGTCCGGGGGGGGGGGGGGAAACCTGGGCGGTTTGACCCCCATTTCCACGCTTTCAAACAGAAAGCGCAAGGCCGAGATCCATGCGGTGGCCAACGTCAGTCTGACCACGCCGCCCGAACCTGGAGATCATTTTCTCCAACGGGGACCAGAGTTGGGTTCTGTACCCCAAGGGCGACGCACTGGTGATCACGGCCAACATTCTGGGGAAGGAGGTCCAGCACCTGATGATCGACAACGGGTGTTTCTGCAACATCATCTTCAAGTCGACCCTAGATCAGCTCGGCGACCTCGTCAACTTCATTAAGCCATCGATCTCCAGATCAAAGGCTTCGAGGACGCTACTGTGGCCACCTATGGAAGGATTAAGCTCTCGGTAAAGCTCGTCTGCTGCTATGACGAGAAGGTTAGGATTACTAGGCCATTAGATTTCATCATTGTAGACCAGCCGAGCTCTTATACAGGCTTCTTAGGTCGCCCTTTCCTAGAAACTTTCGAGGCAGTTGCCTCTTCGTACTTCAATTGTATTAAGTTTCTCACCCCTGAGTGGGTGGTCGACACCATTAGGGGTGACCAATCAATGGCAAAAAAGTGTTTGAACTATCTCGATTCTTCTTTATTTCCCATTTGTAATGACCAAATCTTAGATGATGCATCACAAAACGACCTCGGAGGATCCTCTCCGGTCTCTTTAAACAAGGACAAGGAGGTCGGACTGTCCTCATTCGATCTCGGTCCACATAAAGAGGCTGGCCTTCAACCAATGCAAATCGACGATCCCGAGCTCGACCCGAGGTTCAACACTGGCGATCGGCGAAGCTACGAGCAGGCCATGGCTTTGTAAGATCTGGAGCATACTCCAGTCGACCCCTCGAGGCCGGAACTAGAAGTCCTGATTGGCTCTCGCATTCCAGCTGAACTACGTGGGGAGGTGATCGATTTTCTCAAGGCCAACGTCAAAGTTTTCGCCTGGTCTCACCAGGACATGGTCGGAATTGACCCCAAGTACGCCTGCCATCGATTAAAGATTGATCCTAGCAAGAGGCCGGTCCATCAAAAAAGAAGAAAATTTGGCCCGGAGAAATACGAGGCACTAGCCCAAGAAGTCAAAAAATTGCTTGACAATAAGCTCATCGAACAAGCCAAAGACGAGCCCCAATGGGTCGCCAATGTCGTCCTAGTCAAGAAAACAAACAACACTTGGAGATTGTGTATCGACTTCACCAACCTTAACGCTGTATGCCCCACAGATGACTTTCTGATGCCGCACATCGATCATCTGGTGGATAGCACGGCCAACCATGAAATGATGTCATTCATGGATGCTTTCGCCAGCAATCACCAGATTCCAATGGCCATCGAGGACATTAAACATACCTCTTTCCACATAGAAAATGACATGTTCTCATGGCTACGAATGCCTTTCGGCCTGATCAACGCTGGGGCAACCTACCAACGTTTAGTCAACAAGATGTTCGCGGACCAGATCAGAAAGACCATGGAGGTCTACATCGACGAAATTGTTGTGAAGAGCTTGAAGAAGTAAGATCACCTTAGAGATCTCGAGGAAACTTTCAAAATCCTTAAAGCATACAACATGAAGTTGAACCCGAAAAAGTGCAATTTTGGGGTCGAGGCCGGCAAATTCCTTGGACATATCGTCAGCCAACGGGGGATTGAGGTCAACCCGACTAAAATTAAAGTCGTTCTCGACATGCAAGAGCCGAGGATGATCAAGAAAGTTCAACGCCTGACCGATTGTCTAGCCTCATTGAACAGGTTCATAGCCCGGCTCGGAGATAAAAGTAAGCCTTTCTTCTCAACCAAAAAGAACGGAAAATTCTCCTGGAATAGGGAGAGTCAGATAGCCTTTTCAAAACTAAAGGAATACTTGGCGAACCCCCAAATTCTGGTCAAGCCGATCCCGGGGGAGAAGTTTTTCCTTTATTTAGCAACCTCCGAGGTCGCCTTGAGCGCGGTGCTCATCCGAGCAGACGGCCAAAACTACCTTTCGATCTATTTTGTAAGCCAAGCTCTATATGATGCCGAGCTCAGATACACCCCCCTGGAAAAACTGGCGTATACCCTAGTCATGAGCGTCAGGAAGCTAAGACCGTATTTTTTCGACCATCAGGTAGAGGTCCTGACCACTCTGCCTCTAAGACAAGTCCAGCACCGACCTGACACAAGTGGTCGGCTCTTGAAGTGGTCGCTGGAGATAGCCCAGTACGGTGTCACCTACGCCCCGAGGACAGCCATCAAGGGCCAGGCCCTCGCTAACTTCATCGTAGAATTCACGTTCCCCCCAAAGTTCACCAAAATCGACCTCCCTTCATGGAAGCTCTACGTGGACGGATCGTCGACTAGCTCGCGTGTCGGGGCCGGCATTGTGCTGGTCGGACCGGAGGGCCAAAGTTTCACTCACGCGGTCCGTTTCGACTTCGCCGCAACAAACAATGAGGTCGAGTACGAGGTCTTGGTCGGAGGTCTCGAACTCGCCATTTCCATTGGGGTATGTCGTCTTCATATTTTCATGGACTCTTTACTTGTAGTAAACCAAATAAAAGGAGAATATGAAGCCCGGGGGGAACAAATGATGAAATATCTCGACCTGGTCATGACTTTGTGCGAGAAGTTTCACCAGATGTTCATAGAGCAAATCCCGAGGGAGCACAACTCCCATGCCGACGCCCTATCCAAACTCACGACCGTCATAGGAGCGGCCGACCTCGCCAACATCCAGCTCTCCACGCTCGGCACCCCCACGGTGGTTCGAGCACAAGTGTCAACCGTCCTAAATATTGAAGAAAGCTGGATGACCCCGATCGTGAGGTACTTGAAGACCGGCGAACTCCCAGAAGACCGGACCCGGGCTCGACAACTTCAGCTCCAATCGTCAAGGTACACGCTCATCGATGACATCCTTTATAAAAGAAGTTTCACCCTCCCACTCCTAAAATGCATAACCCCGGAGCAAGGCCAAAGTATCCTGGCCGAGATCCACGAGGGGGTGTGTGGGAACCACGCCGGAGGTCAGGCTCTAGCCCACAAGGCGATCAGATAGGGATATTTTTGCCGACCTTGAACAAAGATGCTGTTATTTTTGCGAGATCGTTCCACAAATGTCAAATTCTGGGCCCCAACATCAAGTTATCACCAGAGCAGCTCTCCTCCATGTACAGCCCTTGACCTTTTGCCCAGTGGGGCATCGACCTGATCGGGCCGATGCCCACTGCGCCCGGGGGCCTCAAGTTCGCCGTAGTGGCCGTTGATTATTTCACAAAATGGGCGGAGGCCGAGCCGCTCAACAAGATCGATCAGACCCAGATTATAAAGTTCATTTGGAAAAACATCATCTGCTGATTCGGCCTACCACAGGTAATCATCTGGGACAACGGAAAGCAGTTTGATGGCCTCCAAATGATTCAATTTTGTGAGAAATGGAAAATCAAGAAAATTTTCTCCACCCCCTACCACCCACAAACGAACGGCCAAGTGGAGGCCGTGAACAAGATCCTCAAGCATACCATCAAGGCAAGGCTCGAGGATAAAAAGGGAAAGTGGGCGGCCAAGCTCCCCGACGTACTCTGGTCTTACCGCACGACCACCAAAAACTCAATGGGCGAAATACCTTTCGCCTTGGCTTTTGGGACCGAGGCCGTCATCCCCTCGAAGGTCGCCCTCCCAAGCTATAGGACTGCCCAGATGATCACTAAGGATAACGACACAACTCGAAGAATCGATTTAGACATGCTTGAGGAAAGGAGACTCAATTCCGACCTCAGGAACGCTGCCTACAAGAAAAAATCCGAGAAATTCTTTAACACAAAGGTGAAGGCCAGACTGTTCCAGGTCGGCGACCTCGTCCTAAAGAAAATACAAGGCCCGAAAGGGGTATTCAGCCTGAACTGGGAGTGCCCGTTCAGGATATCCAAGTGGCTCTCCAAGGGAGCTTACAAGCTCGAACTCATGGATGGCACTCTGGACCAATACCCCTGGAATGCGATTCAATTGAAGAAATATTATCAGTAACTATGTTGTATCTTGTAACGGAGCTCCTACTTATCAATATAAAGCCTTTTTTACGACGCAAATCTTCATTCAAATATTTTAAAGCCGAGCTCAGTTCAAAAGCATATACCGGCCGTTTCGAGGTCGGCATATCACACTTGAGCTCGGAAAGACCGTCAAGGTCATTCAAAAGCCGAGCTCAGTTCAAAAGCATATGCCGGCCGTTTCGAGGTCGGCATATCACACTTAAGCTCGGAAAGACCGTCAAGGTCATTCAAAAACCGAGCTCACTTCGAAAGCATATACCGGCCGTTTCGAGGTCGGCATATCACACCTGAGCTCGGAAAGACCGTCAAGGTCATTCAAAAGTCGAGCTCAATTAAAAGCAAATGCCGGCCGTTTCAAGGTGGGGATATCACACTTGAGCTCGGAAGGATCGTTTTCACAGCACGGGCCGGGGTAGACCTAGCCGGAAGCAAAAGAGACGCACACCCGACCACTAACTAGAAGAGCACCCGACCTCACGAGGTCAACTCTCCACAAACTAAAGATAAGTCCAGATTCCTTTTATGAATATTCAAAAACTTCACTCTAAAAAATTTAGCCATTTTATCACAAAAAAACTCCCATTTCCTACACCCAAACCAAATCTCTCAAATTGGACAAATCTTAAAATTTATGGGACTAAAATTGAAGATTTGAAATTTTTGGGACCAAAACCGGACACTTGATAAGGTATGGGACAAAAAAATTATATTCTCTAGAAACCATAGTTAAACTACACTAATTATATGTAAAGTTAATCTATCTCCAATCACACATGTCAGTTTGTGTAACAAGATATCCTGATTACATTGCTACCTACCAGATACAATAATTTTACTTTTAACATATACTTTCTCCGTTCCAAATCTTTCTTCACGTTACCATTTTCACGTATTTTAGCGAACGAATCTTTTATTAATATTTGAAATGATAAAATAATTTTTAAATCACTTTAAAAGAGAGGGGAGAGAGATCTATCATAACACTTCTTATAAGTCAGTTTATCATTTTCAAATATTAATAAACAATTCACTCGCTAGAACACAAAAATAAAGATAATGTGAAGAAAGTTTTGGACGGACGTAGCATATTCCATATTGAACGGGTTTTAATTTAAGCTTGTTTGATTATTAATTTTCTTAACAACAAAGCAAATTATTATGGATGTGAGTAAAGGGGTACTTATAAAATAATAGCAAACCCAGCAGCCCCGGCCAAAGAACTATAATTGTCCCAAAATAGTTAGATATTTATTTTAATCCTGTAACTTTATACATTGTCCAATGCCAAATGCCAAAATAGCCAAATGCCAAAGGTTTGGCACTTGCCTTGGGACGATCGAATTGCGAAAAGGTGAAAGTTACTGGACAAAAATTGCACCAAAAATTGTGTCGTATTAAAAAAAATGGACGTAAATTGAGCAATTTACAAAGTTATGGGACTAAATTTAAGTTGCCAACTTAAAAAATAGGAAAAATTGCAAAAAAATGACCTTTCTTTGCCACTTAATGCACTTTAAGGATCCAAGTTTTAAATTTTGCAGGGCAAGTACTTAGCTTTCATTTTGTTGCAAAAATAGGACTCTGGGCAGAATTTGGTCCAAATATCACATTCACGATCATTTTCCACTGAGGCAAGGAAATGCTCAGTTCATTTAAATGCTTTAACATGTACTATTAACGACCATGATGATTCGACATGGAAAATGCTCAGTTTTATATCTAAATTCTACATGATGATTCAAATTCATTAAAACCTCAACTTCCACATGATTTGCTTCAAAGATATAATTGAGAGGTCAAATTATTTAGCCAACAAAAACTTTGCAAATACAGACACTAGCAATTACTATATCAAGCCAAAATTAAGTACAATGCTCTAGATTAAGCAACAAAGATTCTGCTAACTTTTCTTTTCCTTTATTATTACTGAGTTAGAGAAATAGCAAAAGAACATATAAAAGTTAAAAGTAGCCTGCTGCTTCTCCGGGGCTGCATAAACACTAGTTTTCTCAGTTTCTTCTAGTGATTATTTATTTCCTTTTGCATGTACGTAATCATCTATCTGTGAGAAATTTTGATGCACAAAACAGTAAATTCATCAAATTTTTGTCATATCTTAGTAGATACACACTTTCACATATCAAAGAAGCTAATATTGAGCACAACTTTTCAAAATATTTTTGTACCAAAAAAAGAGGTCGACATAGCAACTCATAGTTGTTGAATGCTAAAGCACTATATGCAGAGAAAATAACATTATATTTTCAGAGTTAATTAATTTTTATTGTTCCATAAGATATCAATACAGACAAAGGAATTAACCACTGCATGTTTAAATATACATTGTTCCTTGAAAACAATAAACAACAATATCATTCTCGCTAATCTCGATTTTCAATAAAAAATTACTCTTTGAGTTTCATTGTTAATATAACAATCAAATTTTAACCAACTTAAAACAAGGATAAAACTTACCATAGTTTGGAATTTCATTGTTGAGAACTCCTGCATTAACCAACCTCCTTATTCTCCAACCCATCCATTGTTGTCGTCTTTGATAGGGTATTAAAAAAATGCTTCAATGGATTAATCAAATTTCCGTCACCACTGCAAAAAAAACACTGTTCTGCGACGAAATTTGCGACAGAAAATCCGTCGCAAACAGTGTTTTGCGACGGATTCTGCGACGGGCACGTATCCATTCCTAAAACAGTCGTAGCTAATTTTTGCGACAAATTTTGCACTCCGTCGCAAATTAACGACGGACAAATCCGTCGCAAATTTGGCGGGTCAGACCCGGCCGGGTCGCACAGAATTTGCGACGGACTGTAGTCCGTAGCAAATCTTTCGGGTTAGACCCGTTCGGGTCAACAACATTTGTGACAGCCGCATTCCGTCGTAAATATTTATATATATATATATATATTTTTTTTTTTTCTGTTATAATTTGCGACGGGCTGTGTTCCGTCGCAAAATTTAATATTTGCGACGGAATTTGGCCGTCGCAAATTACCGAGCCTATACAAAAAAAAAAAAAGTGGCTCGCGTGGTTTGAGCCCGGGCACCCGGGGCGGGCGGGGCGGGCGCGGACCACTGGGCCACCCGGCCCATTCCTTGTTATATGCGGCCCACCTTCTATACTAGTCTTATTAGGCCTTGAACAATTAATCCATTTTCGCGTCCAAGGGGAATCGAACACGGGACCTCTTGTGCAAGAGGAGGGGGAACGCGCCACTAGGGCACAAGCTACTTTCGTTCATTTTTATGCAATTAATTATATATGTATTCAAATTAAGTCTTTTTTTTTATAATTCACCAAATTAATTTCTTTTCGTATCTAAATTGTTTATTAAAATATTTTGCCCAACTATTTTTTTTATTTTGTAAAATTATTTATTTCGACAATGCATAATTTTATAATTCGTTCATCTATACGCAATTAATTGTATATGTATCCAAATTGACTCATTTTTTTTTCTATAATTCACCAAATTAATTCATTTTTGTTTCTCACTTGTTTTTATAAATGTTGTGGCTATTTAATTTTTATTAGTTTGGTAAAATTATTTATTTTGACTCCCGCTTAAAATTATAATTCGTTCATTTGTACGCAATTAATTGTATATGTATCCAAATGGACTAATTTTTTTCTATAATTCACCAAATTAATTCATTTTTGTTTCTCACTTGTTTTATAAATGTTGTGGCCATTTAATTTTTATTAGTTTGGTAAAATTATTTATTTCGACTCCCGCTTAAAATTATAATTCGTTCACTTGTACGCAATTAATTGTATATGTATCCAAATTGACTCATTTTTTTTCTATAATTCACCAAATTAATTCATTTTTGTTACTCACTTGTTTTTATAAATGTTGTGGCCATTTAATTTTTATTAGTTTGGTAAAATTATTTATTTCGACTCCCGCTTAAAATTATAATTCGGTCATTTGTACGCAATTAATTGTATATGTATCAAAATTGACTCATTTTTTTTCTACAATTCACCAAATTAATTCATTTTTCGTTTCTAACTTGTTTTTATAAATATTGGGGCCATTTAATTTTTATTATTTCTGTAAAATTATTTATTTCGACTCCCGCTTAAAATTATAATTTGTTCATTTGTAAGCAATTAATTGTATATGTATCCAAATTGACTCGTTTTTTTTTCCATAATTCACCAAATTAATTTATTTTCGTTTTTCACTTGTTTTTATAAATGTTGTGTCCATTAAATAAAAGTAAATTCAAACTAAAATAAATTCACAAAATTATAAATTAAAGTAACAATTCAAAAATTAAATTAAAGTAACAATTCAAACTAAAAAAAAATTGTACTTCATAATTATTAAAAATCAAATTTTTTTAACCATCAGAATTAAATCCGTCTTCCTCTTCCTCCTCATCCTCGCCCAGGTTAACAATCGGCGGCATCGATGGTTGGGTCGGCGGGATCGGCGGCATCAGTGGCGCAGGCATTTGCGCTCGTGGCATTGAATCAGAGGCGAATATCTGCCACCACGCCTGCATGGCGGCTGTATACTCCTGCACCTCGACCCGATACCGCTCCACCTCGGTTGTATACCGGTCGTGCGCCTCTCGCTGCTGCCTCTCATACTCTTCCTTCTCTCGCTGCTGCCTCTGCATGTTCTTCATCTGCTCCACCACCGTGACAAGCTGCCTCTCGACCTCACTGGGATGAGAGTCGATGGAAGACTAAGAGGAGGATGAGCCTGAGCCACGAGGTCGGAAAAAGTTCTTTCCAAAGCTGCCCAATCCAGCGAACCGCCCCTTTTTAGCCTTGACGTTCTTGAAGTACAATTCATTTTGAACGTCAACAGAAGGCTGTGTGGGGGGCATCGACCCCGACCCCTCTGCCGTTTCCTCAGGCTGAGGCTGAGAGGCAAAGTCCTCGAGCATCTTTCTCTGCAAATTAATTATACAAAAAATTAAATAAATTGAACACAAAATATAAAAAAATACTTTTAATATTAAAAATTTAAATAATACTATTAATATTGAAATAATACTTACGTGAATCTCGGTGGTACGGCCGTAGGTAGACTTTCCAGTCTCCTCGACGAATGGGTGGGCGAGCTGCAATCTCTCAAAATGAGAGGGCTCGCGTCCTTGCTCTGCCGCCTAATTAGAAAAAAAGATAGTAAAAATTAATACCACTCATAAAAATTAGGAAAAAAATAATAAAAATTCAAAAACTACAAAATTGAAGGCGAAACTTACAAATCTCAACCGTGCTCATAAATGGACCGAGAACCGGCCCGATGTCTCGCCATCCCTTCTCCATCAGGGTCACTAAGCCGATTTGCCTTGTTTTTCGCCGACTTCTCTTTGAATGCAGGAGAATCCCAGTACCGTAGGAATTGGTCCCAAATCGGCCGCCTTTCACTGTCAGTCCCCATGTCGGTGGCCACTCCATCCTTGTACCACCTCTCCCTCATTTTGTAAAGGAGGTCCCTGTATCTTTCTGTCGCATATTTTTCAAAATTCCTCAACATTTGGTCATCGTGATCCGGTGCCCAGACACATTCTTTCTGCAATTACAATTTAAATATAAATATTTGTTTATATATTTGATATTAATAAATGGTGAATTAATAAATTAAATTAATACCTTAAACTCCTCGAAGTATGTCTTTTTTCTTGCATCGGACACTAACCCCCAACTGTAAGCGGTGGGCTCGAATCCACCGCGAAAGATGGACTTTGAAACCTGATTAGTAGCCTCATCACCCGGAATCCAACTGTAAAATTAAAACTTCAAAGTTAGTAAAATAATTAGGTTTTAATTAATAAAAAAATTGAGTATAAAATATTAAAACTTATGTATGACCACATGGCTGAACAGGCATTCGTGCTTGAAAAACCGGATGCTGGCGGGAGGAGGATAAGCCCTCAGCAGCCTGCTGTGAGGAGGAGGAGGAGGAGTCCGCACCAGGCTGTGAAGAGGTCTCTGATAGAGACCTTGGCCTGAAAATAGGTGGAACCACGGGTCTTAGTGAGGCCCGTCGTCTCCTCCCTCCTCGTCCTCCTCGACTCGCCTCCTCATCCCTCGGAGGCTGCTGACTGTCGTTGCCACTGCCTTGTCCGCTCATCTATAACAAATATCACGAATTATTCAATCAACTAAACTAAAATCAATCAACTAATAATATTATTTTGTAAAATTATTAAACTTAAATCAAGCAACTAATATTATTCAAACTACCTACTCAACTAAATTCATTCAACTAAATTAAAATCAATCAACTAATAATATTATTTTGTAAAATTATTAAACTTAAATCAAGCAACTAATATAATTCAAACTACCTACTCAACTAAATTCATTCAACTAAATTAAAATCAATCAACTAATAATATTATTTTGTAAAATTATTAAACTTAAATCAAACAACTAATATTATTCAAACTACCTACTCAACTAAATTCATTAAACTAAATTAAAATCAATCAACTAATAATATTATTTTGTAAAATTATTAAACTTAAATCAAGCAACTAATATTATTCAAACTACCTACTCAACTAAATTCATTCAACTAAATTAAAATCAATCAACTAATAATATTATTTTGTAAAATTATTAAACTTAAATCAAGCAACTAATATTATTCAAACTACCTACTCAACTAAATTCATTCAACTAAATTAAAATCAATCAACTAATAATATTATTTTGTAAAACTATTAAACTTAAATCAAGCAACTAATATTATTCAAACTACCTACTCAACTAAATTCATTCAACTAAATTAAAATCAATCAACTAATATTATTTTGTAAAATTATTAAACTTAAATCAAGCTACTAATATTATTTAAAATCATTAAACTAAAATCAAATAACTAATATAATTCAAACTACCTACTCAACTAAATTCAATCAACTAATATTATTTTGTAAAATTATATATTAAACTTAAATCAAACAACTAATATTATTTAAAATCAAACAACTAATATTATTTAAAATCAATTAACTACCTACTCAACTAAATTCAATCAACTAATATTATTGTGTAAAATTATATATTAAACTTAAATCAAACAACTAATATTGTATGCAATCATTAAACTACCTACTCAACTAAAATCAAACAACTTATAAATATTATTTTGTAAAATTATATATTAAACTTAAATCAATTTACTAATATTATTTTGTAAAATTATTAAACAATTCAACTAAAATCAATCAACTAAAATTATTTTGTAATATTATTTAAACATGCTTAACAATTAAAAATTAACAAATTACTAAAACAATTCAACTAAAATCAAACAACTAAAATTACTAAAATTAAAAATATAATATAAACTTAACAATCCAACTAAATTCAATTCTAAACTTAACAAATTCTAAACATGCTTGGAAATTAAATTTTAAACAGTAAAAATGAAGAAAACTTACGATTTAATGAAGAAACGAGCACTCGGTTGGGACGGATTAGCTCTACAGCGACTGCACCCGACTTCTCCCTCATTTTCCTCTATTTTTCCTCTTCTTCCTCTCGCCGCCTGCGCTGTCCTATATATAAGGGGAAAAAATTTACGACCGCCAAACACCTGAACGAAGTCGTTTTTTAGTATTTGCGACGGCCAAGCCGTCGCAAATGTGAAATTTAAAATTTTGCGACGGACAATCCGTCGCAACTCAGTCAACACGACATTTCCCGAAAGGTCGCGCAAAACCGGGTCAATATTTGCGATGGAGTAGGCCGTCGTAAATTCGAAGCTAAAAATTGCGACGACAATATCCGTTGCAAAATAGTCAAGTGGACTGTTTCCCCAACGGGTATTTCTTAACGGGTCGGTTTGCGACGGACACGTCCGTCGCAAAATTGAAATTGAAATTTGCGACAACTAATCCGTCGCAAAATTTGTCGGTATGCAACGAAGTTAACTGACCCCACACTTTGCGACGGAGTATCCGTCGCAAAACAGTGCAGTTTGCGACGGTTTTTTATTTCCGTCGCAAATTATCTTTTTTTTCGACGGGTCTCCAATATCCGTCGCAAATTCATGAAATTTGCGACGGATAATTGTTCGTCGCAAGTTTCCCGTCGCAAAACAATGTTTTTTTTGTAGTGCACCCTGTATTCACCATATTTGTTGCTGCTTATTGCAATCGCTAACTATGGGAAGATGGTGGAAAAGGGAATTGGCGCACGATAAAGCTTTCAGCGGAAAACTTGATAAGAAGACGGTGGAAAAGGGAATTGGCGCAAGATAGGGCTTTCAACGGGAAACTTTATAAGAAGGAAAATGATCGTGAATGTGATATTTTGACCAAATTTTGCCCAGAGTTCTTTTTTTGCAACAAAGTGAAAGTTAAGTACTTGCCCTGCAAAATTTAAAACTTGGATCCTTAAAGTGCAATAAGTGGAAAAGAAATGTCCCTTTTTTGTAATTTTTCCTAAAAAATAATATCCTCGTATTGTAAGCATGCAAAGATAATGCCTAGTTTTGTTAACCCATAAAATAGGCCAGGTGCTGAAAAATAAATTTGCCAAACTCAAAATCAAATAACTAATACTATGGGACGTCCCATTCACCATGGTAAGATGATTAATGAGCACACGAGCATAGGCAAAGTTAATTAAAAATATGCATTATTGCACGTTTAGTTTCAGAATTTTACTTTAATATTTATATTCACTATTAAACAAAATATTTCAGTTAATTAAGCTTGTTTGAACTTCAATATATACAGAAAAAGGGAAACAAAGAAAATGTGAATGGTACTACGTCTCTTTTACTTTACTTTTAAATGTTTCCTTACTCAGACCACAAGTAATGAATTATGCTTTCTTGAGATTATTATAAAGGAAAATCAGCACATGATTCCACAACATGTCATGATATCATAACTTTGCTTTCTCTAACAAATCTTCTTCTCTCTCCCAATTGAAGATCAAATCTACAATATCACGATCCCACCAAAGTACAACGTTAATAAATTCAATCTCATTTGCTTTAATGGATAGAATTGATAAATGTTTATTCCTTGTTCATGGGTCAATTAGTTCAACCCTGCCATGTGAAAATTGGGCACGACCTAACTACAAGAAGATTCTTAATATTTACTCGATAATGTCGTCCAAGAAAGAAATTATATATAGATTAGTAATTGGAGATTGTTAATTGGTGTCATTTTGTTGAGAGACAAGTGACCTAAGGATATCATTGACTCACAATTCGTCTCAGTAAATATGTTCTACACTTGTCTCCAAACTCTGAATGTAAGGAGTATGGGATATAAACCAAACTTGTCCTCTATCTTCTCACCTTTATCTAAATGGTCCTCTTGTTATTTGCTTTATCAATTTAGTGCTGTATTTTTTCAAGGTTCGCCAGAATGGTCCGAATTTGGTGAAATATGGTCCTAATTGATATTTTGTATTTTATTTCAAGTTTTTTTTTTATTTGGCAAAGATAACCACCTAGCGTGCCACATTGAAAAGAAAAAAACCACACCATAGGTTTCCCCCTAAAAAACTAGTGCGCATTACTAAAAAGGTGGAATTTTGTGTTTTATGCGTTCAATTAAGACCTAATTTGAGAAATGTGAAAAAAATACTTCTAGAAGCAATTTTTAGTGTTCCAAAATGATTGATGCCAAAAGTAAATGTGTATTATAATAGGACATCTTTTCTCTGTATACTTCATTTCAATTAATCTTGAAACAAGCCATTCTTTTCCAACATTGGTTCTCACTGGTATATTCTGCTATGCTTCAAAATTTTGGATCCATAAGAAATAAATGTGGGTATATAAGTGCAAGTCAATCATTAACCTTTGACCATAGTTTTGGGTTAAGTTAGGACTCCCTAGCTACCTTATATTTTCAATACTCCCACCGTCCACAACAAATGGTCTTAGTTGTTTTATTTGTCCGCTCACAAAAATAGTATATCTTCTAAAATGGAAATAATAAATTTTATTTACATTTTTCAACATACACATATAACACTTTCGAAATAATTTATTTTGTACTTGATTTGACACAATATTCTTACTTTTTACATATTATATCAATTTTCTTAATAACCGTGATAAAAGTAGCAAACTCAATTTTCATAGATGAAGGGAAGTAGTTTTCTTCACCAACATTGATATGAATAAGCCGGAATTAGTACTCGTGGTTTTGGTAACGTGAATTGGTTGAGAGAAGAAGATATAAAAGAGAGTACGGTAGATTTTTTTAGAAACCATAGTTAAACTGGGTTAATTATATGTATAGTTAATTTATCTACAGGAAAAAATATATTTTAAAGCATGTAAATAAGGGGTAGTTGTGTAACAGGATATCTGCATTGCTACCCACTAGATTCAATAATTTTACTTAATATATATATTCCATATTGAAACGGGTTTGAAATTTAAGCTTTTTGAATTATTATTTTATTAACTTAACAGGAAAGCAAATTATTATAGATGTGAGTAAAGGGGTACTTACAAAATAACAGCACCAAACGGTCCAAACCAAACAGCCCCGAGCAAAAAACTATATGGGCCCCATCACACACTTAATTTTGAAGTACTTTAATATTTAAAGAAAAAAGAGGGGAAAGTAAAGAAAATGTGAATTCTACTAGCTACTCTCTTTTACTATACCTTTAGATATTCATTACTTAGACCATAAGTAAAGAATTATGCTTTCTTGAGCTTATTATAAAGGAAAATCATCAGCTGATAATAATTAAATTGCTAATTTTGTCTCCTCAGTCCAATTTCACCTTCACTTCTAGCTATATTCACTAAGGCACGTACACGCACAATTTTAAAATTATTCTCTCTCTATGGAGGAGTGTTTAAAACATTTTAGTCACGAGCACCCATTGTGTATCTTTCAAGTGGATGCTGATGAGGATCCTAAGCCTCACCGTTGTTATATTTGCTGCTTGCCAATTCTATCATCTCCTTCGTACACTTGTAGCCTTAATGCTAATTGCAACTTTTTTCTGCATAAACCATGCGCACACTTGCCCCAAAAATTTGATCATAAACTTCACAAAGAACCCCTTCATCTTGAAAAATCAAAGCTCCAATCGAGCCGGAGTTTTAGGTACAGATGTTGGAATCATTCCCATTGCAAATTCGATGTCCATCCTTTGGTTGCACAACCAGTGGAGATCAAGAGCCAACACAAAAGCCACGAGTCTCACCCATTGGTAGCCTTTTGTAGAGAAATAATGTCTCTATGTGACGGGTGTGGAGAAGAAGAAAAGGGCTTCTTCTTCTACTGCCAAGTTTGTAATTTCTGGATTCATCAAGATTGCACCATTTTGCCCAGCATTGTTAAATTAACCTCTCATCCTCACCCTTTTATTCTAGCATATTCTCTCCCATATATACCCTCACATTCTTCAGCTAAGGATCGTAACTGCTCAATTTGCGGCGGGGAGTGGCGTCTTCCCAATGGTGGGGTCTACTTTTGTGGCGAATGTTATTCTTCGGCTCACGTGGCTTGTGCAAAGCCGATCATCGAGAACGTTGTGGACGGTAATTCAGCTTTCATAATTGATTGTTTCGCATTTTCAAGCATGTCTATTAATATCACGTTATTTTAATATGGGGTTTTTCAACACATGTTTGTCACGTTTTTCTAATATGGGTTTTTTGAACACATATGTATACAAAAGTTCGAATATACGTTTCGATTGCATTACATAGTCTCAAAACGTAAGAAGTTATTCTTTTCAAATATAAATACACTTTTTTATCCAATTAATTTTAAACTTTTGGATTTCATCTATTGACTTACAAAAAATTGTGTTTTTGTCCTATAAACGTGAGGATATTTTTTTTTTTTTTGGATATAAATTAACTATTATGCTTTATTAATATTTTAAAGAGAGGAAAAAAATAAATTGGTAAAATTACAATAAAACATATATTTGATCATTCGTACACTTAAGTTAAAAGTTGCATTACATTAGAAACTTGTTTTTTGGATAAAATTTATTCCCTCCATCCCATAAAAGTTTGTATACTTTCCTTTTAATTATTTCATTGGCAGAAATTTTTTTTTATAAATATATTTACTTTTATTGTAGATTACCCACCAATTCATTTTTTGTAAAATACATGACTTTTCGATCATGGCGAAGTCAAACCTCAAAATAAATGAGGAATTTTTATAGGATAAAGTTAAATTTTGATTTATTTACAATGTAAAATAAAAAAAATGTAAAAATTTAACTTAGAGGTCTAATGCCGAGGCTAAGGTTAAATAAATCAAAATTCTTTTATTGGGTCTTAAGACAGTAAGAATAAATTATTTAATTATTAAATTCATATAATTATTTTTTTATTTTTTTGATTCTTTATTCATTAATATAATAATATATTTAATTTACTTTGTTTGAAATAATCACAAATTAATATTTCATAAATATTGTACTTAATTTCTCAAATATAATATGATAAAACATATTTTGTAAATCAAAATAAAATATTTGATACACTTTTATAAACAGAAGTTGTATAAAACAGTTTTTCAAATTATGTAAGTATATATAAATTGGTTTAGTTGGTAACCCACAATAAAAACATATTACAAATTAAACAATACTATTACATTTACAATAATGCGATATTGCGTGTTTTATAATTTAAAAACATATTACAAATTAAACAATACTATTACATATACAATAATGCGATATTGCATATGTTTTATAATTTTAAGTATAAGCAATTTATAAGATTATCACGTTTTCTTAGTTTTTATAATGTTGATATAGTTATACGAAGGGAACATGTAATCTTGAATTACTATTGAGATATAATAAATACGTCGATAAGGTAATATTTATAGTATTTGTGTCTAAATACAAAAAAAAATAAAAATTATTAACTAAAATCCCGGTCATTTTAACAATATCCTTTGTCTTAATTATATATATGCAGATACAGAAATCCTGCATCTGCCGGATGAGGAGGAAACGTTTCCAAGCCTGACAATTCGCAGATTCGTGGAAAGAAATGTGAAGAGTATAAAAAGAGAAGAAAAAATGATTTCGAAACATCACCAACATCCTTTGATCCTGGAGGATGGATGCAACAATTGCAAGAACAATAGCAGTGATGATGAGAATGTGGTTTGTGATGTATGCATACAACCCATAAATATGATGTCATTTCCATTTTACAGATGCCACGACTGTCATTTCCTTGCCCACCCTATGTGTGCGAATCTTGTTCCAGATAGTTTCGAAATTTTCTTGGGGCCAGAGCGTTTGGAGGCACTACTCCATGGTGATCAGATGGAATCCTACTTTAATTCAGTAATACCTTGTGGTACCTGCTGGCGTCCTTCCAATGGATTTTCCTATAAACTAATAAGGCCGAATGGGAGGGTTATCTATTTGGATGTAGAGTGCGCATTTACACCGAAATTTGTCAGACACGCCTCACACAAGCAACATGTTCTTTTCTTCACCGGTTATCGTTGGCTCTCGAAAGCTAATTTTAAAATCAGTTGTTGCTCCGACAGGGGTAGTAGCATCTATAGATGTGTTGTGTGTGATTATAGTATACATGTTAAGTGTGCTCTGCTTCCCAAAACAACTCCACATAAATTCGACGACCATCCTCTGGAGTTGATCATGAACCATAATAATAAGGTGAAAGACCTCTTCTGCGAGGTCTGTGAGCAGGAAATCGAGCTCAAGTGGTGGTACTACGGCTGTCATAAGTGCGAGCAATATTTCCATATCAACTGCATTCCCTCGGTTGGGCATATGTCTAAAGTCAAGTTTGGCAAAACTCATGCTCATGATAAACTTCATCACCATCCTCTCACTCTCACTCGGATGCTTACCCATGGAAGGCATGAGCGGTGTGGACGTTGCAAACAAATCATTCAAGGCTTTGCACCTGGTGAAATGGCTCTCCACTGTTCATCCTGTTATTTTTGGCTACACTTTTCATGTGCAGCTGCCACCACTCCATTGTGGGATTATTCAAATACACTACAGCGTTGGATCGAGTGATCTCATTAATTAAAATCTACCCTTTTCCTTTTATTATTTTGTTTAAAAAAGTATGTATGTATTAAAATATGGTGGACCAACATATTGACTTTTGTAAAAAGTAATGAGTAGTTGTGTAAAGTAAACTGTTGTTTTTTTATCATTTATGAGAGAAAATTTATTATGGGATGACCTAAAAAGAAAAGTGGGAACTTACTCTTGAACCGAAGGAGTAGTATATATGGGATTTTTCTAAATAGAATTTACGTTAATTTGTTTTCTACTTACGCCGTCTTGATATATATGAATAATACACCTGCTATTTATTTAAGCTCTTTCCAACCATAGTCTCATACTTTACACAGTTTCAAATAAGCTAGAGTTTAACAGTACAGACCGAGTATGTGTGGTATCAAGTCATTCATATCTCCCTTGGCTCAAAAAGTGTTGAAAAATATTGGTTTTGATCACATTTGGTTAAATATTAAGTGACAATTTAATTATCCATTTTGCGTAAATGGATTTGGTTGGTTCAATCTCTCAAAACTCAATTTGGGTGAATGAGAAATTAATGTCATTTAATATGTGGATAAATACATTGATGAATGTATTTATAAAGGTAATAGTGAAGAATTTTGACTTATAGGCATTAAGTGTCATGTCTTATGATAATACTATTACAAAGGTTGTATCTTTAAGAGATATATCTTTTGGTGAATAGTGGTTTATTTCAAAGAGTTATGATTTTTAGAAAAAAATAAGAGTTATAGTGAAAAGTCGCAACTATTACCTACGACCCTTGGAAATCTATAAATAGAAACCCCCCCCCCCACCCACCCACATAGAGATGCTAAAAAATAACCGGAACCGCTGGTTCCACGGTTCCGGAACTGAACTGAAACAATAAATCACACGGTTCTGTTCCAGCTCCAAATAAAGTCGGAATTGAAACCGTCGGTTCCTAGGCGGTTCCGGTTCGTATTCCATTAGAATTTGAGTTTCAAACTTAAAATTCCTAAGTTTATTTCTTAAAATTAAGCTCAAATCCAATTTCTTTAACCCCTCCCCCCTCCCCCAAATTTATTTTGTAAAATTTAAGATTTTACGTTGTAAACTTGTAATTAGTAATTTGGAATAGTTCAATATTCAATTTGTAAATTTGTAACATTTCAATTATTTCGTAATAATAGATATTAGATACTTATATTAAATTAGAATTACTAATTTGTAATTGATCAATTATTTTGTAATAGTTCAATTACTACTGAACCGAACCGGTTTGACCACGGTTCGGTTTCGATTCAATATTTTGAATTTTTGGAACCGCCGGTTCCGGAACCGTGAGCACCTCTACCCCCACATTTGTCATTTTCATTCAATTGGAAAATTGTGTTCATTCACATTAAAATTTAAGTGAATTGTCAAGTGCATACAAGCATTGGTAGTTCTGTATTAAAATTGCTCTGTTCTACGACGGCATTAACAATGGATAATCCGTCATAAAATACGTTTAGCAACAGGTTTTAAGACGGACACGTGGTCGTAATCAAAACAGCCGTATCAAATATTTATGATGGCTTTAAGCCGCCGATCGTAAATATACGACGGCTTCACCCGTCGTAACACCAACCCGTTCGAGACCCGATCCGGCGCCAATATTTACGACTGGCAAGTGCCCATAGTAAAAATATCTGAATTTTTTGTTTTTAATTCATCCGGAAATAATTTACGACGGGCGCTAATCCGTCGTAAATACATAATTTACGACAGACACGTGTCCGTCGTAAAACACGAACCTGAAACGAAAAAAATTATTCGTGTAGTTCGAACCCGGACCCCCCGTGCACCCGGGGCCGGTGCGAACCACTAGGCCACCGGCCCCCAAACTATATATTTCGGCCCAACTTTCATATTAGCCCTCACTACAAGAAAATACAATTTTTGTAACGAATTTATTTGTAACCAATATTTAAATGGTTAGAAAATTATTTTCGTTACAAAAAATTTTGTTATACATAACCTTAAATATGTGTCTTTACAAATAATAAAGTATTGATTACAAATAGTAAGCATGACTTATTATATCCAACTTTTAAAAGAAATCAATTTTACTAAAAAAATAAAAAAGAGTTCATTTGAAAAAAAAAAATTAAAAATATTACCACAAGTGAGAAAATATAAAATTTATTTTAAAAAAGATATATCCATGTTTTTAATCATTCACATTAATTTTTGTTTAAGCAAAGTATAGGATGAAAACGGTTCACACATGAATCATTAAAGAGTATTAGTTATTTTCACTAAAGAATATCAGTTGTTTTCACTGAAGGGGCATTCGTTGTTTTCACTGAAGAGTATTAGTTATTTACTGAAAACAACCTAAGACTTTTAAGTGAAAACAACTAATACACTTTAGCATAAACAACTAATACCCTTTCAATGATTCATGATATACGAACCAATTTTACTCTATACATACTATTATATATATATATATATATATATATATATATATATCACTGAAGAGTATTAGTTGTTTACTGAAAACAACCTAAAACTTTTAAGTGAAAACAACTAATACACTTTAGCATAAACATCTCATTTGCGTTCAAATATATTTTAAATGTCCAAATTTGTAGAGATTCATTTATTTAATTTCTCTAACACTTTCCTTCACTCAAGGGCCGGAATCTCTACTTTCCCTCTTTGAGAATTTCCAATGAGTGAACAATTTAAAATAAGTGATCTTAATTGGATCTGGGCGTAAGCCTCATGGCTGTGATACTATCACGATCGATCTTTGGATCTGGGCATAAGCCCTATAATTCCGTTATACTATGCCAAAAATGGCTTTCGACAACGGGGAAAAGACAACGGGTAACTGTTTCCACCGTGGTCTTAAGCTCAACCCCCGTTGTCATAGGTGTCCCCGTGGTCTTAATTTCATAGTTCGCAAAAAAAAACTACGGGTTTAATCCCCGTTGTCTTTTTTCGTGGTCTTAACTCAGGTTTCGCAATATAAGACAACGGGATTATTCCCCGTTGTCTTTTTCCGTGGTCATAAATTTTATTTTTATTTTTTATATTTGTTTAATTATTAAGGGATATAAAATGCAGATTTAGAAAAAAATTCACATCTCTCGCTCTCACCCGCTGGTTTCTCGTTCTCGATCCCACCACATTTCTCTTCTTTCACTCACGGCCACCGCCGCCACCACCACCTCCGTCCGTCGCTCAACACCACCTCCACCACCGTCGTTCAGCACCACCTCCACCACCATCATTTGATTTCTCTTCAGTCATGAGTCGCACCGTGAACCGCCGGCTTCGTCCAACATCGTGAACCTCCTACTTCGTCCACCGTTGTGAACTGGCTGCTCGTCCTCCGCCGTGAATCGACTGAGTTGAATTCTCACCAGGTAATTAAGCCCTAATTTTAGTCCCAGCCCTAATTTCTCTTTCACTAAGTCTAAAGCCCTAATTTCCCTAGGTATTTTAGGTGTTCGTTAATTTAGGCAACAATAAATTGAAATTGTGCAACCCTCTTTGATTTTATTATGTTCGTTTACAATTGCTAATCGGTTAGTCTCTCTCTCTCGCGAATGTATGTGAATGTACAGAATGTTTGCTTTGGGGTCTGAAGATTTAATTTGGAACTTCTAATAAAATGATTAATGTGTTTTTTGTTTTGTGATTATTTGAGTTGTATGTGTTGATCTGTGGTGGATTGTGTGGTTGTTTATAATATGATGTAAGTTATGTTCGTAATGCTTGTGATTTGGCATTGTGGAATAGAGATCATTATATTGATTATTTAAATTTACTTGTATTTGAGTAGTTCGAAATAAAGTGCATGTGAAAAATTGGGGCAGGTTAAAAAAAAGGCTTGTGTTATTAGCAGTGATGCAAAAATCCCTCTAGGCACCCGCCTAGGCGGCTTCTAGGCGCTAGGCGGTTATCAGCCGCCCGATCTATAGTGTAATCCGCCTAGACATACAAGATATTCATTATTTTATTTTTTTCGTCTGGAAACAACGTCGTTTGGATGAATTTCAATTAATTTGATAAATGTGTGTGATTCTCTAGTTGTACTATTTGCATATGAAAGTTGATATTATATTGTTAACTTGTTACTACAAAAAATTTAGCAGTATTAAAATATTATCAAATGATTTTTTAATATATTATTGTGATATAGAGAGTAAGAAATTGAATAAAACAAAAAAAACTCCCAACGACTAGTCTCCGCCTAGGCAGCCTAGGCGCTAGGCGTTCCAAATTCACCCGACTAGCGATTTCTGACTTCTACACCCTTAGTTATTAAATATCTTTTAAAAGTTTTTTGTGTGACATGACTTACTGTGAATGTACAGTGAAACCTCCAGCCTAGGCCTGTTAATAATCGAGTTATTAAATAACATGTCAACGTTATTAATTGTTATACACATTAAATATAGTTATTATGCATGTATATATATATGTATGTATCTATACTAAGAAGCTATGATGATGATGATCATCAAAAGATTCCTAAAATTTGCAGATTGTATCAGCAATATTTTCTTGTACAGACACTCCTTTGGTCTGCTTCTCCTGTTGGGGAAATTAAGTCTTAATATTCGAATGGTTTGCGAGAGAAAGAAATTGCATTTATTTATTTGTTCAATATATTTATTACATGTATTTAGCCTTAGATGACCTGCTATATTGATTCTTAGGAAAGATCCTATTATTCATTTGTTGTTTGTTGCTTTTGTGATGTCTATACACGTTGGATGTGTTACTTGATGTAGACACATTTCATCTATCCTTGTATACATTTTGTGTTGGGGAGTGTATATTTGTAGTTTATGGGTTTATTGAATTGATTCTGGTTTCTGGTTTATCAATTGATTCTGGTTTCTGTGAATTGAGCATTGAAAAAGAATGCGTTAGTGATCTCTCGTTGTGCCCTCACCACCAGTCCACCACAACCACCCTTCGTCGCTTCCGTGAAACGTCTGCTTTCTCCACTGCCATGAATCGCACTGTGGTGAACTGCCTGCATCATCCACCACCATGAACTACCCGAGTCGTCTTCTCCTCAGGTAATTAAGCCCTAATTTCTACACTTAATATGTAGCCCTAATTTTACGCCTAAGTCTAGCTTTAGCCCTAATTTCTTGTACGTACACCTAAAGCCCTAGGTGTAGGTTTGGCCTTTCTCTCTCAAACCAGTTGAAGATGTAGCAATGTGGATTTTTGCTCGGTTTTCCTCAGTTTCGAACACACCGGATTCTGTTGGTTGAGGGGGTGTCGGGGTGATTTCTTTTGACTATGAAAATTAGATTAATGCAAACACAATAATACATAATGTAGATGAAGGGACTTATCTAACTAAAAACAATATGATTTAAAGATGGGTTGAGTGATGCAGTTTTGTAAAGATGTAAACAGAATGTAGTTGAATATTTTACAGAGTACACTTTGGTAAGGATAGCAATATGTAATGGCAGATGTTTATGCTATAATTTGAAAAATCTAGAGAGAAGGAGAGAGGCTGAAACTGTAATATTTATTTCAGAGTAAATAGTAAAAAAGTAATTAAGAGGAAGAACAAAAGTTTTTAAGACTGCATTATTGATTGTTGTATAAGGTCAGTTTTTATAGTTTTACAAGAACTTTTACTTAATAAAAGATCCCTGGATATGCAATTTAGCCTTTTCTGTTTCTGCGCATTAGTTTTTTTAAGGGATTTAAACCAAATCCGTCCTCTATCTTTTCACCTTTATCAAAATGGTCCTCTATTTATTTGCTTTATCAATTTAGTCCTGTATCTATTCAAGTTTCGCCAAAATGATCCTAATTGGCCTAAAATTGTACAAAACCTCACCGTTTTGGTCCTATATTTATTTTCTTTACCAATTTAGTCCTGTATCAATTCACATTTCTCCAAATAGGTCCTAATTGAACGCATAAAGCATAAAACCAATTTTCACCAAATTAGGACCAATTTGGCGAAACTTGAAGAAATACAGGACTAAATTGATAAAACAATAAATAAATGACTATTTAGATAAAGGTGAAAAAATAGATGATGATTTTGGTTTAAATCCCATCAAAATAATATGGGAGTTTCTTGGGGTTTATAAGGATGAACAAGTTCTCCATTGGTATGATATATTTTTAGGAAGGCCCAAAAATAAATTTGTGCAGGCTAGCTCGTTCCAAAGCGGACAATATCATACCAATGCAGAGGTGGAGGTCCATTGGGGGCCCTAATTATGTTATCAGAACCATGTTCCCAGGTAAATCGGTGTGGAGGAGTTTTCCGGTGTCAAACGGAAAAAAAAAAGTGAACCTAGTTAAACGACTGGGTTTATATGCAAAGCTGGCCACCGCTAGTGCCACATTGAAAAAAAAAAAACCACATCATAGGCTTCCCCCAAAAAAACTAGTGCGCATGACTAAAAATGTGGCATTTTATGTTTTATGCGTTCAATTAGGACCTAATTGGAGAAATGTGAATTGATACAGGACTAAATTGGTAAAGAAAATAAATATAGGACCAAAACGGTGAGGTTTTGTACATTTTTAGGCCAATTAGGATCATTTTGGCGAAACTTGAATAGATACAGGACTAAATTGATAAAGCAAATAAATAGAGGACCATTTTGATAAAGGTGAAAAGATAGAGGACGGATTTGGTTTAAATCCCCTTTTTTTAATCTCATGATTAGATTTGTTTGCCCCTATGTTCATGTATTTGTTTACAGGAGCTACCCCTTTACGAAAGAGCAAACATTTCCCGAACGACCTGGTTAGCCTGATTGCAAGTACTTATATGAGAAGGGGAGAATGTGAATATGGGTCATCTAAGCAGGTATAAGCATCCACTAGAATGGGTTGACTCAAAGTCTAATTGTGCTCTTAGCCAGTTTGGGCTGCCTCTACGTCCGATATGCTTCCATCCTCGATCTATCTCTACTCAATTTCGTTTTCATTTATGCTTGATTTGAACTCAGTAATTTTTTCTTTTATATGAAACTGTTTCTTTGGTAGAGAGGATGTTTAGATGCTTTTATTACTCTCTTTTTAATTTTTTTTTTAAATCTTTGCACTTCTAATAATATGAGCATTAGACTTTGTTCACTGCTGCTAGTTCACTGTTGAGATCCCTTTTATGGTGTTGAAAAATCTACACATTTTACCAAAATAAACATACCCATATCAATATGTTTGATATCAATAATAAATCTAACTTTAATTGTGTTATATGTGCTACTACCGTATTCAATACGTTTGATATCAATAATAAATTGATCTTGGCCTTTTTAAATTGTTACTCCCTCCGTGCCATGATTATTTGCACACTTCCTTTTTCGCCCGTTCCAAAATTATTTGCACACTCTAAAAAAGGAAACATTGATTCATCATGCTTTGATTTTCCGGCGATTTTCATCGGTTGGGTTCTTTCTGTCGGGCTTGTCGTTTATTCTGTTTCGTACAGGAAAGGACTAGGGCCGAAATTTTATAAATTTGATGTAAATTTTGGGTTATTAAATATAACCCGAGGAATTTAGTAAACTGAGGTTGTGGTGTATATTTATGAAATTGATTAGGAATTGGCAGATCTGAGATATGCAATGCTTGATATTAACAAATTACATAACTAAGACAACTAATTAATTATTTCTTTTTTTCGGAAATTAAATTACCTTTTAGTCGGTGATTATATATATATACACATATATATACCTTTTTGATTTAGTGGTCGTAAATATTTGCTTTCAGTTAGATCATTGAGTGTATAATATTTGTGTTACTGGAATTAATTAGACCAGGCCACTTTAGCAATTTTTAGGTTAAGCAACACATGTTTTCTTATGAACTGCATGCTGAAAACATAGTTATTATATTATCTAACCATTTGTCTCCATTATATTAACAAGTCTGTTTCTAATAATTCATTATTTATTTTGCAAGTCGGATCCCAAGTAAATGGCTAGCATTCTAGAAGATGATAATCAAGAATCATGTGCAACTTATAACAAGCTAAAGGTGTGCTTATATTAATTTCTTCATGAGGTGATGTATAGTATACTATTCTCGTTACTTCTTTACATGTCGAAGAAATGGCATATGCAGATTGTAGCGAAAGAGCTTTGACAAATAGAGTTTTGGACATCCAATGAGGCACGGTGCCTAGAGTTATGATCTACTTTCAGCCTTTACATCCTAGAGGGTGGTCACTGGACCGAAAACCCCTAATTCACCTGAAGTCCAGGCCCTAACACTAGAAAATTGGTAACCCTTTATTCAAATTCTTCACTGATATGTCTATAGCAGAGTTCCCTTCACTGTGGTTAATAAATATATACTGTATTTTTTAGTTAACCTACTGGGCTAATGTAGATGCATAAGAAAGAATTAAATATGTGGTACTAGATGAAGTTGCCACATTTAGTTTTGAGAGAAGCTTATTCTCATGAATATTTTCAGCACAAAATTCATAACATGGTGTTTTTGTTTTCTGGTATAACAAAATAAGTTACCTTACCTTAACCAAACTGTTACATGAGCATATAAGGCAGTACTATCAATCTTGATTGTGCCAAATTTATGATGGAATAGTTTAAGAAAATCATAACTTGATATTAGCTTGATTTGTGGTTGGTTTATTCTTAGTGAAGATGTGATTCTCTGCTAGCATTATGTATAAGAAATCTAGGGCACATTCGTTAATACTAGATAAGGTAATTCTAGCTTTCTTGTTTGTAGTCCTTGTGTTCTCTTTATAAAGGGAACATGAAAAGTGAATCAGAAAGTCATCTTTCTTCTATAGTTTAATATTTTTGTATGGAAATATTCTCTAGTTTAATGATTTTACTTCAAGAGTTGCCTTATTCATTTGTTTGAAGCTTTATTATTTTAATATAGTTCATAGTTGATGTAATGTATAATTATGAATCTCACAGGCTATTTGTTTTGTATCATTTAGATAAATGTTAAATTTATTCTTATTTTTTGAATTTTTTTTGTAGGAATCATTTGTCTTGAGATAGAAAATAGAATATATAAGATGAAAGAGAAGTTATTGGAACTAGTATCTAGGTTCTTATGTTTCTGTAATGTTGTAACGCCCCGAACCCAATATATATTAATTATATCGAATTCGAAGTGTTATTGTGATCAAAAGTCCGAACTATAAAATTTTTGAAGGAATATAACGGAAATGAGAGATGAGGAGTTTTATATGCAGCGGAAGAAATAAATAGAATAATTTTAATGTGTATATCACACACATATATGTGTACATAAAGCATAGTATTATCAGTAACGTTTTATTTAAGTGGGGAACTCCGTGTCGTCTCTATTACTGTCCTTGCTCCACGAAATCATAATCTGCAAGGGGTTAGGAAAATGGGGCGTGAGAATTGAATTCTCACTTATGGGTGATTGCAACATCATGGGATTGGTAAATCCGAAATATATTAAATTATACTCATTGATAAAGTGTTTATTTTATTTAATCAGTTTCATATAAAAATTTAAACGGCATTAAGCATACTTCGCATAATATAATTGAAATAGCACAAGTTGGTTCACATTAAGGCAAAGCCCAAAGTCATATCACGTATTATCACAATTATCAAACCATAAATGTACAACCATTCCCCTTCCATCATAGTGATCCTTTTCAACTCCAACCATCAACAGTCTTGATTCCGAGGGCGTCAAACGACAGCTGTCCCCGGAGACCGGAAAAATAATCAACGACCTTGATTCCGAGGGCGTCCAACGACAGTTGTCCCCGGAGGCCGGAAAAACAATCAACGACCTTGATTCCGAGGGCGTCAAACGACAGCTGTCCCCGGAGGCCGGAAAAACAATACCCAAATCACAACTCCGTACTTACTGACTTTCCATAAAACTAATACAACAACCTCATCGAGAAAATACTTGACTGATAACTGAACTGATTCATGCTCACGTAAGGTGTTTACTCATGCAGTGGTGATCGATTCACAAAACAACAGGCAGTATATAACACATATAGTAATATCACATAATCCAAACAGTTATATAGATAGGTGTTACATTTATGTTGGATTAGATACTTTTGATTTGATTTAATTTAGTCGAGTTCAGAAAATACCGGCACGACGTTATTTATAGCAGATCAATCAACGGATCATCACCCACCTGATTGTTTCGAGTCCCGAGAATATTGTGTATGCAGACGGTCGAGTCCTTCGTGCGTGTCCCGAAAAGTACAGAATCCTAGTAGGAAGATATTTAATTAAAAGTTGACCTTTGAAAACGTTTAGGAAAACTTGAGAGTTTGTGTTACGAGAATCGAGAGAGTTGTGGTCATATAAACTCAAAAGGACTTGCTTAAGGGTCACACTCTATTTTGGTAAATACACCACTTCTAAAAAGGTGAGTGTATTGAGGGAGTGTATTTACTAGTATACTTGTGGTATGACTATCTCGATTACTACAAAAACAATCTTTTGATAAGTACACCCCTTTTTAAGAGGAGGTGTATTAGGGGGTGTATTTACTAAAAGCAGTAGTGTAACAGGGGGGTGTATTTACTGAAAGCAGGGGTGTAACAGGATGGTGTATTTACTGATTTCTGTGGTGTAACAGGGGGGTGTATTTACTGAATTTAGGGGTGTCCTTAATAAAGGTCCTTTAAGGAAGAAAATATAAGAATTAATCTTGGAATTACTTAGAAAAATATTAAATTACTTAGAAAAATATTAATAAAATTAAAGAAAAGGTTTTTCTTTCTTAAAAATTCTATTTCTCATTTTAAAAGAAATCTTGAAAATAATTAATCATATTTATAAATAAAAACCCTTTATTAAAACTTATTAATAAACTTAGACTTTTTAAGAAGTTTATAAAAAGTACTTTTCTTTTCTAATATTAATAATACTTCTAAAGTTGAATAGTGTTACTTTCAAAACAATAGAATAATACTATTTTCATTTGTCACTAATTTTGGATATTAAACGACTTATCTTTTCGTTCCTAATTTTCTAACAGTCGCACAAGGGGAAGACGAGTTTCCCTTTGTCTCCAAAAAACTCAACTAATACTAAAACAAACTAATTTCATCACTTTTCAACTAATTCAACAATATTAGACAACTAAATACAATAATACCAAACTACAAACCAACCATACTAAACCCACCAAACTAACAATACTAAATACCAAAATCAATAATACTAACCAACTAAACTAATAACACTAAACAACTAAATCAAGAATACTAAACAGCTATTCCAAAGACACTAAACAACATATTCAATACAACCATTAAGCTAACAACTTAACTCATTCGAACAATAGAATTTTAACAATAATAAAGTCCATCTACAAACTCTTAATCCAAAATAAGTATCTTAATTTTACAAGGTTCAACATCACGGGAAATAACAATTCGATCTCTATCCAAATAACTACGAGAATTAGAGAGGGGTTAGCGATTCTTACGAGTCCCAAATTCGGCAGCCTAACGGCGTAGTTCGGGGACTCGTCAACTAAATTGGACGGCCTAACGGCGTAGTTTCGGTTTTCCAAAATTACGGGCAGCGGTGGCTTCATCGGAAAGTCGGGGAGACGACGGCATCTCGATCAAGCACGGAAAGGAATGAAATTGTGAGATTTAATCGGAAGGGGGAAATTAATTGAAGAATTCGGAAATCAAACGAAAGGAAAACTCACTTAAGGAACAAGGGTGGACGGGCGGCAGCGTTCGACGGCGGAAGGGGAGCGACGGCGGCGCTGAGGCGACGCTCGCGGTTTCCGGGCGAGCGGTCGTGAGGAGAGGAGGAGAGCGACGTTGGTCGCTGCTGGGCCGTGGCGGCGCGACGCGGTTGCGTCGAGTGGGCGACGGCGTCTGGGTGAAGAGGGCTGGAGACGGGCGGCGCTTGCAGCGGCGTCGCGACGGAGCAAGGAAGAAAGAGGAGGCGGGCGGCTTCGGGCGAGGAGCGACGGCGGCAGCGCGACGGAGCTGGGCGATTCGGCGGACGATTGGAGGGAGAAGGCGACGGCGGTTGGTCGCTGGTGGTGAGGCGGTGGTCGCCGTTTGTAGAGAGAGAGGGAGAGCCGAGAGAGATGATTGAGAGGAGAGAGTGAAATTTGGGAAATTTTTTGGAAATGAAAGGAAAGTGTATCTTCGTACTGATAAGGATAGGAAAAGATATTTTAAATTTTAATTTCTTAATTAATTAATTTTTAAAAAGGGATAATAAACATGTGGGTGTGATAAATACTTTAATTAAAAATTAATTCAAAAAGGAAAGTATATTATGTGGTTAGGATTAATTCCCCTTAATTCTGATATTTTCGATCCCAATTGATGCGGTTTAGGGATCGTTTGGTTCACGAGATTAATCTCGATTTGAAAATTAATACAGTTTTAAGACTCGAATAATATTTTAATGTATTTTAATTATTCTCAATAAATTAAACGGATCAAAATCCTGATTTTTAATCTTTGAATATTTAATTTCTCGTAGTCCTTTATTCGTTTGAAAGATTCGATTCTTTCTACGAATTTAGGAATTTGTAAAAGGGGTATATATTTAAATTACACAAAAGCACACAAAATAATAAAATAAAAAGAAACAAAGATTAAGAAAATAGAAAAATAAGGGTTCTAGGAATATAAAAGGTATAAAACGGGACGGGGTATTACATCCTCACCCCCTTAACAGGAATTTCGTCCCCGAAATTCAGCTTCTAGGTATTGCTTAGGTATTGAGGGTATTTGGTTAGGACTTCATCCTCTATTTCCCAAGTTGTTTCTTCTTTCTCGTGTCGGCTCCACTGGACTAGAACTAATGGTATCTCTTGATTCCTTAATAAGTGTAACTTCCTTCTTAGGATAGTAACTGGAACTTCTTCATAAGTCTGGTCACAGCTTAAACTTAAATCTATACGACTAAAACAGGGTTTGAATCGCTTATGTACTTCCTGAGTGTAGATATGTGGAACACATCATGCACTCGTGATAACTCTGATGATAGTGCTAAGCGATAAGCCACATCCCCGATTCTATTTAGGATGTCAAATGGCCCATTGTATCGCGACTTTAGCTTACCTCTTTTACCAAAACGGATTAGACCTTTCATTGGTGTCACTCGGAGAAATACTTTATCGCCAATGTCGAATTGTAAATCTCTTCTCCTAGCGTCCGCATATGAATTCTGACGGTCTTGAGTCGTTTAGATTCTTCCTTTAATCTTTGCGACTATCTCAACCGATCTTTCAACTAGTTCGGGTTCGAAAATCTTTCGAATTCCAACTTCATCCCAACAAACTGGTGATCTACACCTTTTCCCGTAACGTTCTTCGTACGGTGCCGTTTGTATTATCGCCTGATAACTGTTGTTATATGCGAACTCTACAAATGGCAGGTGGCTCTTCCAACTTCCTGCAAGATCTAGAGCGCAAGCTCTCAGCATACCTTCGAGTGTCTGGATAGTTCCTTCCGATTGTCCGTCAGTCTGCGAGTGGTATGCGGTGCTGAATTTCAATTCAGTACCCAAGGCTCATTGCAGACTTCCCCAGAACTTAGAGGTAAAATGGGATCTCTATTGATCACTATCGAGACTGGTACACCGTGCAGTCTAATTACCTCGGCTATGTATAGTTGGGCGAGCTTGTCCAACGTATACGTCATTCTAACAGGGATAGAGTGGGCAGTTTTCGTAAGTCTATCTACGATAATCCAATGGCATCGTGATTTTTCACCGTTTCCGAAAATCCGGTGACAAAATCCATAGTGATGTTCTCCCATTTCCACTCTGGCATCTCCAGAGGATGCAACAACCCCAGAGGTCGTTGGTGATCTGTTTTAACTCGTTGGCAGGTTAAACAACTCCTGATGAATTGAGCTATCGATCTCTTCATACCCTCCACCAAAAGTTTCCTTCCAGTCCCCGATACATCATCGTCTATCCGGGGTGAATGGTGTATGGAGTGTTATGTGCCTCTTTCAGAATTTTATTCCTCATTCCTTTATCCTTAGGCACACAGATTTTGTTATCGAACATCAAAGCTCACTCAGTACTCAATACGAACCTCTAAATGGTTCCTTCCTCAGCGCGCTTACGTATTCCTCTCAAGAATTTATCGTTCTTTTGCGCTTCTAGGATCCTTTCTCGTAAGGTCGGTTATAGGGTGAACGCGTAAACCATGGTATCTGCACAATTCTGCGTGGAAAAATTCTAGGTTTAGGATGAACTGGTACCATATCTTACTCCACTCAAAGTAGTTTTGTCTAACTACTTACTCTAAAAACTTCTGGTTCAAAAGGGGTGGTAAACCTTAGTGGAGAGGTTTGGTCTTTGAAAGCTTCTCCATTAGTTAAAACCAAAATAACTTCTTGGTTTTCTTGGTCGACTAAGTTTGTTGTCACTCTACCTGATTTAAGACTTAGAAGGTTTTCTAATCCTCAAGCATGCAAACTTTTCTTCCTACATAGTTGCAAATTTTCCTCTACTTCGAAGTCCACTATGTATCCCATAGATAAAAATCAATTGTCCTTTCTTTTTAAACTAAAATATTCCCATAACATATAAATGTTAATTCTTAACACGTAAGACTTAAGATTACATCTAGCTTACTCATTCCACAAAAAGGCTCTATTTAAGCTTAAAATCTTATGTTATCCCAAAAGAAAGTAACTATGCCCAAGTTTCATATTTCTTCTTATGCATAGAACTAGTTCATTCTCAATAACGTCTAGCTACTCAACTTAAGAACGTGCAGTTCAGTTTCTATTTGATGTCTATCCAAGTCTATCTCCAATCAATTCACTCGACTTAGGTTCTCATTGTATTCCTCAAAAGTTCACTTTCACTTAAGGTCTATTCTTCTATACTCTATATCCTCAAATTTTCTTAAATTCTTAGACATAAGGGAGTGAGATGCTTTAGTACTAATCGATACACAAGCAGTTGATCCAAAATTCACACTTGCTGAATTCGGAATAAAACTTCTCTCGTCTCATTATCCTTAAGACTGCCTTGAGATGTTCTTCGTGTTGCTCTTTGTCCTTAGAGCACACAAGAATGTCGTCAATGAAGACAATGACGAAAATGATCCAGGTACGGATGAAACACTCTATTCATCATATCCATGAAAATTATCGGAGCGTTCGTTACTCTGAAAGGTATCACGGTGAACTCGTAATGTCCATACAGAGTCCGGAATGCTGTCTTCGGGATATCCTCGTTCTTGACCTTTAGCTGGTGGTAACCAGACATTAGATCGATCTTTGAGAATACCGTAGCATTCTTCAACTGGTCGAACAAGTCTTCTATCCTCGGAAGAGGATATTTGTTCTTAGTGGTCAGTTGATTGAGACCTCGATAGTCTATGCACATACGGAAAGTTCCATCTTCTTCTTTACGAACAACACGGGTGTTCCCCATGGTGATGCACTAGGCTTGATGAACTTCTTTTCAAGCAAGCATTGCAGTTGTTCCTTCAGTTCTTCTAATGCCTTTGGCGCCATTCAATAGTGTACTTTAGATACTGGTGCTGCCCCAGGTATCAAGTCGATGGAGAACTCTATCTGACGATCAGGAGGTAACCCGGTTAATTACTCGGGAAACACGTCAAGATATCCATCCACAATTGGCACTTTGATGCGCAACTTGTCGTCTTTCTCTCCTGCTGAGATGTGGACGAGGTAAGCTTGGCATTTCTCCTTCGTAATATTACTGCAGCTTAGATTGCTGATATTACTCGGGTTTCCTTCTTGGTCCTAATTTCACGAAATGTGAAGCGTTGACCATTTCAGGTTTCGAGGTCAATCTCACGTTCTGCGCATTCTATTATTGCTTCGTCCTTTGTTAACTAGTCAAAGCCTAAGATTACGCCAACGATTTTCATCTAAGGATGTGAAGATCGGACTCTACCAAGTGATAGCTTAGCGTTAGGGGTAAACCTCAAATTCGATCCTTAATTTCCATAGTAGTTCCAGACATTTCTTAGCGCGGCCTACTGAGGTGGCTTAGGTTCAGCTTGAGAAGGTAGGTTATGTCCTATATGATTCACTGATATAGGAATGGGGTTAACGTGGGGTCGTCCACGTCTACGTTCTGGTGCAATTCTAAAGGTGGTTCTGATCGGAAAAGAATAATATTTTTACAATATGTATAGGTGTGAGAAAGTTATAAAAACATAATCGGACTAACCAAAATTAACACAAAACGTTCACTGAAACACGTGTGGTACGTAATTCACCAGCTGCGCATTGGGGCCCCAATGGTACAGTGCTCACATTCGCACAGTATTCTAGGAACAACTAATGTGTCATTAAGTGATAATCAGATAAAATATGACATTTAATATATAAAGCAAGTAAAACATATTGACAAGTAGTGGGCACATAATAAGTATATATATATCTAAAAAGTTTTGGTCCTACGGAGGTCAGTCTCCTTACATTACGTCATAGAACACAAAAGGTTTCTAAGTACAATTCTAACGCATTTCCTTGAATCAGAATGGTCCACAGGCGACAAAAGGAGCGGGTTAGAGCTATGCTGCTACGGTCTGAGTAAAACGGTCATACGTCTGACTACTACTATATGTCAGGAAAGGGTGGCACATCTAGGGTGTATGTATTTGTGACTACAACAAAAAGGATAACTGTTTAAAAGGGTTTGATCACTCTGAATGATCATTACTATCAAACGGAAATACCCATTGCCGGCTTCTTTCTAGGTATGTCTCCAAGTGAATGTGGGGCCTTTGTTGAACTGGTTCTTCTATTCTCGTCCGTTCGAGTAGTCTTACTGCGATAGGACGGAGAACAACTCAGTAACCCTTCTGGCAAGACGAAACACGGCTGTCAGATATGTCTCGTCTGGGGATATTTGAGTGGCTATTGCCTTTGCACGCAGTCTCTTAAACTAGGTTATAAACACACTAATAGAATTCTAAGGTTAGCTAAGTGTCTTCTAATTATCAGGATATAACTATTTTAGGTGGATTCTTATATGGGAAGGAAAATCCTAGTCAAAATTTTAGTTATTTAGAAACATTATTTAAACAATTAAGGCACATAGTTCAAATAATCATATAACATCATTTATGAAGTTTATAAATTTACACAAATATATTTATTTCTATCATTCACTAATTATCTGCATTCCCAGAGTAATATAAACGACATTTCGTGGTTCTTTCTGCACCTCGTAGGTGTTGTTTCGAGTTCGCGATCTTTTGATTAGAGTTTTGTTATGAAAGTCAAGTTGTCGTAATATAACAAACTTTAAGGCAATAAAATAAGAACATACCTTCGAGGAGCTTCTGACGGTAATAGGAGACACATTTCCCCTCAAGTGATTTAATTAGTGATCTATACTTACATGATAAGAAAATATTAATTAAAGAAAAAGAATTTTGGTTTGATGAAAACAATGATTTTGAGTTTAGGTCCGAAAGTTTGAACATAAGCTCTGATACCACCTGTAACGCCCCGAACCCAATATATATTAATTATATCGAATTCGAAGTGTTATTGTGATCAAAAGTCCGAACTATAAAATTTTTGAAGGAATATAACGGAAATGAGAGATGAGGAGTTTTATATGCAGCGGAAGAAATAAATAGAATAATTTTAATGTGTATATCACACACATATATGTGTACATAAAGCATAGTATTATCAGTAACGTTTTATTTAAGTGGGGAACTCCGTGTCGTCTCTATTACTGTCCTTGCTCCACGAAATCATAATCTGCAAGGGGTTAGGAAAATGGGGCGTGAGAATTGAATTCTCACTTATGGGTGATTGCAACATCATGGGATTGGTAAATCCGAAATATATTAAATTATACTCATTGATAAAGTGTTTATTTTATTTAATCAGTTTCATATAAAAATTTAAACGGCATTAAGCATACTTCGCATAATATAATTGAAATAGCACAAGTTGGTTCACATTAAGGCAAAGCCCAAAGTCATATCACGTATTATCACAATTATCAAACCATAAATGTACAACCATTCCCCTTCCATCATAGTGATCCTTTTCAACTCCAACCATCAACAGTCTTGATTCTGAGGGCGTCAAACGACAGCTGTCCCCGGAGACCGGAAAAATAATCAACGACCTTGATTCCGAGGGCGTCCAACGACAGCTGTCCCCGGAGGCCGGAAAAACAATCAACGACCTTGATTCCGAGGGCGTCAAACGACAGCTGTCCCCGGAGGCCGGAAAAACAATACCCAAATCACAACTCCGTACTTACTGACTTTCCATAAAACTAATACAACAACCTCATCGAGAAAATACTTGACTGATAACTGAACTGATTCATGCTCACGTAAGGTGTTTACTCATGCAGTGGTGATCGATTCACAAAACAACAGGCAGTATATAACACATATAGTAATATCACATAATCCAAACAGTTATATAGATAGGTGTTACATTTATGTTGGATTAGATACTTTTGATTTGATTTAATTTAGTCGAGTTCAGAAAATACCGGCACGACGTTATTTATAGCAGATCAATCAACGGATCATCACCCACCTGATTGTTTCGAGTCCCGAGAATATTGTGTATGCAGACGGTCGAGTCCTTCGTGCGTGTCCCGAAAAGTACAGAATCCTAGTAGGAAGATATTTAATTAAAAGTTGACCTTTGAAAACGTTTAGGAAAACTTGAGAGTTTGTGTTACGAGAATCGAGAGAGTTGTGGTCTTATAAACTCAAAAGGACTTGCTTAAGGGTCACACTCTATTTTGGTAAATACTCTACTTCTAAAAAGGTGAGTGTATTGAGGGAGTGTATTTACTAGTATACTTGTGGTATGACTATCTCGATTACTACAAAAACAATCTTTTGATAAGTACACCCCTTTTTAAGAGGAGGTGTATTAGGGGGTGTATTTACTAAAAGCAGTAGTGTAACAGGGGGTGTATTTACTGAAAGCAGGGGTGTAACAGGACGGTATATTTACTGATTTATGTGGTGTAACAGGGGGGTGTATTTACTGAATTTAGGGGTGTCCTTAATAAAGGTCCTTTAAGGAAGAAAATATAAGAATTAATCTTGGAATTACTTAGAAAAATATTAAATTACTTAGAAAAATATTAATAAAATTAAAGAAAAGGTTTTTCTTTCTTAAAAATTCTATTTCTCATTTTAAAAGAAATCTTGAAAATAATTAATCATATTTATAAATAAAAACCCTTTATTAAAACTTATTAATAAACTTAGACTTTTTAAGAAGTTTATAAAAAGTACTTTTCTTTTCTAATATTAATAATACTTCTAAAGTTGAATAGTGTTACTTTCAAAACAATAGAATAATACTATTTTCATTTGTCACTAATTTTGGATATTAAACGACTTATCTTTTCGTTCCTAATTTTCTAACAGTCGCACAAGGGGAAGACGAGTTTCCCTTTGTCTCCAAAAAACTCAACTAATACTAAAACAAACTAATTTCATCACTTTTCAACTAATTCAACAATATTAGACAACTAAATACAATAATACCAAACTACAAACCAACCATACTAAACCCACCAAACTAACAATACTAAATACCAAAATCAATAATACTAACCAACTAAACTAATAACACTAAACAACTAAATCAAGAATACTAAACAGCTATTCCAAAGACACTAAACAACATATTCAATACAACCATTAAGCTAACAACTTAACTCATTCGAACAATAGAATTTTAACAATAATAAAGTCCATCTACAAACTCTTAATCCAAAATAAGTATCTTAATTTTACAAGGTTCAACATCACGGGAAATAACAATTCGATCTCTATCCAAATAACTACGAGAATTAGAGAGGGGTTAGCGATTCTTACGAGTCCCAAATTCGGCAGCCTAACGGCGTAGTTCGGGGACTCGTCAACTAAATTGGACGGCCTAACGGCGTAGTTTCGGTTTTCCAAAATTACGGGCAGCGGTGGCTTCATCGGAAAGTCGGGGAGACGACGGCATCTCGATCAAGCACGGAAAGGAATGAAATTGTGAGATTTAATCGGAAGGGGGAAATTAATTGAAGAATTCGGAAATCAAACGAAAGGAAAACTCACTTAAGGAACAAGGGTGGACGGGCGGCAGCGTTCGACGGCGGAAGGGGAGCGACGGCGGCGCTGAGGCGACGCTCGCGGTTTCCGGGCGAGCGGTCGTGAGGAGAGGAGGAGAGCGACGTTGGTCGCTGCTGGGCCGTGGCGGCGCGACGCGGTTGCGTCGAGTGGGCGACGGCGTCTGGGCGAAGAGGGCTGGAGACGGGCGGCGCTTGCAGCGGCGTCGCGACGGAGCAAGGAAGAAAGAGGAGGCGGGCGGCTTCGGGCGAGGAGCGACGGCGGCAGCGCGACGGAGCTGGGCGATTCGGCGGACGATTGGAGGGAGAAGGCGACGGCGGTTGGTCGCTGGTGGTGAGGCGGTGGTCGCCGTTTGTAGAGAGAGAGGGAGAGCCGAGAGAGATGATTGAGAGGAGAGAGTGAAATTTGGGAAATTTTTTGGAAATGAAAGGAAAGTGTATCTTCGTACTGATAAGGATAGGAAAAGATATTTTAAATTTTAATTTCTTAATTAATTAATTTTTAAAAAGGGATAATAAACATGTGGGTGTGATAAATACTTTAATTAAAAATTAATTCAAAAAGGAAAGTATATTATGTGGTTAGGATTAATTCCCCTTAATTCTGATATTTTCGATCCCAATTGATGCGGTTTAGGGATCGTTTGGTTCACGAGATTAATCTCGATTTGAAAATTAATACAGTTTTAAGACTCGAATAATATTTTAATGTATTTTAATTATTCTCAATAAATTAAACGGATCAAAATCCTGATTTTTAATCTTTGAATATTTAATTTCTCGTAGTCCTTTATTCGTTTGAAAGATTCGATTCTTTCTACGAATTTAGGAATTTGTAAAAGGGGTATATATTTAAATTACACAAAAGCACACAAAATAATAAAATAAAAAGAAACAAAGATTAAGAAAATAAAAAAATAAGGGTTCTAGGAATATAAAAGGTATAAAACGGGACGGGGTATTACAAATGTGTTCATAGGCTACATTCTCAAATTATAAGGTGTTCTTGATATATTATGGAGTTTAATAATGTATTAAATAATATTTTAATTAGAAATTTATAATAAAATGTTTATTATATTGTTAGTAGTTAAATTATGTAAAATTTAATATTACAGGAAAAAAAAATTTAATGCCTACAACAACGGATATTACCCGTTGTCGTAGGGGCTATTACATTTTTTTTTTTAAATTTATAATAGCTAAGACAACGGTTAAATAGAAAGGACAACGAGTTTTCACCGTTGTTGTAGGGATTTACAACAACGGGGAATCCCCGTTGTCTTAGGTATTTTCTCACCGTTGTTGATGGGCTCGTTGTCGTAGCTCAAGACCTTTGACAACGGGTAAAATCGGTTGTCGTAAGGCTTTATGACAACGGGTTTGTGAATTTATAACAACGGTGGAAATCCGTTGTCGAAAGTATTTACCACTACGGTTATATAATAGTTATGACAACGGTTATTCACCATTGTCTTAAGTACTTACGACAACGGTGGAAAACCCGTTGTAAAAAATCTGGACCTAAGACAACGAGCCCATCAACAACGGTGAAAAAACACCTACGACAACGGGGAATCCCCGTTGTCGTAGCCCTTTTCTGGCATAGTATAATACCCTTTCAATGATTCATGATATACGAACCAATTTTACTCTATACATACTATTATATATATATATATATATATATATATATATAAGACCTTTTTTTGTTTAAATCATAAGTGTTATATTAACTATCAAACAATTTTGATTTTATTTGTAGTCATATTAAAAATTTATTAAACCTAAATCAAACTTTTATGATATTTTTAACTAATTTATTTTACCAATATTATTATTCGCGTGATGTTCGAATAACAGGGAAAGATTAACAAATCTACGATATACTCCTTGATTAAAATAAATTGAAAAAATAATAATAAGCCCAACACTAGTACAAAAAAGGACTTACATAGCGGTTATTTATGAACTCAGAAAGCGGTTAGAAACGCTTTCTAAGAATCAGCTATCTAAGCTAAGAAAGCGGTTCGGAAACCGCTGTGCAAAATAAGCTCTTAGACAGCGGTTATAAACCGCTGTCTTCTTAGAAAGCGGTTTGTAACCGCTATCCAAGAGCATTACTTAGATAGCGGTTTTGAACCGCTATCCAAGAGCATTACTTAGATAGCGGTTTTGAACCGCTATCCAAGAGCATTACTTAGAAAGCGGTTCTTAACCGCTATACAAGGCCCAATACGTTTTTTTGTTTTTTTTTTATTCACTTGGAGAGCGGTTCTTAACCGCTTTCTTTGATTTATAATTTTTTTTTTATATTTTCTGTTTTATTTAAATAAACCTGTTTATATACAAATAAATATATTTATCCATACCATCAAATATTAATCCATAACATCAAATAAATAAATATAATTAATTATACCAAAAAATTCATAATAATATCATATCATCACAAATTAATATATAAGTTACATGTCAAAAGTTATAATAGTGTCTTACAAAAAGAAAATTACATTAAGAACCTATTGTAAAAATACCCCATCCAATCCATTTTCCATTTGTCCATTCTAGCTTTGTTGTAAAAAGGGATTCGAGGATTATGCACAAACTGCAAATTACATTGAAAAATTAATTAATTAATACGAATATGTTATATCAATCAATAATAATTTAAATAAATCGATAAATCGACTTACTTCATCAGGAATGGTCGTCTGAGAAGTCAAGATTATATCTTCAATGTAGCAACACAAAATGCCATCTTGCTGCCTCGGAACCTATTGATTAGCAATTATAATCACGTACAATACAACTATGATTATTTTTAATTGAATTGAAAAAATTATAAAGTAAATTTACCGTAATATTTTTCCACAACACTTTAATAATGGTTTTTGAGCTTTGACCTGGAAGACTACTCCGAAACATTCTCATTACACTATAAAAAAATATTTTTAAAAAAAATAGATTAGATATGCATACTTTTAAAATTAAAACAAATAATAATATGAGAATATTAAAAACTAACCACCCCATTCCTATACTCCTCTGATAATCTATCTGCTCGAACCCACTTTCGATCCATATAAAACCAGAGATGCCTATATACATTAATCGAAAAGCACACGAGTTGAGTCCTAAATTACATTGTTGATAATAATAATAATAATAATAATAATAATAATAATAATAATAATAATAATAATAATAATAATAATAATAATAATAAAATGATGTTATAATATATGGATCCCAAGGCGGGCATAGTTTTGAGAAGTATAAGTTTAATGAACAAATTTCATTATAAAAAATATTATATTATTATAATATTTACTAATATTATTACCTACATTTGATGATACTATTAGACTTAAAAATTGAAATCACAGTGCATCAAATTAGCTTTAATTTATTAATATGCAGGAATTGCATTGGGGGATACCTGGGATTTCACCAGAAGATTTTGTGGTACATCTTTTCGTTGTATTTGATTATTATCATCAACACCAATTACCAAATATATTTGATGATTTTGATTTTGCAGTTTTCATGGGGTCCTCTCTTAAAGATGTATCTAGGCTGGATAATAATGGCTTCAAGAAGTCTAACAGGTTATAATTGCTGAGCATAATATGCATGAATTTATGTTTTTGAAAAAATTAATAAATTATCTTCATAAAACTGCAGTTTAGCTAAACAAATAAAGCAACAACTTGAAGTGGGCAACTTCTACTCTATCACAAAAATATTCGATTAAAAGATACTCCAAGTATTTAAATTCGTAATTACCTGGCGGCGGGCTAGGGCGGCGGAGAGGCGGAGGGCTAAGGCGGCGTCCGGAGGCGGCGGCTGGGGCGACGAGTGGAGGCGCGGCCTGGGACGGCGTCGCGAGGCGCGGCCTGGGACGGCGTCGCGAGGCGCGGCCTGGGACGGCATCGCGAGGCGCGGCCTGGGACGGGTGCGCCGCAGGGGAGGGCTGGCTACGAGGGCGGCGCGAGGCTGACGGCGGTAGAGTGGTGGCGTCGTGGGTGGGGGAGGAGGAGGGAGAGGAAGCTGATAAGCGTGTGCGTGAGTTTTTGGTTGTGTTAATTAGGGATTTGAAATATAAAATTGGGTCAAAATCCTTAGATAGCGGTTCTTAACCGCTATGCAAGTCAAAAACTTAGACAGCGGTTCTTAACCGCTATCCAAGTATCACTAGGATAGCGGTTCTGAACCGCTATCTAAGGTTGAACTTGGATAGCGGTTTTGAACCGCTATCTTACAAATGGGCCCTTACATAGCGGTTTTAAACCGCTTTCTAAGTTTAAACCTTAGAAAGCGGTTTTGAACCGCTGTCTTAGAATTTTTTTTTTTTTTTTAATATATTTCTTTACATAACCGCTCTCCAAGTGGGTTCTTGGAGAGCGGTTTTTATAACAGCTATGCAAGAGCAGCTATGTAAGTTCGAATCTGTAGTAGTGCAACTTATCTAATTAACCCTAATTCCCTGTTAAAAGAAATCGTTATCCCTAATACCACAAATCAGAAAACCCTTGTAAAGCTTAAAATCATTGTCGATCTTCACTAACTCTTCTTACGCAACACCGAATTTTCATAGAAATTGTATTTCATATACATCCAGCCGTACATTAGCAGTGACAGACGACGCGTAACAGTCGAGATTCAATTTGCTTTCGGTGCAAATTTTAATTAGGTTTGTAAAAATAATAATATTATTCTAATAATAATTTTTTAAATGATTCTTCACACTGTTAGTTTGATGAAAATGGGATGCAATAGACTGAATTATATTGTGTTTCTTACAAAAATTGCTAACAACTTCTATGTTCTATTTAGTTGAGGTCTGGTTTTTTATCTGGTAGATGAAGGGATATTTTAGGTGATCGTAGTGCAAATATATTGGATTGTTGTAATTTGATTTGATAAACTTTCATTCCTTTCTGAAAATTGAATGCAGGGAAAGGTAAGCAATTTGTTATAGTGATATAGCAATTTTTACAGCAGTTGTAATTCAGCAATTATGCTATAGTTATATAGCAATTGTTATCACAAAAAAACTATAATTTGTATGTTGTAATTCAGCAAATATGCTATAGTTATATAGCAATTGTTATCACAAAAAAACTATAATTTGTATGTTCTAATATAAATATCTCATATGATAAATCATGAGGAAAGTTTATGTGACTTAAAATATGAGACTTAGTTGTAGCTTAATGCAACAATCCAGTTTCTTGAAAAATCTAAGACCCCTGTAGTTATGGGTGGTGAAACTAATAAATAGATCTTGAAGATGGTGGCAAGAACAAGATTGACGACAAAGGTTCTTTGTTCTATTTTAAAGTTGCATCTATCTCTCTTTAATTTGTAATTACTTACACATAATATTTGTAAATTTGTAACATTTCAATTAATTCGTAATAATATATTCAAGAATCTAGTCGAGAACCAAAGCAGTTAGCGAATCAAAGTCCTGCGGAGCGACAGAGGAAATGAGTACACCTTTTAACACATTTAACAAGTTTTGTGAGGAGGAATGAGTCAATCATCAATTGACAGTTGGCTGCGCTCCAGAGCAAAATGACGTGTGTGACAGAAAGAACAGGACCGTAATGGAGATGGCCAGAACAATGCTAGCTGAAAAGACATGCCTATGGAGTTATGAGCAGAAGCCGGTTGCACTGCAGTTTACTACTAAACAGATGTCCAACAAAGGAAGTGCAAAACAAAACACCAATCGAAGCATGGAGTGGACGAAAGCCATCAGCACAACATCTCAAGATCTTTGGGAGTATCTGTTACGTGCACATCCCAAAGGAGAAGAGACACAAACTGGAGGAAAAGATAGAAAAAAAGGTATTTTCCTTGGCTACCGCTCTCAGTCTAAAGGCTATAAAATTTATAATCTTAAGGGTAAGAAGCTAATCATCAGTCGAGGCGTAAAATTTGATGAGAATGCTACATGGAACTGGGAGGAAGAAAAAATTAGAAACAAAATATCATGTTACTACAACTACAGTGTCATACCAAACCACGAGAAGAAGGAGCTGAAGGACCACAGGAAGCTCCAGAATCTTCTAGTCCAATGACACCAACACCACCATCCATCTCAATTGAAGAAGAATCATCTCCAGATTTCGCACCCAGGAAAATCAAACAACTAAGCGAAATATACAAGACATGCAACTTTGTGACCACGAGCCCAAAAAGACCGCCACCAAACAATCAAATAAATTATCGAATTGGAGCATTGCAAGACAAAAGATCAACTATCAAACATTTTCACAAAAGCACTATCACGACGAAAGTTCGAGACACTTCCAGAAAAGATTGGAGTTTCATAAATATGCATCAAGGAGGAGTATTGGAAAGTGATGCACATATCTGGAATACTCTAGAAAAGAAGAGAAAATGTAAGAAGAAAGAATTTCTAGAATTATCTAGTAATTAGTAGAGCATGCAAAATTGTTTAGAGAAAGAAGAATCTAGATCCTAGAATAGAAAATTCTAGGAGATAAAAGAATGAGTATGCATGTAGAAATTGTTGGAAGAATCTAGGTCATTTTAGCTAGCTAAACTAACCTACCTCATCAACCATATAAATGGCATTAAGGCCATTTTTAAGAGCAACTACAAAATTAGAGGAATACAACCTCAATTTCTTAAGGTGTTCTACCTCTTTTTGATTAAGATCTACTACCTCCATAAATACACACACCTATCCACTATCCTTACTTTCTCACACACAAATACACTACTCTCAAAACTACTATTCCTCTAAATACCATCATACTCGTTGGCATCGTCATCTTGTTTCGACCACAACCACTGCTGCAGAGGTCTAGGCAGTGGGTGGCCCAAGAATTTTATCCAATTTAAAGCAAAGTTTTACATGCATAGTACACAGTTCTTATTACTCCCTCTGTTTTAAATAATTGTTCCGTTTTATCCAAAAACTTAATTCATTTTATCTGTTAATACGCCAAAACCAATGTAATTTTAACTTTTTTTCCAACAATACCCCTAATAAGTACACTTCTTGTCTTGTAATTATTGTACACCTATATAAATTTAATAAGGGTATAAAAGTCTTTTATTACCCTAATAAATGAGAAAATTGGTTTGTATAATGGAAAAAATGAGACAGTTATATGAAATGGAGGGAGTATTGGTTATGAGAATTAATAATATTGTTGTAGAAACTAATACTTATTGTTTGTAAAAAAAAATTGTCCCGTATCTTTCACCTTCACAAATCGTCCCAAAATAGTTAAAAATTCATTTTAGGCCTATAACTTATACATGGTTCAATTTACGTCCAATTTTTGCAAAATGCCAAAGGTCCTGGCATTTGCCTTGGGACGATGGATTTGCAAAAGGGTGAAAGTCACTAGACAAAAAATGTACCAAAACTGATGTTATTTTTAAAAATTGGGTGTTAATTGAGCTATTTACAAAGTTAAGGACTAAATTGAATTTGTCAACTTAGAAAATAATATCCTCGTGTTGTAAGCATGTAAAAATAATGTCCTAGTTTTGTTAACTCATAAAATAGGGTGCTGAAAAATAAATTTCTCAAACTTAAAGTCGGACGTCCCATTCTCCGTGGTAAGATGATTAATATGTACACGCGCATATGCACAGTTAATTAAAAATATGCATTATTACACGTTTAGTTACAGAATTTTACTTTAATATATTTATCCCCTATTCGACAAAATGTTTCAATTTGTGCTTGTTAACTTCAATATATACAGAAAAAGGGAAACCAAGAAAATGTGAATGGTACTACTTCTCTTTTACTTTTCTTTTAAATATTCCTTACTCATACCACAAGTAATGAATTATGCTTCCTTGAGATTATTATAAAGGAAAATCAGCAGGTAATTCCACAACATGTCATGATATCATAATTTTGCTTTCTGTAACAAATCTTCTTTTCTCCCAATTAAAGATCAAGTCTACAATATCACGACTAATAATCCCACCAGAATACAACGTTAATAAACTCAATCTTGTTTGTTTTAGAGTTGATAAATAATTATTTCTTGTTTATGGGTCAATTGAAAATTGGGCACGGCCTAATTACAAGAAGATTCTTAATATTAACTCGATAATGTCGTCCAAGCAAGAAATTAAATATAGATTAGTGATATGAGGTTGTTAATTGGTGTCATTTTTTTTAGAGACAAATGACCTAAGGAAATCATCGACTCACAATTCGTCTTAGTAAATATGTTCTACACTTGTCTCCAAACTCTGTAGGTAATTCCTGTATTGTACTTCCTCCGTCCTTAAAAAATGGTCCTAGTTGTCTTATTAGGCAGTCCCCAAAAAATAGTCATGTTGCTTAAAATGAAAATAATAAATTTTATCTATACTTTTCAACATACATGCATACATAATATTTTTAAAATAATTTATTTTGTACTTGATGTGACCCAATATTCTTACATTTTACATATTATATCAACTTTTTTAACAATCTTGCAAAATGAATAAGACTAAATTTTAGGGACTGAGGGAGTATTAAGCAGTTATGGGCACAAACTCACTAAAAGGGTGTTTTCACTACAAAAAAAAACGGGGTTTAACGATGGGAAATTTGCGACGGCCAAATATCCATCGCAAATTTCGTGTATTTGTGACGGATTTTGGTACGCCGTCGGAAAAAATGAAAGTTTACGACGGATTTGTAAAGCCATCGCAAAAATTAGTGTTTTACGACGGGTATGTCCATCGCAAATTATAGGGCCCACCACCTTCGTTGTATACCTGCTATATTTGAGACGGATATGTCGTCGCAAAGTCAAAGTTGAAATTTGCGACAGCCATTTCCATCGCAAAATCGACCCGTTTAAAATTGGCCATCCGGAAAACGGCCCATTTGACTGGTTTGCGACGGAAAGGCCATCGCAAAATTCAACTTTGAATTTGCGACGGCTACTTTTCCGTCGCAAAATTGAGTAGTTGTAACTCGTCAGAGAGGTTGGTGACCAATAATTGACCCGGGTCGTCGCAAACTGTATTTGCGACGGAAATGCCGTCTCAAAATATTGAATTTGCGACGGAAAATAAGTATGTCGCAAATTTGTGCAGATTTATAACAGTCCACTTCCTTTTCCTTCCCTTTCACTTTCACTCACGAAAAAAATAAGAAATGATGCGGTTTTCATATGTTCTTCACGTATAATTGGTGTATTTGTCATTGTCTTCTACCTCACCGTACGTATTTGTCATTGCCTTCAACTTCACCGTATGTTTTCAAATTTTTAACCGTTTAAATGTCATATTTTTATTGTTTCAATTTTTTAGTACACTATTAGGTAATGAGCATGATATATGTTTATTTGATGGGTTTTAGTATGATTGATGATATATGGTTATATTTGTTGGGTTAATTTTAGTTTGTGTGATATTTATACCTATTTTTAGTCGAAAGTCTGCTCAATTTTTCTGTACACTATTAGATAAATTGTGTTATATTTGTTTATTTGATTGGTTTACTATGATTGATATATGGTTGTGTTGGATTGATTTTTGTGAAGGAAAAATTTGTATATCCCTATTTTTAGGCGAACTCTGTCCAATTTTTTACAACTCATGTGATATTTACTTTTAATCTGTAACAGATGTAATTTCCAGATCGTGGTTGGATGTACTCAATACCTAGAATGATAGGAGGAGGCATTAACTCTGTCTTTTACAATAAAATTTATGAGTTGATTGAGTTTGCACTACAACATCCATGCAATATGGATTGTATGGGTAATATTAGGTGTCCATGTAAAGACAGAAGATGCAGAAATATGAGATTCTTGAGTGTTGATGAGGTTAGAACTCTCATCTTGTAATTTCCGGTTTTGTTCCCCGTTATTACAACTGGACCAGTCACGGTGAAGAACGGTGGAATATTGACATCGAAACTGTAGAATACTTTTATTATGGGTGGAGCGGTGGTGGAAGTTCTGATGTTGGTGGTTCAAGTTATGTTCCGTATACTCAATTTGATACAAAAATAGAGAATGAACCTGATAGATATCGGATGATGATTGCAGAATCTGTTTTGGGTTGTCAACCACAATTCAATGAAACACCTATGGAGGAGGAACCAAATCATCGGTCAAAGAAATTTTTTGATATGCTTAAAACGGTTGATCAAAAGCTCTTTCCTGGTTGTGAGACTGAGATGCAGTTGTCATTCAATGCTCAAATGTTGAACATCAAAACTGAAGGCAAGGTCAGTCAAAAAGTGTTCAATCAATTTGCTAAATTGTTCAAACGAGTTCTACCTGAAAACAACACGGCGCCTGATAATTTCTATCAGAGCAAGAGGCTCTTGAAGGATATGGGTCTACCCTTTGAGAAGATTGATTGTTGTACAAATGGTTGCATGTTGTTTTGGGATGAGGATGACGATGAGGACCAGTGCAAGATGTGTGGTCACCCACGGTACAAACCATCTGGTCGTACAAAAAGTAAGAAGAAAGTGCAGTTGAAGGCTTATAAGGCAATGTATTACCTTCCCATCACTCCTCGTCTAGAGAGGTTGCATCAGTCTAGTGCCACTGCTAAAGACATGACATGGCATGCTGAGGAGTGTTCTGGTGAGAATTCTGGAGATGCGGCATCCTGCAGACTCGGAGGCATGGAAACATCTTGATAGGGAGTTTCCAGATTTTGCAAGAGAGACGAGAAATGTGAGGTTAGGCTTGTGCACGGATGGATTTACTCCATTTGGAATGCACGGAAAAAAGTATTCATTATGGTCTGTGCTATTGACTCCGTACAATCTACCTCCTTGGTTGTGCATGAAGCCTCAACATATATTTCTTAGTATCTTGGTGCCTGGACCACACAACCCCAAGCATAAACTGGATGTATATCTCCAGCCACTGATTAAAGAGTTGAAATCTTTGTGGTCTACGGGGGTGGAGACCTACGACGTTCATAGGAAGTAGAACTTCACGATATGAGCTGCACTTTTGTGGACCATTAGCGACTTTCCAGCATTTTCTATGTTGTCTGGGTGGTCAACAACTGGAAAACTAGCATGCCCGTATTGCATGGACGGTTCTAATGCATTCTATCTTCCATTGAGTAGAAAAGTGTCATGGTTCGACAACCATCGCAAGTTTCTTCCTCCTGATCATCCCTTTCGGAGGAACAAAACAGACTTTCTAAAGGGTAAAAAATGCAGTAGGTCGCCCAAGACCACGGATTCGATCAGGTATGTGTCTGGGTACTGAATCACAACTTATGTCTATGTGTCTCATATAAATAAGTTAACCATATATAAATTAATTATTTCAGGTTATTCGTTGTTGTATGAGGTTGTACAGTCACTGATTTGATGAAGACAACTGAGGCGGGTGCAATGGAGCACAATAAGCGCATCCAGGGAGGTTGGAAGAAGAGAAGTATCTTTTGGGACTTACCTTATTGGAGTAGGTTGTTGATTCGACACAATTTGGATGTGATGCATATAGAGAAGAATGTTTTTGACAACTTGTTTCATACGGTCCTGGGTACTGAAGGGAAGACCAAAGACACTTCAAAATTCAGAGATGAGTTGAGGCTCTTATGTTCTCGTGCTTCCCTACACAAGGATGAGCAGACAAGGACATATCCATAGGCCTCTTACACAATTAGTAAAGCAGAAAGGAAGAATTTGTGTAAGTGGGTGAAAGAGTTGAGCTTCCCTGACAATTATGTGTTGAATTTGGGAGACAGAGTTGACACGGAAACCGGGAAGGTGTCTGGAATGAAGAGTCGTGATTGTCACGTGTTCCTGCAATGACTCTTACCTATTGCATTTCGGTACTCATTTCCCAAGAATGTATGGAGTGCCATCACGGAATTAAGTCTCTTTTTCAGACACTTAACAGCATCAACGATTACAGATGAGGACATGAGGCGTTTGGATGAGGAGATCCCTATTATTCTTTGCAAACTTGAGTGGATTTTTCCACCCACCTTCTTCGACTCGATGGAGCACTTACCCATACACTTAGCGTACAAAGCCTCAATTGCTGGTCCCGTACAGTATCGATGGATGTACCCTTTTGAGAGGTAATTCTATACCATTTTTTAGATCGACTTTTAAGATCAATACTGAAGAATATTTCTAACACTACTTTTTTTAGGTATTTGCACAACTTAAAGCTCAATATTGGAAATGCGGCCCACATCGAAGCATCAATTGTTAATGCATACCTTACTGAAGAGGTTGGAGCATTTTGTTCTTATTACTTCGGCGATCAAGTTCAAACCAGAATCAGAAATGTGCCTCGCAACTACGATGGTCGTGGAGTAGACTATCCCCTTCGTGATGTTGAAGGTATGTTATCTGTATTTTTGCATCCGGGTCGACCAATGGGTAAGGGCACCAAACGACCGTTCAGGGGTAGTATTGAAGAGGAAACAATACATTCATATGTTTTGATGAATTGTCCTGAAGTCCAACCGTATATAGAGTAAGTAATTTAATTTTATAGTTGAGTTTTTTACAATATGTATATTGTTGATATCTGAAAAGTAATTAATTTCTTTTTTCTGATATATAAGGATGTTCTGTGAGTATAAGCGTCAAGTAGAACCAGACATCACAGATGCAGCAGTTTTTCAATCCATCCGCAATGATTTTATATTTTGGTTCCAACGTTATGTGAGTATCACATAATTATATTATTTTTACCCTATAACAAATCCGTTATTATTTTTATACATGATAATTTAATATTTACAGGGACAAAGTGGCCTGCTTAACAACCCACATCTTGAAGTTATGAGCAAAAGATCACTACGTAGTGTGATATCATACCACGGATATTACGCAAATGGATATAAATTTCATACTGAAGCGTATGCTTCAACGAAATTGACTACAATCAGTGGTGTTTGTGTTACCGGTGGAAACTACAACGAAGAACTCATCGATTACTATGGAGTGCTGCAAGAAGTAGTTGAAATAGAATATTCGGGTTGGCCGAAGAGGACGGTAGTGTTGTTCTTGTGTGAATGGTATGATCCAGGGAAACAAGGAACGAGAGTCGACAAAAACTACAAGATTGTTGATATCAACACCGGAAAGAAGTTTCCGGCGGCATACGATCCCTATATTTTTGCAACACAAACATCTCAAGTATATTATTGCAAATACCCCAGATCAAGTAGGGCCAACTTGAGGACAGTTTGCAAAGTGAAGGCAAGATCATTGGTTGAAATTTCTAATCCGTCTAAGAAAGACGGTGTAGAACCAACAGGTCCATTTCAAACAGAGATACAAGAGGCTCAAACAGAGGTTGATCAAGAAGCTGTGAATATTTTTGTGGACTTACTTGCTGCAAATCCAGAAATGGTAATGATTGAAAGTGATCATGAGGATGATGGACAAGAGCGCGGTGAGGAGGATGAAGATGAAGATGAAGATGAAGATGATGAGGATGAGGATGAAGATGATGATGAGGATGAAGAGGATGGAGAAGAGAAGGAAGATGGAGAAGAGGAAGAGGACGACGATTAGAATTACTAAATTATTGTATATATAACAAGTTAGAAACAAAAAGAAATAAATTTTATTTTGGGTATAATTTTTATATAAATAAGTTAGAAACGAAAATGAATTAATTTGGTGAATTAAGGAAAAAAATGAGTCAATTTGGATACATATACAATTAATTGCGTAAAAATGAACGAATTATAAATTTAAGCGGGTGTCAAAATAAAAAAAATAATGGCCACAACATTTATAAAAACAAGTGAGAAACGGAAATGAATTAATTTGGTGAATTATAGAAAAAAAATTGAGTCAATTTGGATACATATACAATTAATTGCGTACAAATTAATGAACGAATTATAAAATTACGTGTTGTCGAAATAAATAATTTTACAAAATAAAAAATAAGTTGGGCACAACATTTATAAAAACAAGTGAGAAACGAAAATGAATTAATTTGGTGAATTGAGGAAAAAAATGATACAATTAATTGCGTAAAAATGAACGAATTATAAATTTAAGCGGGAGTCAAAAAAAAAATGGCCACAACATTTATAAAAACAAGTGAGAAACGGAAATGAAATAATTTGGTGAATTATAGAAAAAAAATTGAGTCAATTTGGATACATATACAATTAATTGCGTACAAATTAATGAACGAATTATAAAATTACGCGTTGTCCAAATAAATAATTTTATAAAATAAAAAATAAGTTGGGCACAACATTTATAAAAGCAAGTGAGAAACGAAAATGAATTAATTTGGTGAATTATGGAAAAAAAAAATTAATCAATTTGAATACATATACAATTAATTGTGTACAAATGAACGAATTATAAAATTACGCATTGTCGAAATAAATAATTTTACAAAATAAAAAAAATAGTTGGGCAAAATATTTTCATAAACAAGTTAGATACGAAAAGAAATTAATTTGGTGAATTATAAAAAAATGACTTAATTTGAATACATATACAATTAATTGCGTAAAAATGAACGAAAGAAGCAAATAGCCTAGCGGCGCGCACCTCCTTCCCATGCACAAGAGGTCACGTGTTCGATTCCCCTTGGGCGCAAATTTGGATTAATTGTTCAAGGCCTAATAAGGGTAATATAGAAGGTGGTCGCCTATAATAATCGAAAAAAATAAAAAAATAACATTAATAAAAATTTGCGACGGATTATTGTCCGTCGCAAATTTTGAGCGACCCGGTCGGGTCTGACCCGGCTATATTGTGACGGCTTTGTCCGTCGTTAATTTGCGACGGAAGGCAAAAATTTGTCGCAAAAATTAGATACGGTTGTTTTAACAACGGACGCGTGTCCGTCGCAAAATCCGTCGCAAAACACTGTTTGTGACGGATTTTCCGTCGCTAAACAGTGTTTTTTATAGTGTTTGGAACACTTAAAACTGCTTTTAGAAGTATTTTTTTTTCATATGTTAGTGAGAGACATCTTTTGAAAAAAAATATTAGAAGCAGTTTTTAGTGTTCCAAAATAATGCAAAAGTAAATGCGTATTATAATAGGACAGCTTTTCTCTGTGTACTCTGTTTCAATTAATCTTGAAACAAGCCATTATTTTCAAACATTTGTTCTCAGTTGTATATTCTCCGGTGTTTCAAAATTTTGGATTCACAGGAAACTGGTGATGGGTATATTAGTGGGAGTCAATACTTGACCTTTGATCATAGTTTTGAGTTAAGTTAGGGCTCCCTACTTTATTTTCTCAATACTCCTTCCGTCCACAAAAAATGGTCTTGATTGTTTTATTTGTTCGTCCACAAAAAATAGTCATATTTCCTAAAATATAGATAATAAAAAATTTCTACATTTTACAACATACACATATAATATTTTTAAAATTATTTATTTTGTATTTAATTTGACACAATGTTCTTACATTGTACATACATATTATATATATCAGCTTTCTTAATAATTATAATAAAAGTAGTAATCTCAATTTCATGAAAGGAGGGAGTAGTTTTCTTCATCAACATTGATATGAACAGGGTACTCTGCCGGAATTAGACTCGTGGTTGAGAGAAGATCTAAATAAGAGTACGGCAGATTTTCATATAAACCATAGTTAAACTGGGTTTATTATAACTAAAGTTAATTTATCTCTTATCACAGGAGGGAAAAATATTTTTTTAAGTCTGTAATTAATTTACTTAATTATATATTCCATATTAAAACGGATTTAAAATTTAAACTTGTTTGAATTTTGTTTTTTTTTTTTCCTTAACAGGAAAGCAAATTATTATAGATGTGAGTAAAGGGGTACTCACAAAATAACAGCACCAAACCCAGCAGCCCCGGCCAAAGAACTATATGGGCCCCATCATACACTCAATTTTGAAGTACTTTAATATTTAAAGAAACAAAAAGGGGAAAGTAAAGAAAATGTGAATTCTACTAGCTACTCTCTTTTACTATACCTTTAGATATTCATTACTTAGACCATAAGTAAAGAATTATGCTTTCTTGAGCTTATTATAAAGGAAAATCATCAGCTGATAATAATTAAATTGCTAATTTTGTCTCCTCAGTCCAATTTCACCTTCACTTCTAGCTATATTCACTAAGGCACGTACACGCACAATTTTAAAATTATTCTCTCTCTATGGAGGAGTGTTTAAAACATTTTAGTCACGAGCACCCATTGTGTATCTTTCAAGTGGATGCTGATGAGGATCCTAAGCCTCACCGTTGTTATATTTGCTGCTTGCCAATTCTATCATCTCCTTCTTACACTTGTAGCCTTAATGCTAATTGCAACTTTTTTCTGCATAAACCATGCGCACACTTGCCCCAAAAATTTTATCATAAACTTCACAGAGAAACCCTTTGTCTTGAAAAATCCATTGATGCCGGTGAATCTTGCCAGAGTTTTAGGTACAGTTGTCTGAAGCATCTCCATTGCAAATTTGATCTCCATCCTTTGGTTGCACAACCAGTGGAGATCAAGACCCATCACAAAAGCCACGAATCTCACCCATTGGTAGCCTTTTGTCAAGAAATTACGTCGCTATGTGCTGGGTGTGGAGAAGAAGAAAAGGGTTTCTTTTTCCACTGCCAAGTTTGTAATTTCTGGATTCATCAAGATTGCACCATTTTGCCCAGCATTGTGAAATTACGGTCTCATCCCCATCCATTTATGCTCGCATATTCTCTCCCATCTATACCCTCACATTCTTCAGCTAAAGATCTTAACTGCACAATTTGCGGAGGGGAGTGGCGTCTTCCCAATGGTGGGGTCTACTTTTGTGGCGTATGTTATTCTTCGGCTCACGTGGCTTGTGCAAAGCCGATCATCGAGAACGTTGTGGACGGTAATTCAACTCTCAATATTGATTGTTTCGCATTTGCAAGCACAAATCATGGACATGTTTATCACGTTATTCTAATGAGTTTTTTCAACACAATTTTGTCACGTTATTCTAATGTGGGTTTTTTCAACTCATATGTATACGAAAGTTCAAATATACACCTTTGATCAAGTCTCAAGCGTAAGAAATTATACTTTTCAAATATAAATATTAGGGAAAATATACTTTTTTTATCTCATTAATTTGAATTTTTTAATTTCATCCTATAACTTGCAAAAAATTGTGTTTTTTGTCCTATAAACGTGAGTGATTTTTTTTAAATATGTCATACACCCTCCTCCGTCCACTAAAAATAGATTTTTTTGTTTTTATCACGGTTATTAAAAAAGTAGATATATATGTAAAATGTAAGAATATTGTGTCAAATCAAGTACGAAATAAATAATTTTTAAAATGTAATATTTGTATGTTAAAGAATGTAGATGAAGTTTATTATTTTTAAATTTCAGTAAACATGCTATTTTTTGTAGATTGACAAATAAGCAACAAAAACCGTATTTTTGGACTAGGGAAGTATCAAATTATTTTTAAAATTATAGAACTTATTATAATTATTTAAAAAATATGATATAATAATTCAAAAACCAATGCCTAATCATAGTCTAGAAGAAGAAAAATAGGGAAGAAAATATAGATATATTTGAAAGAAAATAAGTTTTTAGTATATAAAGAAATTATTATAACCATTTTAAAGAGAGAGAGAGAAAAAAAGTAGATAAAATTACAAAAAAAAACATATATTTGATCATTTGTACGCTTAAGTTAAAAATTGCATTAGATTAGAAATCTGATGTTGGACAGAAGTTATTCCCTGTGATACTTTTTTTTTTAGTATATGTCCCATAAAAATTTCATACTCTCAAAATAGAAATATTCCTCATAATCTTCACGGGGAAATTGCAGAAATGGTCCCATAAGAATTGGTCCTCATGAATTTGGTCCTTTTTTAAGCGCAGATAGTCCCATACGATTTTTCCATCAAAAAATAACAGATTAACGAGCATGAGGCCCACACGTCCGTTAGTTTTCTGCCAAAAACTCGCGCGTATAATTCCCAACTGAAAAATAATTAATTTCCAACATCTTAAAACTCTATGAACTAAAGTTGCAGAATCGCCTCCATACTTGCATTTTACCTTGAAATGATTGTTAATAGCAAAAGTTGGCCCATTTTCATCCAAAAATCAAGTTGAAAAGGTTTTTCCATCCAGTATTCCATAGAAAACTGTAAAATATTTAACGGATGGGACCTTTTCTGCTAAAAATGGGACCAAAAAAGAACATGGGACCAAATCTGTCAAGTACAAATTCTCATGGGACCATCCTTGCAATTTACCCTAATCTTCACCCTCAAAATCTTCACTAACGATCTCCACCCTATACAATTTCTATTTAATATACTTTTTCTTAATTTTCATATCAAAAAAAAAAAAAAAATCGCAAACTTTTGTGGGATTAAGGTAATAATGTTTTGATAAAAAGTTTTAGTGTAATCAGCCTACACTTTTCAGTATAGACAACTATAATTGTTGAGTGAATGCACTATGCCTTGCAAATTAAAAAATAATATCACGTGTACAACAATGCGATATTGCATGTTTTATAATTTTAAGTATAAGTAATTTATAAGATTATCACGTTTTCTTAGTTTTTATAATGTTGGTATAGTTATACGAAGGGACATGTAATATTGAGATGTACTACCCCGTCCCTATTTTATTTTTTTATGTGCCAAAAAGGTTTGTCCCAATTTTATTTTCTCATTTTCCAAAATAGAAATAAAGTGCATTCACCTTTTTAAATTCGCCTCACAAAAATTATTTTATTCTGTTAAATACAATAATTCAACTCTCATATTAAACACCGTGTAAAGTTAAATATATAAATAAAACTGGACGGAGTGAGTAGTAAATATGTCAATAAGGTATTATTTATATTACTTGTGTCTGAATGCAAAAATAAAATACTACTCCCTCCGTCTCATAATTGTTTGCACACTTTCATTATTCGTCTGTTCCACAATTGTTTGCACACCCAAAAAAAGAAAAGATTTTTATAAACTCTACCCTCACAATATTCACATATTTATAAAAATTCTCATTACTTTTACACTTAATTCAACAAATTTCTTCACTTTATATCGCACAAAACACTACTCATTACATTTTTTTTCTTAAAAGTTGTGTCCATTTTATGGTGCAAACATTGGTGGGACGGAGGGAGTATTAAATAAAATCCCAAAAATATATATGGTCATTTTGACGGTGTCATTTGCCTTAAGAGTAGTTTTAGTGTGCACTTGGATTTTGAAAAAAAAAATACTTCAAGCAGAAATCAGCAAAACCCAAGAAGACATCAGTAATACCCCAACTGCAAAAAAAAAACACACAGTTCGGTGTGTTTGTGTGTATTTTGAAAAAATCAAAATTAAAGTTAAAATTGAGCTTTATATATATACACGCATGCAGATACAGAAATCAGCCTGACAATTCGTAGATTCGTGGAAAGAAATGTGAAGAGTATAAAAACAGAAAAAAAGATGATTTGGAAACATCACCAACATCCTTTGATCCTTGAGGAATGCAGTGATAGTAGTGATGAGAATGTGGTTTGTGATGTATGCATACAACCCATAGATATCCCATTTTACCGATGCCACGACTGTCATTTCCTTGGCCATCCTATATGTGTGAATCATCTTCCCCGTAGTTTCGAATTTTTCATAGGGCCAGATCGTTTGGAGGCACTACTCCATGGTAATCAGATGGAATCGCACTTTAATTCGGTAATAGCTTGTGGTAACTGCTATCGTCCTTCCAATGGAATTTCCTATAAACTAATAAAGCTGAGTGGAGGGTTTAGCTTTTTGGATGTAGAGTGCGCATTTTCACCGAAAATTGTCAGGCACGCCTCACCACTACTACAGATTCGAACTTACATAGCTGCTCTTGCATAGCTGTTATAAAAACCGCTCTCCAAGAACCCACTTGGAGAGCGGTTATGTAAAGAAATATATTAAAAAAAAAAAAAAATTCTAAGACAGCGGTTCAAAACCGCTTTCTAAGGTTTAAACTTAGAAAGCGGTTTAAAACCGCTATGTAAGGGCCCATTTGTAAGATAGCGGTTCAAAACCGCTATCCAAGTTCAACCTTAGATAGCGGTTCAGAACCGCTATCCTAGTGATACTTGGATAGCGGTTAAGAACCGCTGTCTAAGTTTTTGACTTGCATAGCGGTTAAGAACCGCTATCTAAGGATTTTGACCCAATTTTATATTTCAAATCCCTAATTAACACAACCAAAAACTCACGCACACGCTTATCAGCTTCCTCTCCCTCCTCCTCCCCCACCCACGACGCCACCACTCTACCGCCGTCAGCCTCGCGCCGCCCTCGTAGCCAGCCCTCCCCTGCGGCGCACCCGTCCCAGGCCGTGCCTCGCGATGCCGTCCCAGGCCGCGCCTCGCGACGCCGTCCCAGGCCGCGCCTCCACTCGTCGCCCCAGCCGCCGCCTCCGGACGCCGCCTTAGCCCTCCGCCTCTCCGCCGCCCTAGCCCGCCGCCAGGTAATTACGAATTTAAATACTTGGAGTATCTTTTAATCGAATATTTTTGTGATAGAGTAGAAGTTGCCCACTTCAAGTTGTTGCTTTATTTGTTTAGCTAAACTGCAGTTTTATGAAGATAATTTATTAATTTTTTCAAAAACATAAATTCATGCATATTATGCTCAGCAATTCACTACAAGAAATCACACATTTCATGACGAATTTCTTTGCGACGTCATAAAAATCGTCACAATTTGTTATCTATAGGTGACAAATTTTATTTTCGTCATTAAAACACTATAAACTGTGACAAAATATAATTTTGTCACAATTGATAATTCATTTCGTCACTAATTCGTAAATTTCATGACGAAATAACCTATTTCGTCACAATAGTAATAGGTGACGATTTTAATAATAATTTATGACAAAATTCCCGTCATAAAATTATATGTTTTCATGACGAATATATTTTTTGTTATTATTTATTTAAAACAATTAGTGACAAAATTATTTTGTCGCAATAATAATTGGTGACAATTTTAATAAATGAATGGTGACGAAATTCAACGTTGTAAAATATATTTTTTCATGACAATGCTTCTTTTTCGTCATTAAAATTTTAAAATAAACAATGACACAATATTTCGTCACAATAATAATTGTTATGATTTTAATAAATAAATGTTGACTATATTTGGCGAAGTAAAATTTTTATTTTCATGATTATGTTATTTTCATTATTAATAATTTGAAATAATTACTGACAAAATTATTTTGCCGAATTTATTATTGGTGATGATTTTATAATTTGTCACAATACTCAACATCGTAAAAAATATAATTTTTATGGCAATGATATTTTTTTGTCATAAAAATACTATTGTTATTGGTCTTAATCAATTATTTTAAGTAATTAGTTACAATTTTTATCACAATAATAATTATTGAATATATTTGACGTCATAAATAATATATTTTCATGGCAACATTGTTTTTCATTATTTAATTTTTGAACTAATTAGTGGCAAATATTCTTACTTCACAATACTGATAGATCTATTTTATTATCGGTAAAAGAGTGACTCAAACTCGTGATGCCCTAGTCATAACTAGTAGAGCTCTGACCATTTGAGCTATTCGAGTTTATCCACAATACAAGTAGATGATGAGTTTAATAATAATTGATAACTATATTTAATGTCATAAAGATGTTCAATCATGGTATTTTGAAGTAGTTTAACTAAAATCATCACATCAATCTTTGATTGCAAAGAAACGTAAATTATGAAACCTAATATAATGAGCTTGTTGCAAGAACATGCATAGTGTTAACAGTTGTGATTGAAAATGATTTATCTAAATTTAAAATAACAATAGCGTAAGAAACAAACTAGGAACAATTGGTGGTATATTATGATAGAAAAAATATAGGGAGTGTCTCAAGGATTAAAACAAAATATAAACAAAATAAGATCCTTAAAAGAAATTGGCTCAATAAGTTTTTAAAGAAATGAAATCCAAGTCTAATAGAAGAAATAGGAAAATAGAAAAGTATGTCTTATAAGTCTGATCAAAACTGAAACAAATACTAAAGGTCTTAAAACAAAGTAAGAAATTATCGTGAAAAATAGAGGTCTTTAGGATCCAAGGTTGTCATCAGAATTCGAAAAATCCTCTATTTTTAAAGGGGAAAGCATGAAAAGGTATTCAAACTCTCGTAGTAACCAACCTGAAATTAGAAGGCAACGCTAGAACTTATTAATAAAGGAACTCAATGAATTAAGAAACCAACAAAATAAGAAGCATTTCATCTTGCACTAATTTATGGTATCAACCACATACCCCTATGCAGGTTTCCTCAGCAAATAAGGCTACCACAACAAAGACATTACTTTAATTACAGGTAAAAGAAATATAATTGCTACAACATCTAATAAAAAAAGGGTAATATGTTGAGTTCATTCTTATCCAACTAAACTACTAAATAGTGAGAGTTAGAATAATAACTTTCTTTCTCATTTCTTCTAGTTTTTATTTTCAAGCTTAGTTTGAAATCCAATTACCTGAGTAACAACTTCCACGTGAGATTCCTCCTAGCATGCAACTTGCTTCATTGTCCTTTAATCCCACACACTTTTCTGCCATACAACAAGAAGTTTAATAAAAGTGTGGACAAACAAAATACACATCGACATTGAAATTTATTTTTTATTGTCAATTTTTGTATAAACAATATAATTAAATATAATGAGACTACACACAAAGACATGAATATGTTACCATCAAATTATTGAATTGTCATCATCACTCTCTTCGTCGGAAATACTATTTTTCTGGGAATCCTCTTCGCTGCTGCAATAATCGACTATCGTGTCATCTAACTCATCCTCATCAGAATTATCTAAGTTCACTTCCTCACATCCATTTGGTGTACTTGAAATGATCAAGCTCTCAATGTCTTCAACCTCTACATCCTCTCTATGTAGTGAGTGTATTTCACTAAGATTGACTTCAAATTCATTGTCAATATGGTTCTCTTGATATACTTCGTCATCTCCCAGTTCATTATCAAGATCAATAGATTCATCTTGCATCTCAACAACATCATATATATGTCTGTGTTGGAATGCTTGCACTACTCGCCAATCAACTCCTAATTTGGGATCATTAATGTAGAAGACTTGTCTGGCTTGATTAGCCAATATGAAAGGATCATTCTCGTACCATTTTCCTGTTATTCTAATACTAGTTATATTTCCTTCTTTTTGTATCCCCAATTTCTTTTTTTTAGTCCCAAGATCAAACCATTCACATTTGAATATAGTAACATGTCTATCATTAACATAGTCTAGGTGAATTATATCTGTCAGAATACCATAAAAATCTATATTATCTTCACCATGATTCCCTTCTACTACAATCCCACTATTTTGACTCTTACGACGGATATCACGTTCTATAGTGAGAAATCGAACACCATTCACAATGCACCCAGTGTACTTTCTTACACACCTAGAAGGTGCACAAGCAAGAGAATAAAGAGACTCATTCGATTTTGATCGATCTGCATGATATAATTGAGTCATCTAGGAAAAAAATGAGAAAAGAAAATCAGTTAAATGATAGTGAGATATTCAAAAACTGCATACAAATATCTGAAAGTCTAGTTATCTTACAAGATTTTTGAACCATTTAGGAAATTGTTGTTTTTGTTCTTGATCTATATTTGCACATCCCTTCAAGAGAAGCTCTTGCTTGTGCTTCCTACAATAAAAAAATGTTAATGCATATGTGAAATTTATTAAATACTTAGAAAATAATCAATAGCTTAAGGTACACACAAAATAAACTTACTCAACATATGGTTCGATATCCTCGCAATTCTGGTAAACATACCACTGTAACGCAGTGAACTCATCCTCTGATAACTGAACATATTGTGCTGCTCCAAAAGGACGACATTTTTGACTAAAGATCCAAAGACTATCATCAGTTCCTGTATCATTGTTTCGTTCTTCTCTATTAAATCTGGTCTCAATACCCCGCAAATACATTGAGCAGAAAGTTAAGCACTCCTTCGCTATGTAAGCTTCAGCAACTGACCCTTCGGGATGAGCTTTATTACGCACACTCTGTTTCAAGTCACATAATGACCTGCATAAATTAAAAAGTAGATTAATAGATTATTTATTATTAGATTTAAATGCAAGAAATTACATAAAAAATTCAAGAACTACCTTTCAATTGGATACATCCATCTAAATTGGACTGGTCCACCAAGCAAAGCCTCTCTTGGTAAATGAATACATAAATGAACCATGACGTCAAAAAATGCAGGAGGATATATCTGTTCAAGCTTACACAAAATCAAGATGATATCATCTTGCATTTTATGCAATTCCAATTTTTTCAACTTCTTACAACACAAACGTTGAAAAAAATGACCCAATTCAGCTAGTACGTCACACACGTTCTTGTTTAAGGATCCACGTATACCAACTGGAATTATACGTTGTAATAGTATATGACAATCATGACTTTTCAATCCAGATATCTTATGATCACTTGTACCAACACAACGTGAGATATTAGAGGCATATCCATCTGGAAATTTTATGGACTTTAGGAACTCACAAAATTCGTGCCTTTCTTTTTTATTCATAACATAACTTGCAGCTGGCGCAAAATATTTTCCATCACTTCTCTTAATTAAATGCAACTCTTTACGAATTTTCATGTCCTCTAAATCTTGTCTAGCCTTAATTGTATCCTTTGTTTTCCCTTCTATACTCATTAAGGTTCCTAATATGCTCTCACAAATATTTTTTTCAATATGCATCACATCTAGATTATGCCTTAACTTCAACTTGCTCCAGTAAGGCAAATTGAAAAATATACTACGTTTAGACCAATTCAATTCCTCGGGCATGCGTTTTCTCTTCTTGGTGCAGTGCTTTCCTGGTGTTTGCTCTTGAAGTCTCTCCAATTGTATCAACACATCCTCTCCGCTTAATTCTTTAGGTGGTTCGCCATTTTCTATTTCACCATTGAAATTTCTACTTCTCCTCCAAGGATGATCTTTTGGTAAACAACGACGGTGTCCCATGAAACACAACTTATTACGTAGTCTTTGAGAGTATGTTTCTTTATTACAAACTGGACAAGACATGTATCCTTTAGTCACCCATCCAGATATATCACCATACGCTGGGAAGTCATTTATTGTCCACAAGACAGCAACATGCATCTGAAATTTTTGTTTACATGAGACATCAAAGGTTTCTGCACCTTCAACCCACAGTTCAGTCAGCTCCTTAACTAATGGTTGTAGGTACACATCGATGTCTTTCCCTGGTGACTTTTTCCCTGGGATAAGCAAAGACAACATAAGGAATGGTTGTTTCATACAATCCCAAGGAGGGAGATTCAACGGCGCTAGAATAACTGGCCACATGCTATAACTGGTGCTCAAGTTTCCAAATGGATTAAAGCCATCAGTAGCTAAGGCTAGTCTAACGTTTCTTGGATCATTAGCAAACCAATCAAATTCACTATCAAAGTCTTTCCATGCTATGGAATCGGCTGGATGTCTCATATACTCATCATCAATACGTTTTTCTTTATGCCAAACCATGTTTTTGGAGGTTTTTGAAGATATGAAAAGGCGTTGTAATCTAGGTGTCACTGGAAAATACCTTAAGATTTTATGAGGTATTTTTTTCCCTTTACCATCATTGGTTTTCCAACGAGAAGTTCCACAAGAAGGGCAAGCCTCTAAATCTTTATTCTCATTCCAAAATAAGGCACAATCATACTTACATGCATGTATACACTCATATCCTAATCCCAAGTTGCGTAAATATCGTTTAGCTTCATAGCAAGAGCATGGAAGTGTCTCACCATCAGGGAATGCTGACTTCATCAAACTCAATATCATATCTACAGCTCTATTACTCAACTTGTTATACACTTTTAAATGGAGCAATTTGATAATAAACGATGTCTTAGAAATCTTCTTACAACCAGGATATAGTTCAGTTTGAGTATCCACCATTAGTGCCTCAAGATATGCAGGGAGACCATGTGTATTGCTATCACTGGTTTGGAAATTATAATTATTTTCCTGAGAGTATTGTTCACCGATGTCAAACAACATTTCATTAATATCATTATCTTCCTCACCACTATCTTCTTCATTGTTGTTTTCTTCTACCAAAATATTATCAGCTCTCATACCCTCGTCATTCGAGTTATGCTCACCATGACAAAACCATGTAATGTACCTTGGATCTATTCCTTTCTCCAGTATATGAACTTTAACTGTATTTTGATCTATTATCTTTAAGTTCAAACAACTTCTACACGGGCAACGAACATCACACTCACTACCCATATGAGTTCTAATAAATTGCATAAAACCGTTTACTCCATCTACATAACTCTTAGACCACTTGGTAGCAGTCATCCAAGTCTTGTCCATATTTGCAGGGCACCTATCGTGTAAATATTTAGACAATCAAGAAACATAACTACTTCCAAATTCTAACGAAAAACATGTTGAGTTACAAGAGACTGACAAGATTTACACAAAATTTAAATTGATTACCAAGTTTTTAGTGAGAAGGGGATAAGTTGGATTAGTATCTTGAGATATTGAGTCTATATGTTGATAGTTGGAAATAAATAATAAGGGAGCCACTCATGAAACTTTATTGTTCATACTGAAAGTGGAATCTTTTGCAAACAAGAAGTTCCTTTTTCTTATTTTCATAATTTACTTTTTATGTATCTTTGGTGAAGCTCCTTTGCAGATATACCTTACCTCTTATCTCTTTCTATTTCTGGTAATATGAGATGAAAAGTACTTCTTATGCGGATAAAGTTATTGAACAATTTTTTTATCAGTAAATAAAGTCTTAGCATCTGTGTTTTTAGAGTAGCTGCTTAAGATCTTTCCTATTTGCTTCTTGATCGTTGCATTCTTCTATATTTTTAGCCACATTCGTGTCGAAGCATTATTTATGGAGATCTACCAAGAAATAGGTCTATTTGGGTCTTTTCAAGTTAGTCCCCTATTTTTCTGTTCTTATAAATACTCAACTTTCACCGAAAACCAAAGTCGCCGGAGTAATGGCAACTAAAGAACACTCAATCCAAATAAAAAGGGTCCGACTAAACAAACCCCCGAATGTCTTATACACACCCCAACACATTCTAGTCTAAAATATCCTTATATCGTAGGACTAAACTACCCTTAATATATATACACTTTTATAGAAATAAATTAGACCTCTTTCACTTGCTCCTCCCCTCATCTTCTTCACCAAAAAAAATGTTCAATCTCATTAAAATAAAACAATTCTTTTTAACCCTATATCTTGATATAAGAGCAACAGAAATAGGTTTTTAATGAGAAATTAGAAGGATTTAAATGGTAAATAATATTGAAGAAGGTGATGCCGATGAGGCAAAAAAAATAATGATGAGAATGCATTGGCTATGTGGCTAAATGCTTTGCTCAGTAAAAGATTTGATCATGCACTTAATTGATAAATTTTCACAGTTTCTTTTGTCTCACCGAGCATCGGTCCAGAGTTGGATATTAACTTTTTTCATAATTTAAGATTTAAAATTCTCTAAAATTATTATTGGTTCAGATCAATTCAATATCAACAAATTAAAGGAGATTGCAAAATTAGGGGGGCAAAGGATAGGATGTGAAAATTTTAATATGTTCTTTACTGCACAACTACCTAAATAAAAATTGATTCAGTAAATCTGTAATCCTATTCGAATTAATCCTCAAAAATTTCAGAAAAAAATACAACTTCTTTTCAACCGTATAATATATATAATAGGCAATTTTTCAAGTTTTCAATCCATTAAAGAAATAAAATATAGCACAAAATGGAACGAGCATAAATACCTGAAAGACTGAGACTCAAAGAGAATTGGGTCTGTCACTATTCGCGTGGATAGATCGTGACAGACGTGTAGGCACAGGACGAGGGGTGAGGGGCGTGGAAGTTTGAGAAAAGAAGAAAGTAGTGAATTGGAGGGAGGCTGCGCGCGAATTTTTTTTTTTTTTTTTACAGAAGCTGCGCGCGAATCCCAATTGCAGGGAATGGGGATATCTCTCACGTTCATGACCTAATATATAATTTAGATTGCTATTGATATGGATGAATCTAGATTAAGCTAAATTTTCAAATATTTTTTCCAAGAATCATTACTTTTTATACTTATCCAATATATATTTTTCATCCTTAACCATATCAAAATTTATATATTGATAATTTTTCTTTTGATTTACTTAATATATTCAACAACGTAAACTTAAATTTTATTTACTTATGAATATATATATATATATATATATATATATATATATATATATATATATATATATATATATATATATGTGTGTGTGTGTGAATATAGGATATAAATTTATATTTTGAATCAATATAATACATCTTCAAAAAATAATAATTTCAGTACAACCACATTAATTTGCACTGAGTACTACTCAACCAAATTAGATTTTTTTTTATGAATTCAAGTTTGCTAAAACGTCTTGAACATATTTATTATGATAAAGTATAAAGTGAAAATGGTTCATACATGAATTATTGATGGATATTAGTTTTTTTACTAAAGAGTATTAATTATTTTCACTGAAAAGGGTATTAGTTGTTTTAACCGAAGAGTATTAGTTTTCTACTGAAAATAAACTAAGACAATTACTAATACTTTTTAGCGAAAACAACTAATATCCTTCAATATTCAAGACCATTTTTTTACGGAAGGAGTAGTTGTTTTTATTGTTGGGTATTAGTTTTTTTTTTTTTAATTCAAGGGTATTAGTTAAAGGGTACGAAGAGTATTAAATTTTTAACTAAATTATATAAGTTAGTTACATTAAAGGGTATTGTTGATAATTCGATTATACTTTCTCCTTAGGCTGCTCGATAATTTTGGAGTCATTATCCACTCTGCTTGCCCAACTTTATAGGCATTTATATTTGGTCTGGTAAATACTTTATTGTTGCTCGTCTACTGGAGCTGCTCAGGTGGGGTTGTTCATCTATAGAGGTGCTCGTGAAAAGGGGCAGCTTGTCTCTTTGATTATTGATCAGTTTTGACTACTAAACATGTATTAAGGATATAAATGATGCTCGCCTGTGTATTTAGTTGTTCGTCTATCAACATGTATTAATTGTTATATTAAAAAGTATTGCGAATTGATTAATGTCAATTTCACTCTATACATATTCCTTATTTTATTAGTATTTATAAATGTAATTATATAGTAAGTTGAGAATAAAATTACAATGAAGTTGTTAATATAACTATCAGGTCTTCTATTGTATAAATATAATAGAGTATAGAGAGTGAAATTGGTTTATACACGAACCATTGAATGATATTAGTTGTTTTTACTAAAGAGTATTAGTTCTTTTTACTGAAGAGACTTAGTTTGTTTTCAATAGACAATTAATATTCTTCAGTTAAAACAACTAATACCCTTTAATAAAAATAACTAGTATTCTTTAATAAAAATAATTAATATCCTTCAATGGTTCATGTTTAACCCATTATCACTTTATACTTTGTCAATATGATTGTTCCACTGTGTAATTTAATTTTTGTTTTTATTTTATTACTAATATTACATATTTACCATTTTGTGTGTGTTGCTGTTGCACCTTTGAGCGTGGCTTCAACTCCTTGAAGCACCCATTTTGAGATTTTTAATACACTTTTTAATTGGATTTAGCAAAAAAAGAAATTTGTCACATTATTTATTTATTTATTTATTTACCAAACATTCAAAATTATTAATATGCGAAGGTTACACTACTGCTTCAATATTTAGAGTTTGTATAGAGTAAAATTATGTATAACTCATTGAAATATATTGGTTATTTTTACTAAAGAGTATTAATAGTATCGCGGAAGGGTTTCACTGGATTTCAGTGAAGTGTCTTTGTTTGTTTTCAATAAACAATTAAAAAATTTCAGTGAATCTAATATCTTTCAGGGAAAACAACTACTCCCTCCGTCCCAAACTCTAACTTCTCATTTACTATTTGCACGGTTATTAAGAAAAGAGTTGTTTATAGTATTTAAAGTGATAAAGTAGATGATTTTAGTTATTAGTGTATGAAGAATATAATATTAAAGTGTATTGTTACTTTTTTCCCAAAAGTGGATGTAGCAAACTACTATGAGACGGACCTTTTGACAATGTAGCAAACGAGTTTGGGAGGGAGGGAATAATATTTTTTTAGTGAAAACAACTAATATTGTTCAATAGTTCATGTATAAATCATTTTCACTCAATACTTTGTCCAATATTTATTTTCCTTATAATTTATCAATTATTTTCTTTCATCTCAAAACACGATTCAATTTTTTTCTATATAAATTCTATATTCACATTTTTTTCTTTATTTGATTTAATTTATTTAAAATTTAAAAAAAATTAAAGAATGAGGGAGTTAAGCACTTAGCCCGATATTGACTACTCTTTCGGAATATAGTTCAGTTTTTTTTAGAAGTTCTATTCTAATATATTTATTTTGTTTGCTATATATATATATATATATATATATTCCCATTGAAGCCTTATCTAGTTTATATATATAATAATTAATAATACCCCAGATAACAATTAATAATGATAATCGAAAATAATTTAATTAATAATTAATAATACTTCAAACAATAATCAACCACGCATTAAGCATAGTCAACAATACCCCAAACTTTAACTCACTACAAAAAAAAAAAAAAAAATTGACTTCGGAATTTTCCTACCAAAAAATTTCATAATGGAATTCCCTACTTGTCTACAAAATTTTCTAATCATGTAATCACTTTATTTCTCAACTTACAAGCAATTTCCCTACAAAAACCGATTTGCCTACAAAATAAAATTCATAGGCATTAAATCCCTACAGATGATTAGTCTACAAAAATTTACCCAAAAATAATTTGCCTACAAAATTTCCGTAGGCAAATTTCTTTGTAGGTGGATAATGAAAATGCCTATGTAATTAGTAATTTTTGTAGGCAAATCCGTAGGCAATCCCCACTACAAAATAATAATAATAATAAATTATTGGAAATTTTGTAGAAATACTAATAATTTCCGTAGGCAAATTTATATTTTTTTGTAGTGACTAGTCATACCCAAACAATAGTTAGCAATACCCAAATAATCAACCATACCTTACGCAATAGTCAACAATAACTCAAACAACAGTTAGTAATACTCTAAACAATATAGTCAGTAATACATCAAGCAATGGTCAATAATAACTCAAACAAAAGTTAGTAATACACAAACAATAGCCAGTAACACCTTAAGCAATCGTCAACAATACTCTAAACAAATTAAGAAATATATATATTTTTTCCTTCTTATTACTCCCTCCGATTCAATTTTGATTGTCCATAAGAAAATGACATGAGTTTTAATAGAAGAGTTGTTTATTAGTATTTGTGGGTATAAAGTAGACTTTTAAAAGGGGGATAAGAGTTGTTTATTAGTATTTGTGAGTATAAATTTGATAAAGTCGTGACATGAGTGTAAATAAATAATGTTTTTAAGAGGTAAGTTAAAAGATGTAGTGTTTATTTTTTGCTATTTTGGGTAAGGGAAAAAAACCTTCCTTTTATGGTAAAGTAGACAATCAAAATCGAATTAGAGAGAGTAATACAAATTTGTCCTTGTAGTTATTATAAGGACACATTTCTTTTTATATAAATAAAGACTAGTAATATTATTTTCTCTTATAGTAACACAAACTTGTATTTATAGTAACACTAATAGCCGACGAGCATTCCACGGTTAAAATTAATAGTTCTATTATAAAATGGACTATCGAGTCCTTTTCCGTCAAATTAAATTGAAAAGTGTTTATTAGGTTTTCAATTATCAATCTCTGTTTGTTTATACAATAGTGGAGTTGGATCACTAGTTTTTTATATGACATCACTTTATATTATGTGAAATGAATTCCGATTGGTGTAGAGCTATTCTACCTAAAGAAAATCATATTATCTCTTGCCAAATTTTAAGCGCTAATCCAAATTTAATTTAAGCGCTATTCCAAAATAAATTGAGAGCCAAAAAAATTTAGCGGTTCTTTCAAGTATATATTTTCAAAGAAAAGCCCTTAAAAATAGGCTTCATTTGATATAGTTATCATTTTTTTAAGATTAACTTCTATTCCCTTAAACTTATATATATACCCACGCCAATACTACGCAGAAACATAACCCCCTCTTCTCATTCTCATTGGATCTGTACCAATACTTTAATTTCAGGCATACGTTTACTTCTGATACCATTTCACCGAATAGAAAAGGTACTTCTTTGCTCTGGCCTCTTTTCTCTATGGGATCATCCTCTGTTACATGTATAGCTTATATAAATTATCTAAATCCTAAAACCTGGATAAACTATTAAGATTATACCTAGTTCTTCTCATTTGTTTTACTTTTGTGCCATTTTATGAAAAATTCACATAAATAATTAATTAAAGTACAAGCTTTGATTTAATTAATGAATACAATTTCTAAAACATTGTAAAGGTATAAGAATAAAATACTTGGTTCCAAATTTTAAATAATTGGGGATGGGATCTAAGTATCAGTTAATGGTCAAATGGTTACGACCTCTTTTTGTTTTCCAGTTTCAAGATTGTGTTTCTAAATTTTAAGAAGACTGCAGTTTTCCATTTTCTTTCACGGTGCAAAGTTTTGCCGAACTAAAAAATTTGGCATTGTTTCCATAGTCAGATTCAATTTTTTAAAGATAGATGGAAGTGGAAAATATTACAAAAGTTTTGTTGAATCATTAATTATTTGATTTAGTTTAATTAAAATTTTAGTTATTTTAATTAATTATATATATATATATATATATATATATATATATATATAATGTGGATTGTCAAATCATCAATTTGGCTCCATAAGAAACCCTCTAGTGGGCTCCTTATCAAAACCATATATATATATATATATATATATATATATATATATATATATATAATATGCATATATACATATTGATTTTAATTTACTAATTTGATATTAGGTTTATCTGATGCTTATTTTAGTTGGTTTACAACGTGAAACATTTTGATATTGGGAATTTCTAGTTTCGGTGGCTTTAACAGCGAAAATGGTGGTTACTTTCAGTTCGCTTTGGTTGTATGTTTCTACCATAAAAATAGGCGATGATATAGACTTCATAATTATTTTTTAAGACATATATAGAAATTGTTTTTACCTGGTTTCACACAACACTACTTTAAATTTTTGTTAGTGAACCAATTGATATGCATGATATTTTAATGTGAATATTGTCTTCAATATTTTAGGCAATGGCTCCCGGAGGAGGCTCGCGACAAAAACGTAATTTCATTGCAAGGACCGATATTAGAGAACATCTAAACAAGGATAACGGATTGTCGTGTGCTTTGAAGAATAATACACAAGAAAAGAGGACTATGATAACTCAAACCAATATAAATCTGAATTCAAATGGAAGTCCAAGTACTTTAACACATCATACTCGTAAGAGTGATCTCGTTGCACCAGATTCATCAACTCAAAGTCCTGGATTATCCATTTGCGAAACATTTGAAATTCCACCAACTGAAGATGTGACTGATGCAACGGGTAAAATTTATTGTTTTAGGCATTGTTATGATTATTTGGGTACCTTATTATAACAATTTTTGTATATCACATATAGTTGCAGGATCTAAGAAAAGAAGTAGAGGCATAACAAAAGGCGTGGGAATACTGAAGTACTATGACACTAATAAGAGGAAAATAAAGATAACTGTAGCACCATCAGTCGGAAGACCCAAAAATGGAGACGAGGCTGCGAAGCTTGCAAGCCAAATTGGCGTAGTGACTCGAGATGTGCTTCCAGTTCCAAAAAAGTGGAAAGATGTGGAAGAAAATAAATTGGAGCCTGGGTTTTCTCATCTAAAGGTATGATACAAAATTGATCTCATTAATTTCATCCTTTGTAATCTGATGTATTCATATGAAATGTAGATGTACATGGATATTAACGTTGATACTCCCGGAGTGAAAGAATGCTTAATCGATAGACTGAAAACTAGCACTCGAAATCAACGTCATAGGTTGAACAAGCATTTTCAAAAGTATGCAACTTTGGAAGAGGCAAAGAACAACAAACCACGTATAAGCCTTAACCAAGAACAATGGGAAGAGCTTTGTGAACATTTTGCATCGGACAAATTCAAGGTAATGATACATAAAAATATATTTTATGTTTAAATCATATGATAATATTATGTGTAGAATTTTGTATATTAAAATTGTATTATTCTTGCAGCATGTAAGTGAAGTGAATAAAAAAAATAGGACTAAGTTGCGATCCAAGCATATTTCTGGCAGAAAAGCTTTTACAGTAAGGAGCCATGAAATTGTGAGTATTACAATATTGTACTTACAAATATTTATTGATAATTTTTAATAAGTGTAATTTATTAACTAAAAATATGTCGATTTTTTTTTTGCAGTCTGAACAAGAGTTAAATGGAAAAGATTGCGATAGAATTGAACTGTATGTCCGTACACATTCTTCAGAGAAAGACGGTTGGAAATCAAATGAGGCTAAAGAAAATTGGGTAAGTGATGTATACATGAATTTATTTATGATATTTTATTTTATTTCAAAATTAATTCTAATTAATTTTTTTTATAATAAATGATCAAATAGGAGAAAATGATAATGAAACGAGATGAATATGCTGAGCAAGGTATTGATAAAAGTTCAGCGGAAATTGTTCTTGAGGTCTTAGGACATGGTACTGGTTATATAAAAGGTTATGGGTATGGTCCCAAGCCTCCAAGCAGGCGCAATGGTCCATATGATACATCTAATGAACTGCAAAAGAAACTACTTGAGACACAAGAAAAGTTGGAGACCTCTGAAAGTCAGGTAGATGAACTTAAAACAGAAGTGATTGATTTTAAAAATCAGTTGTCTGTGCAAGGTGATAAGCTTCTAGAGCAAGGTGCAGAAGTAACGGTGCTGAAAGACAAATTGAACAAGCTTATGAATTTGCTATCTGATAAAGGGATGAATCTTTAAGATTTAGGAGAGTATTTTTTTTATGTTCATTTTATTTTTAACTCAAACTTGTTTGTTGCTTTTGACTTTTGATACAATTTACTTGATTGCATTTCTTATCGTATTTTTCATTTTAAATTGAGTTTTTAATTTAATGGTCATCTAAAATTTATTTATTGCAATTTTAAATTAATTATTTTATCATGATAATTATTTTTGTCAATTATAAATCTATTAATATATTATATATTCATATAATATAACAAAATTCACAATAAAAATAACTATTTAAGGACGAGTTATGTGTCATTAAAAAAATCTAGTTAATGACAAAAATTATTGTCACCCTATGCTAATTAGTAACAACAATATATTTTGTCACTATCTCTAAATTATGTGTGACGTTTACCAACTTCGTCACTTAATAGTATTTATTTATGACAAATATATTTCATCACTATTTTTATATCATTTAGTGACAATAAAGTTTTTGTCATTAAATTCTTAATTTTTTGTGATGAATTTTGTTGTCATTATATGTATATAATAATTTGGTCACAATAGTGTAATCTTTTGTGACGAAATATATGATGTCATTGCATCTAAATATTTAGCGACTATTTTCATATTCGTCAGTAGATGATATTTATAATGACAAAATTTATTCATCGCATTTTCACACTATTTAGTGACCACAAAATTATTAGTCACTGAATCTTATATTTTTGTGACGTATTGTGTCGTCATTATATGAATGCATATAACAACGAACAAATTGTGTCACTAAAATTTAATTATTTGGTGACGAATTATATAAGACATGACGAATTAGTTAATCAAATCATGACGAAAATTTTGTCACTAATATCCGACAAAGTTGGTAGTAAATTGATAATCGTCACTAAAAATTAATATTTTAGTGACAATAAATAAAGATCGTCATGTAAAGTTGATCTTTTAGCGACGAAATACCATAACTAATGACGAAAATTGACCTCAAATATGACGATTTATTTGTCACTATAGATGAGATGATATAGTGACGATGGCCTTTAACGTCATCAAAAGATGAAATTAGATGACGAATTCAAATAACGTCACATATACCTAATACGACGCACTTAAAGTGACGTTCTTTCTGACGAAAAAAATTCGTCACCAAATACCTTTTGTGACGAAAAATGATGTTTTTATGACGAATTTTGTCGTCGCGATTTCTCAAATTTCTTGTAGTGATTATAACCTGTTAGACTTCTTGAAGCCATTATTATCCAGCCTAGATACATCTTTAAGAGAGGACCCCATGAAAACTGCAAAATCAAAATCATCAAATATATTTGGTAATTGGTGTTGATGATAATAATCAAATACAACGAAAAGATGTACCACAAAATCTTATGGTGAAATCCCAGGTATCCCCCAATGCAATTCCTGCATATTAATAAATTAAAGCTAATTTGATGCACTGTGATTTCAATTTTTAAGTCTAATAGTATCATCAAATGTAGGTAATAATATTAGTAAATATTATAATAATATAATATTTTTTATAATGAAATTTGTTCATTAAACTTATACTTCTCAAAACTATGCCCGCCTTGGGATCCATATATTATAACATCATTTTATTATTATTATTATTATTATTATTATTATTATTATTATTATTATCAACAATGTAATTTAGGACTCAACTCGTGTGCTTTTCGATTAATGTATATAGGCATCTCTGGTTTTATATGGATCGAAAGTGGGTTCGAGCAGATAGATTATCAGAGGAGTATAGGAATGGGGTGGTTAGTTTTTAATATTCTCATATTATTATTTGTTTTAATTTTAAAAGTATGCATATCTAATCTATTTTTTTTAAAAATATTTTTTTATAGTGTAATGAGAATGTTTCGGAGTAGTCTTCCAGGTCAAAGCTCAAAAACCATTATTAAAGTGTTGTGGAAAAATATTACGGTAAATTTACTTTATAATTTTTTCAATTCAATTAAAAATAATCATAGTTGTATTGTACGTGATTATAATTGCTAATCAATAGGTTCCGAGGCAGCAAGATGGCATTTTGTGTTGCTACATTGAAGATATAATCTTGACTTCTCAGACGACCATTCCTGATGAAGTAAGTCGATTTATCGATTTATTTAAATTATTATTGATTGATATAACATATTCGTATTAATTAATTAATTTTTCAATGTAATTTGCAGTTTGTGCATAATCCTCGAATCCCTTTTTACAACAAAGCTAGAATGGACAAATGGAAAATGGATTGGATGGGGTATTTTTACAATAGGTTCTTAATGTAATTTTCTTTTTGTAAGACACTATTATAACTTTTGACATGTAACTTATATATTAATTTGTGATGATATGATATTATTATGAATTTTTTGGTATAATTAATTATATTTATTTATTTGATGTTATGGATTAATATTTGATGGTATGGATAAATATATTTATTTGTATATAAACAGGTTTATTTAAATAAAACAGAAAATATAAAAAAAAAATTATAAATCAAAGAAAGCGGTTAAGAACCGCTCTCCAAGTGAATAAAAAAAAAACAAAAAAACGTATTGGGCCTTGTATAGCGGTTAAGAACCGCTTTCTAAGTAATGCTCTTGGATAGCGGTTCAAAACCGCTATCTAAGTAATGCTCTTGGATAGCGGTTCAAAACCGCTATCTAAGTAATGCTCTTGGATAGCGGTTACAAACTGCTTTCTAAGAAGACAGCGGTTTATAACCGCTGTCTAAGAGCTTATTTTGCACAGCGGTTTCCGAACCGCTTTCTTAGCTTAGATAGCTGATTCTTAGAAAGCGTTTCTAACCGCTTTCTGAGTTCATAAATAACCGCTATGTAAGTCCTTTTTTGTACTAGTGCACACAAGCAACATCTTCTTTTCTACACCGGTAATCGTTGGATCACGGGAGCTAATCGTAAAATCACTTGTTGCTCTGCCGATGGTATCATCTATAGATGTGTTGTGTGTAATTATAGTATACATGTTAGGTGTGCTCTGCTGCCCAAAACAACTCGCCATAAATTCGACGACCATCCCCTGGAGTTGATCATGGACCATAATTATAAGGTGAAAGACCTCTTCTGCGAGGTCTGTGAGCAGGAAATCGAGCTCAAGTGGTGGTGCTACGGTTGTCCTAAGTGTGAGCAATATTTCCATATCAACTGCATTCCCTCGGTTGGACACATGTTTAAAGTCAAGTTTGGCAAAACTCATGCTCATGATAAACTCCATCACCATCCTCTCACTCTTACTCGGATGCTTACCCATCAAAGACACCAGAGATGCGGACTTTGCAACAAAATCATTAAAGGCTTTTCAGATGAGCAAATGGCTTTCCACTGTTCTCCCTGTTGTTTTTGGCTTCACTTTTCATGTGCAGCTGCCACCACTCGGTTCATAAATTATTCAAAATCACTACAAGTCATCATATTAACATCTAGTACTTTTCTAAATCTATTCGTTTCAAACCTCAATCTTCAGTGCAACGACCAAACAACCTAATTGTATGTACCTTTGTTTTCTATTTACACCTTCTCGATATATATATATATGAATAATACACCTGCAAAATTATTTAAGCTCTATCCAACCATTTTCTCATACTTTACACAATTTCAAATAACCTAGAGTTTAACGACCCTGCCCTTGGCTCAACTAAAAGTCCAAACGTAATTTCACTAATGTTAATTACATCGTCTCATAAAATTTTATTCTCTTAAATCAAAAGATTAAAAAGAACTCGCAATCAAACACTTTAAATAAATCGTAACTAATTTTGATACAATGATAACATATACAATTCAAAGACACAACTCATATATTTGTGTCACACATGTTGTATTAATATACATGCACATTCAAAGATAATTCTTCATTAATAATCAAAGTCTTCTACCGACAACGATGTTTAACAATCAAGACCACCATGACAATAACCAAACGCAATAGAGAACACAATTGATCTCTTACTGGCCTTATTATCCCCTTTAATCATGCTTAAGGATTTTTCGGAATCCTCCGTCATGATGCAGTATGTGATAATCTTTGTGGTTTATCGGTACTTATGAATTGGGATCTCACTTGTATATTTTGCTGTGCTTCAAAATTTTGGATCCACAGGATATTGTGAATTGGTATATAAGTGGGTGTCAATCCTTGACCTTTAGACCATATGTCATGAGCATATTGGACATCATTTCTAAAAGTTGGGTTGATGTATGTTGCTATTTTAATTAAGGGACTAACCCATTTGAATTAGTATTTAATGTTGGACTTTTAATTAAATGTTGGGCTTTGTCTTGTGATATTTAAGCCCAAGCCCATTAGTTATTTTGGTAGGGTTTAAATATTAAAGTGTTGGATGAATGAAACAAGCAAGAATACAATTTCTAACTCTCTCCTCCCTCACAGTTTTTCATCTCTCTTCGTCAACTTTCCCTCTTTGTAATTCTCCTACCCCAATATCTATTTCTTCTCTAGTATCTATATATTTCCCAAAATTTATACTCCCTCTGTCCCGATTTAAACTTCTCACTTTCTTTTCGGGTTGTCCCACACTAAGTTTCTCATTCCATAAATGAAAAAAACAACACTCTACTATATATAAACTTTAACCTTCAAATTCACACAATATTACCAAAAATATCACTCATTCAATCCACTTTTCAACACTATTCATTATTTTATATCAAAAGTTAACATGTGGTCCACCATATATTATTAAACAAATACATTTTCTTAAACCATTTAACCAAAATAAATGAAAAGTTTAGACCGGGACAGAGGGAGTACAAAAATATAAATCATAGTTTTGGTAGTGATGGGTTCACTACAATTGGCATCAGAGCCAATGGTTCTCAGCATGAGGGCGCAATCCTCACAGTTCTTGAAGAGGCTCAGAAACGGCTGGAAGAAAAATTTCACGCCGAAACTAAAAAAAGGAAGCTATGGAATAAAAAACTGAGGAACAAATTTCTGGAATTGGAGCTAAGATGCAAGATCGGTTCGTGGATATTAATAGTCAGCTCGATCACATAACAAAGATGCTGGAAGGTATGCTATTACATCTACAAGTTAGGAACACGAGCAAAGAACCACCAAAGGAGGAATTGAATTTTGAGGAATCCTACCCAGTGACTTTTGGTGCAATGAGTGTGGATGAGGAGTCGGTGATTCGCTCAAAAATTTTGAGGAAGAAGGTTCTGGTAATACGGTGATGATGGAGCAACAAGAAACAATCCTTGGAGAACCGTATTTCGATTCTGCTATCGAGGTAACAAAGGAACCGCCCATCGACGTAGCACAAGAATCCATTCGATCCAATGAATATAGCCTCGGATTTCAGAAGCATATTGTCTATTCTTCCGGCAATGGCGATTTCACCTACATCAGTGATATTGTGAAGGGTTGCTTAGCATCGTCGGATACCGCGAACAAGAGATGGATCCCGTTTCAATACCAGGTATTCAAATTGGTTAATATTACTCCTGTAATGGTGGCACATATGGTGGGAATTTTGGAGAAGCAATTGGAAGTGGAGGCGAGGAAAAATGTTGTGCAAATTCCCGGAAACTACGACACGTTGATGAAATTGATGGAACTCGAGGTAAGAAAATTGTTTCCCTCTTATGAATTCCTTAGTGATGAGTATTGGCCTCCCCATATGAAAAATCCAATTTGTGATAGAATTTCTGAGCCTGTTGTTAGTGCTTCTGATAGAAATTTAAATGTGTTGGAGGATTTGAATGATCCTAGGGAAAAGTATGAGAAGGGTGGTATAGTTAATGTGTACTTAGAGATTCAATTTTCTACTACTACTGCTAGTTTTGAATCAGATTTAGTTTTGAACTCTAAAAATCTTGTGGCATTTCTTTTTAATTATCAAATTCCTTTTGACCTTGCTATTGCTGTTATTCATGGGAACGAGAAATCCTAGGGAAGGTTTGTATGGTGAGGAAAAATGCATTGTGGAGGCTGGGTAAAACTGATTTGATTATGACATTGATGCATAGTAAGATTGACAAATGCATTGTATACGATAGGATAAATATGGGTAAAATACCCGATCTTAATCCGTATGCATTTGTCGTATTTGTTGGTACTCTATTGTTGGTGGCAGTTGTGTTGATAGTGATTAGATTGATCTATCTTAATCTAAAAAAAATTGTTGATTGGAGAGAAGGTGGAGATGAGGACAGTGGAGCTTAATGGGATTATCATGATGTATCAACATGAAGCTAAGTTTTGTGCTCAATCTAGGGACAAGTTTGGAAAATATAATTGTGTGGCTTTATATGAGGAGATGTGAATCATTCCAAGCTTGCAGCACACGGGCTCGTCTTAAGTTTGAAGCTTGTTTTACAAACAGAGAGAAGCAATTGATTTATACATGTCCTAAGAATGTCACATCCGATAATGGGGCTCTAACCTGGCCAGCTCCAAGGGGAGCACAATATCCAGATATAAGGAAGATTTTTCCTTTCAAATTTTTCCACTCCAATGGCGATGAGGTCGTCCCTACAGAATTTTGGAGCTCAATCTCACATGCCAAGCAATGTCTTAAAGATCATATCATGACCGACAAAGATGCATATAAATATTTGGTGCTCAAATCTAAAGAAATAGCTACATCGCTAAATTGGACTCAAATTAATTGGGAAGAAACCTTTAATACCTTTGTAGAATATCTAAACAGTAAGATTGTGGTGCATAATTGGTAGGAAATAGTTGTTTGCCCAAAGGTTGTGGCAAAAGGTTTTAGATGCATTTTCTGGACAGCTCCAAGGAGTTTCTTTAGTGCATTGCAGTTCCCAACAACTAATCTCTGCCATCTTTATCTATTCATAGTTGCATCCACTACAGCAGCATGTTATGGCATAGTTCTAAATACCACATGCCTTTTAAATGAAGTTTATTATTTGCTTGGTGTGTGCGTGACATCTATACTGGAATGGGTGAAAAAAAAATTGCATTGGAGGAATTACATGAAGAATTCACCTTGTGGTCCATGTATGGTTCATTATTATCTTTACTGGTGGGCTATATTTCAAGAGCATAGAGAAATGAAGAAACATAGGACAGCCATAACAACACCAATTTTAGCGATCAACATGGAGGGAGATGGAAGATTTCTCGTATTAGATCCTTGGGGACAAGGATCTCAAAATCAGGGGAGTATTGTCATGAGCATATTGGACATCATTTCTAGAGTTGGGTTGATGTTGGTTGCTATTTTAATTAAGGGACTAGCCCATTTGAATTAGTATTTATTGTTGGACTTTTAATTAAAATGTTGGGCTTTGTCTTGTGATTTTTAAGCCCAAGCCCATTAGTTATTTGGGTAGGGTTTAAATATCAAATTGTTGGATGAATGAAACAAGCAAGAATACAATTTCTAACTCTCTCCTCCCTTACGTTTCTTCATCTCTCTTCTTCAACTTTCCCTCTCTGTAATTCTCCTTTCCTAATATCTATTTCTTCTCTATTATCTATATATTTTCCAAAAATTATACAAAAATTAATATGAATCATAGTTTTGGTAGTGATGGGTTCACTACACCATAGTTTTAGGTTAAGTTAAGGCTCCCTATTTTGATATGAACATAGTACTCTGCCGGAATTAGTACTCGTGGTTTTGGTCAAGGTTTCATTAATTGGTTGAGAGAAGAAGATCTAAAAGAGAGTACGGTAGATTTTCCTAGAAACCATTGTTAAAATGGCTAATATGTAAAGTTAATTTATCTCCTATCACACGGGTCAGTTTGTGTAACAAGATATCCTGACTGCATTGCTACCTACAGATATAATAATTTTACTTCAAACACTAGTAGGGTGCACCTCAATCCTTGAGGTGTTAGCCCAGATTGGTAATATACTTTCATAGATGGAGGTGCTAGCCTAGAATGACAGCAATTTAATTTTTGTGCAAAGCAAAACAATATGCTAATGACATTTCAAAGTTATTGGGGTTACTTTTCTTGTCATTTATCTCACTGTTGAAATTTTGTTCTTGATCTCAATTTATTAACAATATTAGGCATGGTATAACACGAAGAAGAGGAGTCGTTTTTTTAACTACTCACAAGAAAGGCTGGACTAATGGACTTCTTTCTTAATTCTCATGTGAAACAGGAATTACCCGATTGAAAATCACCAAACACTCCACCTCAGTTTGTTACCCAGTAGTACACAAGAATAATGAAAAGTTACAATATATGAATTGTTTTGTAGTAAAGATAACTGATAATATCCTTACTTGGCATGCCTAATAACAATTCAACTTCTCTTAGTTTTGCAAAAGTGTCTAAATATCCGGTTTCATCATACAACTTCAACTCAAAGCGCAACATGTACAGAGGCAAGAGAGTTTGCAAAATATATTCCCAACTCACAACTCCATCATCTTGTGTCTAGTATATATCGTCAAATAAATTGAAATTTTAAAATAGACAAACGTTCTTAACATGAATAATCGGAGTATATTTTGGAAGCCTTTTCACAAGAGGAGGAATCATTTTGAAGTGAAATAAATAAACAACTATTATGTATATGTGCGCACATATATATAATAAAATATTGAAGCATTGAACCTTTTATTTATTTTTTTCCTTTAATATAATATCAACACATCACAAACCAATTTCAAATGTTTGGCTATACATTATCAAGTACTATCTGTGTTTCCTTCACTTATTTTCTAAAATTGCCACTCCTAAAACGATATATTTAAGAAGCAAAGAAAGTTAAAGGCATCATGCCATGCTAATAAAAAAAAAAAGGGGGAAACACTTGCACATAGCGCTCTTTCAATTCCAGACAATCCGGCAAAACAACTACCAGCTCTTTTAGTAAAAAAAAAAAAGCTGTAACTTGTAAAACGTAAATACAACAATAATTTTTTGAAGCTCAGTTCGACATAACAAAAGTACTTGTAATTCCTCTCACTTTTGGCTTGGTAAACTTAGCATTTAGAAATGATAAAGATGAAACAATAATTAATATTTTACAAAAATGAAAAACGAACTTTTCACATCAAACCTTGGAAAAAATAGAGAATACAAAATCAAGGTATGCTCCAAAAGTTATTAAAATGAGGTGGTTGTCTGTTCAGGTATGCGTATAAGACTTCAGCTATGGTGTTCACTGTATCTACCTAGCTAATAATGTTTTCACCTCATCCTTAATAAAGCTACGATGGTGAACATATAAAAACATAATGTTTATCCTTATTAATATGTGAATTTTGTCAACTTAATTAACAGATTCTTAGAAAAAAATCAAGTAACATTTTATCGAACAGTTGGCGTGCAATTATTAGACTACCTTTAAAATCCAATATCTGCCTTTAAAATCCAATATCTGCCAAATCATTAGTTCGAAATAAACAAATTATGGAATCTAGATCAAATATGTGGGATATGAGAATCCAAAAGTAAGAAAAATGAGAACAATGTTGTACTAATGTACTCCATGCCCAATCAAGAAACGCATGCTTAATGAAATTGTTTTAAGTTATATAATGTAAAATCATAACACAAATTACAACCACCAAATTAATTACTCTTTTTGAACGAAACAGGGAAATATTGGAGAGGGTGCGGGAAAATAAGAAACGGATGCAATTAAAGAGTGAGTGACGGTAGGTCCGGTGGCAGTAAAGGGAGGACGGAGGATGCGTGTAAGTTCGTGCTGTAAAATGGGGAAATGGAAAGATGAGCAATGTAGAAAAGATTACAAAATAAGGAGAGAGGGGGGTAAGGACAGATGTCAAAGAAAGAGTGAAGATGATTCTGGATTGAGGGATTTTGACTAAAAACAAAACAGGAAAAAGTGTTACTGATGAGAAGACAATGATAAATAGAGAGAAAAGGAAGGACAACTGTCAAGAAAAAGAGACGCATAAATTGTAGCCAAAACGGGCCTTTATCCAATAGGTGCCTTTGGGCGACTGGCAACTTGCAAGTAACTAGCCCGTTTTCAATTTAAGCCCCTTTATATATAGTAATAGATATATACATTCCATAATTAAAGGGTTTGAAATTTAAGCTTGTTTGATTTATTAATTTTATTAACATCAAAGCAAATTATTATAGGTGTGAGTAAAGGGGTAATTGTTGTGATCCTCGTATTGTGAATTAATGAAGCACGATTACACAAATTCGCACACTTAATGCCCGATTGGTTAGAGGTATTGATTATAGGATAATGAGAATAATTATATTAGAGGTGCTTAGTATTATCAATACATTGTAATAAGATTGAAAATTAGTTATAATTTACCTATTAAATGATTCCTTAATCATTTTAATTTCCATCATCGCCAACCAAGCGGACCCTTAATTGTGTTCCACCTCAGCCACAACTTCCTCAGCTTCACAAATTGAATTCGCCACTCTCCTCTTTGATGGAATTATTACTTGAATACAACCAAATATCAAATTTTACTCGCTGCCATCTTCCTATTGTTTCGACCACAACCACTGCGACCGAGGTCCAAGCAGTGGGAGACCTAGGAATTTTGATCAAAGGAGTCCAATTTATAGCAAAGTTTTATATGCATCATACACAGTTAATATTATTGCTTATGAGAATTAATAATATTGTTGTAGAAACTAATACTATTGTTTGTAAAATATATTTTTGGTCCTGTAGCTTTCACCTACTACAAAAAAAACGCGCATTTTAGCTACCGAAATTTGTGACCGCCTTCAAATCGGTCTCTAAATAATATATTAGCGATCGAGGAAGACCACTGGTCTCAAATTAAAAAAATTACGACCGACACAAAAGTCGGTTGCTAAATCAAGGATTAGCGACCGCATACAACCGCTTGGGCGGTCGCTAAAATCAAAAGTCAGTCAAAATTGACCAACGCTATTAACCACCTGATCAGCGACCGCCTAGCGATCGCCTGTAAGCGGTCACAAACTGGTCAGTTGACCCGTTCTTGGAAACGGGCAATGGTCATTTATTGCTTGGTAATTAGCGACCGCCATAGAATCACAAATTTGGTCATTTGGGACCGCCCAAATCTGTGATTAGGCGGTCGCTAATTTTTTTACCCTTTTTAGGCACAGACCGTACGCATTTCGGCCATCACTTCAAAAACACCACCGCCGCCGCCGTCGCTGCCACCGCCTCCGTCGAGCAATCCATTCCGGTCTATTCACTTGTTACTTCCCCGTCTACATAATAATCGTAAGTTTTTTAAACATTAATCGTTTATTATCTTTGTATATCATTTTTTTAATATATAGGATTGATATACATGGAGTTAGATTTATATATATATATATATATATATATATATGTATGTATGTTTGTATATATATTTGTATGAATCATGCATATTTGTTTATGTTTGTATATATTTGTATATTTGAATCATGCATACATGAAGTTAGATATATATATATGTTAGATATATATGTACGTATATGTATGATTTTATATATTTGTATATGTTTTTTAAATCATGTATATAAATATTTAGTATTTTTAAGTTAGTTGGTATGTTAGTATATATTAAATTAGTTGATTGATATGTATAGATATGAATTTAGTTGATTTATATATGTTGGAATTCGATAATAAAAAAATAGGAAGTTGGAACGACCAACCTCGTAATTTGCAGCGGAATGAATCAAGCCTGGTTAGATTCTTCGTACGTATCCGTGATCCTCGCAGTCAGATTCAATTATGTGAATTTATTCACAAATTGATTCGTAATCCACAATGTAAATGCCTTTTGAGATAGTATGTGTAACTTGTATATTTTGAGTGAGGAAAGAATTCTCCTGGAGAATTCCTGCGTATTTTGAATACTGTTGAAGAAAGATAAAAATCCTCTTTTTCCCTTTTCATATATATATGGGATTTAAAAGTCCCGTAGAAGTTATACCATAACTCCCTCCTAACTTATCCACTTCATGGGTGGATATTTATATATAATAATTTAATAATTTAATATTAAATTACTTTCATCTCCCACTCACACATGAAGTTTGAGCATTACGCCCATCTACTTCACATCTTTATACTCATCACATTATACTTATTCTTACAGGCAAATATATTGTGTGACCCTCGAGAATATGAGTTTTCTCGCTATACACTTGTTAAGGATATATAGCAACTCAACCAGATTTATATGAAGAATTCAATTCTCGTTATACCCCAGAACTCTTGTCGATTAACACAAGTTGACATATCTCTTTCAATCCCCTGAAATTATTAGAGCATATTCAACCTTTATCGAATCTATTTGTTCATAATCAAGTTCTAAACTCGATTGACCGGTCAATGAACACAATAGAATGTGTTAATAAAGATGTCCTTCCTTTCACACAAAATGTCTACAGATTCCCACTATAGCTGTTTTCCTAGACATGCACCGTATCGCCATTATAATTTATAGCTATTGGTAACATGCTAAAGTAGCAACACTAAAGTGAAGACTTAGAAATATTGTAGAAAGTCTTAAGGGTACTTATAAGAGGCTTATCCAAACCTCAAGACCTCATACAATGAGAAAATAGGGATAACTTTCTCATTTCCTTATGGTCAACTTAGCACATGTGGTATGAAACACATGTCTCGGTGTCTAAACTTCCAAGAATGAAAGTGTATGTCATCAAAGTTATTTATCTAACATCGTGTAAATCACAGTTCAAGTGTATCCTCGACACTTAACTTGGATTTCCTCCCACTTTCGTCAAGGAATACACTGATTTAGCTTTATAACAAGTTAAATAGATTTGTGGTAAAATCTATTATGATTATCTTTCAAATAATCTCATATCTTCACATACTCAGATGTAAAAGGTGATTACTCGTATGAGAGAGCTAATCTTTACTTGTTGACATACTATTATATGAACTTTTCATATAATTCACAATACATAAATTTTTCAGGAACATTCACAATTACATCGTGCCATGTTCAAATCCACGCAAGAACTTCAACCTTTAGATGTCTAAACATCTCTTGGGAAGGTTTGTCAAGTGGAATTGCTAACATCAAATGAGCAAGAATCTTTTAAGAAATATTCATTTCTACTTTGTAGTATCCTTACAAAGTTAAAATTTATATTAAGATGTTTGGTTTTCTTGATACTTGAGATACTCAGAGTAAGCTTTAGCCGTTTTGTTCTCACAATGAATTGGAATAACTCCCACTGGAGTGTTTTATTCCATAATGTACAATTACAGCTCCCACTGGAGTGTTTGATTCCACAATGAATCACTACAACTCCCACTCGACTGTTTGATTCCACAATGAATCATCACAGCTTCCTTTGAAGTGCTTACTATTTCCAAAGATATCCAGAAATCTCTCAACCAAACTACATATTGGACTGCAAATGCACATGCCACAATCTCGACTTCCTTAGTGGACAGTGCTATACAGATCTAGTTCATGTTATGCCTAAAGATTGCTTCTCACTTAAGCAAGAAGACATAATTGGAATTTTATTTATATCCATCTGAATCACAATTCCAATTATTGTCTGTATATTCTTTTAATTCTAGATTATCTCCTTGAGATGATAATATGCAGTACCCTTTCAGATATCTCAAAATCTCTCACATTATCTTTCAGTGTGTTTTCCCAAATTAATTTATATCTACTAACCAAGACAAATAACTCAACAATTGTCTCGATGCAAGCATAATTTAGCAAACATCAGACATCCAATTTTAATTTTCATATGGTACTAAACATTTCATATTTAGAGTTTTCAGACACTAATCATAGTTCAATGACTCGCCCTTGATTAATATGAGTATCTACTTTGTTCTCAAAGTTCATTCTGAATCATTCTTAGAAGACTCTTTATGTGTGTCTCTTGAGACAACTCAAGTAACATCCTTAAATGAATTCAATGAATCTTTTAACCAAGAAACATACTCATTGTTAAAATTCTAGCCAATGTATCATCAACTAGTGATAGAATTACAAAAATTACCTTGGACCGTTCAACATAAATACAGTGGCATTTGTCTATCATAACAAAGTCAATGAGACAATTATTTAATAAAGTCTCAGTTCCAATGTCTTTGAGGATTGTTTAAGTCCGTAAATTGACTTCCTCAATCTATAAACATTATCCTCCTTGAAGAAAAAAATCCTACTGCTTTACATGTGGATTTCTTCTTCTAATTCTCCGTTGAGAAAATACAATGTTCAACATCCATCTTTATGTAATTCAAAATCATAATTTACTTTAACTAGAGTTGTGACGAATCGAGGTACAACTCACATTATACAGAAAAATTTATACATACCCTTTTAGAGTATAATCTTTTCTATCATGTGAACTTGGTCACCTCAAGAAAGACCCATTGATCTTTCTTTGACTTTTGAGAATTCACATTCTCAACTATTTTGTGTCTCGATGAAAAAACTACAATTTTCCAAACTTGATTTGATTTCATCACCTCTATAACTTCTTCTATTGTTTTATTTCATCAATCTTTTACTAGAACAAGATAGAACCTCTCAAACGTCTGTAGGTTTCTCATTCCCTAAAGATTTATCATATTTTCTCGAGATCATGATTCATCTCAAGCACATGTTTCCTAGTATCTGAAGAGATTAAAATGCTGTGAAATTCTGTAAATGATATTTCCTCTAGATAATTACTCTCATCAAGATCCATCTGATCTTTAATGGGTAAACATCTATTAAAAATCACATTAAATCACTCCCACTTGGATCTGATAGAGTGATTATTCTAATCTCAGAGTGGTTTAGCATCCAAATAATGCTGCCCTTACTAGAAAATTCAATTTCCAAGAAAATTAATATCATGTGATTCTATCTAATGTTCTACTTTTAATTCAATGAACTCCAATCATCACGTAACCCTTGGATTTAACAAAGCATCTTATGAAGACACATATATCATTGGACCCAACTCTTAGTACTAACTCGCGTAGTCATGTACACAAGTTGTTGATCCCAAGATCCCAAGGTTTTTTTTTTTTTGGATAAATATTCACGTGCTCTATAGGTTCTTAAAACCTTTAAAGTTATGTCTTCCATTCACATCTCATTTAGGTGGTGTCCAAAAAACAAACCAATGTCTCGGACTTATGTGAATTTAAAGACAGACATATCAAAAACGTGAAAAATTATCGACAAAGGTAATGAAGAAACAATAAGTTCCATATTTTTCTCATCGACATTCATAGAATCACATTTATCATAATGAAATAATTGCAATAAAGAATCTACAATAACTGTTTTATAATGGTTTTCTAGTCACTTATGAGCAAGATATTCCGCAATTTTGACAACTTGACTTTTAAAGAACGGACATCATAATCCTTCTATCATAAGTCAGTTCACCATATCTTGCATAACATGACCTAATCTAGCAAGTCAAAATATTATCGTCTACATAAACATTGCTAGAGGAGCAAACATTTAGTCTACATGAACTTACTTCATATAACTAAAACAATTGTTCACTTATAATTCATAACCGTTTAAAAAAATATGGAAAAATAAGTCTAATATCATGAATTATGTTACACATGCACCACGCGCCACCGTTCACTCGCTGGTGGACTGCGTGTGAAGCCAACACGTTGCCGTTACATACTAATCATAACCATGTCTCATAGAAAAAAGTTAATCATATCCCAGCTATGGAAGATCCGATACAGTGGTGAGATCCTGAGTGATCTCTCGAGCAAACAAAAGACTATGCGATATAAAACATTGACCATTGTCAATCTCAAGTTTACAAGTCCCAAGACTTCACTCGAGCTTAGTTCCTTTAATTGCATCTCGTCTTAATGCTCAACAGTCTTTAGTCAATGATTTACTATTTCTGAATCTATAATCCACAAGGATAAGATTCAGTTAAGAACACATTACTAAAGATGATTGTGCTTGAAACAAAAATCGGAATGAACTACTTTGTCCCTCCTGAACTTAGTACATTCATGAGAAAAAAAATGATCATGCTTTTTTCAACTGAAACACGTTATTTTCTCTCTGATTCATTTCAGTCTAGCATTTTTCTTTAATCTTCCTAGCATTAAGATTGACATCAAGATTGATAGCAACTCTCCCAGTTAGAGACTGCTTATCATTTTCACCTTCCTTCCATTTTCTTTTATATTCAGAGCCCGAAGCTCCTATAGAACTAATAAATATAACGTGAACACTTAATAAAGACTTTGACGTTTCAAATTCTTCGTCTTTTAGCTCAACATTATGAGCTGTATGAGTGAAAGTTTCAACTTTTTCACCAAGAGTCATGTTGACTCTTAAGTGTTCCCTACTGTTAGAAAGTGAATGGATAAGATCCTGAATTCGATATTTCTCATAAACGAAATGTCACCATACTTTCCTTTTAAATATTCCCAGATATTATAGGTGGTATGATGCATTCATAATCATGGAATATGTTATCATTGACAAAAAATTACCAATATTTCACTAGCTATGGAATTTTCAATATTCCAAGCCTGGTAACCATCCAGATTGTTTTCATTTTGAGTATTATCTCTATTTCAGAATACTTTTCATCATGTTTAATAGTGTCTAACACATCATGTTCTCTAAGAACATGTATTATATCATACGACGCTACGTGTTATTACTATCGCCTTTTATTTTACTTATTGGTTTAATTCAGCGATGATCGTTGTTGAAGTCATTGTCAGGTTTATAACATCAAAGATTCCAAAAGTTAATGTTCATTTATGTATTATCTTGTTTCATGTTAAGCTAACTGACATCTATAAAATTTGATACAAAAGTTGCATCGAAAAATAACTTAAAGTTCTTAATCATCAATCGCATAAAGTATCCTCATTAAACAGATTCAGCTCCAAAATACAAAACAACATAGTTCAAGTATTTAAAACAATTTAAATAACTTAGAACTACCACCAAACTACATGAATTAACATGCAATTTCAAAAATAAATTAATCACAATCATTTAAAGTCATAATTAATACGAAAAATAGGAAAAACTAATAATCAATTTTCAAAGATTCAATTAGTATTTCTTTTAACAATTTAAGAGAAAGGGGTCCCTCTAAACTGTAACTTCGCATTCAATTTATCACGTCGAACTACGTCAGGTATTTAGTTCCTGCACGATAGATCGCCCGCGCCAAAGGATCCATGTGAGGATTCTTCATCCGACTTTTACTTCGACCTATCAATCTAAGAAAATCGGATCGATGAATGCCACCCATCCTCAAGCACGCTGATCTAAGTGATTTCCCTCTATCACCCGCTTCAGAATCAATGGTAATTTCATTCATAATCACGTAACCTGAGGGCTTTCCCTTTAAGTCTGACCACTTCTTCCAATATACATCTTCTAAGTAAGGAGGAAGGGTTTTTGCCCAGGTCTTTGGACTCTGAATCTCATCTTTCAAATGAAGCGGGATGACATTTTTACACATCAGGGACAACAATTGAAAATAAAGTTCAGCAAGGACTAGATGATGATCTCTTAAATTATGTTCGGGCTTCATCTTATAAGTTAAGAACTCATGGAGTACTTCGTCTCCAGCCCTCTGGTCATGTGTAGTAACTATCTCCCTCATCATCATACCTAAAAAAATGAGCAGCCAACAAATCATGACAATGTTAGTTAAACTTTAACACATGAATCTTAGCTCTCTTTCACGCTTAAGAAATCAAATTTCCAAAAGCATATCAAACAAATTCACAAGTGAATTTAAGTCTAACCATTGGCTCCCACTTTCTTTACATAAATCAGTATTCAAACATGCTTAGTTCAAATACTATTATGTTATGTAAATAAGGAATCTACACAAGAAATTTAACACGCAGAAACACTATCGAACTTCTTATTCGACAAATATAAAAAAATGAGCAACCATTCGAACATCCAAAAATTCAACTCATGAATTCAAAGCTCATAAATACACAAAAATTGATTTCTAAGTGTAACCAGCTAATCTCACAAGTGCAACAACTTAATAATGGTTCTCATCTGAATTGATAAACAAGCATTAAAAAATTTCTAGTTTAAATGCATCCATACTCTGCATATTAAGATTATACACTGAAAAACGAGCGCATAGGAATTTTTTGCACCAAAAACGGAGTTAAAATGAACTCAAATGAGCCAGAACAAGATTGCATGAGCGCGAAGCTAAAAAAATAGGACAACCGCCGTTGACCACCGTCGGCCGGCGCGTGAAGCCCACGCGCCGCCGTGGTCCGTCGTCGGCCGGCGCGTGAAGCCCACGTGCGGCCGTGGTCCGCCGCCCGGCGCGTGAAGCCCACGCGCTGCCGTGGTCCGCCGTCGACCCCATCCGGTCGGTCCAGTATCCGGTTCAGCCCGGATCGGTTCGGTTCCAGGCGGTTCGGCCCGGTTCGGTCCATGTCGATTTGGTCCTGCTCGGTCTGGACTGGTTCAGTCCACCGGCTCGGCCCGGTTTGACCGTTATTTACCGGGTCATCCATGAAATTTTTGAAAAATTACGTTTTGGTCCTTAGAAAATATCTAATTCTCTAAAATAAGCCCATAAAGTTTCTGAAACTTTACAAAAACACCCAAATTCGTGGAAAAACTTTAAAAATTCATATCTTACTCGTTTCTCATCCAAAATTTACAAAAAATACATGGATGGAATCCTTATGAAATGTAGATTCATCCAGTAACTAGAAGAAAATCCAATTTGTTCAATTTGGTTTCGAAAAATTGGATCTAAAAAATTATGTTCTTAAGAAGATTCCAAAAAATTACCGAAACTTACAAAAATATAACTCACACAATACTTGACTAAAATTCACGAACTTTATATCAATGGAATCCTCTTTCAATTTACTTCAATCTAATAACAAGAAATCATCACGACTCATTATATACAGTTCGTAATTTACAGTCAAAGTTTTTGTATTTTCTCAAAGACCGATTTAATTCTCACAAACGGCTTGGCCAAAAAATTCAAAACTTTGCAGACATTTATATCATCATATATGCTACATACAGTAAAAATTTCATAGCCAAATTTCACCGTTTCAAAAAATCCAAAAAATTGAGAAATACAGTACTCATACGTATACAAATCAAAAACTGTGAAAATTATACATCACATATTTAACATGAATTTTCACATAGGATCATACAAGTTTTTCATATACGAGAACCCAACGCATTGGCTCTGATACCAATGTTGGAATTCGATAATAAAAAAATAGAAAGTTGGAACGACCAACCTCGTAATTTGCAGCGGAATGAATCAAGCCTGGTTGGATTCTTCGTACGTATCCGTGATCCTCACAGTCAGATTCAATTATGTGAATTTATTCACAAATTGATTCGTAATCCACAATGTAAATGCCTTTTGAGATAGTATGTGTAACTTGTATATTTTGAGTGAGGAAAGAATTATCCTGGAGAATTCCTGCATATTTTGAATACTGTTGAAGAAAGATAAAAATCCCACATTTTTATCTTTTTCCCTTTTCATATATATATGGATTTAAAAGTCCCGTAGAAGTTATCCCATAACTCCCTCCTAACTTATCCACTTCATGGGTGGATATTTATATATAATAATTTAATATTAAATTACTTTCAATATATGTAGTTATGAATTTAGTTGATTGATATACGTAGATATACGTAGGTATGAATTTAGTTGATTGATATGTGTAGGTATGAATTTAGTTGATTGATATACGTAGGTATGAATTTAGTTGATAGATATGTGTAGGTATGAATTTAGATGATTGGTATATATAGGTATGAATTTAGTTGATAGATATGTGTAGGTATGAATTTAGATGATTGGTATATATAGGTATGAATTTAGTTGATTAATATGTGTATGTATGAATTTAGTTGATTGATATGTGTAGGTATGAATTTAGTTGAATGTGTATAAATATAATATGGTATGCTAATCTGTTGAATTTATAATTATTATAGATAAGCTTTCAAGATAACTCTGATCAGAGTGGGGGACAGGATCGGGGGAGGGTGGGGGGGGGGGGGGGTAAAAGGAGGTCGGGGTTGTTGAGACCGGTGATCCCGGAGGTTCGACTGGAGATGACACCATCCTCCTCACAGCAGTCCAGTGTTGCTGGCGCTACTTCTGTTGCCAAATCTTTGGCTTCACGGCAGCATCCCGGGTTGGATAGTCGTCTCAGTATTGTCCCTGGAGACAACATGTAAGTATTCTTAGATAACGAATTAAATAATTTTAATTGTATTCATTAATATTAATTATTAATATTAACTTGAATTTTTTTTATGTCACAGTATGCTTCCAAGCCATGAGACTAGCTTTCGCGTCTCAGAGGCCATTAAGAAGCTCCCGTTCGAGGTTGGTGCATCCTCGTGGTCCATGGTGTCCGAGCGAAAGAGGGGGGAGTACTTCAAGGAGTTCAAGGTATATTTATTATGATTTTAATTTTTAATATTTTATTTTGAATTTATTTGTTAATATTTTATTTTTTATTTAATTGCAGAAGTTATGCGTCTGGGACCCTGCCCATGATAGTGTTATGTACGGCTTGTTCTGCGTGAAAGCGCAGGAGCGGTACAAAAACATTATCTATGGGCTGAAGAAGAAGTTTGATGAGGGACAGCAGTTGGAGCTGGGTCGAGGGCCAGACGGACGTTCCGTTTGGGACGCTTTGGTTGCTCACTGGAATAGTGAGCAATTCAAAGTCAAGTCCGAGAAGTCCAGGGAGAACCGGTTGAAGGACCCCACCGGGCACGGCGTCGCTAGACATCGGGCTGGATACCGGTCCATCTACGAGCACTCCCTCGCTTTTATAAGTATTTTACTTTTTATTTACATTTGGATATTAATAAACTTTTATATTTTTAATATTTAAAATCTACTTAATTTGGTTCGCAACAGGAGAGGGAGAAGGGATGAAAGCCCTCTCTCTATGAGCAGATGGAGATCTCCCACCCAGTGAACCCGGAGACTGGGACGTCTACCTACGCCCACAACACCGAGATCCACGTAATTATTTTTTTTTATTTTAATTTAATTATTATAATTGTAGTTTAATTATTATAATTTTAATTTTAGAACCAGTTTAAGGATCCTCTCGCCCAGACCTCGCAGCAGGTGGCTCCCACCGACGACAGGGGAGAGAACCCCACCGCTCCCCGAATTGACGAGGACCGCATCTATTTAGATGTGGTCGGAGTCAAGAAGGGGAAGGTCGTGGGGCAGGGCGGTCACAGTAAGGCCATCCTGCAAACCTACCGCCAGAGCAGTGGATCGTCCGCCTCGATCGACTCTGCTCCCTCTCAGGTGGAGCGTGAGATGAGAGACGTCCGGAAGTAGATGGAGGCCCTCACGAGCAACAACGAGAGTCTTTGGAACTGATTCTCCAACATCTCCCAACAGATGGGAGTAACCGCTCCACCTCCACCCCCACCCCCACCCCCCACAAAATTTTGTTGTTGGGGGAGTGGTGCCGGGGTGAACGGGCACTAAGGTGGTGAGGGTGAGGATGACGATGACGATGTCCATGTCGACTGCTTCCTCTCTGGAGATGATAGTTAGAGAGAGAGAGAGAGAGAGAGAGAGAGAGAGAGAGAGAGAGAGAGAGAGAGAGAGAGAGAGGAATTTTTATATTTTTTGTTGAATATTTTATTTTATTTGTTGAATATTTTTTTATTTTGTTGAATATTTTAGATTTTTTATTGAATATTATAGATTTGCATATATTTTTTATATTTTTTACGTCTAATTTTTGCCAAATTCCAAAGGTTTTGGTACTTGCCTTGGGACGATCGAGTTGCGAAAAGGTAAAAGTTAGTGGACAAAAATTGCACCAAAAACGGTGACGTATTAAAAAATAGGATGTAAATTGAGCAATTTACAAATTTAAAGGACTAAATTGAATTTGTCAACTTAAAAAATAATATCTTCGTATTGTAAGCATGTAAACATAATGTCCTAGTTTTGTTAACCCATAAAATAGGGTGCTAAAATATAAATTTCCCAAACTTAAAGCCAAATAGCTAATATGGGACGTCCCATTCTCCATGGTAAGATGATTAATGCGCACACGAGCATAGGCAAAGTTAATTAAAAATACACCAAATTATAAAAAATACCCAAAATTTAACATACAAAATCTTTTTTACCAAACAGTTTATAAAAACTCTTTTTTACCCATTTTACTAGATGAAATGCATCATATACCCCTTTAATTCTTATTCCTACACTCCTATTCCTTTCCCTATTCCGACTCCTATTCATTTCCCTATTCCTACTCCTATTCTTTTCCATATATCTTATTCCTATAAATAATATTATATTAATTCCAAAAATAAAAAAAAATTATAAATATAATATTATATTAATTCCAAAAAGAAATAAATTTTAAGAAATATAATATTATATAATTTTACCATTGATAATGAAATTAATTTTTTTTTCAATATATATGTTTCACAATAAATATTAGTTATTAATATTTTTATGAAATATAATATTATTTTTATTATAATAAAATAAAAAAAATTTGTGTTATTATAAACACCGATCAAAAACACTTTATATTATTAATATTAATTAATAAATTGCTATTGTCCATTTTTTAATTTTTATTGAATTTCAACAAGTATTCTTGAAATATTGAAGACCTGACGGAGATTTACTAAAACGACATTCTCAAACATAATTTCGTGACGGAGTCGGGTCGAAATCACTTTTTAATTTGTGTTTTACACTAGAAAAGACGGAAAAAAAATATTAATTTAAGTGATATTCAAATATTTAATTTCTAATAAGTTTCAACAAATACTATTGAAAGGTCGGAGCAAGGTTGGAGACAGGATACAGATTTGCTAAATTAGAATTTTCATTCAAATTTTTACGACGGAGCTGTGTCGGAATCAATTTTTAGGCTGTTGTACCCTAGAAACGACTAAAATGATACATGAATTTGAGTTAAATCTATTTTTTAAATTTTAATCGAGTTTTAACAAGTACTAGAAGAATCAGAGCATGGTAGGAGAAATTACAGAGATTTGCTAAAATGATATTTTCAATCATAAATTTGTATTAGATTCGCTTTTTAGGTCATTTTACCTTAGGAACGACGAAAAAGATACATGGATTGAGTGACATGAACTTTTTAAATTATATATAGCTTTGAAAAGTACTATTGAAAAGTCGGAGCATGATTGGAGACAGGACGGAGATTTGCTAAAATGGAATTTTCATTCAAATTTTTGCGGCGGAGCTGTGCTAGAATCGATTTTTAGGATGTTTTACCCTAGAAATGTCTAAACAAATACATGAATTTGAGTGACATTTATTTTTCAAATTTTAATCAAGTTTTGACAAGTAATCTACAAGAGTCGGAGCATGGTTGGAGACATGATGGAGATTTACTAAAATAATATTTTCAATCATAATTTTGTGACGGAGTTGTTGCTGAATTGCTTTTTAGGTCATTTTACCTTAAGAACGACGAAAATTGTACATTAATTGAGTGACGTCCATTTTTCAAACTTTTATTGAGCTTTAACCAATACTACTGAAATGTCGGAGTACGGTCAGAGACAGGACGAAGATTTGCTAAAATAGAATTTTCATTCAAATTTTTGCGACGGAGATGTGTCAGAATCATTTTTAGGTTGTTTTATCTCAGGAACGACTAAACAAATACATGAATTTGAGTGATATCTATTTTTTAAATTTTAATTGAGTTTTAACAAGTAATCTAGAAGAGTCGGAGTATGGTTGGAGATAATACGGAGATTTGCTAAGCCGATATTTTTAATTATAACTTTGTAACGGAGCTGTAGCGGAATTACTTTTTAGGTCGTTTTACCTTAAGAACGACGAAAATTATAAATGAATTGAGTGACGTCCATTTTTCAAACTTTTATTGATTTTTGAAGAGTACTATTGAAATGTCGGAGCACGTTCGGAGACAAGACGAAGATTTGTTAAAATAGAATTTTCATTCAAAATTTTGCGGCGGAGCTGTGCTAGAATCGATTTTTAGGATGTTTTACCCTAGAAATGACTAAAAAATACATGAATTTGAGTGACATCTATTTTTCAAATTTTAATCAAGTTTTAACACGTAGTCTACAAGAGTCGGAGCATGGTTGGAAACATGATGGAGATTTACTAAAATAATATTTTCAGTCATAATTTTGTGACGGGGTTGTTGATGAATTGCTTTTTAGGTCGTTTTACCTTAAGAATGATGAAAATTGTAATGAATTGAGTGACGTCTATTTTTCAAACTCTTATTAAGCTTTAACAAATACTATTGAAATGTCGGAGTACGGTCGAAGACAGGACGGAAATTTGCTAAAATGGAATTTCCATTCAAATTTTTGCAACGGAGATGTGTCAGAATCATTTTTTAGGTTGTTTTACCCCAGGAACGACTAAACTAATACATGAATTTGAGTGACATCTATTTTTTAAATTTTAATTGAGTTTTAACAAGTAATCTAGAAGAGTCGGAGTATGGTTGGAGATAATACAGAGATTTGCTAAGCCGACATTTTTAATCATAACTTTGTAACGGAGCTGTAGCGGAATTAGAACGACGAAAATTATAAATGAATTGAGTGACATCCATTTTTCAAACTCTTATTGAGCTTTGACCAATACTATTGAAATGTCGGAGCACGGTCGGAGACATGACGGAGATATACTAAAATAGAATTTTCATTCAAATTTTTGCTACGGAGCTGTCTTAGAATCGATTTTTAGGTCATTTTACCCTAGGAACGACTAAACAAATACATGATTTTGAGCGATATCAATTTTTCAAATTTTAATCAAGTTTTAACAAGTAGTCTACAAGAGTCGGAGCATGGTTGGAGACATGATGGAGATTTACTAAAATAATATTTTCAATCATAATTTTGTGACGAAGTTGTTGAATTGCTTTTTAGGAAGTTTTACCTTAAGAACGACGAAAATTGTACATGAATTGAGTGACGTCTATTTTTCAAACTCTTATTGAGCTTTAACCAATACTATTGAAATGTCGGAATACGGTCGGAGACAGGACGGAGATTTGCTAAAATGAAATTTTCATTTAATTTTTTTCGACAGAGCTGTGTCCAAATTGATTTTTAGGTCGTTTTAATCTAGGAGCGACAAAAGTATACATGAATTTGAATGACATCTATTTTTTAAATTTTAATCGAGTTTAAATATGTAAGCTAGAAGAGTCGGAGCATGGTTGGAAACTGGATGGAGATTTGCTAAAGCTATATTTTTAATCATACTTTTGTGACAGAGCTGTTGCGAAATCGCTTTTTAGGTCGTTTTACCTTAAGACTGATAAAAATTATATGTGAATTGAGTGACCATTTTTCAAAATTCAATTGAGCTTTGACAAGTACTACTGGAATGTCAGAGCACGGTAGGAGACTGAATGGAGGTTTGCAATAATAGAATTTTCATTCAAATTTTTGCGACGAAGCTGTGTCAGAATCGATTTTTAGGCCGTTTTAGTAAATCTTCATCATGTCTCCAACCATCCTCCGACTCTTGTAGATCACTTGTTAAACCTTGATTAAAATTTGAAAAATAGATGTCACTCAAATTCATGAATTTGTTTAGTCATTTCTAGGGTAAAACGTCGTAAAAATCGATTCTGGCACAGCTCCGCCGTAAAATTTTGAATGAAAATTCCATTTTAGCAAATCTCCGTCCTGTTTCCAACTATGCTCTGACCATTCAATAGTACTTTTCAAAGCTATATAAAATTTAAATAGTTCATGCCACTCAATCCATGTATCTTTTTCGTCGTTCATAAGGTAAAACAATAAAAAAATGAATCTGACACAAATCCGTCACAAAATTTTGATCGACAATGTCATTTTAAAAGACTCCGATCGTACTCCGACATTTAATTAATACTTATCAAAGCTCAATAAAAGTTTAAAAATGGACGACATTCAATTCATGTATAATATTCATCGTTCTTAAGGTAAACGGCCTAAAAAGCGATTCCGCTACAGCTCCGTCACAAAATTATGATAAAAATATCATTTTAGAAACTCTCACACCTATCTCCAACCATGCTCCGCCTCTTCTATATTACTTGTTAAAACTCAATTAAAACTAAAAAATGTCACTCAAATTCATTTATTTTTTAGTCGTTCCTAGGGTAAAAAGATCTAAAAATCGATCAGACACAGCTCCGTCGCAAATATTTGAATGAAAATTTCATTTTAACAAATCTCCATCCTGTCTCCGACTGTGCTCCAATATTTTAATAGTACTTGTCAAAGCTCAATAAAAGTTCGAAAATGGACGTCAATCAATTCATGTATAATTTTCTTCATTCTCAAGGTAAAACGGACTAAAGAGCGATTCTGCTACAACTCCGTCACAAAATTATGATTAAAAATATAATTTTAGCAAGTCTTCATCATGTCTCCAACTATTCTAGATTACTTGTTAAAACTCGATTAAAAGTTAAAAAAATAGATGTCACTCAAATTCATGTATTTATTTAGTCGTTCCTATGGTAAAAGGACCTAAAGATCGACTCTGACATAGCTCCGTCGCAAAAATTTGAATGAAAATTTCATTTTAGCAAATGTCCGTCCTATCTCCAATCGTGCTCCGACATTTCAATAGTACTTGTTAAAGCTCAATAGAAGTTTGAAAAATGGACGTCACTCAATTTCGTCGTTCTTAAGGTAAAACGACTTAAAAAAATGATTTCGCAATAGCTCCGTCACAAAATTATGATTAAAAATATTATTTTAGAAAATCTCCATCATGTCTCCGACCATGCTCCGACTCTCTTAGATTACTTGTTAAAACTCGATTAAAATTTAAAAAATTGATGTCGCTCAAATTCATTTATTTGTTTAGTCGTTCCTAGGGTAAAATAACCTAAAAATCGATTCTAAGACAACTCCGTAGCAAAAATTTGAATGAAAATTCCATTTTAGCATATCTCCGTCCTGTCTCTGACCGTGCTCCGACATTTCAATAGTATTGATCAATAAGAGTTTAAAAAATGGGCCTCACTCATTCATTTATAATTTTCATCTTACTTAAGGTAAAACGGCCTAAAAAGTGATCCTGCTACAGCTCCATCACAAAATTATGATTAAAATATCGGCTTAGCAAATCTCTGTATTATCTCCAACCATACTCCGACACTTCTAGATTACTTGTTAAAACCTGATTAAAATTTTAAAAATAGATGTCACTCAAATTCATGTATTTGTTTAGTCGTTCCTAGGATAAAACAACCTAAAAATGATTCGGACACAATTCCGTCGCAAAATTTTGAATGAAAATTTCATTTTAGCAAATATTCATCCTATCTCCGACCGTGCTTCGACATTTCAATAGTACTGGTTAAAACTCAATAAGAGTTTGAAAAATGGACATCACTCAATTCATGTATAATTTTCCTCGTTCTTTAGGTAAAACGACCTAAAAAGCGATTCCGCAACAGCTCCGTCACAAAAATATGATTGAATATATTATTTTAGTAAATCTCTATCATGTCTCCAACCATGCTTCAACTCTTGTAGATTACTTGTTAAACCTTGATTAAAATTTGAAAAATAGATGTCACTCAAATTCATGAATTTGTTTAGTCATTTCTAGAGTAAAACGTCGTAAAGATCGATTCTGGCACAGCTCCGTCGCAAAATTTTGAATGAAAATTCCATTTTAGCAAATCTCCATCCTATCTCCAACCATGCTCCGACCTTTCAATAGTACTTTTCAAAGCTATATAAAATTTAAATAGTTCATGTCACTCAATCCATGTATCTTTTTCGTCGTTCATAAAGTAAAACGATAAAAAACGAATCTGACACAACTCCGTCACAAAATTATGATTGAAAATATTATTTTAGTAAAACTCTGTATTATCTCCTACCATGCTCCGACTCTTCTAGAGTACTTGTTAAAACTCGATCAAAATTTAAAAAAAAATATTTAACTCAAATTCATGTATCATTTTAGTCGTTTCTAGGGTAAAACAGCCTAAAAATTGATTCCGACATAGCTCCGTCGCAAAAATTTGAATGAAAATTCCAATTTAGCAAATATGTATCCTGTCTCCAACCTTGCTCCGACCTTTCAATAGTATTTGTTGAAATTGATTAGAAATTAAATATTTGAATATCACTTAAATTAATTTTTTTTCTGTTTTTTCTAGTGTAAAACGACTTAAAAAGTGATTTCGACCCGACTCCGTCACAAAATTATGTTTGAGAATGTCGTTTTAGTAAATCTCCGTCAGGTCTCCGATATTTCAAGAATACTTGTTGAAATTCAATAAAAATTAAAAAATGGACAATATCAATTTATTAATTAATATTAATAATATAAAGTATTTTTGATCGGTGTTTATAATAACACGAAAAATATTTTATTTTATTATAATAAAAATATTATTATATTTCATAAAAATATTAATAACTAATATTTATTGCGAAACATATATATTGAAAAAAAATTATTTTCAATTTCAATGGTAAAATTATATAATATTATATTTCTAAAAATTTATTTCTTTTTGGAATTAATATAATATTATATTTCTAAATTTTTTTATTTTTGAAATTAATATAATATTATTTATAGGAATAAGATATATGGAAAGGAATAGGAGTAGGAATAGGGAAAGGAATAGGAGTAGGAATAAGGAAAGGAATAGAAGAGTAACAATAGGAATTAAAGGGTATATGAGACATTTCATCTAGTAAAATGGGTAAAAAAGAGTTTTTATAAATTGTTTGGTAAAAAAGAGTTTGCACTACAAAAAAGATGGAGATTAGCGACGGGAATTTTGCGACGGCAAGAATATCCGTCGCAAATTCCTGAATTTGCGACGGATTTTTGTAAGCCGTCGCAAAAAATGACAATTTGCAACGGCTTAGGAAGTCCGTCGCAAAAGATAGTAATTGTTGGGAAATTTGCGACGGATAAGCCGACTTCGTCTTGAACCGGCTACATTTGCGACGGAAAGGTCGTCGCAAATTTCAATTTTGAGTTTGCGACGGTCAATTCCATCGCAAAACATACCCGTTTAAAGGTGACAGTTAGGGAAACGACCCGTTTGACTGATTTGCGACGGAAGAGGCCGTCGCAATTTTAAACTTTGTAATTGCGACGGACTAAAGCCGTCGCAAATGTGAGCGGTTGAAATTTGTCAGGCGGGTTGGTGGCCAATAATTGACCCGTGTCGTCGCAAAAGAGCTCTGCGATGGAATAGTCGTCGCAAAATATGCAATTTGCGACGGAAATTTAGGCCGTCGCAAATTTACGCAGTTTTATACCAGTCTCCTTCCTTTTCCTTCCCTTTCACTTTCACTCACGAAAAAAAATAAGAAATGATACGTTTTTAATATGTTCTTCACGTATAATTGGTGTATTTGTCATTGCCTTCAACCTCAGCGTACGTATTTGTCATTGCCTTCAACTTCACCGTACGTTTTCACATTTTTAACCGTTTAATTGTCATATTTTTATTGTTTCAATTTTTTAGTACACTATTAGGTAATGAGCATGATATATGTTTATTTGATGGGTTTTAGTATGATTGATGATATATGTTTATTTGATGGGTTTAGGTTAATTTTAGTTTGTGTGATATTTTGTACCTATTTTTAGTCGAAACTCTGCTCAATTTTTCTGTACACTATTAGATAAATTGTGTGATGTTTGTTTATTTGATTGGTTTACTATGATTGATATATATGGTTGCGTTGGATTGATTTTTGTGAAGAAAAATTGTGTATATCCTTATTTTTAGGCAAACTCTGCCCAATTTTTTACAACTCATGTGATATTTACTTTTAATTTGTAACAGATGCAATTTCCAGATCGTGGTTGGATGTACTCAATACCTAGAATGATAGGAGGAGGCATTAACTCTGTCTTTTGCAATAAAATTGATGAGTTTATTGAGTTTGCACTACAACATCCATGCAATATGGATTGTATGGGTAATATTAGGTGTCCGTGTAAAGACAGAAGATGCAGAAATATGAGATTCTTGAGTGTTGATGAGGTTAGAACTCATCTTGTGATTTCCGGTTTTGTTCCCCGTTATTACAACTGGACCAGTCACGGTGAACAACGGTGGAATGTTGACATCGAAACCGTAGAATACTGGTATACTGGGTGGAGCGGTGGTGGAAGTTCTGATGTTGGTGGTTCAAGTTATGTTCCGTATTCTCAATTTGAACCACAAATAGAGGATGAACCTGATAGATATCGGATGATGATTGCAGAATCTGTTTTGGGTGGTCAACCACAATTCAACGAAACACCTATGGAGGAGGAACCAAATCATCGGTCAAAGAAGTTTTTTGATATGCTTAAAACCGTTGATCAAAAGTTATTTCCTGGTTGTGAGACTGAGACGCAATTGTCATTCAATGCTCAAATGTTGAACATCAAAACTGAAGGCAAGGTCAGTCAAAAAGTGTTCAATCAATTTGCTAAATTGTTCAAACGAGCTCTACCTGAAGACAACACGGCGCCTGATAATTTCTATCAGAGCAAGAGGCTCTTGAAACATATGGGTCTACCCTTTGAGAAGATTGATTGTTGTACAAACGGTTGCATGTTGTTTTGGGATGAGGATGAGGATCAGGATCATTGCAAGATGTGTGGTCACCCACGGTACAAACCATCTGGTCGTACAAAAAGTAAGAAGAAAGTGCAGTTGAAGGCTTATAAGGCAATGTATTACCTTCCCATCACTCCTCGTCTGGAGAGGTTGTATCAGTCCAGTGCCACGGCTAAAGACATGACATGGCATGCTGAGGAGTGTTCTGGTGAGAATTCTGGAGAGATGCGGCATCCTGCAGACTCGGAGGCATGGAAACATCTTGATAGGGAGTTCCCAAATTTTGCAAGGGAGACGAGAAATGTGAGGTTAGGCTTGTGCACGGATGGTTTTGCCCCATTTGGAATGCACGGAAAAAAGTATTCATTATGGTCTGTGCTGTTGACCCCGTACAATCTACCTCCTTGGTTGTGCATGAAGCCTCAACATATATTTCTTAGTATCTTGGTGCCTGGACCACACAACCCCAAGCATAAATTGGATGTATATCTCCAGCCATTGATTAAAGAGTTGAAATCTTTGTGGTCTACGGGGGTGGAGGCCTACGACGTTCATAGGAAGCAGAACTTCACGATGCGAGCTGCACTTTTGTGGACCATTAGTGACTTTCCAGCATTTTCTATGTTGTCTGGGTGGTCAACAGCAGGAAAACTAGCATGCCCGTATTGCATGGACGGTTCTGATGCATTCTATCTTCCGTTGAGTAAAAAAGTGTCATGGTTCGACAACCATCGCAAGTTTCTTCCTCCTGATCATCCCTTTCGGAGGAACAAAACAGACTTTCTAAAGGGTAAAAATGCAGTAGGCCGCCCAAGACCACGGATTCGATCAGGTATGTGTCTGGGTACTGAATCACTACTGATGTCTATGTGTCTCATATATATAAGTTAACCATATATAAATTAATTATTTCAGGTGATTCGTTGTTGTATGAGGTTACAGTCAACTGAGGCGGGTGCAATGGAGCACAATAAACGTATCCAGGGTGGTTGGAAGAAGAGAAGTATCTTTTGGGACTTACCTTATTGGAGCAAGTTGTTGATTCGACACAATTTGGATGTGATGCATATAGAGAAGAATGTTTTCGACAACTTGTTTCATACGGTCGTGGGTACTGAAGGGAAGACCAAAGACACTTCAAAATCCAGAGATGAGTTGAGGCTCTTCTGTTCTCGTGCTTCCCTACTCAAGGATGAGCAGACAAGAACATATCCCCAGGCCTCTTACACAATTAGTAAAGCAGAAAGGAAGAATTTGTGTAAGTGGGTGAAAGAGTTGAGCTTCCCTGACAATTATGTGTCGAATTTGGGAGACAGAGTTGACACGGAAACCGGAAAGGTGTCTGGAATGAAGAGTCATGATTGTCACGTGTTCATGCAACGACTCTTACCTATTGCATTTCGGTACTCACTTCCCAAGAATGTATGGAGTGTCATCACGGAATTAAGTCTCTTTTTCAGACACTTAACGGCATCAACGATTACAGTTGAGGACATGAGGCGTTTGGATGAGGAGATCCCTATTATTCTATGCAAACTTGAGCGGATTTTTCCACCCAGCTTCTTCGACTCGATGGAGCACTTACCCGTACACTTAGCGTATGAAGCCTCAATTGTTGGTCCCGTACAGTATCGATGGATGTACCCTTTTGAGAGGTAATTCTATACCATTTTTTAAATCGACTTTTAAGATCAATACTGAATAAATTTTCTAACACAAGAATATTTTAGGTATTTGCACAATTTAAAGCTCAATATTGGAAATGTGGCCCACATCGAAGCATCAATTGTTAATGCATACCTTACTGAAGAGGTTGGAGCATTTTGTTCTTACTACTTCGGCGATCAAGTTCAAACCAGAATCAGAAATGTGCCTCGCAACTACGATGGTCGTGGAGTAGACCATCCCCTTCGTGATGTTGAAGGTATGTTATCTGTATTTTTGCATCCGGGTCGACCAATGGGTAAGGGCACCAAACGACCGTTCAGGGGCAGTATTGAAGAGGAAACAATACATTCATATGTTTTGATGAATTGTCCTGAAGTCCAACCGTATATAGAGTAAGTAATTTAATTTTATAGTTGAGTTTTTTACAATATGTATACTGTTGATATCTGAAAAGTAATTAATTTCTTTTTTCTGATATATAAGCATGTTCTGTGAGTATAAGCGTCAAGTAGAACCAGACATCACAGATGCAACAGTTTTTCAATCCATCCGCAATGATTTTATGTTTTGGTTCCAACGTTACGTGAGTACCACATAATTATATGATTTTTACCTTATAACAAATATGTTATTATTTTTATACATGATAATTTAATATTTACAGGGACAAAATGGCCTACTTAATAACAACCCACATCTTGAAGCTCTGAGCAAAAGACCACTACGTAGTGTGGTATCATACCACGGATATTACGTAAATGGATACAAATTTCATACTGAAGCGTATGCTTCAACGAAATCGACTACAAACAGTGGTGTTTGCGTTATCGGTGCAAACTACAACGAAGAACCCATCGATTACTATGGAGTGCTGCAAGAAGTAGTTGAAATAGAATATCCGGGTTGGCCGAGCAGGACGATAGTGTTGTTCTTGTGTGAATGGTATGATCCAGGGAAACAAGGAACAAGAGTCGACAAAAACTACAAGATTGTTGATATCAACACCGGAAAGAAGTTTCCGGCGGCATACGATCCTTATATTTTTGCAACGCAAGCATCTCAGGTATATTATTGCAAATACCCCGGATCAAGTAGGCCCAACTTGAGGACAGTTTGCAAAGTAAAGGCAAGATCATTGGTTGAAGTTTCTAATCCGTCAAACAAAGACGGTGTAGAACCAACAGATCCATTTCAAACAGAGATACAAGAGGCTCAAACAGAGGTTGATCAAGCAGGTGTGAATATTTTTGTCGACTTACTTGCTGCAAATCCAGAAATGATAATGATTGAAAGTGATCATGAGGGTGATGGACAAGAGCGCGGTGGGGAGGAAGAGGAAGAGGAAGAGGAAGAGAAAGGGGATGAAGATGAGGAAGAGGATGAAGATGATGATGAGGATGACGAGGAAGAAGACGACGATTAGAATTACTAAATTATTGTATATATAACAAGTGAAAAACGAAAATGAATTAATTTGGTGAATTATGAAAGAAAAAACGAGTCAATTTGGATACATACACAATTAATTGCGTACAAATGAACAAATTATAAATTTAAGCGGGAGTCGAAATAAATAAATTTACAGAAATAATAAAAATTAAATGGCCCCAATATTTATAAAAACAAGTTAGAAACGAAAATGAATTAATTTGGTGAATTGTAGAAAAAAAATGAGTCAATTTAGATACATACACAATTAATTGCGTACAAATGAACGAATTATAAATTTAAGCGGGAGTCGAAATAAATAAATTTACAGAAATAATAAAAATTAAATGGCCCCAATATTTATAAAAACAAGTTAGAAACGAAAATGAATTAATTTGGTGAATTGTAGAAAAAAAATGAGTCAATTTAGATACATACACAATTAATTGCGTACAAATGAACGAATTATAAATTTAAGCGGGAGTCGAAATAAATAAATTTACAGAAATAATAAAAATTAAATGGCCCCAATATTTATAAAAACAAGTTAGAAACGAAAATGAATTAATTTGGTGAATTGTAGAAAAAAAATGAGTCAATTTAGATACATACACAATTAATTGCGTACAAATGAACGAATTATAAATTTAAGCGGGAGTCGAAATAAATAAATTTACAGAAATAATAAAAATTAAATGGCCCCAATATTTATAAAAACAAGTTAGAAACGAAAATGAATTAATTTGGTGAATTGTAGAAAAAAAAATGAGTCAATTTGGATACATATACAATTAATTGCGTACAAATGAACGAATTATAAATTTAAGCGGGAGTCGAAATAAATAATTTTACAAAATAAAAAAAATAGTTGGGCAAAATATTTTAATAAACAACTTAGATACGAAAAGAAATTAATTTGGTGAATTATAAAAAAAATGACTTAATTTGAATACATATACAATTAATTGCAAAAAAATAAACGAAAGTAACTTGTGCCCTAGTGGCGCGCGCCCTCTCCTCTTGCACAAAAGGTCCCGTGTTCGATTCCCCTTGGACGCAAAAAATGGATTAATTGTTCCAGACCTAATAAGACTAATATAGAAGGTGGGCTGCATATAATAAGGAATGGGCCGGTTGGCCCAGTGGTCCGCGCCCGCCCCGGCCGCCTCGGGTGCCCGGGCTCGAACCACGCGAGCCACTTTTTTTTTTGTATAGGCTCGGTAATTTGCGACGGCCATATTCCGTCGCAAATATTGAATTTTGTGACGGAAAACAGCCCGTCGCAAATTATAACACAAAAAAGTATAAAAATATATAAAAATATTTGCGACGGAATTTAGCCGTCGCAAATGTTGTTGACCCGATCGGGTCTGACCCGAAAAGTTTGCGACGGACTACTGTCCGTCGCAAATTCTGTGTGACCCGGCCGGATCTGACCCGCCGATTTTGCGACGAATTTGTCCGTCGTTAATTTGCGACGGATGGCTGAATCCGTCGCAAAAATTTGCTACGGCTGTTTTAGGTACGGATACGTGTCCGTCGCAGATCCCGTCGTAAAACACTGTTTGCGACGGATTTTCCGTCGCTAATTCCGTCGCAAAACAGTGTTTTTTTTGTAGTGTTGTATGTTAAATTAAGGGTAAAAAAGATTTTGTCCCTTAAAAATATGCATCGTTACACGTTTTGTTTCAGAATTTTACTTTAATATTTATACTCCCTGTTAAACAAAATGTTTCAACTAATTAAGCTTGTTTGAAGTGATAAAGGGAAACCAAGAAAATGTGAATGGTACTACATCTCTTTTACTTTACTTTTAAATATTCCTTACTCGGACCACAAGTAATGAGTTATGCTTTCTTGACATTTTTTTTTTTTTTTTCTTTTGACAAGGGCTTTCTTCAGATTATTATAAAGGAAAATCAGCACGTGATTCCACAACATGTCATGAAATCATGAATTTTGCTTTCTCTAACAAATCTGCTTCTCTCTCCCAATTAAAGATCAAGTCTACAATATCACTTCACGACTTCTAATCCCACCAGAGTACAGCGTTATAAACTCAATCTCGTTAGCTTTGATAGATAAAATTGATAAATAATTATTCTTTATTTATGTGTCAATCATTCCATGTGAAAATTTGGCACGGCCTAACTACAAGAAGATTCTTAATATTAACTCGATAATTTGGTCCAAGCAAGAAATTATATATAGATTAGTGATATGAGGTATTTAATTGGTGTTATTTTTTTGAGAAACAAATGACCTAAGGATATCATTGACTCACAATTCATCTCAGTAAATTAAATATGTTCTACACTTGTCTCCAAACTCGTTATGTAAGTGTTTTATTGTATTAAGCAGCTATGGGCACAAACTTACTAAAGGGGTTTTTGGAACCTGAGCCAGTCCTATAATTTAAGGGGCACTGTGCCAAAAATAAAAATAAAAATTAGAAGCTTCTCATTTTGCATAATATATACATATAAAAAAAACATTTTTCTTAATATATAGATAGTTTAATTAATGTACAAATAAAATAAAATATCTTATATTATAATATAATATTTTCAAACTCATCAACTCAAAACAATAAAACTTATATCTCACTATTTGTAAAAAATTATAAAAAAAAATCTATAAATGTAAGACAATTGAGCCTTTGGGGGTTGTATTTCGGGTTTTTAATTCGGGCTCAATTGTCCTACATTTAATTATTTTTGAAACATATTATCATACTATTACAAGTCCAAAAAAATATTGTCCTACTTTCACAAACACAAGCACATATACTTTTACAAACCCGAAAATATATTATCTTTAAAACACAATCACCCCTTACGCGCCTAAAAAAATATTTTCCTCCTACCACACGTGTCAGTTTGTGTATCAGGATATCTGCATTGCTACCCACTAGATACAATAATTTTACTTAATATATATATATATATATATATATATATATATATATATGGAATTGAAACGGGTTTGAAACTTAAGCTTGTTTGAATTATTTTTTTATTTACTTAACAGGAAAGCAAATTATTATAGATGTGAGTAAAGGGGTAAGTTACAAAATAACAGCACCAAACCCAGCAGCCCCGGCCAAAGAACTATATGGGCCCCATCATACACTCAATTTTGAAGTACTTTAATATTTAAAGAGAAAAAGGGAAACTAAAGAAAATGTGAATTCTACTACTCTCTTTTATTATGCTTTTAGATATTCATTACTTAGACCATAAGTAAAGAATTATGCTTTCTTGAGCTTATTATAAAGGAAAATCATCAGCTGGTAATAATTAAGTTGCTAATTTTGTCTCTTCAGTCCAATTTCACCTTCACTTCTAGCTATATTCACTAAGTCACGCACAATTTTAAAATTGTTTGCTTTCTATGGAGGAGCATTTAAAACATTTTAGTCACGAGCACCCATTGTGTTTGTTTCAAGTGGATGCTGATGAGGATCCTAAGCCTCACCGTTGTCATATTTGTTGCTTGCCAATTCTATCATCTCCTTCGTACACTTGTAGCCTTAATGCTAATTGCAACTTTTTTCTGCATAAACCATGCGCACACTTGCCCGAAAAAATTGATCATAAACTTCACAGAGAAACCCTTTGCCTTGAACTCCAATCGTGCCGGAGTTTTAGGTACAGATGTTGGAATCATTCCCATTGCAAATTCGATGTCCATCCTTTGGTTGCACAACCAGTGGAGATCAAGAGCCAACACAAAAGCCACGAATCTCACCCATTGGTAGTCTTTTGTCAAGAAATCACGTCGCTATGTGCTGGGTGTGGAGAAGAAGAAAAGGGTTTCTTTTTCCACTGCCAAGATTGTAATTTTTGGATTCATCAAGATTGCACCATTTTGCCCAGCGTTGTTAAATTAACCTCTCATCCCCATCCATTTATTCTCGCATATTCTCTCCCATATATACCCTCACATTCTTCAGCTAAGGATCGTAACTGCTCAATTTGCGGCGGGGAGTGGCGTCTTCCCAATAGTGGGGTCTACTTCTGTGGCGATGGCTATTCTTCGGCTCACGTGGCTTGTGCAAAGCCGATCATCGAGAACGTTATGGACGGTAATTCAACTCTCATAATTGATTGTTTCGCATTTTCAAGCACAAAGTCATGGACATGTTTATTAATATCACGTTATTCTAATATGTGGTTGTTCAACACATGTTTGTCACGTTATTCTAATACTGGTTTTTTCAACACGTATGTATACAAAAGTTCGAATATACAACTTTGATAGCATTGCATAGTCTAGAAACGTAAGAAGTTATTCTTTTCAAATATAAATACACTTTTTTATCCAATTAATTTTGAACTTTTGAATTTCATCGAATGGCTTACTGAAAACTGTGTTTATGTCCTATAAACGTGAGTGTTTTTTTTTTTTTTTTTGATATAAATAAACTATTATGCTTTGTAAATATTTTAAAGAGAGGAAAAAAATAAATAGGTAACATTACAACAAAACATATATTTGATCATTCGTACGCTTAAGTTAAAAGTAGCATTAGATTAGAAAGTATAAAATTTATTCTCTCCGTTCCATAAAAGTTTGTATACTTTCCTTTTAATTATTTCATTGGTAGAATTTTTTTTTATAAATATATTTAATTTTATTGTAGATTACCCACCAATTCATTTTTTTAAAATACATGAGTTTTCGATCATGGCGAAGTAAAACCACAAAATACATGAGGAATTTTTATAGGATAAAGTTAAATTTTGATTTATTTGCAATGTAAAATAAAAAATTGTAAAAATTATAACTTAGAGGTCTAATGCCAAGGCTAAGGTTAAATAAATCAAAATTCTTTTATTTGGTCTTAAGACAATAAGAAGAAATTATTAAATTATTAAATTCATATAATTAAATTTGTTAAATTTTGATTCTTCATTCATTAATATAATAAATACATTTAATATACTTGTTTGAAATAATCAAAAATTAATATTTCATAAATATTGTTCTTAATTTCTCAAATATAATAGGGATTAAAGCCATTTTTTTCCGTACCTTTTTAACTTTTCTTTTTGGTCCCATACTTATTTACTTTTTCGATTTAGTCCCACAACAATTCAACTTTACCCAAATACGTCCCAAATGGCTGAAAAATGTCGTTTTGATCATGAAACGATGTCGTTTTGGTCATCTTACTCCGCCGCAAAATAGTAGCACGTGATCGACACGTAACATAAACTACGTCGTTTCATGCGTTTTCCGATCATTTGGGACTGATTTGGATAAATTTGAATTGTTGTGGGATTAAATCGAAAAAGTTAGTGTGAGACGAAAAAGAAAAAGTTACAAGATGAAAATAGTTTTAATCCCAATATAATATGATAAAACATATTTTGTAAATCAAAATAAAATATCTAATACACTTTTATAAACAGAAGTTGTATAAAACAGTTTTTCAAATTATGTAAGTATATATATAAATTGGTTTAGTTGCACTACAAGAAAATTGACCTTCAATGACAAAATCTTGTCACTATTGCTTCTCTAGTTAAAAGGTTTTAGTGACAGAAAAATGATCTTTAATGACATGGGCTGTCACTAAAAACTATGATTTTGTCACTAAAAACTTTTAGCTTGAAAAATAATAGTGACAGGATCTCTGTCATTAAAGATCAATTTTCTTGTAGTGTTGGTAACCACAACAAAATCATATTACAAATTAAACAATACTATTACATGTACAATAATGCGATATTTCATGTTTTATAATTTTAAGTATAAGCAATTTATAAGATTATCACGTTTTCTTAGTTTTTATAATGTTGATATTTTTTTTTTATCGGTAAATGTTAGTTGTTAGTAGTTAGATTAGTTCACCAAGTCTCCATACACTCCCAGAAATCTCCAAGCCTACCTTATAACTCCCTCCCAATTCGTTCCCAAAGGGAATCGAATCCAGGTCACTCACTAGAGTGAGGAACCTGGTGGCCAAGTGGGCTAAGTCACCTGGTTGTTTTTATAATGTTGATATAGTTATACGAAGGGAACATGTAATTTTGAATTACTATAAGGATATAATAAATATGTCGATAAGGTAATATATATAGTACTTGTGTCTAAATACAAAAAAAAAATTATTAACTAAAATCCCGGTCATTTTAACAATATCCTTTGTCTTAATTATATATATGCAGATACAGAAATCCTGCATCTGCCGGATGAGGAGGAAACGTGTCCAAGCCTGACAATTCGTAGATTCGTTGAAAGAAATACAAAGAGTATAAAAAGAGAAGAAAAAATGATTTCGAAACATCACCAACATCCTTTGATCCTGGAGGATGGATGCAACAATTGCAAGAACAATAGTAGTGATGATGAGAATGTGGTTTGTGACATATGCATACAACCCATAAATATGATGTCATTTCCATTTTACAGATGCCACGACTGTCATTTCCTTGCCCACCCTATGTGTGCGAATCTTGTTCCAGATAGTTTCGAAATTTTCTTGGGGCCAGAGCGTTTGGAGGCACTACTCCATGGTGATCAGATGGAATCCTACTTTAATTCAGTAATACCTTGTGGTACCTGCTGGCGTCCTTCCAATGGATTTTCCTATAAACTAATAAGGCCGAATGGGAGGGTTATCTATTTGGATGTAGAGTGCGCATTTACACCGAAATTGGTCAGACACGCCTCACACAAGCAACATCTTCTTTTCTTCACCGGTTATCGTTGGCTCTCGGGAGCTAATTTTAAAATCATTTGTTGCTCTGACATGGCTAGCATTTATAGATGTGTTGTGTGTGATTATAGTATTCACGTTTCGTGTGCTCTGCTTCCCAAAACAACTCCCCATAAATTCGACGACCATCCTCTGGAGTTGATCATGAACCATAATAATAAGCTGCAAGACCTCTTCTGCGAGGTCTGTGAGCAAGATATCGAGCTTAAGTACTGGTACTACGGTTGTCATAAGTGCGAGCACTACTTTCATATCAACTGCATTCCGTCTGTTGGGCTTCTTTCCAGAGTCAAGTTCGGCACAACTCATGTTGATGATAAACTTCATCAGCACCCTCTCACACTTACTCGGATGCTTACCCATCAAAGACACGAGAGATGCGGAATTTGCCACCAAACCATTGAAGGCTTTTCTAATAATCAAATGGCTCTCCACTGTTCACCCTGTTATTTTTGGCTTCACTTTTCGTGTGCAGCTGCCACCACTCCATTGTGGGATTATTCAAATACACTACAAATATGGGGCAAGCCATATTATTAACATCTAATAGATATGGGACTTTTCTAAATCTATTTGTTTCAAATCTCAATCTTCGGTGCAACGACAAAACAACCTAATTGTATGTACCTTTGTTTTCTGCTTACACCTTCTCGATATATATATATATATGAATAATACACCTGCAAAATTAATTAAGCTCTATCCAACCATTTTCTCATACTTTACACAATTTCAAATAACCTAACGGTACAGTCAGATTATGTGTTTAACGTCATTCATGTCTCCCTTGGCTCAAAAAGATGACATGCACTCCCCGACTCTACCATCGTCTCATTTAAAAGTTCGAATTTAATTTCCCTAGCATTAATTACATCGTCTCATAAAAAAAATTGTCTATTAAATCAAAAGATAAAAAAGAACTCCTAATCAAACACTTTAAATAAATCGAAACTAACTTTAATCCAATGATAACATATACAATTCAAAGTCACAAGTCATATATTTGTGTCACACTCACACATGCTATATTAATATACATACACACACAAAGTTAATTTCTTCAATCATAATCAAGTCTTCTATCGACGACGAAGTTTAACAATCAAGACCACCATGACGATAATCAAAACGATTAACAACGCTATAGAGAACACAATTGATCTCTTCCTGGCCTTACTCTCCCCTTTAATCATATTTAAGGGATTTTTCGGAATCCTCCGGTCATGATGGTCTGCAGCATGTGATGATCCTAGTGGTTTATCCGTGGTATCGTACTTATGAATTGGTCCAAATCTCAAATCCTTTCCCTTGGGATTATTATTAACATTATTATCTTCATGTGTTTGCATGGAGATTCTATGCCCACTTTTGTGTCCTTCCTTCTTCTTAGGGATAGTGATGCAGTAGATTTGTTCATCTTCGAAAAGCCCATCAGCATCCTCCAGCTCAGCAGTCTCGGGAACATCGAACGTCTCTTCGAAACTCATGTACTTGTGCTCAGTTATTTGTCTGTTTCCACGTACCACTAGATGTCCATATTTATCCATGTGTATTCGGATGTCCTTAGCTTCAAACCCTTCAATTATAGTTTGAAAGAATATTTTTGTGAGAATGTTGGACTAGTAGAGATTAATTTTTTTTTTTAACAACTTATTCATTAATTTAATTTTGTTTCTGATTAATTGATTATTTTTCTGTGTGTTCTTATAGTTAAGATTATGATAACAAATTGAACACACATATATATGAAGCGGAATTTCCAAAGAAAGATGAGCACTAATTTTCTAAAGAAAAAATTTATAATATATTCACTATCAATCTCATATTAATTTCGGGAAGAGAAGAACGACCTGCTTTTAGAGATTAAGGAGTCTACCTCATAAAAAAGTTTCAAAGTTGAGTTTGATTAATTTTTTGTTTTCCTTTCAATTTAAGACTTGATATTAAAATCTCAGTATAAAATTTGTCAAATTCATTTTCTCAACTAAAAGTGAAATGGAGGTGTATGGGAGATTTTGGTTGGGTGGGTGGGGGGGGGGGGGGGGGGGGGGTGTTTAGAAAAAAAAAATGGAGAAATAAATTTTAAGATAACCTCTAAGCCCTTGTTAGCTTATTCTGTTCCATTTGGATAACTAGTCAATATGCAAAATATATACTAACATAAATTAGTTCTCCTATTATTAAATAAATGAATAATATTAGTATATTACCGGGAAGTGTTAGGCGTAAGTAGTGAAAATCTGAATCCTCCTTCCATCCATGAGGCGGCGTAATCTCTCTAAACATCAAGCTTGAATCTTTCTTTTCCAGGCCTTTCATTGTCCTCGCCATTAATCTATATGTGTGTATGTGTGTGTTTTTCTGTTGATGTTTATAGCATATGTTGTAATAAGACGTACAACGCATGCATGCTACTTATACAGTTTTACTTTGCATGAAGGGTACGTATTGAAGTGGTTTCTTCCAATTAATTTTTAGCATTGCTTCATCTTGTAAGAGAGAATATATAAATTCGAATATTTGAATACTAAGAGAGTATATAATCAAGGGGAAGAAATGTGGTTCTTTTCTTTTCTTTGTAATTAGAAGAGTGATAAAACAATTTAATATATTCTCTTGTCCTCATTTATTTCAGCGGGCTGAAAATTGATTTGGCAAGTTTTTGGGCCTTTATCTCTCCAGCCAAGGGTCTTGAACAAAAACGGCCCAATACCATGCTTGGAATAATAACAGATTCTTTTCAATACTGGTCGTATACACGTTGCACGTTGTATGTAATTTAGTTGAAAAAATAAAATAAATATTTAAAAATTAAAATTTCAATATTCTAATTTTTCAAAAAAACTGTGTAGAGGCTTCGCTAATTATACACATATATATTATTCACAGGGATTTTTCAACGAATTTAACATAAATATAATTTTTAAGAGAGATCGAAAAATTATCTGTCACGTGATCTTCTACATTCGAGTATAATTTTTAGGTTGTCAACTTCATAATAGTATCTTATTTGATGTAAGTGTGTTCTTAAATTTTAATCAATAATTTTTTAAACGATTTATGAATTATAAATATTTTGTTTAGATTTTTTTAGTTTTTTAATACAAAAGGCTCTAATTTTTATATTGCACTGGTTTTAAATTTTGTTTTTTTATTTTAAAATTTAAAGATATATATCATAATTATAATTTATTAAATCTTTTTCTTGATTAAAGAAATTAAACAAGTTTCTTTGATTCTTAATTAAACATTCTAGATACATCTATGATTGATCTTGCCACGTTTGTTAGTATATATGAGAAGTCGGAGAACTGAAAAATAGAATAGTTGATTAATAATACTTTTTTTGGATGAAAAAAAAAATTTATAAGCATCAATAACAATGTCAATTTTAAAAACATATGAATAAATCAATTTGTAGAATACTCTTCCTATATAAATTAATAGTTAACACTATCTAAAGTTTGTAATTAATAATTTTCAAATTTAAGCTCTCCTATCGTCTTTCACTATCTGAGCTTCTGTCATGAATGTATAAAAGAAGTTGCTTTGAAGATTGCTCTCGTCAAGTGTATGTGACTGTTAACATCAAAATTAAGAAGAATTAAGATATTGTTAATTTATAGAAAACATAAAGTATTTGAATTATGAACATGAGGTCATGACTTGATGCGAATATACTAATTTTCTACTAGTAGATTCATCACAAGCGTACGAGTTCACTGTAGTATGAGCAAGTATAATGACTAAGTATATCGAATCCAAAGGATGAAGTGTATGCAAATAGATCCCTGAAGATCTACGCTCCGTAGTTAATATGAGTGAAATTGATTAGACATTTATCAAACGACTCCCCGTAGACGGAGAAGTCGTCCATGAAAACCTGCATAATCTTCTCAATCAAACCATGAAAAATAGCCATCATACACCTTTGAAAGATGGCGGTGCATTACACAACCCAAAAGGCATCCTCCTAAAAGAAAAAGTTCCATAATAGCAGGTGAAGGTGGTTTTCTCTTGATCCTCGGGGGCTATCATAATATGATTATACCCCGAATACCCATCTAAGAAACAATAATACTCAAAACCACCTAATCTATCAATCATCTGATCAAGGAATGGTAGAGGAAAGTGATCCTTACACGTTGCCTTGTTCAACTCTCTATAATCTACACACACACGCCAACCCGTCACTAATCTAGTGGCTACAAATTCATTAGACTCCGTCTTAATCACCGTGGTACCCCCCTTCTTAGCAACTACGTGTAACGGACTCACCCATGGACTATCAGAAATTGCAAAAATCATGTTGCTATCTAACAACTTCAAAACCTCATTATGTATCACCTCTTGAATCACCGGATTAACTCTACGTTGGTTTTGCACTATCGGTTTCCTACCCTCTTCTAATCTAATCCTATGCATGCAAATCGAAGGGCTAATTCCCTTAATATCCGCGATCGACTATCTTATAGCAGATTTGTGCTTACAAAGCACCACTAAAAGTCTCTCAAGCTGATCATCAGATAAAAGGGCAGATACAATTACCGGATATTTGTCGGTCTCATCCAAGTAGGCGTACTTGAGGTGGTCGGGAAGTGGCTTCAACTCTTTTTTCGCCTCCAATGGTGGTGCCTTATCAAACATCTTCTCGAACGTTGACTCATCGGCTTCCAACTCGTCCCCATCCTCTACTTTCTTCATCTCCAACAACTTGACATCTTCATTGTCTTCCAAGCTGTCAAAATAATCAAGATCATAAAAATCATAAGATAGATCGTCAAGAATATGATAATCTAACTGATGAACATAGAAAGAACAAGGGTCTAGAAGTGTGTCTTCAACACAAGTGTCTGTGATGTCAATGAAGTGGCAACTCTCATCTCCCATTGGGCATTTCATAGCTTCATAAATAGCTATCTTCACTTCTTGATCATCAACCTTGACCGTAATCTTCCCATTCGCTACATCAAGTACCATCCGGCTGTAGCTAGAAACGGCCTCCCTAAAATCAGCGGTACATGCTCATCTTCTTCCATCTCTAGTACGACGAAGTCGGCAGGAAAAACGTGATTCTCCACCGTCACTAGAACATCCTCCACTACTCCTTGAGGTCTCGTAATGGACCTATCGGCAAGCTGGAGCGTCATCATCGTGGGTTGAAGTTCAACCCCCTCTAACTTCTTGAACAATGAAAGAGGCATCAAATTAATGCTAGCCCCGAGATCACACAAGGCTCCTTTCTTGATCCCGTTCCCAATGTCACAAAGAATGGTGAAGTTCCCGGGATTCTTCATCTTGGGAGGAAGCACCTTGTGCACCATAGCACTCACCTCGTGGTTCAAGTGCACTAACTCGGGTCCGTCCACTCTCCGTCTCTTTGCTATCAAGTCCTTCAGGAATTTGGCGTAGTTAGGCATTTGTTCCAAAGCATCATAAAAAGAAATGTTAATATGTAGCTTTTTAAAAACATCAAGAAATTTAGCAACCTTTTCATCAAGCTTCTTTTTCATGAAGCGTTGTGGATATGGGACAGGTATCACAGATTTGGGTACCCCACATTCATCTTTCTCGATCTCTTTCACTTTCTCCCTTGCTTCCCTTGCTTTCTTCCACTTTGGGACTCTCTCAATCTCCTCTTCAGGCTCTTTGCTCTCATGGGACTCTTCCACATCTTTACTCATCTGAATGCCTTCACCCTCATCTTTCTTATGTTATTTCACCTCCATCTCAATCTCCTCTTGGGGCGTCTCAGAATCAGTTAGGCATCTCAGGACCATCATATTTAGTCCCACTTCTCAACTCAATAGCCTTGCAATGTTCCTTTGGGTTATCCTCGGGCATTGAAGGATACTTGTCGGGCTTTCTCGGCTGAGACTTTGCAATTTGACTAATTTGATACTCGATAGAAGAGAACCTGCGGTTGTTCTCTTGCTGAGCTCGATTTCATTCCATGTCTCTCTTTTGAAGTTCTTGATCACGCTGATCACCTTTCTTGTGCAACTCATTTACATCATACTCCAAAGAGGACAATCGTTTGCTACCTTCCTCCACCTTCTGAAGGATAGCTCTCAACATTTCCTCAGTTGAAGCTCTGCCTTCTCCACCAGGAGGTTTAGAACCTGGATCAACACCTGGAGGAACTGTAATACCAACCTTTGGATTAGCATATGAAAAGTTCTCACTCTTCCTCCATGTGTTTTGAGGAGGATGTTGTCCTCCTTGATATCCTTGTGTGTTCCTCCATTGATTTTGAGGCGGCTGAGGACCTAGAGGTACAAATGGTTGGCCATAAGGAGGCCTTCCAAACTGATTTCCACCTTGTGGATACCCCCCTTGTGGATAGTTAGGCCTTTCCATATAGTTGGCCTCTTCTTGCTGACTCGTGGGTGGGTCCACTTTCTCGCTCACTGCTACATTCCCTCCAACCAGATTTTGTCACATCTCAAGGTTGCTGATCTTCTCCATCATAGCCATCAACAACTTCCTTGTGTCCTCATTCTCCTCCAACTTACAAACTCTCTGAAACTCAGGATCCTCGTTCCATGCACCGGCATTCGTGACAATGTTGTCAACGAATTCTCTACACCTTGTTATCCCTTGGTTCAGAAAAGCTCCACTCGCACATGCATCTAAATGGGCTTGGCCAGCCTTGCTGGCTCCACTATAGAAGAATGCCATGATATCTCCCTCAGTGTACACGTGCTGCGGGCACTCAATCAACATGTTTGAGTATCTCTCCCACGCTTGGCGTAAATCCTCTCCTTGCTTCTGGCGGAAGGAAGAGATCTCAATCCTTGCTTTAATGGTTCTCGATAGAGGGTAGAATCGCTCGAGGAACAGACGCTCGAGCTCGGCCCATGTGGTTACACCTCCCCGTGGGAGCGTGTTATCATACCACTCATTTGCTATTCCCGTCAATGAGAATGGGAACAGCCTAAGCCTCTTGGCATCTTCAGACATGCCGTTATAATTGAATGTGGATGCTATCATCAGAAAACTCCTCAGATGAGTATGAGGATTCTCCTTCCCGACTTCCCCCTTGAACTGGTTCTCGGTAAGCAGCTTAAGAATTCCCGGGGAAATCGAGAAGTTATTTGCCTCAACAGGAGGCAATGCCACTCCATCATAGTACTGTTGTGGCTGCGCTGCAAACCTTTCTCAAATAGCCATATTCTGATATGCGTTCTGAGGAATGTGCTGAGGATTAGCAGCTGGTACGGGTACTTGTTGGGGTGGTGGTTGGTAAACAGGTGGTGGATTGTAAACTGGAGGTGGAGGGTATGGGTATGGTGGATACGGATAAGGTGGGTATGGGTAAGGTGGATAAGGTAAGTTGTTTTGTGGTAAGTTAGGATGTGGGTAAGCAGGGTTGTTATGAGGATTTTGGACAATGTTATGAGCTGGGCTATTTTGATTCTGAGTCCCCGGGTTTTGGCTTTGGCTTTCCACTGACGGATCTTGGTTCTTACTGGTATTGCCTTCAGTACCATCAACCCGGTTCAATGTCTGATTAAACTCATTCTCGACATCATCCAACTCATTAGTGATGTACATTGGTTCTTTCCCTCCGGCAGCGTTCATCCTTCTTAAGAAGGCTCGGTTTCTTCTTGCTATTGTTTCAGGATCTGACTGTAATCTCTCTTCGCTTGTATTTTCTTGCGAGCGTGTTTTCATAAACCTGAAACACTAACAAAAGAATTAAAACGCAACTGCCGAATATGTACAAAATAAAAATGAAAAAGTAAAGCACTCACTACTAACTACTAAGCTATCGACAAGTCCTATTCAAAAGACATACAACACCATCCCCGGCAACGGCGCCATTGACTTGAAGCGAATATACTAACTTTCTACTAGTAGATTCCTCGCAAGCGTACGAGTTCACTATAGTATGAGCAAGTATAATGACTAAGTATATCGAACCCAAAGGATGAAGTGTATGCAAATAGATCCCTGAAGATCTACGTGTCGTAGTTAATATGAGTGAAATATTTTTGGATTTTTGAGAGAATTAATTAAAATAAACTAAACTATCCTACGAATGCAAACAGAAAATTAAACTAAGAATTTAAGCTGTGTTTTCAAATAAGAGATGGTGATGCTCAGGATAGGAATCCCTACGTATACTAACGGAGCAGGTACATAATCAAAATAACTGTGACGCGCAAGAAATAACCTAAGTAAAAGAATGCAAGATGAAAGCTCAAGATTTTAACCCTAATACTTTATCCTAACAATCAACTTCACTAATCCACTAACAAGTTAATAGATTGTGCTTAATTAATGAGACCCTAATTTAACTAAGGTGATGCGGTCGTCCTCCTTCGCTAAACTGGTAGATGAATTAACCCTTTCTAAACCCTCTCGTTAAGTCTACTCGTTGTTAAAGAGTGATAAGGTCGTCCTCTCTCTAACACTTTTCGATCGAAATTCAAAGGCAAAGTTAAGACTAATTTTAAGAATTCATTAATTAAGAGAATTAAAACCTAACGTCACGAATTACCCTAATTACGTACCCACAACCTACTTCTACGAGTTCATCCTACCCCAAGCATGCAAGGGTTTTAGCTAGACATGAGTTTTACGTAAACAAGAACGATTGAATAAATAACGAACATGAACATAATGAATAGAACGAAGAAAAGATCAAACATAAACTAGGGTTTCAAGAAATAAAGGAATAAACTGAAATTAAATAAATAAAACGAAGTCTTCACGTGTTCAAGAACAAAGGTCTAAAGAAACGAAACTAAAAAGCAAAACCGTGCTATTAATTCGTAAAGAAAACCTCGTAAACGTAAAAGTAAAGCTTGCTCGTTCCTTCCTCTCCAAAAACTAACTCTAAAAACGATCTCGTATCAAGTTGTGTGTGGTGGTACGTAAAAACGAGCTCCAAAGGGATATAAATAGGCAACGGGTCGAATCGGGAGTTAATGGGCCAAAATTCACGTATGTTCGTGCACTAATGCACGAGCTCATCACACTCGAGCACCCCAAATCGTCCAGAGAGCAAAAACTGCACGACCCCCTTTGCTCGTGCACTAGTGCACGACCGGCGACTGCTCGTGCAGGGTGCACGAGTGCTCGTGCACTAGTGCACGACCTACGCCTTCTCGAGCTCTATACACGAGTGCTCGTGCAGTGGTGCACGAGTACTCCTTGCTTGTGCATTCCAATGATACTTTTGCTCCCCCGAACTAATACTTTTCGTATTTCTTCGATATCTTCTCATCCGGGCGTCCGTTTGAGTCGATTCAAAGTCCTACGAACTCCTCTTTTCGCCCTCTATCCATCTATGAGCAACCCTCTCAACCTTATTAACTACGACCTCCTCATTTCTATTACATCTCTCACCAACCCTCTCAACCTTTCTGATATGATTGTTGCTTAATTATTATGACACCTTGTATCAGAAGAAGTCTTCATTTTTTTTAGCACATTGTGTAACTTTCTGATTTACTTCATCGATCATTAGTCCACCACCTTATGTTGGTCGCACTTAAAACCAAACATTTCACTGGAAAAACAGAGAATATAACAAATTAACATTTACTGTGAAATTAATCAAATTGAAGAGAACTATTCGACATATTTTACAATTGAAAATAGAGAGGACTAGAATCTCTGAATATATGAATGAACGAAATCATATTCAAAAAAATTAAATTCGAGTTTTGAATCATTAATTGCTACCACTCATGACAAATTAACATTTTTTTGTGAAATTAATCAAATCAAAGAGAACTATTCGACATATTTTGCAATTGAAAATAAAGAGAGCTAAAATATCTGAATATATGAATGAACGAACTCAGAGTCAGAAAAATTAAATTCGAGTTCTGAATTGGTAATTGCTACCACTCATGCTATTACAATAATCTATGAAATAGATAAACATAATTTGTATTATAATTACATAAATAGAAAAATATTGAGTTGACTTCATAGGAAAATGGAGGAGTACCCGACAAAAATGATCTTAGGGCTTATTAGACTACTACAAAGACTACAAATAATACTAATTATAATTTTTAATATAAGAATTTCAAAGGTTGTAGAACAAATAAAATAGATAGTTAAGAGTGAAGATTAAAAATATATTATGGCTAATTTATTGTAAGAATTTCAAAAGTTATAAACATAAAATAAATAAATATAGGTAGTTGGGTGTAATAGTAAAGAATAAAATATTCTAAAGACAAAATTGTCCAAAAATATTTCTCAACCTCTTGTCACTTTTTAATATAGTATAGACTAACTAGGGGTGGGAAGACAAAATACTTGCATTTAAATCCGATATAAAATTATAGAACTTAATTTTTTTGCTAGTTAGAGAAATTAAATTTTCAGTCCCATAAAAAATGGTCACTTAAATTCTAGTCTAAGGTTTTGCAATATCAGACCCCAAAAATTAATTTTGGCCATTTTTGTCTAAATTGATGTTGGTTTCGCAATTTACGTCTCAGCATTTTAAAGATCATAAAGAAGACTTATCAACAGTGATCGATAAGACTAAGTTTGTAAGAAAATGAAACCTCTTGGTCTAATAATTACGGTTTTACTTAGTATCTTGCTTTTTATTAAAAAAGTATACCTAAACCAACAAATGATTAATAATTAGTACATATTCTTTCCGATTTGCTATGACAAATTAATATTGATGTTGGAAGTTGTCACTACAATATGACATTAATTAGAATTTTACACGAAAAAAAAAAGTAATTAAGACTGTTAAAATAAGAATATTAATTACTACGAATATTATCATTATATGGGCGAGTTACGACTAAAGACTAGGGTCAATTGAATTTGAGATCATACTATTTAAAGTTATATAACAAGTAGCTATTAACTTTTCCATATATCCCCCAAGTCATAAAGCAAGTTTACTAATGATTCCCCATATTTTTCGCCTTCTCATTCTTATTACCATGGATATAATTGTATCATTTGTTGATTCTTCTATATTACAAATTTTGTTTGATCACAAATTTCTCGCAACCAATATGCACCACAAATACTTACTTTCTTCCTTGTATTTAAACTTTGTATCCACAATGTTATTAGTTTAGCCCTCCATATTGGAGATGTTCATCAATTTCTAAAAATATATAATATATTTTTCATTCTTTCCATTAAATGGATACCATTAGGCTTATGTTAGTTTTCTTGATTTCCCTTGTGATATTCATCACCACCGAGGCAAATGATGCTGCTGGGGATGATGTCGTCTGGCGAAAGCGCGCCTTGCAAGCGAAGCAAGCCTCTCGGCAAGCTTACCAACCCAACCCTCAACTAGTCCTAGACCATTTTAACCATCATGTCCACAAGTAAGTTAATTTGCACATTATGTTAATTCTTTGATATTTTTGTAAAAAGAATTCATATTTATTGAACATATATATATTTTTATTAATCTTGTTGAATATATAAAGGTCCTTGGAAGGCAACAATAGCACTAGGAGAGTCCTAAGCAAGTATCATGGCAAATGCCTAGCGACAAACCCTATTGATCAATGTTGGAGGTGTAACAAAAATTGGGCTAAAAATCGTCGAAGGCTAGCGGATTGTGCCCTAGGGTTCGGTCGCCATGTCACCGGGGGCAAGGCCGGGAAGACGTACGTGGTGACCGACCCCTCGGACAACGACCTAGTTAACCCTAAAAAGGGAACTTTACGACACGCCGTGATCCAAACGGAGCCACTCTGGATCATATTTAGTCGTAATATGGTGATTAGACTCTCCCAAGAGCTAATCATGACTAGCAATAAGACGATCGATGGTCGTGGGGTCCAAGTCCACATCACCAAAGGTGCTGGGATAACCATACAATACATAAGCAATGTCATCATCCACAACATCCGTATACATGACATCAACGTAGGGAGTGGTGGCACCATTAGGGATTCGGTTAGCCACTATGGCTTTCGCTCGAAAAGCGATGGCGACGGCATTTCCATGTTCGGAGCCACGAATGTTTGGATCGACCACGTGTCGTTATCCAAATGTTACGACGGTCTGATCGACGCGGTCGAGGCTTCCACGGCCATCACCATCTCAAATTGTCATTTCGCTCACCACAACGACGTATGTAACCAATCATTCGTCTAAATTAGGGATTCTTTTAAGATTCTCTATTAATTCCAATCTTAATATTCCGATCAAAAAAAAAATTCCAATCTTAATATTTGATAAATGGAGAAATGCAGGTATTATTATTTGGAGCAAGTGATAGCTATTCGGACGACAAGATCATGCAAATAACCGTAGCCTTCAACCACTTTGGGAAGGGATTGATTCAAAGGATGCCACGTGTACGATGGGGATTCGTCCACGTTGTTAACAACGATTACACTCGCTGGGAAATGTATGCAATCGGCGGTAGCCAAAATCCCACCATTCTCAGCCAGGGCAATCGTTTTTACGCGCCTGATGACAGAAACGCCAAAGAGGTAACTAAAAAAAATTCATTTCATAAAAAAAAAATTAAATTCATAGAGATATGTGAAATAATTAATTATTTATATAGTTCTCTATTATTTCCTTTGTTTGTGGTTTGAATTGTCGATAAGGAGTGGAAAAAAAAACAGAATCAAATAAGCCAGAATGGTTAATTCGACATCCAAGTTGGAAACAACAAGAAAATGAGCACTATATTCGCAATTTTAATAAACAATTCATACAATATTCATATCCGCCTAAAAACACCACAATATCAAGCTTTCGAGATGACTCTTTGAATACCTTTCAAAAAAAAAAGATGACTCTTTGAATTTTGGATGAAATTTGAATGGCCATAACACTCTGAATAAAGACGTTCCATAATATATGGTTGGAAAGTTAATTGAGTTGACTTTCAATGCCACAGCGAGTGAATTGGCGTCTCCTAGCTAGAGAAAGTTATGATTGGAATACTAAACTGTGGTAGAATCAGCAAATTTGCACAATATCAATTTGTATGTGTTATTAACTCTATCATATGGAAGATTGAGGAAAGCTCAATAATAATATAATTTAATATGGGTGAAATTGCTGTCAAGATTCTGATACCATAAAAAAATTTCATTTCGTCTAACAAAAAAAAAGAACTTGTAGAGATGTATAAAATTAATTTATTTATAAATCCCTAACCATCATAATTTGCACAAGAAACACACACAACACATAGTGAACGAATATTAGGAGTGAGATGCTTTTTTTATTTTTTTACCGTTCAATTGATATGTGTCATTCTTTTATGTTCCAATTATATATTTCTAACTCTGAATTTTTAACACATGAATCTGGATATGGCGGTTTGCCGAATTTCTTTTAATTATATCAAAATGGCATTCATCCAAACTATGAAATAGAGTGAACACAAAAAAAAAAATAAAAAAAAATAGCATAGATGATATCATTCACTTTTTTAACGTTTTTTTTTTAATATAGGTGACAAAGAGGGACTATGCATCAGAGAGTACTTGGAAGAACTGGGTATGGAAATCAGAGGGAGATTTGATGGTAAATGGAGCATTCTTCAAGCAATCTGGAGATCCGAAACACAAGTTTGCAACAGGGCCGAATATGGTTGCCCCGAAACCCGGATCTTTTGCATCTTCATTGTCGAAGTTTGCGGGCCCTCTAAAATGCGTTCCGAGACAGCCTTGTTAATGAAATCACAAGAGGAAATTTATTGTATTGTGAATTACGAATTTGTTCACGATATATATATATATATATATATATATATATAATGCCTAATTATTCTTTGATATAACTTCGCCATACAGTCAGTTATTTCAATTCTAGTTAAGAAAACCACCACGCATCACGTGTATTAATAATTAACTCGCCTCCAACCAGCTGGTAAACTTGGCATTGTTTAAGAAGACGTGTGTAAAATTTGGTAAAACAAAATAATAATCCTAAATTGGGAACTTACCAATCAAATTTAGGTGTGTTATATATATAGGGGTGGGTGGATTCTGATGGAGGATTGTGTTTTCTTCGTCTCATCCACGTATTTTTTGAATTCGCAAATTCAATATCTCCATCAAATTAAATATGTATATACCCTATAAATATATTTAAAATTAGACGAGTGTCCCACGTACTACGCAGAATTTTTATAGAAAATTGATTATATATTATAATACATTATATATACAATAACAAAATAAATTTGTTCATCATAAAATAATATAATTATATTATATAATAATTATATTTAAATATAATGTCACATGTTAAAGTCAATATGATAACAACATATTAATTTCGATTTGAGATTAAAGAAATTCAAATAATTAAAACTTCAAATATAGTGAGACAATAAAAATAAATTAATTAAACATTGATGTTTCATATTATTAGAGTTTTAAATTTAATTGATCAATTCAATTTAATATCTTTTTTATAGACTTGAGTATGGATGTAAACGAATCGAATCGAATCGAGTCGAATACCACAATGTTTGAATTCATATTCGTAAAATTATTTCGAATATCGAATTCGAATCGAATATTTTTCGAATAGTAAGTGTGATTTATATTTGATTTGAAACTCATATCTGTTGATGACCTTTTCTAACTAAGAAGATTAGTGGCTGTTTTCTATAATGAAGATCATCAAACAAGATCAAGAAATCATGAAATTTGGCTAAGTAGTGTTCAAGGAATAATTTGGCAAGAGTTTTGCTATGTATTGAATTCTCTCCCCCTTTTTCATGTACAAGAAGGGAGTATTTATAGACATACAAAGTGGTCATGTGTCACCATCTTGATGGCTTAGCCATTGGATCTTTGCCAAGTGTTAGGACACTTGTACAACATCTACACTATTACTCATTGGATGGGTGCCAAGTGTTAGGACACTTGGACCATATCTAAGCTAGTGACTCTTGGGATTCCCCATGTTGTACTTGATCTTTGGCACTTCTGAGATGCTCTCGACGGTGACCGGCTGCTCGCTTGTACGTCTCTGTTAGATGTCATGGTCCTTTGCGTTCTGAGCTGTTCGCTCCTCGCTTGGGATCATTTTACGATTCTGCTCGCTCGATTACATCCTTGTTCGCCCATATTGACTGGCAAAGAACCGCTGGCACAGCTGTTCTTTGCAAGGCTGCTCGCCACAATTCTGATTGCCGCATTAGTGCTTTTCTACAAAGCTGTTCGCCCTACGAATCTGCTAGCTCCGCTACGAAGCTGTTCGCTCCACGAGGCTGCTAGCTCATTTGATTTGCTATCCTGTTATCAAGTTTAATGATAATCTTTCGTTGATTAAATGCGAAGTTGTTCGCCCATCAACAATTGCCCCCTAGCTTGGTCTTATGTTGAACATGGGTTGATCAACTGAGACCAAACTACAACTTCATCTTCGAACAATGGGCGAGCATAAAGGGAGTACGGTTGGTTATGCGGACGAGCATCCGAGTGGGCGAGCAAACGAGCAATGGGAACTTAAGCGCGCGACCAACAGCGAACGCCCCTTCGTGTCGCGACGGTTGGGTTTCCGAGGCACGGAATGCGAGGCGTCGCGTCAGTCACGCGCGCCCCCCATTTGCCCATAGGGGCCTATAATATTTTGCAAATATTGCATTTTCGCCCCCACTTTATTCTTATAAATAGGCGGCTCCTTCTTCATTTCTTTCTTTTCGAAGATTCACAAGCCATCCGCCATTGATACACATTTCGGAGCTTTTCTTTCTTCGTGATTCTTGTGCCTGAATCCCCTCTTGTGTTATTTTGATCTTCGTTTTCAAAGGTAATTCATCTTGCATTTTCCTTTTCTTCTCTTAATTTCGTAATTTTTGCACTTTTTCCGTATTTCCCGCGACTGTGGGTGTGATTCCGGCCATTCGCCACCGTAGCGCCACCGTACTGTTGACGCCGTCACCGTTATCGAAGCTTTTTCCGGTGGCATCTTTATCCATATATTTCCCACCCTTAGCCAGATTTCTTCATTTTTAATTTCAAATGGAGTTTTCCCCCTCAAGCTCTTCTCAATCCGGACCCGGACGAAACCCGGAAAAACGACCCGTAAATCCGGATTCTCCACGCAGATCTGTTCGCCAAGCGTTGGCGAACAACCCGCGCACGTTGTTGGTGGACGAAGACACGGACTCCGATGCGAGCTCCGTTGTTCGCTCGGTAGAGACGTGTGCCGCTGATCGCTCTGGCGATCAAGAAGATATTCACCATTCTGCTCGCGAACCTGAAACGTCTTCTGACCTTGGCGAAGATTCCGCAGAAGTGGCCGCGGAGATAGAGGGTTCAATCGACCTCGAGGACGACCAAACTGGCACTGCTGGCGAGCAGCGAATTGGCGAGCAAGAAGGTCCTTCGCTCACTTGGGAGTTTTTAAGGGAAATCAATTTTCCCATCTCTCAAACTACACCCGAATCTCGGATCCCGGAAGGAGTTGTTCGCGATAATGAGTGGAGGGACTATGCTGCTCGCTACTCGAAGACTTTTGTCACTCCATCGAGGGTAATCATGAAGAAACAAAGTGGGGACTTTGCAGCGAGCAGCCTCGATAGCGTGCTCTTTGAGGAAGACCTGGCGAGCATCCGTGCTACCTACAAGATTCCGTACGACATTTTTATGTACATACCAAAGGAAGGAGAAACTGCTGATCGCCCTCCTCCTGGTTGCACGGCGATCAATTTGGATGTGCTCAACACGGGTTTTCCTCTCCCCGTTCATCCACTTATCGGGCGATTCTTGTCCGACATGAACCTGGCGATCACCCAGATTACTCCAAACGGTTGGAGTAGTCTCCTAGCCTTCATGACTCTTTTTGGTCTTGAGGGCTATAAAAACAAGATAACAACCGCGGAGATTCTCTACGCCTTGACTATTTCTGCTCAACAAGAGGATGGAGCTGGTTGGTATTATGTTAAAGCGAAGACCGGGCTGAAACTCATTGAAGGAGTCCCCAATAAAATTAAGGGTTGGCATCGCCAATTTTTCTTCATTGGTGGTGACTGGCGAGCAGCGGAGGGATTCGCCGGCGGGCAGGCGCGCATCATGTCGCCCGAACGCTTTGGAAATGCTAAACGTAGGCCTTCCTTTATCTTATTAGTTCATAAATAGGACTAATTTTAATCCTTTTTGTTGTTTTGCAGGCTTGAGAAATTTGAAGTGGGGGAACCCTAATCTGAGCGACGAGTTTCTCTTCACCTTAGCCATCATCTCTCTTCGCGACGTTGCTAGTCGCGACATACACCATCTCTCGAAGGCTCATTGTCGCAAACTTGCTGGCTTGGTCACGAGTCCTCACCATCTTGAAGCCCAAGCCGCCGTTCCAGAAGGTAACTTTTTTATTTTTGCTCGCCAATCATTTTTGCTCGTTCATCATTCTTGCTCGCCTAATACTTGTATCTTTCTTGTCAGATCAACAAGTCACTGTTGCTATCCCAGCTGTGCCCGAGTCATATTATCTACTCGCCAATCGAGTTAAACAGATGGCTGATGCTTCAAGGAGAAAGATGGATCCTCCCCTCGCTATCATGCGTCTCCGGGCTGGAGAGAACCCTTCTGGTCGCCCAGCCGCCGGAGCTGGTCGCCGCAAACCTGCGGCCAAATCTACTCCCTCTCCACGGGATGTAAGGAAGGATAAGGAGAGGGAAAAAGAGAAGGAGAAGAAGAAGGCGCCGCGAGGCGATGATGCTCGCGGCGATGATCGCGCCTCTAAGCGATCAAAGACCATGGCGGAGGCGAGCAGTGCTGCTCCTCGATCTCCTGCCTCTAGATCCACCTCTTTGGAAGTGGTGGACGAGCAACAGGTGGTCGCTAGCGTGGCGGCGACCAAAACGGTGGTGTACCCCAAGGATCTCTCCTACTTAGGTTGGGATCCTTCTAGAATTAAAGAGTAAGTTGTTCGCTTTTTCAGGTTTTGTTGTTCGTCTGATCTTAGTCATCATTTTTGTTCTTACTCTTAATTCTTCATTTGGTTAGGTACAAACCGGAGCGTTATCCCGGTCGAGGAACTGCTCTTCACCACTTTGCTGTTGTGAAGGATGCCCCCCCCAGCTTTCGCGACATTCCCGATGCTCCTGTCCGTCAAGCAGCTGAGATGGTCCCGAGAGCTTGGACCAAATCGGCGAACACCCTTGTCACGGGTCAGACTGTGAGCGACAATGTTCGCCTGATGGCGTACAATGCTAGCCATCAAGTGGTCCAGGCTCAAGTGCTGCTCGATCAAGTTCTGGATCTCGAGCGAACAAACCGCGATTTGGGTCGTCGCGTGGAGAGGATGGACGAGGAAAGAGCCTCTGCCATCAAAGAATGCAAGGCCGAGCATGCTAAGATGCTGGCTTTGATGGAGAGGAAGATGGAGGCCTCGTTAACTGGCGAGAAGAACGCCTTGGAGAAGGCTGAGAAGATGCTGCTGGAGGTGAAGTCCTCAGACTTGAGAGCTGAGAGAGCTGAGAAGGAGCGAGCAGACTTATCCGCTCGGTTGCTCGCTGCCGAGGAGCATGTCAAGAGGCTGGAGGAAGAGCGCCAGAATCTGATCGAATACGAAGTCCATGAGCAGGAAGTGATGGACAAGACCAATTTTGGGTACATTTGTGCCTTTGCAGAATGTTTACGGTCTGTCCACTTCGCTCACGATCATAACCAAGATATCCGTGATGCGGTGAAGGCGGACTTCGTTGAATACGTGAAAAATTATCCTCCTCCTCCTGGCTCGACTTTGTTCGTCTCCGATTTGGCCGACCTCGGCTTTCCTTTGGAAGTCTTCGGCGAGGACGTCGACATTGCTGCTCCTACTTACGGCGGTCAGCCTGACCCTGCTTCAGCGGCGACCAACGCGGCAGCCGCTGATGAGGTTTTTGAAGGGTTGTCTTCGCTTCCCTTGACCCCCATAGACGGGGCTGGTACAAGTGCCCAGGGCGAGCAGCCGAGCGCGCCGGCGACCAGGACTGAAGATGCTCCTCCTCCTCCTCTTCCTTGAAGACTTTAGTTTTTTCTTACAATAGGATGTATAACATTTCTGTATTTCTCATTCCTATTGTAAAACTTTTTGATCTAATGAAATGAAGATTTTTTGTTCGTCTACAAGCTTATGCCTCTTCATTTGTCTTTACTTAACTGCTCGCCTCTTTGTTTGTCTTACTTAATTGCTCGCCTATTGTTTTTTGCTCATGACAGTTTTTAAGTGTTCCTTTTTCCTTAAGGTAAACACTTAAATTTTAAGTTGGTCACTTGGTTCTCATAGAACTTGACCTTTAGTTGTTTGGGCCATTTTGGTCGCTCGTGGACTTGGCCTTGCATTAATGTGGGCTATTGGTCTGTTATGGACTTAGCCTTATTTTTGCTTTTAATAAGCTTTTCTGTTCGTCTTATAACAGACTCGTATTTTGCTAATTTTTTGGGCGAGCAACTAAGTAATTTGGACTTGAGGCTTAAAAACTAAAATTCAACAAGACAAAAGATTAAAGCAATTCTGCTCGCCTAGTAAGATAAGTGCAAATCTGCTCGCTTATAAACTTGCGCAAAAATTTCAAAAATTTACAAAGGATCTATTTACAAACTTTCTAAGACTTACAGGACTTCATTGGTAGTACTTCTTGAGTAAAGTTGTATTCCAGGAGTATTGGGACGACTTGCCTTCCATGTCTTCAAGGTCGTATGTGCCGTTGTGCCACTTATTCGTCACCTTGTATGGGCCCTCCCAAGTCGGGCCGAATACTCCTGGTGGTATTAAAACTTTTCGAAGTACCAAGTCCCCAATTTCGAATTCTCTTGCCTTTACTTGAGAATTGTAGTACTTTGCTGCTCTTCTTTTGTAGATTGCATTTTTCAATTCTGCTGTTATTCTTTTTTCTTCAAGCAAGTCCAACTCTGCTGCCATTGCAGAGTTGTTTGTTTCTTCGTCAAACGCAGCTGTTCGTTTTGTCGGGACTTTTAACTCAATTGGAATTACTGCTTCTGTCCCGAATGCCATTGTGAACGGTGTTTCGCCTGTACTTGTTCTGTGGGATACTCGGTATGCCCACAACACCTCTGGTAGCTCTTCTGACCATTTTCCTTGCTTGTCAGCCAAACGAATCTTCAGTATATGCTTGATTATTTTATTCACTGCTTCCACTTGACCGTTTGATTGGGGGTGGTATGGTGTCGAGAAATGTTTCTTTATTCCCTATTTTTCACAAAAATCTCTGATCTTTTTTCCCTCAAACTGCTTTCCGTTGTCCGTCACTATCGCCTGAGGGACCCCGAAACGACAAACAATGTTTTTCCATATAAAGTTGATCATTTTCTCCTGTGTGATTCGCCCGAGTGCTTCTGCTTCCGCCCACTTCGTGTAGTAGTCCACAGCCACCACCGCGAATCGAACATTTCCTCGTCCTGGGGGAAAAGGCCCGATAAGGTCAATTCCCCATTTCGCGAACGGCCATGGACTATTGACTGAAATCAATTCATGTGGGGGTTTGTGAATGTTTGGGGCAAACAATTGACATCTATGACAAGTTCGGGCAATCTTGATTGCATCTTGAAGGAGAGTTGGCCAGTAATATCCTTGCCTTATTGTTTTATGTGCCAAAGCCCGTCCTCCGGCATGATTTCCGCATACACCTTCATGGATCTCTTTCAGCACTGTTTGTCCTTGCCCCCAAGCCAAACATTTCAGAAGTGGGAGCGAGATTCCTCTCTTGTACAACTGTCCGTCCATCATGGTGTATCTTGCCGCTCTTTTAACCAACTTGTTAGCTTCGAATGGGTTGTCCGGTTTTTTATCGTTTTGCAAATATTCAACGATCGGCATCCTCCAGTCGTCTTCTTCGAAATTTTCGTCGATCTGATAGATCTTGTAATCTTCGGTTGATGGTTTGGACATTCTTGTTAGCGTCACTTCCGACAATTCAGCTGGTCCGGTGCTGGTTGCTAGCCTGGCTAATGCATCTGCTTGAGCATTATTGTCTCTTGGTATTTGTTCGATGTATATTTGTTCGAACAAAGAGGCCAAGTGAGCAACAATCCTTTGATACAAAGCCATGTCTTCATCTCTTGCTTCATATTCTCCTCGGACCTGGTTGACAATCAATTGCGAATCTCCAAAGATTTGCAACCTTCGTACTCCAACTGCTAATGCTAGGCGTAACCCAACGATCACAGCCTCGTACTCTGCTTCGTTGTTCGTTGCCATGAACTCGAATCGAACAGCTGAAGTAAAAACTTGCCTGTCCGGGCTTATCAAGACTATACCTGCCCCCGATGCTGCATTTGTTGATGATCCGTCAACATACATGTGCCAGGGATGGCTATGCCCTCTCGTTGGATCTTGGGGGAAAGTTAGTTCGACTATAAAGTCTGCTAAAGCTTGCCCCTTGATCGCTGTTCGAGGAACATACGAAATCCCGAACTGACTGATTTCCAAGGACCACTTTAGGAGACGACCAGCCGCATCGGGTCTGTGCAGTATTTGCTTGAGTGGGAACGTTGTCAACACTTCCACCTGGTGGTCGAAAAAATATGGACGAAGTTTCCTGACACTCATTACCAGCGCATATGCTAGCTTTTCTGTTGGTGAATATCTGAGCTCTGCTTCGTGCAAGGCATGACTTACATAGTAGATGGGCAGGTGGAACTTTCCTTCTGCACGAACGAGCACTGAACTGATTGCTACCTCTGAGGCCGCCAAATACAAGTATAACTTTTCTCCTGGGATTGGCTTGGCAAGAATTTTTGTATCACTAAGGTAATCTTTCAGCTGCTCGAACGCTTGTTGACAGGCGTCTGTCCATTGAAACTTTCCTTTCTTGATGGCCTCGAAGAATGGCCTGCACTTATCTCCGGATCTCGAGACGAACCTGTTCAAGGCTGCTAGACATCCAGTTAGTCGTTGGACTTCTTTTACCGATCTAGGTGGTTGCATTTCCATGATTGCTTTCACTTTCACTGGATTTGCTTCAATTCCTCGTTGACTAACCAGATGTCCCAAGAATTTCCCAGAATGGACTCCGAAACTGCTTTTCTTGGGGTTCAACTTCATATTGTAGGTCCGAAGTATCTCAAATGTTTGAGCCAGGTGCTGCAAGTGATCTTCCTTTTTTGAGCTCTTGACAACAATGTCGTCCACATATACTTCCATCGTCTTCCCGATGTGATCATCAAACATCTTGTTGACCAGCCTCTGATATGTAGCTCCAGCATTGATTAGCCCAAATGGCATTCTCTTCCAGCATAGCAAGTTCTTGTTGGTATAGAACGCAGTGTGTTCTTGATCATCGGGATGCATCGCGATTTGATGATATCCTGCGAATGCATCCATGAACGTTAGCAGCTCATGTCCGGCGGTGCTATCAACTAGCTGGTCAATGTGAGGCAATGGGAAGTTGTCTTTCGGGCAGGCGGCGTTAAGATCTGTGAAATCGATGCAGAGTCTCCATGCTCCAGTTGCTTTCCTGACCAAAACTGGATTTGCCACCCATTGCGGGCATAACGCTTGTTTGATTAAGTCGTTATCCAGCAGCTTTTTGACTTCCACGTCGAGCGCCTCGTATTTGTCGGGTCCAAATTTTCTCCTCTTCTGATGGACTGGCCTCTTCCCCGGGTCGATGTTGAGCCTGTGACAAGCATGTTCGGGGCTGATGCCCACCATGTCTGCATGCGACCATGCGAACACATCGAGGTTTGCTTTAAGAAACTCAATCATGTTGGTCCTGTACGGCTCTGGTAGCTCGGACCCTATGAAGAGTTCTAAGCCCTCTTGGTTCGGGTCGACTTTTACAGTTTCCAACTCTTCGACCGGGGTAGCCCTTCGTTTTTGGCCTTTCCATCTGGGGTCAATAATGGGCCCTTCTATCTTTGGCTCGTCTTCGATTCCCATCGGTTCTGCCCCCAGTCGTGGCTCTATGTCTTCTGCATCAACGTCCATTGCCTTTGCTTGTTCTTCCTCGTTGCTAGTAGTAGCAGCTTCTGTACCTCCTGTTTGGGCGAGCTGCTCGTCTTCGCGTTCCTGCTCGTCCTCGTCCAACTGTGCGCCTACGCATATCTGCTCGCCAATGCGCAGCTGTTCGTCTGCGCACAATTGCTCGTCGCTGCGTGGTTGTTCGTCTGTGCAAAGCTGCTCGTCGACTTCCATTATTTCAGTATCAACGGAAGTCATGGCCTCGCTATCATCTCCGTCCTTGTCTGAGCACTTGTCTGCCATGTTGACTTGGTGATCCTGCAACTGTATTTGCAACAGACATGCACGAGCTTTCCTTTGGTCTCCTTTGACTGTACCTGCACCCTTCTTTGTTGGAAATTTTAAACAATAATAGTACGTTGAAACAGCTGCTTTAAATTCATGCAAGAAAGGACGGCCGAGGAACCCGTTATAAGTGGACTGTTGGTCTACAACCAAGAAGTCTACCATTCTATTCATCTTCCTCTCCGGGTCCTCGACTGATACAAGCTCAACTGCCAACGTAACTATTCCTAGCGGGGTGGTTACAGCATTTCCAAAACCCACAATCTTGTGATTACAATCTTTGATGTACTCAGCACAATCTCCTAGCTGGTCCACCGTGCTCTTGAACAGGATATTCGTGTAGGAACCAGTGTCGACAAGTAGACGATGTACTTTTGTCCCCATAATATTGGCGCAAATGACCAATGAGTCGTTGTGGGGAGTAAGTATCCCGTCTAAGTCTTTTTCTGAGAAAGTCAGGTCCCCTGTTTGCTTGGTCGATGGATTCACCCCCACTTCCATTACCTGATCTACTGCTCTCAGCTCTGCTTTCCTCTTTCTTTTTGACATAGGTGGTCTCCCATCAGAACAACCACCTACTGGCCCAGTGGGTTCCAGCATCAGGATTTCTGGGATATGCCTTGCTGGAGCTGCTGGGACCTTCCTTCCCCTCTTACCAACTTTGCTTGGTTGGTCATCACTATCTTCGTCGTCCGAACTGGATTGCACTGGCGCCCTTGGTCTTTTACCTGGTTCCCTCTTCACGAATTCGGACAGCTTCCCTTCCTCATAGAACCTCCACAACTGCTTCAATAGATCTCGGCACTCGCTCGTGAAGTGGCCGATGTTCTGATGATAAGCACAGTATTTGTTCGGGTTCAGCTTACCTTTCTCTTGTCTTATCTTCCGCGGCTCTGACAACATCTCCCTGTCCTTAACGTTGTTGTACACAGCATCCACGGACATAGTAAGGACTTGACTCAATTTTTCTTTCAATTCAGCTCCATCATTGAATGACTTCATGTTCTTCGGAGCTTTGTAATCACTTCCTCCCGACTTCTTGTTAGACTTTTTTGGATCAGTCTTGTCTCCCATCTCTCGGTGTAAGGCCTCCTGCATTGAAACGTGAATTCCCGCTTTGTGTCTGAACTCTGTGTATGTTTTCGGGCAAGTTAGATGCATTTCCTTCCACAAATCAGTTCCTTTCTTTAAACCGGCCATCACTGCCACAATTTTCGTGTCCTCACTCACCATCTCGCCCTCCAGTAAGACTTTATCAAATCTTTCCAGAAATTGCTTGTCAGACTCCTCGTCTCCTTGCCTAATATCTGCCAGACGGTGTCTGTGGGTCAAGTAGGACCCGGCAGTTGAGAAGTGAGACAGAAACTCTTTGCTTAGCTGGGCAAAAGAGTTGATGGAGCCAGGAGCCAGTGCTGAAAACCATCTGTGCGGGCCATCTCCCAGGGTGAGTGGAAAATTTCGGCATTGCGTGGCGTCGGTCTCCCCCATTGAGATCATAAAACCCGAATACTTCGTCACATGAATACGGGGGTCCGACGTTCCCTCGTACAGATTGATGGCTGGGAACTGTGTCTTCTTCTGGATCGGTGCACTGAGGATAGACGGAGATAATGGTGAAGATGGGAGAATGGTTGATCCGACACCTCTCTGAGACTCCAACTGTTTCTGCAATTCTTCAATTGCTTTTCTCATTTCCTGCAACTCATTCGGGGGAGTTCTCCCGATGGAAGGCTGTTCATCGTGATTGGGTTCAGTGACCTCTTCACGATGCAGTCCCTTGCCAACGGGACGCTTTTCCTGAGTTGTCTTCCTAGCAGCGTTGCTAGCTCCATTTGGCCCTAGCCGGCCAAAAGCTGACCTCCGGATTCGGTCATGCACTGATGGGCGAGCAGGATGGTGTGATCGCTCCTCATGCCTTCGGGATGGCTCCCTCCTATTCACATTCCTTGTTCCTAATCTCTCCAAAGCACTTGTCCGGGAAGTACTTTTGCTTGATTCATCTGCTCGACTCGGTGATGATTCTCCTCTGCTTCCTAGACGTTCGCTCAGTGGAGCTTTTCCTTTATTTCTGCGAACTTCCTCGCTGTCGGCCTCGTCCCGACGTGCATCTTCTCTCATTTTACTCCTTTGTTCGCCAGTACGCTCCTGCTCGCCTGTTCGTCTGGTCGTCACAGGTGCTCTTGACGGTCCTGCTATATGTCGATTTTGCAAGGATTGAAGAACAGCAATGGTTTTTGCTAGCTCTTCGGGATTTTGAGCAAGAGCTTCAACTTCTGGTGGAATCGTGTCAATAGTGACTTGTATATTCCTCTGCGAAGTTGCTCTCACTGTCCGTGCATGTCCTTCGGTGGAAGAAACCCTAGTTCTTGGTCTACGACTTGGAGATATACTTGAATGTCGTTCTTCTTGCGATCTAACCATCTTGGCTATCGAAATGTGGGTAAATAAGCAAATGGATGAAGTAATCTTGTACTTACAGACACCTTTTCCAAGGATTACTAGCCTTGTGTATGATTGTAAAGGTTTGAAAACCCTAGTTCATGCACACATGCATTGAAATCCTTAAAGTGTTGTAAATCTTTGTCCTAAGACTATGCACTTTTGTTTTCCGGCAGCCTCACCCCGGATTCCGGCGAAATTATGCAGATTCCGGTGGTAGTCTTCAACCTTTCTTCGATTTTTTCTACAATCGGAGGTTCGAAACCCTCCTTCTAGCGCCAATTGTTGATGACCTTTTCTAACTAAGAAGATTAGTGGCTGTTTTCTATAATGAAGATCATCAAACAAGATCAAGAAATCATGAAATTTGGCTAAGTAGTGTTCAAGGAATAATTTGGCAAGAGTTTTGCTATGTATTGAATTCTCTCCCCCTTTTTCATGTACAAGAAGGGAGTATTTATAGACATACAAAGTGGCCATGTGTCACCATCTTGATGGCTTAGCCATTGGATCTTTGCCAAGTGTTAGGACACTTGTACAACATCTACACTATTACTCATTGGATGGGTGCCAAGTGTTAGGACACTTGGACCATATCTAAGCTAGTGACTCTTGGGATTCCCCATGTTGTACTTGATCTTTGGCACTTCTGAGATGCTCTCGACGGTGACCGGCTGCTCGCTTGTACGTCTCTGTTAGATGTCATGGTCCTTTGCGTTCTGAGCTGTTCGCTCCTCGCTTGGGATCATTTTACGATTCTGCTCGCTCGATTACGTCCTTGTTCGCCCATATTGACTGGCAAAGAACCGCTGGCACAGCTGTTCTTTGCAAGGCTGCTCGCCACAATTCTGATTGCCGCATTAGTGCTTTTCTACAAAGCTGTTCGCCCTACGAATCTGCTAGCTCCGCTACGAAGCTGTTCGCTCCACGAGGCTGCTAGCTCATTTGATTTGCTATCCTGTTATCAAGTTTAATGATAATCTTTCGTTGATTAAATGCGAAGTTGTTCGCCCATCAACAATATCGAATTATTAGAAAATATAAAAATACTTGAGTCGAATATTTGAATCGATTTTTTTCTCAACCATGTTCCTAACAAATAATATTGAAGAGAAGGTATTATGTGAACAATATTCACAATGAAACTTGTATAAAGGGTATTAGTAAATTAAACTAAAAGTATCAGTGAATTGCACTAAAGTTATCAGGTCCAAATGGTATATAGTTTTTTTTTTTTATTAAAATTATTAATTGAAGTGATATTAGTTATTCTCACTAAAGGTATTAGTTATTTCAACAAAAGGTATTAGTATTTTTTATCGATAAAGTTGTGACTCGAACTCATTACCTTTATATCATAGTCATAGGTAGTGGGATTTTAACCACTTGACTTAAGTTATACTACTTCGTCAGATATTAGTAATTTGTTGTTCACGGTAATAGTTACCGTGAGTATTATTCACATTATACTTTGTCAATATTCAAATATTCATTTCAAAATTGTCATTGTTTGAATCCACAAACAAGTTATAAACTTAAAAATTTGCATAACATAATCAAGTAAGTAAATGAAAAAAAATTAATTATCAAATTCATGGAAAAACACATTAATAATCAAATTAAGAGTGTTGACCGGCAATTCTTTTTTAATTAGTTAAGTTTTTTTAATAATTAAATTACATTATATGTTTTTTATTAAAATATTTAATTAAGAATTGCCTACAAGCTCACTTGTTGGATGAAATATCCTTAAAATAATTATAATGAACTTAAATTTATAAATAATTATATTTAATTATTATTACTATTAAATATTAATATATAATTATGTAATTATATATCTAATCGAATATTTACGAATATCGAATCAAATATCATAGTATTTGTATTTGTATTTGATAACTAATCGAATCAAAAAAATTATTTGTACTCGAATTCGAATTATAAAATTTCGAATACGAATACCGAATTTCGAATAAAAATACCAAATCGAACAAAAATTATTTGATTCGTTTACAACCCTAGACTCGAGTTATATATAATAGAATATTTCAATTTTGCATACGTTCATAGTTTAACTTAATTGGTTAATGTTATAAATTATACTTACATGGTCCAAGGTTCGAATCATTGTATATGTATACTTATTTTTAATGAGACACATAAGAACACATATAGACACATAAGTACAACAAAATAACATGTCGAATTTTCACAAATATGTCACGTAGACCGAATTAATTATAAGACGATACATATGCAAACTCAACCACAAGACACATAACTAACTCGGATTGTCACATCACTATATATCATTCAAATTCGGATTGTCACATCACTATATATCATTCAAATCTTCAATGCTCGCGTTTTGAAAATTTTGACATTAAAAGTATTGAATCCACAGGACAATATTAAAGAAAAACATACAAGGGCTCTGAATGCAAGATAGTAAAATCGGGACTTTTAGAAACTCCCAACTCATAAGAACTCATAAGATAAGAAACGTATCCTATCGATCATCAGTGATCGCGAACAGAAAAAAAGAACAAACAACACTAACAAAAGTCTCGACAAGCGAACATAAAAAAATATCGTGAATAAGAAACATGAAATGATATCTTCAATTAAATAATGGAGATAATACTCTCTCCGTCCCACCATTATTTGCACACTTTCCTTTTTCGTCCGTCCTAAGATTATTTGCACACTCTAAAAAAAAAACATTGATTTGCGTGCACTATCATAATAATATACACATATTTACCCATATGACACTACTTTACTTAAAAAGTAAATTTTTCTTAATATGTGTGCCGTCCCAACTATGCAGATAATGCTGGGACGGAGGGAGTATCAGATTAAGGAGTACCAAAAGCCTAGAAAACTAGATCAAGCAAGTGGCGGCTTAATAGGAATATAAACAGATACACATTAATTTCTGTTAATCGGTTTTGGATTCACAAGAAAACTTGTAATCAGGGAATCGGAATTATGGTAACAATAAGAACGAAATTGAAAACACACAAGAACACCAGAATTACGTGGTTCGGAGATGAATACTCCTACGTCCACGGGATCGGAGAGGATAGCTTTTCACTAAGAAAGAATGGAAGAAGTTACAATTCACTCAATCTCACACACTCTCTGTGTTTGCACTCAATAATGATCTCACTCGTGTTGTGTTAGTTTTTCAGCTAAGAAACCCTTTTTATATATAGTTACAGAGATTGAGATGAACCCTAGAATCGATTCAGTTGTAACGAACTCAATTGTAAGGTAGTTATCCAGCTGGCTAACGAATTCAATAACCGCTCCAGTTGATTCAGTTAGAACCGTCATCGTGCTAGCTTCAATTAGGTGTAATTCGCGTCTTTGAACTCCGGATCAGATGACTTGACCTCCTCTGGTTCTGGTTACTTACATCAGATGACTTCTGGTCCAAACCTCCTCTGATAGGACTCCTCTGGTATACCTCATCTGATGGACCTCCTCTGATAGCTCATCTGTCAGACTACTCTGGTCATCCTCATCTGGTCCACCTCCTCTGGTACTCCAAATTTGACTAACTTCTACGGCTAACCCATTTACAACATAGTTTACTATTGAATCAAGCTCAGCAGACAAGATACTTCACATTTGACACTTCACAATTTTACATTTGAAAATTAGAAAGAAAAAAAAAAGACTATGTAATTGGAGTGAAGATTAATTTAGGAGAACAAGTTGAAAAAAATGTGATATATTAGGTAGGAAAGGCATTAAGAACCATGCACATGTTGTGTTTTGAGAAAAACAATGCTAAACAAACATAGCCTAAGCATCTATTTTAATTTATGGGTGTAAGTAAAAAATAAAAACCATATATTTTTTTTAAATAAAAAAAAAAACATTCGAAACCTATATTTAATAGGACAATTTGTAAAATTATGAGTTACTCCCTCCGTCCCCGAACTTTCTTCCCACTTCTTTTTGTTGAATGATTTAAGAAAGTGTATTTGCTTATTAATATATGGTGGACCACATGTTAACTTTTGAGATAAAATAATGAATAGTGTTGAAAAGTGAATTGAATGAGTGACATTTTCAGTAGTATTGTGTGAATTTGAAGGTTAAAGTTTATATTTAGTAAAGTGTTATTTTTTACATTTATAGAATAAGAAGTTTATTGGGGGACGATTCGAAAAGGAAAGTGGGAAGTTTACTCAGGACGGAGGGAGTATATATCTTTGTAGCTCATTGCATTTTAAGGACCAATTTTTTATTTATTTTTTTTACTTTTGCCGAACAAGTACCAAACTATCAAATTATTGTTAAAAAAGGACCTTACACTATTTGCAATATATGACAAAGATAAGTCACATTTTTTAAAATTTGTCTTATTTAATAATTCGTACAATTTTAATTCATTAAAATAATAGATTATATAACAGAGTCTTACATCTCATATATGACATGTGACATATATTGTGATATATATTTTCAAATTTTGAGTGCTTAAAAAACATACAAAAGTACCGTGTTATATATGCAAGATTTTGTATTTATTTGCATTCAACTTAAATAAATTAAAATTATATCAAATTATTTGAATTTGAATCTCAATACTAAACTAATTTCTTTTTAATCTCATTAGATATACTAAACTAATTTCTTTTAAACCTAATTTTCAGAATAATAATAGCCAATCCAATCAAATAGACTTTAGGATTCTCCCTTGGTTGTTTTTTTTTTTTTTCTCTGTATGTATGGGCATACAAGTTGATGGTTGTAGTCGTAGCTAAAGGTGGAGATAAAATGATGCGAATTCAAAACAGATTGCATACAATTTTTTCGAACTCAGAATAATGGTTAATATATTTTGTATGGTATGAATTAAAAAATGAGTCGTTAAGGAGATCATAACAACCTATTTAGGTTGAAAAGGGCAAGGGAAATAAAAATAATAAAAAAAAGTAGAAAAATACCCTACGGCTGCCAAAATTTGGAATTTAGGTCCAATAGCATTTAATCGTGAGTTCAACTTGAATAGTCAGTTCAATTTCTATAAATATATTACTCTTAATGTTTTATAAAAACAATTACATTTTTTTGTCCTATCCCACAATATTATTTATACCCTAAAATAAATATAGCATTCAATTATCACATTTGTACAACACCATTTTATATTTAATATCGTTTGGTTTGAGTGATTGTCTGGGATTGTTTTTAAAATCCCAAGTAATCTCGTATTTGGTTTGGAGAATTATACAGAACCATGACCTTTTATTAAATTAAATTTTAGATATAATTCAATCTTACAATCCAAACATACATTCACACTCAAATAATCCTATCTAATTCAATCTCTTCAATCTAATCCTATATAATTCAATTCTATTTAATCCAATCATATCCTATAAATTAAACGGCCTAAAATCTTAAATATTACTTTTTAACAATTTTTCTTAAAAAATATGCACACTAAAAGTGAAGATCAATGTAAAATGGAGTGAGTATAATAGTAATTTTAAGCCCGACTCCAAAGGTTATATCCGTCTCGACTCATAACCAATGTCTAAAATGAAATTTCGTCTCATGCAAAAATCATCTTTGCACCTAAAAAGAATTTAATCAATGCACAATCTAGTAAAATCCGAACTAGTGCACTAGTATTAGAGTATTTGTTTCTAAGTTTAAAAAATTGATTTAATTGGGAATTGTGAGCGCAAGTGGGAATGTAGGGACACCAACTTGAGTCATTACCATGACACAATCCAATCAAGCAATAATCCATTCATCTATACATATACATACAAAACCACGCGCATACTATACAAATACGTATACACATTTATATATACGCGCTATAGAAATAAAAGATTCTATTTTTTCCTTTCCTTTTCATTTCTTCACTTCACAAGCTCCACCTTACATCGACTTCACTGGAAAGGCCCCAACCAGGTATGTCCATACGAGGATGTTATTTGTGTATATATATATATATAATTGAATCAATTGGGAGTAGATCTACTTTTTCTAGAAATGATTCGGATTATTGATTATGATCTGGGAGAAAGAGAGACTCGTTAATTATTTTTCTGTTAAATGTTTTTTGTTGGTCTCGGTGTTTTCATGTATGCCGATAGTTAAGTCTGGGTTTTATCGACCGTTATCTGGATGGGCAAATTGAGCTGGATAGCTACTTTTGTGGGTAGGAAATTAGTATTTATGATTCAACAGGTACCCTAGATGACCTAATAAGAGTCATTTAAAAAAAATGATTATGTTGCCTTCTGGAAATGTTAATGATCTTTAGATTAGGGTTTCATTTGATTCTAATTTCCTTTGATGGTAAAGCTGAATTCATGATTTTGGAGTATGAATCAATTATTGGAAACTTTTTTTTTCCCCTTTTGGGGATGGGGGGTGATTGGGGGTTTACTCGTTTTTGAATTGATTAACTCATTTTGGTTATTGTCCTGCAATTTAAGGTGGTAAATTATGGTGTTCTGTAGGCATTTGAGATGTCGACTCCTGCTAGAAAGAGGCTGATGAGGGACTTCAAGAGGCTGCAGCAGGACCCACCTGCAGGGATCAGTGGGGCACCACAAGACAACAATATTATGCTTTGGAATGCGGTTATATTTGGGTGAGTTCTTGACTTTGTATACATCAATAAGCAGGAATCTTTTTTTGTATAATCACATTTAGTTTACGTTTACTTTTTTCCACCTTAATGTTTGTTTATGTCATTTCTAAGCTATATTTCAAGTATAGTTTGATAAGCAATTTCGTGGTTTCTTTTCTTGTGTGGATTGCAGACCTGATGATACACCATGGGATGGAGGTCAGTCATTCTCGTTCCCAAATGTTTACTGAACCTAACTTTTTTCAGTTTCCCGTGCGTTGTATTTATATACTCCTAATTGTTGCCTATATAATATATCCCAATTTCCTTTAGTGTTCTTATAATCTAATTGAGTTTTTGTATTGTACATTTGTGGAATGTTATGGTACTTCATATGCAACATATGCTGAGATGTTATTGTTATTTAATGTATTAAGGTTTTCATGATTATGATGATTGGATATCGTAGATTCAAATCTGAATGTTTGTCGTCATATGTCTCATTATGGAAATCTTCTGTTCTTCCTTGAAATCCTTATTACATACACAAATTCTCTAGGTCCCACAAACTTTTTGTTCTCTTCCGAACTCCCAAATTATGCTAACTTGTGGTAATTTGTTATGCTGAACTCTGAACTTTAGTGAAATTCAATATTTGGAAGTCTCACTATCAAACTTTCAGTGGCTGTTCATACTACAAGGAATTCGATATAGCACAAAATTCAGATGTCATGGATGTAGCTTTGCCTTCTATAAATAAAATTTCTGAAGATATTTACTGAAAGCAGATTCTTTGATTCGCTTGAAGAAATATCTCTGCACATTACATGCTTCTTTTCATCCTGGTACTAAATTAACAGAAATAAGGTATTTTGAGATTGACAATGAGTGTTTTGTATGCTGCTTTCATTATGTTTCTCTGTCTCAGAACATATTCAACTAGCAAACAGTCCTGAACATTCTTAATCAGTACGCCCTTTAACGTGTGAGATTAATTCTGTGCATGGTTTAAACAAGGGTAAAAAAGTCAAAGATTAAGGAAAACTCATCTTTTCATTCGGCCAATAAGGAAAAATATTCAATGTTTTATATGTTTTTGCTCGCATCTTGTTCATTATCATGATATACTTGGCTACTTAATTAAATGCCATGGCCATGCTTTGAGTGTTACAGGTACGTTTAAATTGACCCTTCAGTTCTCAGAAGATTATCCAAACAAGCCCCCAACAGTTCGATTTGTTTCCCGAATGTTCCATCCAAATAGTAAGACTCTGCACAACAATTCAACTAATTGTGTATATTAGCTTAATCCTCGCTTGAACATTATAAGTTTACCATTTGATCAGTTTATGCGGACGGAAGTATATGCTTGGACATCCTTCAAAATCAATGGAGTCCTATATATGATGTTGCAGCTATACTTACATCAATCCAGGTACTTGTTATTCTATTTGCTGGGTTAAACATGTAATGATGATATGCTCTTCATATAATGTTAACTAAGATGACCAACTGATAGAGTATGGTCTGATATTTGGTTAGTTAGATGAGAATCAAAGAGTGAAGGTTTTTGGTGTAAATACGCACCTCAAAAACTAGCTGGTTATTGGTGACACATCATTATTTTTAGTAATGCGAATTTATTAAAAGAATTAATCATTTATTATTCAATTGTAGATGGGGAGAAGTTAGACGCTGTGGGTGGGAATCCAATGTTAAGCACGTTTTCCATCTTTCTAGGTACATAGTTTCCTAGGTTATTTCCATAAATGCCGTCCCACTTTCCGAGGTTGTGGGCGGGGGTTCATAAATAAACTTCATTAATGATTGATCAAAATGTTTGTTTGTGAGCATTTTAAGTATGTCGTGTTTGAGGCGTATTAACTGAATCCTCAGACATGTCATACATGTTGGAGATGATCTGTCATCGCATATGAACATGATTTTCTGTAGCTGAGGTGTACTTTAATGTGAAATATGGATATTTCTTATTTGAGTGTTATAAAATGCTAAGAGTGACTCAAAGTGGTTGACCTTATAACTTGCAAGCTTCAAAATTATCCTTTGAAACACTAATTATGGGGTCTCAAATATCAAACATAGACATTCTTAAAAGTTTCTGCATCTTATCTAATCCCCAATATGCCATATGGCTAAACCAAGCATCCTCAATTTCTTCACAAAATATGCTTGCATTATGGAAATCTTCTTCTAATCTTTTCACAGTAACTTATATCTTCTATTTCAGTCTTTTTACAAAGATTAAGAGAAATATCATTGACTCAACAGTAAATGATTTGTATTGAAGCCTCAAGTATCCATAACAAAACAAGATTGTAATATTTATAATCTCCTAGTTTGACCTTACCATATTACTGTTCTGTGAATACTAAGCTTCCGACTTTCACCCATTGTTGAACCACTTTCGATTTGTCCAAAAATATTATCTGGTTCTTGGTCATGCCATATTCATTAGTTAATGTTACATATATCTGTAACTTATCGCATGTTATATGTAGTAATTCCCATTACGGAACAAACTTAGGTTTATTATGTGTTTTTACAAATTGATTTAATAAAAGTGTGGGTTTTACTGTACACCTATTTTTAGTTTCTTGGAATCCCTGAAAAGTGTCCTCTTCCACTTCTTGCCCAGTGTGCATGTTTTGTGGATGTGCTGTAATATACGATCTGGAGTGGCTTTAAGTCTTTTAAAAGAATTTTTTTATGCTGAACTATACACATGTTTTATTAATATTTTTTATGCTGTTGATGGTTGGTAGCCTTAATCTAAACCACCCTCTAGTACACATGTAGAAAATCACATACTTAAAAGTGTTCTGTTGTGTCCTCATTTTTGACCCCACGATGAGATTATTTTGCTATATGGCTATTTCTATTATGTAGCTTCTTCTGATTATTCCAGCTATACCGGCACAAACAGTATGAATGTCCCTAGATTTTTGTTCTTCTCTACTTTTAAAAATGGTCAAATATGAGAATCACGAATGGTTTTCCGCTATACAATTGAGTGCCCTGTATCATCTATGTGGTTTCTGAGCTGATACAAATTCAAATTTGCATCCTATTTTATTTGGGTTATTAGTTTAATCATCTCCTTACCATGCTTTTTCTAGAAGTACCAATCTCTGTTTGCAGTTTAAAATTTGAAGTTATGGATCATCACTTGTAACATTACTTGTTTATTTCAATTTTGCAGTCATTGTTGTGTGACCCGAATCCCAATTCTCCGGCAAATTCTGAAGCTGCTCGCATGTTCAGCGAGAATAAGCGTGAATACAATCGCAGAGTGAGGGAGATTGTGGAGCAGAGCTGGACAGCTGATTAACTCTACCCACCATTGGCTGGTAAATCTATGGAAGCATTTGAATCCCTAAACTCCGACGAAAATATGCACCTTAGATTTTCTATGTTGGGATGTTTCTTTCAGTTCCATTTGTGTTGTTCACCCTATATACATATATCTTGCAAGACTATTGCATTTGTTTTGTGTAAATTGTGATTTTCTGCGTTTGAATTGCAATGATTGTATTGTCCGTACAATTTTACTTATTAACGACGTGCTTTGAATTACTGGGAACTCTATTTTGGTCGTTTGATTAATGAGAGTATTATATTGCATTATCTGGAGGAAATTTGTGACGAATTAGGTTGAATTGGTTTGTATCCCGGGCTGTTTAGTGATTGGTTACATGCCATGTAAAATGGACTAGTTATGGCAAATTTTAGGGCAGTCTTAGTGGATTTCGAGGTTAAGACTATGGCCATTAATAACCTACCACTCAACCTTTTAATAGACACTAGAATTTATTTCTCCTTTCTCCACAAACTCAATTTACAATTCAACCTAATTTCAATATTTTCATACTCTATTAATAATCCATTCTCCACCTAAAATAATAATTACATTTACTCCGTCATTAAATTTTACTATATATAAGTGTAAGAAATATACTAAAATATATATTATATTCAAAATTCATAATTATAAAATTTATCCTACATTTAAAATAAACTACAATTTCAACGGGTGTAGTAGTTTCATCAAGTAGCAATTAAATTTGAAATAGAAAGAGTATGAGATAGAAATTAAGAGAAATGATAAAAAAAAAAAATATATAGAAAATGTGTAGATATTACAAGAGAAAGAGAAAAAACAAAAAAATTATAATTTAAAATATATCCATATTGGTTTCTATTTGTAGAGTAATAAAAAATATGAATTTTGACCTTCAAAAATTAAAAACCTAAAAATTATTTAATAAAAATAAACCAAACCAATTATAATGTGTCATGTGTCAAAGTGAGTGAAAACAAATATGTCCAAACTGGGATCGTCTGTGCTTCCGGGTTGCTCTGCCTTCTTCATTTTTCAATTTTCTTTTAACAATTTTTTTTGTCTTTTAATCATAATAGGTCGGGATAAGTTATTAGTGGTCATAGTCTAATAGACTACCACAAAGAAACTAATTTGTGAGTCGTGGGTGTGTGCTGTAGAGTGGTGATTTTTGTTTCTGTGGTTTCTTTTATCAGTTTATGCACATAATTCAGCAACTCCCCGATTCTTTGCGAATTTTGATTGTCTCCTCTAGTTTAGAAATCATACAATCTGCATACAAGATTGGATAATTGCAGATGAAAGAGAGTGAACGTGTTGGATGGATATGTCAGAGGGGCTCTAACCAAATTGGAATGTGAAATTGAATTTCGTCTCTCATCACTTTCTTTTCCCATCCATTTTTTTTAGATTATGTATATTTATTTTTATACCTATTTATGTATGGTTATTGTGGGTATTTTATGTAAGTTTATTTTTATCTTAAAACTATGGGATGTGGATGGATAATTTTTTGGTGTGAGTAGTGACCCTCCTATTTAAATTTGTCATAAAAATTTGAATGATATATAAATTCCGATAAGTGTATGAACATTGAATTTATCCCAATCTCAAAAGTACCAGTCGAATTTATGTGAACAGTTCTCACTGCTTCTTTAAATTAAATAAATAACTTTATTCGAAAAAGTAGAGTGTTGACTTGCATCCATGGTGCATAGGTGTGGGCAGCGGTGAGATTGATTTTAAAAAAATTAAGGTGTGATTTGCTTAGAATGCGTATAATTATTTAAGTTTTACTGTATATAATATTTGAAAAATATATAGAAATAATAATTTAAATATCATTATCAATTCAACACATAAGATCAAATATCATTTATACTATTCTGATTATCTGTTCATCATTACCCTTTAGAGAATGTCTCTTGAAAAATCATAGATATAAAATTTCTACAAAATTAAAAATACATAAATTCTAAAAAAATTGCAATTTTATGTTAGAATGAAGAGGCCAAAATGTAAATATGTTTCTATTCCTAAGTTAGATAGAAAGTTTGAGTGTTGAACATATTCTGATTTTTAACTTATTATATGAGAATATTTCATACAATTTTTTTTAATATGATTTATACTAAACTAGAAATCAAAATCTTGTGTTTTCGAGGTTCAAATTAGACTCATATCATGCCTGAGGGGTACGGATGTGTGTAAAACAAGAACAAAGTATTTGACCAATTTTGACTTTTCTTCTTCCCACGAACTGAAAAGCTTCGCAACTAGTCTACTTCACTTCCCTCATTGCGTGCGTCACTCCCACCTTTTTCGTCAAGCAAAGAAAACTTTTTTTGTCTTTTCGATTTCTTTTTCTGTTTTCAAATCCTTCTCGAACATTAATCATTGTTTTTAGACTGGTAAAATCCCTTCGATTTTTCTTTTAAGAAATAGTTTTAGTATTGAAATTGTGTTTGAAAACAACATTAGTTTTTCACTCAACTGTCGTTAAAGTTCCAAAAAAAAATAAAAAAAATCAACCATCTCATTATTATCAAGGCAACTTCCTTTAAATTAAAAAAAAACAGATATATCAAAAGTGGTATAGAGAAAAGGAATTTACCTTATAAATACCCCCATTTCACCAACCGTTTTGTCACAAAATTAAATAATATATCTAAGATTATCTTCTCTGGTTTTGCTCCAAAAAAAAGATGGATCTCCATGTCTCATCTTCACTTCTCTTTTGTATAATTCCTCCCCTGTTTCTGTTCATCTTCAACAAATTAAAATCCAAATTACCTTTAAATCTACCAAAATCATACCCAATAATCGGCTCATTCCTTTCAATTTACAAAAACGAGCCTAGATTCGTGCAGTGGACATCGGAAATTGTAACTTCCACCCCCAATCTTACTTTCTCTCTCCACCGTAGCTTCGGCCTGCGAACTATCATCACCGCCAACGCCGCCAACGTCCAACACATTCTCAAATCAAACTTCACCAGCTACGACAAAAGCGATTTCGTAAAAGCTACTTTGAGAGACATCCTCGGCGACGGTATATTCAACACCGACGGTGAAAACTGGAAATTTCAGCGCCAGGTTTCCAGCCACGAATTCAACACCAAATCTCTTCGGAAATTCATCGAAACCGTAGTCGATTCCGAGCTCTCCGATCGCCTGATTCCAATCCTGCAGAACGCCGCCACTGAGAAAACTGTTCTCGACTTTCAAGATATTCTTCAACGATTTGCTTTCGATAACGTCTGTAAAATTGCGTTTGGGTACGATCCGGCGTACCTGGCGCCGGATCTGCCGGAGGAGAATTTCGCGGTGGCTTTCGAGAAGGCGATTAGACTCTCCACCAATAGGTTTAAATCCTTTATCCCCAATTTCTGGAAAATCAAAAAAGCCCTAAATTGTGAATCGGAAAAGCAGCTAGAGATTGCTGTGAAGGAAGTTCGTGATTTCGCGAAAGAAATAATCAGGAACAAAAAGCAGGGGAAATCGTCAGTTGACTCTGCAGATGATCTCCTTTCGAGATTTCTGATCTCAGGGCATTCCGACGAGGATTTTGTGACTGATATAGTGATAAGTTTCATATTAGCAGGTAAAGACACCACCTCTGCTGCTTTAACTTGGTTTTTCTGGCTGCTTTCGAATCATCCCGAAGTCGAAAACCAAATTCTGATCGAAATCAGTGAGATAACAGAATCGGTATCAGCCTATGATGAAGTGAAACACATGATTTACACTCACGCATCACTGTGTGAGAGCATGAGGCTTTATCCACCAGTTCCTATGGACACGAAGGCAGCTGTGAGAGATGATGTTTTGCCTGATGGAACAATTGTGAAGAGAGGAACGAGAGTGAGTTATCATCCGTACGCCATGGGAAGAGTTGAGAAGATATGGGGCAAAGATTGGGCGGATTTCCGCCCATCACGGTGGTTGGAGAAGGCGGAAGATGGTGAAAAGTGGAGTTTTGTAAACAGGGATTCGTTTACTTACCCGGTGTTTCAGGCAGGGCCGAGGATTTGTCTTGGGAAAGAGATGGCCTTCTTGCAGATGAAGAGGGTTGTTGCCGCCGTCCTGCAGCGGTTTAAGGTGGTGCCGGTGGTAGTGGAAGGCGCGGAGCCTGTGTTCATATCAGAATTAACAGCAAAAATGAAGGGTGGTTTTCCCGTGAGGATTGAAGAGCGGGTTTGATCAAGATTATCTTATATGGGAATTTTTATATATACATTGCTAAATAGTTTTCTATTGTAAGGTTATATCGTCGGTTCGTCTTCACTACACTTATAATAATTTTGAGAGCATACTTAGCTGTAATTGTAATTTATTAATGAAACTAAACATCTTCTAATTTTAACTATTTTTATCCTCTACTTCCCCTAAATTTTGTAGAATTTTTTTTTACTTTTTTAATAGGTAAATGTTAGTTGTTAGAAGTTACTTCAGTAAGCCCGTATACCAAGAATCTCAAGCTGTCTTATGATTCTTGTTAGAGTTTAATTTTAACTATAATAATTTCTTTTCTTTTATTTTTGCCTTTATTCGAATGGTAATTTATTAAGATTCAGATGATAATTATATGGGATATTTATTTGATATTTTGCAGGTGAGAGAATGTTGACTAAGTCTTTTAATTTAAGATAAGATCTATTAGAGATTTGTTAGGAGGAGTTTAAGTAGCGGATTGAGTCTTTGATTCCAAGTTTTTTTAAAACCCATGTATTCATTATCTTTGTGGGATAAAACATACTGAACGTGGGAGTCAAGGATTGTGTATAAAAGGAACACTCTATGAAGATGAAGAGGTATCGTGGCTTAAGAATAGAAAGAGAGAGAAGATATAGTTGTTGTTGTGTGACTGAGCGTGTGATAACAACTGAGAGGACATCTACACTAGAAGATCATTTTTCCAGTTGTGTATGTTTTGTTTCTTTTTGGTAGCTCAGGTTTTTACATCCTTAAACTTTGTGTCGTTATTTCAAAATGATTAATTGTAATTCTCATTGTTTAGTGGATTAATTTTGCCCTGAGGTGTTGGAAGTAGTGTGATCACATTGCATCCAACATTCAATTTTGTCGTTTGTTTTTTTATAGTTTCCATATTATAGACACATTCAATTGGCATCAAGAGCCTACACTTAATTCAATAAGTGTTTGGTCCTGGTTGTCTTATTATGGATCAAGTTAATCCTATTCTAGCTAGGCTTCCTACCTTAGACGGTTCAAATTATGCTTATTGGAAGATCCGAATGCGTTCGCACATCAAATCAATTGATGTTCGTGCATGGAGATCCGTTGTTAATGGTTTTGTAGTTCCCAAGAATCCACCAGATGAGGATGGCGATGTTACTATTAAGCCTGAATCTGCGTGGACGCGAGGAAATCACGTTGTCTAGTTTCAATGAAAAAGACACTGAATGCAATCTTTACTTGGGTGGACATGCACATGTTCAAGCTTATTCAAAATTGTCCAACAACTAAAGATGCATGGGATACCCTCCAAAGTCATTGTGAGGGTAGTGCTAGTGTTCGAAAAACGAAGCTTCGTATGCTTATGAGTAAATTTGAACGTTTAAGAATGGAAGAAAATGATGATATTTCATCTTATTTTGAAAAATTGGTTGATATTTCTAATGAATGTCAAATGCTTGGTGAGCCAATGACCAACAAACAACTAGTTTCTAAAGCTCTTCGTTACCTCCCCGAAAAATTTAACATAAAAATTTCTTCTATTGAAGAAGCTCATAATCTTGTTGTCATGGATCTCAACACTTTGATGAGTATCTTTAAAACTTTTGAAATGAATCTTTCCAATCAAAGAGAAACTTACAAAGGCAAGAATGTGTCTTTTCAAGCTCAACCCTCGGAGGATAAAACCGATGATGAGGATGAAACTTTTGAAGAAATTAGTGACGGAGCTGATGTTGCTTTGATCACTAGAAAGTACAATTCAATGGTGAGAAAGTTAAATAAGGAAAATGTGCAATACAAGTCAAAAGAGCAACAAACTAGAGTTTCTGGTCAGATGATGATTGCCAAATTCGTTAAAGCAAAAATTTGAACTCACTCGCAAGTGTACGAGATCGTTGTTATAGTAAGGCAATTGACCAAGTTATAAAAATTATCAAACCCTAGGGAAGCAAGTGGTTAACTAAGTTGATTCACGTTGGCATGCAAGGAAATTAAAGGACAAGTTCGGGTTGGCTATGCTACTAAACAAGGAATTTAAAACAAGAAATAAATAGAAATTTATCTAACTTCGAGACGAAGTGCAAGGGGATTTGAATGCCTCAAATGGTTTCCGCTATGTAATCCTTCGAATCGATCCTCAACTTATACAAAATTTCAATTGCAAATTGATTGTACTAAGTATTCCCTTCACCTAACCCTTCAACAGACTATCAAAGACTTAGGGCTTGTTGACGGTATCCTATGTCCCAACTCTCTCTCGAAGAATTGGCACAAGATAAGCGCATCTATTCACTCCTCACTCACACCCAATGACTTCCTCAAATTATTGTAACTCTCGTCTACACTAACAAGCATCCACACATCGATACAAGTAATTCATGGATAGAGCTAAATTAATTCCAATCAACAAGGGCATGCAAACAACATGCAACTGAAATAAGCACAAATTTAAGATCAATCATAATTCTCACATAACTTTCACCATTCAAGACACACGGAGGTTGTGATGCTTAGGATATCTTCAACCTAGTTAAACTCAAGTAGGATTGTCAAGCCAATTCTATACATCAATTTGGATTTACTAGGAGACCTCACCAATTACCTAAACAACCATCCAAGCGATTGATATTTAATGATGAGGTTCTTTGCGATTAACTCTCTCTCGACGAATCAAACGCAAAATAGAGGCATTCAATCATAAATCTCACACTCATTCATCTAATCATGTTCATGTAACTCTCGTCTACGCTAAACATGCCTCAACAAACAATCTACAAGAGATCAACAATCAAAGCTCAATACAAATTCATCATTAGAAACAAAATTCAAATATCAACATAGATTATGCAAAGAGCAATCTCAACTTAAGATTTCACATGGTATCAAATATCTCAAGCATCAAAACAATTAGCTCATGGTTTCACAATGAAAAACCATAGCTAAATAAGAACAAAACATAATACCCATAGCTAAATGAAAATGAAATTGCAATAATAAAGAAAGAAGTCATCTCTTGGGTTTACAAGCTTGAAATGAAGTTGAACTTTGATATTCAAATCCTATGCTAAATTACTCTAATGATTCAAAGAAAAATAAAAATTTAGAAATGAAGGTGAAATTTAACTATTCTAGTGTGTGAAGTGTGTGTGGCGAGAGGGGATATCCCCAATAGAATGCCCTAGAAATTATAAGTGCCCCCACTTTTCAAATCTGATAAAGAAGTATATATAGTGCATGAGATAAATGGATCGAAAATAGGGTTAAAAAATACGAAAAACGGGCAGAAATCGGATTGTGCTCGACCTGGTATGGTTGTGCAGTTTTGCACGGTCGTGCATCTTCAGTAATTATGCGAAGCTGCTTAAATTTCAATCTGCACGACTTGGCCTTTGGTCGTCCTGTGGTGCACGAGCAAAACTGGGAAACGCGCTTTTGATTAAGTAATAAAGGTGCTAAAGCTTTTCAATACTCTTTGTGTGGGCCCCAGTTTGCTTCCTCTCTCCTCTCAGTTGGACGTGGCTTTCGTGGCCCCAGCTCGGCAACAACTTTCAATTCCGGCGGCAAGATGGTGGTAATGGCGCGGTGGCTCTCCTCTGGCGAATTTCTGGCTTGAATCGAAGGCTTCCAGCTCCGGCACGGCGGCATCGAGACGGTGGTGCTGCAATTTCCAGCAAATTTCAGCTTCTCAGTGTCGATTATAGCAGCAACGTGTAGCTTCAACAATTTCCAGCCATGGCCGTTTGCAAAATTCCGGCGATAACTGCTACTCCGGCGAGCGGTGCAAGAATTTCGGCAATGAGCTCCGATTTTCCGGCGTGCTTGAAGGAAGTGGGTTTTGAAATTCACGTATTAACTCCTTTCCTCTGTTGTTGAATGAGAAAACGTGGGCTTCTAAATATTAAAGCAAAATTGACCTTTCCAAATATAGCTGCGGGACCCACTAGTTTTTTTTTGTTTTTTCTTCCTTTCCCAACTTCAAGTGAATTTTCACGTGACCCTTGTGGCTGCCCATTCTTGCTTTCCTTTAAGAAATTAAATCACAAGCCTCCATTTCATGCCATTCATGCAAGTTGCAAGAGAATTGGGCCCAAATCAATTAACAATTAATTGGGCCTTTAATTCTCTTTCTTTTGCCTCTTCTTCAGCCCAATTGCTATTTTTCTTTTTCAAATCTCGATTTTAATTCTTCTCGAGCCCATTTTTTTGATCGATCTCAACTAGCACGTATTTGTATCCAAAAATACTAATTTTCTGCAAAATAAATCACAAATATCTTTTTCGATAATTAAGCATAATGAGACAAATTAATGTAAATAATCACACGAAATCCAATAAAATGAGTAAATAAATTGCATGAATTTCGAGCAATTCCTCCAAATAAAAAGGAAAATGCATTGAGAAGGACTGCCTCAGATCGAACCAAATTTGATCCCAAACAGCTCGAGTCTATTCAATGTCATGCATGTTCAGGATGGGGTCATTATGTGAATGAATGCGCAAATACCTTGAGAAAATGTGTTAAGAATTTGTGGGTATGCATGTTGTTTGATATTTAAAAAAAAAAACTGGTATAGGGTGTGGGGCGGGTAAAACCCGCCGGATCCACGGGGTGGGACGGGTCAAGACAGAAAATTGGCGGGACGGGGTAGGTCTTGGATCCAAAAAATTCTCTGACGAGATGGATCCTGGAACAGACCATACCCGTCCCAAACCCGCAACTTACATTATTTTTGTGCAACTAATCTAGATTTCAAATGAAATTTCCCCTACACTTCCCTCATTTTGAATAGGACTCATGTGAAATTTAAATGTATTTATTAATATTATTAAATGAATTCACTGATTTTACATTGTAATTTTTGTTTATAAGTTTAGTAGTATCAGTTAATGCATGTAAATTTATCAATAAATATATCTAATAATATTAATTTCATACTCTAAAAAAATTTCATGGGAGAATTTGTGCTTTTTTTGTCGATAAAGTTTTATATGAAAATAGTTCATGATAAACTTATTATGAAACTATATTAAGGTATCAAATATTTGATCAAAAGTATCAAAAATCTCGGGGTTAGTGTATTGTATTATAATTGTTGTAAATTTTCTTCACGACCCTAACTTTTTAATACTCCTAATGAAATTATAAATACTTCTAATTAAATATTCGATAATTTAAAATAGTTTCATAATAAACTTATTATAACCATTTTCATATAAAACATATTTTTTTTCCCTATCCAACTTTCTTGCCAAGCTAAGAAAGTCTTCTGTTTTTGTCCATGTCCGTACAATTATATGGTCTGGTATATATTTTTCTTGCGAATTATAAATTTGTGACATGTATTGCATAGTATTATTATAATAAAAAAAAATTATAGGAAATCCATTGGGTACTATATATGTATGTTGTACGTGCCAAAATCTATAGTTGTTATAAATGTACTAGTAAAAATTAAAATATTATATAATACTATTAAAAATAAATGGTGGGCTTAATAAGTTGAGTTTGTGGATTTTAGTTATACACATCAAATGGGGCTAGGAATATATATGCAAATATACACACACTTTGTATGTATAGGTGGGTGTTGGTTTTATCCATAGAATAATTAACTTAATTTAAAAGGGTACTAAAGCGGTTTGCATTAGGATATATATAATTAGCACTCAAACAGGTAGATAGTTAATATATGTATTTAATGAGGGTTAATTTTCAAGCCATATAGGGTTTTGATATGGAGATTAATGAACCCTAAGTGTTTAGACTTTCAAAAAGTTGCTTTCTTTTTTATATATTTATATATATTTGCTTTCTTAACTATTTGATATATTTATATATTTCTTAACCTCATATTCGAGTATTAAGTAGTGAGAATTATTTAATCTGTTAAGTTCATTTGTATGTTCTCAAATAATTTTAGTTAGGTGTTAGCTATTGAGAGTAATTTATACGTATGAATAATTTGTAATTTTAGTGTATGATTTGAAGTGGTATTTATAATTAATTTTTGTTATTAGACTTGATAGTGAAAAACAATAGGAGATTTAAGGGTTTGAATTATCAATGCTTTTGTGGATTTAAGATAAGTAAAAATTAATTTGCAACTACAATGTATAAATATATTATTTTGTGATTTATTTATATTTAAATAGCAATGCGTGAAACTTTAATATTTGATTGATTGTGAGTACAGTAATATCGTGTTACGAACCTCTGAGCTTAATATTTGATGTGAATTAAATTTGTGAGTACCATTATTGTGATACGAACAAGTGAGTTAAGTTGTTAACACTACAAAAAAAAAACACTATTTAGCGACGGAAAATCCGTCGCAAACAGTGTTTTGCGACGGATTTTGCGATGGACACGTGTCCATGTCCAAAACAGCCGTAGCTAATTTTTGCGATGAATTTTTGCCGTCCGTCACAAATTAACGACAGATAACACCGTCGCAAAATTGGCGGGTCAAACCCGACCGGGTCGCTCAAAATTTGCGACGGACAGTAGTCCGTCGCAAATTATTGGGGTCAGACCCGATCGGTCAACAATATTTGCGACGACAATAGTCCGTCACAAATATTTATTAAATTTTTTTTTTTTCGGTTATAATTTGCGACTGACATTTTTCTGTCGCAAATTAAAAATTTGCGACGGAATTTGGCCGTCGCAAAATACCGAGCCTATACAAAAAAAAAATTGTGGCTCGCGTGGTTCGAGCCCGGGCTGGGCGGGCGCGGACCACTGGGCTACCGGCCCATAGCTTACTATAGACGGCCCACCTTCTATATTAGTTTTATTAGGCCTTGAACAATTAATCCAAATTCGCACCCAATGGGATTCGAACGCGCGACCTCTTGTGCATGTGGAGGGGGGGGGGGGGGGCGCCACTCGGGCACGTGCTACTTGTTGATGACCTTTTCTAATCTATGATGATTAGTGGCTGTTTTTACTACATAAGATCATCAAACAAATACTAAGATCATGATATATAATGCAAGAAAATGAATTGGCAAGAGTTGGGCAACTTTTTATTATGGGAAAAAATCCTCCCCCTTCATGCAAATGAAGGGGTATTTATAGACATATAAAGAGGCTAGGTGTCACCATCTTGATGGCTTAGCCATTGGGATTTTGCCAAGTGTTATGACTTTTGTACAACAACTAATCTATTGCCCAATGAATGGGTGCCAAGTGTAAAGACACATTGACTATTTCTAAAGTTAGTGACTCTTGACATTCCCAATGTTGTACTTGGTCTTTGAAACCACTCAGCTACTCTCCTTGGTGCCCAGCTACTCGTCTGTACGTCTTCGTTGGGTGTTGGAAACCCTTATAATCCCAGTTGCTCGCCTGCTCGCCTCTTGTTGAGACTTTGGGTCTTCTTGTTCTTGTTGTTTGCTACCTCGCAATGGCCTTTATGACCGGTTGCTCGCCACCTTCAGATGGGTACTTGTCCCCGTTGCTCGTCCTCTTCCAATTGGTCTACAGTCCCTGCTGCTCGCCTCTTAGGGCGTATAGTCCCTGTTGCTCGTCTTCATCTATTTGGTCAGCAGTCCCTGCTGCTCGCCTCTTAGGGCATATAATCCATGTTGCTCGCCCTCTTTCATATTATTAATTCTGATGCTCTTAATCTTATTAGAATAGTATCTTTATGTTAATCTCGTTGCCCGGCTGTTCGCCTATCAACAATGCCCCCTAGTTTGGCATAAAAGGATATATATTCTTTTTGTCAAACTATAGGATAGGCTGTTATTAAATAGGAAGCGAGCAACAGGGAAAGTGGGTTTGATTTTTGTAGGGAGCGAGCAATAGGTTTTCAAATTTCTTTTAGGCGGGAACTTTTGGGGAGCGACCAGCGGGGAACTCCAGGAGGCGAGCAGCGTGGAACGTCCTCTTGACTTGCGTCGTTTCGCTTCCCGAGGCACAGAATACGAAGCGACGCAGTTTGCCAAAGCGTGCGCCGCTATATTTGCAACTAGGGGCCTCAATTTTTTACTTTCCTTACTTCTGCCCCCGAATCCATATCTATAAATAGCTCTCCCCTTCCATTTTCTTTCTTTTTCGTTCTTCCATAAGCAAACTGCCATTGAAGAGTTTTCGAGCTTTCCTTTTCGTTGTTTTCTTCGATTCTACAGCCGATTTTGTCTAAATCAAAGGTAAATCCTTTGATTTTTCTTGTTTGTTCTTGTTATTGCTTGCATTTCACTTTCCAATTTCGCCATTTTCGTTCTTCATTTTCCTTATCCGTCATCGCCGCCGCCGCGTCGCCGTCGTATCGCCGCCGTGTTGCCGTCGTATTTGTTTCCTCCTTCGCTTGATTTCATCATTTGATTCGTACGAGGAATTTTCAAAAAATTTCAAAAATTTTCGAAGATGACGTCACCTTCCTCAAGCCATACGCCATCTGTTGAGATTGTTGGGCGAGATCTGGGAAAAAGGCCCATGGAAGATGAACAGTCAGCCCCTGTTCCTCGCCGTTCGCTCCGGCGAGCAGCTGGGCAAAACCCCAGGACCCTGCTCGTTGATGAAGAGACGGGCTCTGAGGCGAGCTCTGTTGCTCGCTCCGTTGATTTATTCTATGCTGTGGAAAGCTCGGGCGAGCAGGACGTCCAAGGCCCTGTTGCTCGCTCCTCGGCTCGAGAGGGGACTAACTCGGACTTGGGTGAAGATTCTTCCGAGGTCGCTGCTGAAATAGATGGGATGAGTCTTCCAGAAGAGAGGGGAGCGAGCAGCGAGCACCAGGTAAGGAGCGAGCAGCGAGCAACTGGACCAGGGGGCGAGCAAGAGGGAGTCACATGGGAATTTCTCCGAGAGATAAACTTTCCCGTTTCAAGGTCAATGCCGAATCTCTTATTCCTAAAGCCGTAGTTCGAAGACAAGATTGGATCGACTATGCGAATAAGTACCACAAGGCTTTCCCTACTCCCGCTCGACCTATTATGGAGACCCGTCCATCGCCATGCACAGCTGGTAGGGTATCCAGCGAGATTATAGAGGAGGATTTAGTTCGGATACGATCTCGCTATCGTATTCCGTACGACATCCATTTGTATGCCCCCCAACCAGGAGAGAGAGCTGACGACCCACCTCCAGGTTGCACTGCCATCAACCTCGACATACTTAAATTGGGGTTCCCTCTTCCTCTACATCCTGTAATCGGGCAATTCCTGAAGGATATAAACCTGGCAATCACTCAGATTACTCCTAACGGTTGGAGTACTCTATTGTCTTTTATTACCCTTTTCGGGTTGGAGGGGTACCGGAATAAGATCAGCACGACGGAGATACACTATGCACTGACTATCTCTTCGGCTGCTCATGAAGAAGGGCTTGGTTGGTATTACATCAAAGCCCGTAGTGGCGTTAAGCTAATTGAAGGAGTGCCCAACAAGGTCAAGGGTTGGCACAGGCAGTTCTTTTATATTGGCGGCGATTGGCGGGCGTCCTCCGATTTTTCGGGAGGACCGGGGCGTATAGACTCTCCTACGCATTTCGGCGAAATTCGGCGTAGGTTTTAAATCTCAGTTCATCGAACTTTTAGGTGAACTAATTTTAATCTTTTTCTTTGTTTTTGCAGGTCCGCGTATCCTGAGGTGGGGGCATCCAGATTTGAGTGAAGAGTTTCTATACATCCTTGCGTTGATTTCTCTTCGGGACGTTAAATATCGGAGTGTTGAACATCTCTCGCAAGCGCACCTTCGCAAGCACGCTCAGTTTATCACTAGTGCTCACCATTTGGAAGCACAAGCAGAGGTTCCTGAGGGTAAGCATTACTTGTCATTTTTCCCGTATTTTCTATTATCTGTCCTTGTTGGTCGCCTTGGCCTTGCTGGTCGCTTAGACCCTGCTGGTCGCCTAGGCCCTGCTGGTCGACTAGACCCTGCTGGTCGCCTAGGCCTTGTTGGTCGACTAGACCCTGCTGGTCGCCTAGGCCTTGTTGGTCGTTTTAGGATAAGTTTTACTTGTCAATTTTACTGATAATTTTTATATTGTTTTCAGCTCAAAGGGTAACGGTCGCTGTTCCTCCCATTCCCGAAAGTTATCATTTACTCGCACGTCGGGTTAAACAGATGGCAGCTAATCATCCTTCAAAGAAGAAAAAGTTTGATCCTTGCACTTCCTTGATCAGGCTTAGAGCTGAAGCAGATGAGGATGAAGAAGAAGCTCCCCAGGACCCTCTCCCTGTTCCTCAGGCTCCTGTTCCTGCTCCCCGCCCTCCTGCTCGCTCTTCGCCGCCTCCCCAAGACACGAGGGGCAAGAAACGACTTGCCAAGGAAACTGCTCCTCGTAGGGGAGATGACCGTGCTAAACGGGCAAAAGGGCAAGGCTCTTCCCAAGTGGGTAAATCTACTGCTCGCTCCTCGCCGGTGGAGGAGGTGACCGAGCAGCAAGTTGTGGGCGCTATGATCGCCGGTCAAGGAAGAAGCACATCTCCTGACAACTCATACTTGGGCTACGACCCCATGAAAATGAGGGAGTGAGTATCTTCCTTATTCGGTTTGATCGTTTACTCCTTTGACTTTGTTTTCTGATGACCTTTTCTTTTGAACAGGTACCGGAAAAACGACTATCCCGGTCGTTCAAAGGTGCTTCACCAGTTTAGCTGTGTGAAGTCTCCTCCCGCACCCCAAGAGATTAAGGACTCCCACGTCCGCAGAGCCATGGAATACGTCCCCCGCTCGTGGACCAAGACCGGCGAAGAAATTATTCAGAGCCAAAGTCTTAGTGATAATGCTCGTCTGTTGAGCTACAACTCGAGCCATCAATCAATTACAGCCCAACGAGTCTTGGATCAAGTCGTCGAGTTAGAGCGAACAAATCGCGGTCTGGGGCGACGGCTCGAACAAGTTGAAGCAGATCGTGATGCTCAACTTGTTCAGTTGAAGAAGAGGGACGAGGAGCTGAAGAAGAAAGATGAAGAGTTGGCTAAGATGAAGGCTGACTTCGAGCGAGCCAAGCTCACATGGACGTGGGAGGTAAAGGCCGCTGGGGACCGGGAGATGATAGCGTCTAACGCTTCAGAGAAGCTTAGGTTGGATTTAGGCGTCGCCACGGATCGTTTGCAAGTCTTGGAGACCGAGCGGGTGGGTCTGGTGGAAAGGGTGGAGTCGTTGAAGGTCCACGTCGACCAATTGGAGAAGAAGAACAAGCGTGCCATTTCTTACACCACTTATGTGCAGGATGTAACCGACAATACCAATCTTGGTTACATCTGTGCGTATACTGATAGTGTAAGAAACGTGAAGTATGCCTTGGATAATGGTTTGGACGTGATGACCTCGACTATCAAGGACTTCACGGATTATGTCACAGAAAACCCTCCAGCATCCGGCTTTGAGATCCCGGTAGCCGACCTAGGAGAGATGGGGGTTAACTTAGACATCTTCAAAGACAATGTTCGTGTTGTTGCCCCCAGGGAGAGAGTGGAGGCGGACAGGGACATGAATATCTTTGAAGCTTTGGGTCCCCTTCTCCCTAATCCTCTTGGTGAAACAAGCTCTTCTGCAGCAGTAGGCGAACAGCAGGTCCCCGGGGTCACTGTGCAAGATGTTCCACCTCCTCCTTCTTCCCAAGATCCTTTGGTGCCACCTGCTCTGCCAGCTCCCGAGACTTAGGCTTAGTTTCTTTTTTTTTTTTTTTTTTTTAGCTGATGTGGTAGGATGATGGTTGTATGTTCATCTCTTGTAACTTTTGGTGCTAATGAATGAGAGTTGCACTTTTATTTTATTGTTCGCCTCTTATTTGCCCTTTAATTATTTTTTGCTTAAGTATTTCTTTCTTATGTTGAAAGTAAAATACTTTTCCTTGCAAATTTATGCATGTTCATGTATGGGTTTATTTTGTTCTTTAAGAACTTAACCCTTTATCATGCTTCTTTCTATGCCTTGTTACTCGCCACTTGCCGTATTTGTACTTAAGTGCATTCAACTTCGGGACGAGCAATTATACGTTGGCATGTGCCCTGTTGCTCGCCTCTACCATATTTGTGCTTTATGCACTTAGTATTTTTGGCGAGCAACTTTCTTGTGGGGGGGCGATCAGGTGGGCCTTTTGGTCTCATGGACCCTGCTGCTCGCCTCCACTGTACTTGTGCTTTTATGCATATAGTATCTTCGGCGAGTAGCTTTTCTGTTTGGCGAACAGTTGGGTTTTAACACCTTTTGCTTTCTTATGTACATAATTCATTGAACCATCATTCATCTACTTACAAATTTTGCCCAAAAAAGTGTAAAATTTTCATCGATTTTAGGTTTTCTAATTATTGGTAATATTTCTTCAACAAAGCCGCGTTCCAGGTGTATTGGGCCGAGTTGCCTTCCATGTCTTCGAGATCATATGTGCCGTTGTGCCACTTTTGAGTTATCTTGAATGGGCCCTCCCAAGTCGGTCCAAATACGCCTGGAGGTGTTGCTAGGATTTTTCGGAGCACCAGATCCCCGACTTCAAATTCCCTGACTTTTACTTGTGAGTTGTAGTACCTTGCAATCCTTCTTTTGTATATCTCGTTTTTTATTTCTGCTGAGATTCTTTTTTCGTCGATCAAATCCATCTCTGCAGCTAGTGCCTTGTTGTTTTCCTGTTCATTGAACTCGGCTATCCTCTCAGTCGGTATTTTGAGCTCTATAGGTATGACTGCTTCTGTACCGAATGCCATAGCAAACGGTGTTTCTCCAGTGCTTGTTCTTTGTGATACCCTATATGCCCAAAGTACCTCGGGCAGTTCTTCCGACCACTTGCCTTTCTTATCTACCAGACGGATTTTAAGGATATGCTTGATTATCTTGTTAACTGCTTCGACTTGGCCATTAGACTGAGGATGATATGGTGTTGAAAAATGCTTCTTGATACCCCACTTTTTGCAGAAATCTCTTATCTTCTTCCCTTCGAATTGCTTTCCATTGTCTGTCACTATTGCTTGTGGAACTCCGAACCGGCACACTATACTTTTCCAGATAAAGCTGATCATTTTCTCTTGTGTTATCGTTACCAGTGCTTCAGCTTCGGCCCATTTCGTGTAATAGTCCACGGCTACCACTGCAAATCTGACATTCCCTTTTCCCGTTGGGAAAGGTCCTATGATGTCTATTCCCCACTTTGCGAACGGCCATGGACTATTTACCGAAATTAGCTCCGTTGGTGGCTTATGGATATTGGGAGCAAACAGCTGGCACCTGTGACATGTTTTTGCAATTCTGATTGCGTCTTGTAATAGAGTTGGCCAGTAGTAACCTTGCCTTACTGTTTTGTATGCCAGTGCCCGCCCCCCTGCGTGATTTCCGCATACTCCTTCGTGTATTTCTTTCAGAACTTCCTGACCTTGCCCCCTTGCTAGGCATTTTAGTAGGGGTAGTGAAAATCCTCTCTTGTAAAGTTGGTTATCCATGATTGTGAACCTTGCTGCTCGCTTGGCTACCTTTGTTGCTTCTTGGGGATCTTCAGGCACTGTGTTATCTTTGAGGTATCTATATATCGGTGTTCTCCAGTCATCCTCTGTCAGTTCTTCTTCGATCTGATTGATCTTGTAGTCACTGGTGGATGGGTTGGAGATTCTTGTGATGATGACCTCTGAAAGTTTTGCGGGTCCTGCACTAGTAGCCAAGCGGGCAAGTGCATCTGCTTGTGCATTATTGTCCCTTGGCACTTGCTCGATGTAAATTTGCTCGAAAAGCGAAGCCAAGTGAGCAACGATCTTTTGGTATAAGGCCATGTTTTCATCCTTGGCTTCGTATTCCCCACGGACTTGATTGACTATCAGCTGGGAATCTCCATAAATTTGAATTCTTCGAACCCCCACAGCCAGAGCTAGTCGTAACCCGGCTATCAACGCTTCGTACTCAGCCTCGTTGTTTGTTGCCATGAACTCAAACCTTACGGCTGATGTGAATACTTGTTCGTCTGGACTGATTAACACTATTCCTGCTCCTGCTGCTGTGTTATTTGATGATCCGTCTACTTACATGTGCCATGGATGATTATGACCTCTCGTCGGATCTGAAGGGAATGTTAATTCGACAATAAAGTCGGCTAACGCTTGTCCCTTGATCGCTGTTCGAGGTGCATAAGTTATTCCAAATTAGCTTACTTCGAGCGACCACTTGAGGAGGCGACCAGCTGTGTCAGGCCTTTGTAAGATTTACCTTAATGGAAAAGTTGTTAAGACCTCCACCTGATGATCGAAGAAGTACGGCCTTAGCTTTCTCACACTCATCACCAGTGCGTAGGCTAACTTTTCCATGGGCGAATACTTAATCTCTGCTTCATGCAAGGCCTGACTCACGTAGTAAATTGGCAAGTGAAATTTCCCTTCTGCTCGAACTAAAACTGAGCTGATGGCCACCTCTGATGCTGCTATATACAAGTACAGTTTTTCTCCGGAGACGGGTTTTGATAGAATTTTAGTATCACTTAGATACTCTTTCAACTGCTCAAACGCTTGTTGGCAATTATCCGTCCACTGGAACTGTCCTTTCTTAATGGCATCAAAGAAAGGTCGGCATTTGTCTCCGGACCTGGAAATGAACCTGTTTAGGGCTGCTATACATCCGGTTAGTCGTTGAACTTCTTTAACAGACCTTGGCGGCTGCATATCCATAATTGCTTTGACTTTTGATGGATTCGCCTCAATACCCCGTTGACTGACCAGGTGCCCAAGAAATTTTCCCGAGTGTACCCCGAAACTACTTTTCTTTGGGTTTAGCTTCATGTTATACGCTCGAAGTATCTCAAATGTTTGTGCGAGGTGTTCCAAATGATCTTCTTTTCTCGGGCTTTTTACGACTATGTCGTCCACATATACTTCCATAGTCTTGCCGATGTGCTCATCAAACATCTTGTTAACAAGTCTTTGGTACGTGGCTCCTGCGTTGATTAACCCGAACGACATTCTTTTCCAACATAATAAGTTTTTATTGGTGTAAAATGCCGTGTGCTCCTGGTCATCTGGGTGCATTGGTATTTGATGGTACCCGGCAAATGCGTCCATGAAGGTAAGGAGCTCGTGTCCCGCCGTGTTGTCCACTAGCTGGTCGATGTGAGGTAACGGGAAGTTATCCTTAGGACAAGCGGCATTCAGATCAGTGAAATCAATACATAACCTCCATGTACCATTTGATTTCTTCACTAACACTGGGTTTGCCACCCATCTAGGACATAAGGCTTCTTTGATAAGATCATTATCGAGTAACTTCTTCACTTCTATGTCCAATGCTTCATATTTATCGGGCCCAAATTTTCTTCTTTTCTGCCTCACCGGTCGCTTAGTTGGACAAATATTTAGCTTATGACAGGCATGCTCAGGGCTAATGCCTACCATATCAGCATGTGACCATGCGAATACATCGAGATTGGACTTGAGAAACTCTTCCATTCTGGATCTGTATGGCTCAGGGAGCTCAGATCCAATGAATAATTCCAAGTCTTCTCGATTTTGGTCAACTCTTATTGCTTCTAACTCCTCTACCGGGGTTGCTCTCCTTTTTTGGTCTTTCCATCGAGGATCGATAATGGGCCCTTCAAAGTTGATCTCATCCTTGATCATTGGTTCTGCCCCCAGCCCTGGTTCCAAGTCTTCAACCTGATTTAGTTCGGGTACGGCCTCTCTTCCCTGTTGCTCGACCATGCCCTCCTGCTCGTCCACGCCCTGCTGGTCGTCCACCTCCATCACTTCAGTGTCGACGGACTCCATGATTTCGTCTAGGATGGAAGGTTCACCTTCGTCCCTGCTGCTCGGCTGCTCGTCCATCATGGATATTCTGTTGTCAGTGGGTTGAAGTTGCAGGAGGCATTCTCGGGCTTTTCTTTGATCACCTTTAACCGTACCCGGGCCTTTCGAAGTTGGAAATTTAAGACAATAGTAGTACGTTGAAACAGCCGCTTTGAATTCATTTATAAAAGGTCGACCAAGAAACCCGTTGTAGGCAGACTGCTGATCTACGACTAAGAATTCAACCATCCTAGTCAGTCTCCTTTCGGGATTCTCGGTCGATACAAGCTCGACTGACAACGTTACTAAGCCTAAAGGAACGGTTACAGCGTCACCGAATCCCACTATCTTATGATCACATCCCTTTATATATCCCTCACAATCATCTATTTGATCAAGTGTGCTTTTGAATAAGATGTTTGTGTAGGAGCCTGTGTCCACAAGCAGACGGTGAACTCGGGCCCCCATGATGTTAGCACAGATGATCAGTGAGTCATTGTGAGGGGTGAGTATCCCGTCCAAGTCCTTCTCAGAAAACACCAACTCGCCTGTCTTTTTAGTAGCCTGATTTACCCCAACTTCCCTGAATTGAGCTACCGCCCTCAGCTCTGCTTTCCTTTTTCTTTTGGACATCAGTGGCCTACCATCAGAACAGCCCCCTACCGGTCCGGATGGCTCGAGCATTAAGATTTCTCGGACGGGTTCGGCTGGGGCTGTCATCGTTTTCTTCCTTTTTTGATCCCTCCTGCTCGGCTGTTCGTCACTCTCGTCATCTTCCGAGCCGGAGGATATCGCCACCCTTGGTTTCTTTCCCGGCTGTCGCTTCACAAACTCTGACAACTTTCCTTCCTCGTAAAATCTCCACAACTGTTTTAAGAGATCTCGGCATTCGCTTGTGAAGTGACCTATAGTCTGATGGTATGCACAGAATTTGTTGGGGTTCATCTTTCCTCGTTCTTGTCGTATCTTGCGGGGTTCAGACAACATATCCTTATCTTTCACGTTGTTGTACACAGCCTCAATTGATGCGGATAAGACATGGTTCAATTTCTCCTTCAATTCGGACCCTTCACTGAAAGCTTTCATGTTCCTAGGGGCCTTGTACTCCCCTCCTGACTTCTTTCCCGACTTCCTGGTATCAGCCTTGTCTCCTAGCTCTCTCTGTAGAGTTTCTTGCATCGAAATGTACACTCCAGCCTTGTGCCTGAATTCGGAATAAGTTTTAGGGAAAGCGAGGTGCATTTCCTTCCACAGGTCTGTCCCTTTCCTAAGCCCTGCCATAACTGCCACAATCTTGGTGTCCTCACTCACTGGTTCTCCTTCCAATAGGACTTTATCGAATCTCTCAAGGAAGGCTCTATCAGTCTCCTCATCTCCTTGTCTCAGATCTGCCAACCTGTGTCTCTGTGTAAGGTAAGACCCGACCGTGGAGAAGTGTGAGAGAAATTCCTTGCTGAGTTGCATGAACGAACTGATGGAGCCTGGAGCTAGTGCAGAAAACCATCTGTGAGGACCGTCACCAAGAGTCAATGGAAAATTCCGACATTGAGTTGCATCAGACGCCTTTACCGATATCATGTAATCGGTATATTTGGACAGGTGTACTTTTGGGTCTGAATTTCCTTCGTACAAATTAATGGCCGGGAATTGTACTTTCTTTTGTACCGGTGCATTAAGGATATCCGGGGACAAGGGTGATGATGGCAACATCGTCGACCCGTCGCCTTTCCTCTCCTCCAACTGTTTTTGCATCTCTTCAACCGCTTTCTTCAAAGCTTGCCACTCATCTGGAGACGTTTTTCCGCTAGAAGGCTGTTCGTCATGATTGGGTTCAATGACCTCTTCATGATGCAGTCCCTTGCTAACGGGACGTTTCTCTTGAGTGGCGTGCCTAGCGATGTTACTGGCTCCATTGGGACCTAATCGCCCGAAGGCTGATCTTCTTAGCCTTTCATGCACTGAGCGGCGAGCAGCAGGGTGTGTTTGCCCTGTTGCTCGCTCCTCGCCTCTCTGTTGATCCTCCCTATGCGTTGCGTGATATCTTGCCCTTCTTGTGTGATAGTGGCTTATACTTCTTGTGTCCCCGCTGCTCGACTCCTCACCTGTCCCCGGAGTAGACTCTCCTCGACTTCCAAGTCTTTCACTTAGAGGAGCTTTTCCTTTATTCCGACGGATTTCTTCGCTGTCAACCTCGTCATTTCGTGCGTCTTTTCTTCCTTCACTTCGCTGCTCGGCTGCCCTGTTGGTCGCCGCCTGCGTCCCTGATGGCCCGACCGTTTGTCGCCTTTGCAGTGCTTGTAAAACAGCAATCGTTTTTGCTAGCTCTTCGGGATTTTGAGCGAGAGCCTCCACTTCCGGCGGGATTGTATCAATGGTAACTTGGACGTTTCTCTGCGAAGTTGCTTTTACCGTACGTGCATGTCCTTCGGTAGACGAAACCCTCGTTTTTGACCTACGACTTGGAGACGTGCTCAAATGTCGTTCTTCTTGTGATCGAACCATTTTGGTTACCGAAGTATAAGTGGTAAGCAAATGAATGGGGTGATTTTATCTCCAACAAACACCTTTCGTAAGAGTTACTAGCTTTGTTTGTATGAATATGGTGGTTTAAAAACCCTAGTTCATACACACATGCATTTAAACTCTCAAAGTAATGTATAGATGGATGATTTTGCTTCAAATAATGTGTACACTTGATTTCCGATGGCTTCCTCCCGGATTTCGGCCGGATTTTGCAGATTCCGGTGGAGTTCTTCACCCTTCGACTTTTTTGTGAAACGGAAGTTCGACCCTCCTTCTAGCGCCAATTGTTGATGACCTTTTCTAATCTATGATGATTAGTGGCTGTTTTTACTACATAAGATCATCAAACAAATACTAAGATCATGATATATAATGCAAGAAAATGAATTGGCAAGAGTTGGGCAACTTTTTATTATGGGAAAAAATCCTCCCCCTTCATGCAAATGAAGGGGTATTTATAGACATATAAAGAGGCTAGGTGTCACCATCTTGATGGCTTAGCCATTGGGATTTTGCCAAGTGTTATGACTTTTGTACAACAACTAATCTATTGCCCAATGAATGGGTGCCAAGTGTAAAGACACATTGACTATTTCTAAAGTTAGTGACTCTTGACATTCCCAATGTTGTACTTGGTCTTTGAAACCACTCAGCTACTCTCCTTGGTGCCCAGCTACTCGTCTGTACGTCTTCGTTGGGTGTTGGAAACCCTTATAATCCCAGTTGCTCGCCTGCTCGCCTCTTGTTGAGACTTTGGGTCTTCTTGTTCTTGTTGTTTGCTACCTCGCAATGGCCTTTATGACCGGTTGCTCGCCACCTTCAGATGGGTACTTGTCCCCGTTGCTCGTCCTCTTCCAATTGGTCTACAGTCCCTGCTGCTCGCCTCTTAGGGCGTATAGTCCCTGTTGCTCGTCTTCATCTATTTGGTCAGCAGTCCCTGCTGCTCGCCTCTTAGGGCATATAATCCCTGTTGCTCGCCCTCTTTCATATTATTAATTCTGATGCTCTTAATCTTATTAGAATAGTATCTTTATGTTAATCTCGTTGCCCGGCTGTTCGCCTATCAACACTACTTTCGTTCATTTTTACGCAATTAATTGTCTATGTATTCAAATTAAGTCATTTTTTTTTATAATTCACCAAATTAATTTCTTTTCGTATCTAACTTGTTTATAAAAATATTTTGCCCAACTATTTTTATTTCGTATAATTATTTATTTCGACAATGCGTAATTTTATAATTCGTTCATTTGTACACAATTAATTGTATATGTATCCAAATTGATTTTTTTTTTTCAATAATTCACCAAATTAATTCATTTTCGTTTCTCACTTGTTTTTATAAATGTTGTGGCCATTTAATTTTTATTACTTTGGTAAAATTATTTATTTCGTGTAATACCCCATCCCGTTTTATACCTTTTATATTCCTAGAACCCTTATTTTATTTATTATCTTTGTTTCTTTTTATTTTATTATTTTGTGTGCTTTTGTGTAATTTAAATATATACCCTTTTTATAAATTCCTAAATTCGTAGAAAGAATCGAATCTTTCAAACGAATAAAGGACTACGAGAAATTAAATATTCAAAGATTAAATTAAGGATTTCGATTCGTATAAATTATTGAGAATAACTCAAATACAATAAAATATTATTCGAATCTTAAAACTGTATTAATTTTCAAATCGGGATTAACTCGTGAGCCAAACGATCCCTAAACCGTATCATTTGGGATCGAAAATATCTGAATTAAAGGGGGTTAAATTCTGGCCACATAATATACTTTCCTTTTTGAATTAAATTAATTAGACTATTAATCTTATCCACATAAATTATCCCTTCTTTTAAATTAAAAATTAATTAATTAAGAAATTAAAATCAAAATATCTCCTCCTCTCTATCCTTGAATAAGCAAAATCAAGTACGCTATTCCTTATTTTTTTTCCTCAGAAATCAATTCCCAATTACACTTTCCTCTTTCAGAAGACTCTTTCTCTCTCACCGTCTTCTTCCCTCTTCTCCTCCAACCGCCTCCCTCACGCCCAGCTCCGTCCGCGACCACCGCCGCGTCGCTCCTCCTCCACAGCGTCCTCTCTCTCCCACTCTCACAGCGACGTCGCGACCGCCGTGCCCGGACGACCGTCGAACGCCGTCGCGATGCCTCTCTGTCCCGCGGCCCAGCGACGACCGCCGCCTCTTTGAACGGCGCAACACCGCCGCCTTGCGTCGCCCTCCCACGACTGCACGAAGCAGCCGCCGCCCTCTCGCTGCCTCCATCTCCTTCGCACAGAGCCGCCGCGCATCGCCCCTCTTCGCGCGAGCGCCGCCTCTGTCCTCTTCCAGTAGCAGCTCCAGCCGTGCGACGCCGTGAAGCCACCGTCTCACTCTCTTCTTTTCCGGCGACCAGCGCCTCTGTCCCAGCGCCGTCGCGCCTCAGCCAGCCGCGACGCCTTCCTCCTCGCGAAGCCCGACCGTCGCCGCCTCCTCCTCCTCCAGGCGCAAAACCGGGCGCCGCCGTCTGCCTCTCGACGCCGCCGTGCAGCCGTCGCCTCTCCCGAACGAGCATCGCCGTGCTCCTGATTCGGTGAGTCTCGTTTTATACTTCTCCCGATTCTTTCACTAATTTCAGCAAATTTAATTTTAATTTCCCCAATCATCTTAATTTCAATTCGATTTCAATTTCTTAAATTCATTCTTCGTTGAAACTTATAAATTCGTTCTTTCGTGTTATTTGACGCCGTTAAACCGGTTGCTGCTGCCGAAATTTTTGGAGACCTCGAACGACGCCGTTAGGCCGTTCGATTCATTTTTCCGAATTCCCGAACAACGCCGTTAGGCTGTCCGAATTATCCGACAATTTATCGAATCTCAAAATGACGCCGTTAGGCCGCTCAAATTATCCGACGAGTCGCCGAACTACGCCGTTAGGCTGCCCGGTTTGGGACTCGTAAGAATCGCCAATCTCCTCTCTATTTCTTGTAATTGTTGGAATAGAATTTAAACCGTTTTAAGTGAGTTTGAGATGTTTTGGAGCCTTTGAGACTTGTAGATGGGACTTTATTATTGTTAGAATTCTACTTACGAATGATTTTAAATTGTTAGTATAATGGTGGTGTTGAAATAGTTGTTTAGTGTTATTGAATGGATAGATTAGTATTGTTGTTTTAGCTAGTTGATATTATTAGATGGATGAATTAGTTTGGTTTGGTTAGCTGATGATGTGGTGCCGAAATTAATTTGTTTTATTGTTAGTTGAGTTTTTGGAGGCAAAGGGAAACTCGTCTTCCCTTTGTGCGACTGTTAGAAATTTTGGAACGAAAAGATAAGTCGTTTAATACCCAATTTAGTAAACAAATGAAAAAGGTAGAAAATGGTATTATTCTTTTGTTTAGAAAGTGTCACTAATCAATTTTAGAAGTGTTATTAATATTAGAAAAGAAAAGTACTTTTTATAAACTTCTTAGAAAGTCTAAGTTTATTAATAAGTTTTATTAAAGGAAATTTATTTATAAAATATGATTAATTATATTCAAGATTTCTTTTAAAATGAGAAATAGAATTCTTAAGAAAGAAAAACCTTTTCTTAAATTTTATTAATATTTTTCTAAGTAATTCCAAGATGAATTCTTATATTTTCTTCCTTAAAGAGCCTTTATTAAGGACACCACTCAATTTAGTAAATACACCCCCCTGTTACACCTCAGAAATCAGTAAATACACCGTCCTGTTACACCACTGCTTTCAGTAAATACACTCCCCCTGTTACACCACTACTTTCAGTAAATACACCCCCTGTTACACTACTGCTTTTAGTAAATACACCCCCCTAATACACCTCCTCTTAAAAAGGGGTGTACTTATCAAAAGATTGTTTTTGTAGTAATCGAGATAGTCATACCACAAGTATACTAGTAAATACACTCACCTTTTTAGAAGTAGTGTACTTACCAAAATAGGGTGTGACCCTTAAGCAAGTCATTTTTGAGTTTATAAGACCACAACTTTCTCGATTCTCGTAACACAAACTCTCAAGTTTTCCTAAACATTTTCAAAGGTCAACTTTTAATTAAATATCTTCCTACTAGGATTCGGTACTAGTTGGAACGCGCACGAGGTTTTCGACCCTCTGCCTACACATCATTCTCGGGACTGGAAACAATCAGGTGGGTGATGATCTGTTGATTGATCTGCTATTAATAACGTCGTGCCGGTATTTTCTGAACTCGACTAAATCAAATCAAAAATATCTAATCCAACATAAATGTAACACCTATCTATATAACTGTTTGGATTATGTGATATTAACTATATGTGTTATATACTGCCCGTTGTTTTGTGAATCGATCATCACTGCATGAGTAAACAACTTACGTGAGCATGAATTAGTTCGGTTATCAGTCAAGTATTATTCTTTGTAAAGTTTATTGAGTCAGTTTTGTGGAAAGTCAGTATGTACGGAGTCGGGATCGAGTTTTAAATCCGACCTCCGGGGCAGCTGTCGGGGACGCCCTCGGAATCAAGGTTGTTGAGCAAGTAGATCTGGTCCCCGGTCAGCTGTCGTTTGACGCACTGGGAAGAAGGCCATTGATACTTGCTTATTTTGAGGGATGTTATAAGGTTGGATGATGTGAGCTTGTGTGGTTGGATGAAGTAAGTTTTGTTGGAGTTGAAAAGAGTAACTTTGTTGATTTGTTGGAGTTGAAAAGAGTAACTTTGTTGGAAGTGGAATAATCGTACGTTTATGGTTTGTCAGTTTGTGATAATATGTGATATGACTTTGGGCTTTGCCCTAATGTGAATCAACTTGTGCTATTTCAATTATATTATGCGAAATATGCTTAAATGCCGTTTAAACTTTATAATCTTCTATATACATCAACTGTTTAAATAAAATAAACTTTTTATTAATTAGTATAATTTAATATATTTCGGATTTACCAATCCCATGATGTTGCAAATCACCCATATGTGAGAATTCAATTCTCACGCCCCATTTTCCTAACCCCTTGCAGATTATGATTTCGTGGAGCAAGGACAGTAATAGAGACGACACGGAGTTCCCCACTTAAATAAAACATTACTGTTGATACTATGTTTTATGTACACATATATGTGTGTAAGATACTTATTAAAATTATTCTATTCATTTCTTCCTCTGCATAAAACTCATCATCTCTCATTTCCGTTATATTCCTTCAAAAATTTTATAGTTCGGACTTTTGATCACAATAACACTTCGAATTCGATATAATTAATATATATTGGGTTCGGGGCGTTACAGGTGGTATCAGAGCTTAGGTTCAAACTTTCGGACCTAAACTCAAAATCATTGTTTTCATCAAACCAAAATTCTTTTTCTTTAATTAAAAGTTTCTTATCATGTAAGTATATATCACTAATTAAATCACTTGAGGGGAAATGTGTCTTCTATTACCGTCAGAAGCTCCTCGAAGGTATGTTCTTATTTTATTGCCTAAAAGTTTATGATATTGCGATAACTTGACTTTCATAACAAAACTCCAATCAAAAGATCGCGAACTCGAAACAACACCTACGAGGTGTAGAAAGAACCACGAAATGTCGTTTATATTACTATTGAAATACAGATAATTAGTAAAAGATAGAAATAAAAATATTTGTGTAAATTTATAAACTTCAGAAATGATGTTATATGATTATTTGAACTATGTGCCTTAATTGTTTAAATAATGTTTCTAAATAACTAAAATTTTGACTAGGATTTTCCTCTCCATATAAGAATCCACCTAAGATAGTTATATCCCGATAATTAGAAGACACTTAGCTAACCTTAGAATTCTATCAGTGTGTTTATAACCCAGTTCACGAGACTACGTGCAAAGGCAAGAGCCACTCCAATATCCCCAGACGAGACATATCTGACAGTCGTGATTCGTTTTGCCAGAAGGGTTACTGAGTTGTTCTCCGTCCTATCGCAGTAAGACTACTCGAACGGACGAGAATAGAAGACCCAGTTCAACAACCCCACATTCAATTTTTTTTCTATAATTCACCAAATTAATTCATTTTCGATTCTCACTTGTGTTTTATAAATGTTGTTGCCATTTTTTTTTTGGTAAAATTATTTATTTCGACTCCCGCTTAAATTTATAATTCGTTCATTTTTAGGCAATTAATTGTATATGTATCCAAATTGACTCATTTTTTTCTTTGTGCATGCGAACACGCGACCTCTTGTGCATGCGAAGGAGGCACGTACCGCTAGGCCATGAGCTTCTTTCGTTCATTTTTACGCAATTAATTGTATATGTATTCAAATTATGTCATTTTTTTAATAATTCATCAAATTAATTCCTTTTCGTTTCTAACCTATTTATATAAATGTTGTGCCCAACTTTTTTTTTTTGTAAAATTATTTATTTCAAAAAAATATAAATTTATAATTCTTTCATTTGTACGCAATTAATTGTAAATGTATCCAAATTGAATTTCTTTTCATAATTCACCAAATTAATTCCTTTTCGTTTCTAATTTTGTTTGTATAAATGGTGTGCCCAACTTTTTTGTTTTTGTAAAATTATTTATTTCAACGTGTAGATTTATAATTCGTTCATTTGTACACAACTAATTGTATATGTATCCAAATTGAGTCTTTTTTTTTTCATAATTCACCAAATTAATTCATTTTTGTTATAACTTGTTTATATAAATTGTGTGCCCAAACTTTTATTTTGTAAAATTATTTATTTCGACAATACATAAATTTATAATTCGTCAATTTCTACGCAATTAATTATATATGTAGCTAACTTGACTCATTCTTTTTTCATAATTAAAAAATTTTGTTCCTTTTCCTTATGTTGACAATGCGTAAATTTATAATTTATTCATTTATACACAATTAATTGTATTTGCGACGCACATGTTCGTCGCAAATTATTTAATTACACTACAAAAAACTCGCTGATTAGCGACGGAAATTTGCGACGGACACCTTATCCGTCGCTAATTTTAGTATTTTGCGACGGATTAGCGATGGATTTTGACCATTAGTCGTAAATTCTAAAAATTTGCGACGGACTTATCCATCCGTCGCTAATTCTTGGGTTTTGCGGCGGAAAGTCCGTCTCAAATTCCAAAGTGAAAATTAAAATAAAAAAATAAATAATTTGCGACGGACACATGTCCGTCGCAAATTTTGGAGATCCGCTTCGCGACGGAACGTCCGTCGCAAATTTTAAATTTGAAATTAGCGACGGACATTTGCGACGGAATGTCCGTCTCAAATTTCAAAGTTGAAATTTAAAAAAGTAATTAAATAATTTGCGACGGACACGTGTCCGTCGCAAATTTTGGAGATCCAACCGGGTCTTGACCCGACTTATTTGCGATGGAAAGTCCGTCGCAAATTTCAAATTTGAAATTAGCGACGGACATTTGCGACGGAATGTCCGTCTCAAATTTCAAAGTTGAAATTTAAAAAATTAATTAAATAATTTGCGACGGACACGTGTCCGTCGCAAATTTTGGAGATCCAACCGGGTCTTGACCCGAGATATTTGCGACGGAATGTCCGTCGCAGATTTCAAATTTAAAATTAGCGACGGAATGTCCGTCTCAAATTTCAAAGTTGAAATTTAAAAAAGTAATTAAATAATTTGCGACGAACACGTGCGTCGCAAATACAATTAATTGTGTATAAACGAACAAATTATAAATTTATGCATTGTCAACATAAAGAAAAGGAATAAATTTTTTGAATTATGAAAAAAGAATGAGTCAATTTAGATACATATAAAATTAATTGCGTAGAAATGGACGAATTATAAATTTATGTATTGTCGAAATAAATAATTTTACAAAATAAAAGTTTGGGCACACAATATAAACAAGCTATAACGAAAAGGAATTAATTTGGTGAATTATGGAAAAAAAATGACTCAATTTGAATACATATACAATTAGTTGTGTATAAAATGAACGAATTATAAATCTACACGTTGAAATAAATAATTTTACAAAAACAAAAAAGTTGGGCACACCATTTATATAAACAAAATTAGAAACGAAAAGGAATTAATTTGGTGAATTATGAAAAAAATTCAATTTGGATACATATACAATTAATTGCATAAAAATGAAAGAATTATAAATTTTTTTTTTTAAACAAATAACTTTATAAAAAAAAAAGTTGGGCACAACATTTATATAAATAGGTTAGAAACGAAAAGGAATTAATTTGATGAATTATTAAAAAAATAAATTAATTTGAATACATATAAAATTTATTGCATAAAAATGAATAAAAGAAGCTCATGGTCTAGCGGCGCGCGCCTCCTTCGCATGCACAAGAGGTCGCGTGTTCGCATGCACAAGGAAAAAAATTAGTCAATTTGGATACGTATACAATTAATTCCGTACAAATGAACGAATTATAAATTTAAGCGGGAGTCGAAATAAATAATTTTACCAAAGTAATAAAAATTAAATGGCCACAACATTTATAAAAACAAGTGAGAAATGAAAATTAATTAATTTGGTGAATTATGGAAAAAAATGAATCAATTTGGATACATATACAATTAATTGTGTACAAATGAACGAATTATAAATTTAAGCGGGAGTCGAAATAAATAATTTTACTAAAGTAATAAAAATTAAATGGCCACAACATTTATAAAAAACAAGTGAGAAATGAAAATGAATTAATTTGGTGAATTATGGAAAAAAATGAGTCAATTTAGATACATATAGAATTAATTGCGTACAAATGAACGAATTATAAAATTACGCGTTGTCGAAATAAATAATTTTACAAAATAAAAAATAGTTAGGCACAACATTTATAAAAACAAGTGAGAAACGAAAATGAATTAATTTGGTGAATTATGGAAAAAAAAAGAGTCATTTTGGATACATATACAATTAATTGCGTACAAATGAACGAATTATAAATTTAAGCGGGAGTCGAAATAAATAATTTTACCAAAGTAATAAAAATTAAATGGCCACAACATTTATAAAAACAAGTGAGAAACGAAAATGAATTAATTTGGTGAATTATGGAAAAAAAAATGAGTCAATTTGGATACATATACAATTAATTGCGTACAAATGAACGAATTATAAATTTAAGCGGGAGTCGAAATAAATAATTTTACCAAAGTAATAAAAATTAAATGGCCACAACATTTATAAAAACAAGTGAGAAATGAAAATGAATTAATTTGGTGAATTATGAAAAAAAAAGAATCAATTTGGATACATATACAATTAATTGCGTAAAAATGAACGAAAGTAGCACGTGTCCGAGTGGCGCGCGCCCCCTCCACATGCACAAGAGGTCGCGCGTTCGATTCCCCTTGGGCGCAAATTTGGATTAATTGTTCAAGGCCCAATAAGACTAATATAGAAGGTGGACCGCCTATAATAAGCTATGGGCCGGTGGCCCAGTGGTCCGCGCCCGCCCCGGCCGCCCCGGGTGCCCGGGCTCGAACCACGCGAGCCACATTTTTTTTTGTATAGGCTCGGTATTTTGCGACGGCCAAATTCCGTCGCAAATTTTTAATTTGCGACGGAAAAATGTCCGTCGCAAATTATAACCGAAAAAAATAAAAAAAATTTAATAAATATTTGCGACGGACTATTGCCGTCGCAAATATTGTTGACCCGACCCGAATAATTTGCGACGGACTACTGTCCGTCGCAAATTTTGAGCGACCCGGTCGGGTTTGACCCGCCAATTTTGCGACGGTTTTATCCGTCGTTAATTTGCGACGGACGGCAAAATCCGTCGCAAAAATTAGCTACGGCTGTTTTAGGAACGGTCACGTGTCCGTCGCAAATTCCGTCGCAAAACACTGTTTGCGACGGATTTTCCGTCGCAAATTCCGTCGCTAAACAGTGTTTTTTTTGTAGTGTTACTTTTTTAAATTTCAAATTTGAAATTTGAGACGGACATTTCGTCGCAAATGTCCGTCACTAATTTCAAATTTGAAATTTGCGACGGACTTTCCGTCAAAAATAAGTCGTGTCAAGACTCGGTTGGATCTCCAAAATTCGCAAATTATTTAAGTAATTTTTTAAATTTCAACTTTGAAATTTGAGACGGACATTCCGTCGCAAATGTCCGTCGCTAATTTCAAATTTGAAATTTGCGACGGACTTTCCGTCGCAAATAAGTCGGGTCAAGACCCGGTTGGATCTCCAAAATTTGCGACGGACACGTGTTCGTCGCAAATTATTTAATTACTTTTTTAAATTTCAACTTTGAAATTTGAGACGGACATTCCGTCGAAAATGTCCGTCGCTAATTTCAAATTTAAAATTTGCGACGGACTTTTCGTCGCAAATTGGATCTCCAAAATTTGCAACGGACACGTGTTCGTCGCAAATTATTATTATTTTTTTTAATTTTAACTTTGGAATTTGAGACGGACTTTCCGTCGCAAAAACCAAGAATTAGCGACGGATGGACTAAGTCCGTCGCAAATTTTTAGAATTTACGACTAATGGTAAAAATCCGTCGCAAAATACTAAAATTAGCGACGGATAAGGTGTCCGTCGCAAATTTCCGTCGCTAATTAGCGAGTTTTTTGTAGTGTATGAACCTACAAGTTCAGTTATAGTAAAAAAAACCTATGTGTTTAGTTATTACGAAAATAATTTAGTGGTATAAGCATAAATAAAAGTGGTATAAATTGGATTGGAGGGGGTAATAAAGTCATCTTCTAGAACCCTACTCCTAATAATTGTATGATATCCTCCTCCTCTTTCTCTGTTTTTCTCCGTTGTTTGTATATTAGTTGTGCTACAAGAATTTTGAATTTCTCCTATTCAACTTTCTTTGATTCTTATTTTTTCTTTCATTATTTGGTTCACGTGCAGAATTTCGGGAAATCGTTTGCATTCATTTCAAGATTAGAGCGTAATTTTTTGTTTCACTTTTATCAAATTTTGATGGCGTTGTTATTGTAGTAAAATTGTAACGAGTCATTTTTTGTATGCTATAGTTTGTATTAGATAATATCATGCTTTTGATTCTCCATAAATATTAAATTTTAACGATCAGTAGTTAAATATATTTGGAATGTTATTATTGATTTGGCCAACTTATATATATAATTCAACATATTTAATCCCTAATTAAACAGATTTGGTACAACCTTTTGTAGTTGGTTGGTCAGCTTAGTCCCTAATTTCGGAATAGTGGGAGTTCCGCCATAATTTGATCTATTTGGTAATTAATTTGCTCAATTCTGTTGTGAAATGTATGCAATTCACAAGGATTCACTCAATTAAGATTGAAAGAAACTTAATGAAATGAGAAAACGAAACACAAGGATTTTAAGTGGTTCGACTTATGAACAAGTCTACATCCACTGTGGAGATCTTCAAAGTCTTTACTGATCAATACTCTGGTGGATTCTTTACAAAGAATAGAGCTAAAACTGATAAGAACTCTAAACTTGAAAACTGAAACTGAAATCTGAAAAACGGAAGTGTGTGTTTCCTCTAACTTTGAGGCTTTATAACTTGTTGTGTAGAGTTAGTTACAACCGAATTCTTCAGCCTAATTGTAGCTTGCCACCTTATCTTGAAAGTCAGGCCAAGTGCTGGTACAAACCAAGCTCCAACCAGCGTGCATGAAGTGTGCAAAGTCACACCAGAAAACTTCTTCTAACCGTTTTGAGTTATAACCGTTTCTTGATGGATATTGCCCCTGATGTTGCCACACCCGATCCAACATCCCTTATTACGAACAAACTTTTACACATGCATGAATTAACAACACACTTTACAAATTCTAATGTAAAAAATTCGTCAATCCCCCCCTCCCCACCGTCCACCACCGAAATCGGCATCCTTCCACAACCAGAATCGAACATCAATGGTACGAGAATTGTAGTCGTGGTGCGCTTCACGGCCAATTCTCGCACCGTCTGTCTGAACCGCCGTCGAGACAAAGAACAGTGCATCAAACGACTTGGCTTTGCAGCCAATTGCAAGACCTTCGAATCGCCATCAATTTTTCTTCTTCCCTTATTTCATGGCCAATTTTTTTCATGCAGTGCCGGCCCGCAGCAGAAATCTCCGCCACTGGTTTCCGACACAGTTGTTCACGAAAGGGAGAAAGAGTCGACGTGGTGGCGCACAAAGATGAGACTGTATTTTCTTTTTATTTTTCTTTTTCTTTATTTCATTTCGATTTTAAATTCACCCACTGTTTCTATTTGTGACGGTTTTTGAATATTGCGGGGATGTATTACTGTGCTGGTGGTACGCTTTTGTCATTCAATTACATATATTCTTGCAATTTCTTAATGCTAAATGACACCTCTTTCTTCATCGATTATATTCCAATCCTCCTTTCAACCACTCGACATTTTTTTTTTCAGGTTATGTTGTTTGTGATGTGGGAATATCTCTGAAGTTAATTCAGCTATTTCATTTATAAAATCGTGTTTACAATGCTAATTTGTGCCATTAATTTTTGCTGTGAAATTAATCTTATCATGATCACTCGATTTAATTGTTAATCTATATTAAAAAAATACATTAATTGCAATAAGTGATTAGTTTTGGAAATTTTAAATTGGGAAAATTGCAAAAATGGTCCCATAAGAATTGGTCCTCATGAATTTAGTCCTTTTTTTAGCGCAAATAGTCCCATACGATTTTTCGGTCAAAAAATAACAGATTAACTAGCATGAGGCGCACACGCCGGTTAGTTTTCTACCAAAAACTCGCGCGTATAAGTCCCAACTTAAAAATAATTAATTTCCAACTTGTTAAAACTCTACGAACTAAAGTTGCAGAATCGCCTTCATACTTGGATTTTACATTGAAATAATTGTTAATAGCAAAAGCTGACCCATTTTCCTCCAAAAATCAAGTTGAAATTTTTTTTCCATCCAGTATTCCATAGAAAATTGTAAAATATTTTACGGATGAGACATATTTTGCTAAAAATGGGACCAAAAAAGAACATGGGACCAAATCTGTCAAGTATTCTCATGAGACCATCCTTACAATTTACCCATTTTAAATTGAGTATATATTATGCCCATCAAAATAAGATCATTATTTGTTTACCCATATTAAAAAAAATGAATGGTCGGTTTGAATATAAAACAAAATAAAGGTGTACGTGTAATATAGTGTTTATGACAATTCCTTAAAATATGATGTTTCTTAGTTAAATAGAATAATTATATTTAATTTAATTAAAGGAGATTAAACATGTAACAATTATTACATGAATAAATACTAATGGAGTCAATATTTGCAATTATATGGTTCTTGACAAATTTTAGGGTGCATCCAAGTGCAAACTATACACTTGGATTTTAGATCTATTTTAAAATTATTTTTAACTTTTCAAATCCTATTATAAAATTCGGTCAGACATTACGGGTCGGGCATTCTGCCCCTTCTCTCACGCTTTTCTCTGCTCTTCTTCAGGCGTCGTCCTCTTCTTTGATTTCCAATGGGGCTTCTGCTTCATTTAATTGTTAATGGCGACGCGATGGTTGCAGTTCTATTTTCCGGCAGTTCTCTTCGATTAATTCCGGTGAAAATGGTGGTGGCAATTCTCCCTTATTCTAATGACTCGATTTGGAGGTTTCCAACCTTAATTTCCTCCATTGATGATCCGCTAAGCTTTTTCCATTGATTTCCAGCCATGGCCTTTGGCACCGGTATCGGAGGTGGAGAAATCATTGTAGCAGATTGTATTTGAAGCGGGGAATGATTCAAATTCATGGATCTTCTCATTTAAATGCAATGTTTTTTTTTTCTTTTTTTCCCTTCTCAATCTAACTATTCAATCCCCAAATTATCATTGCAACATGATTAATTTTTCTCTCTCTGAGTATCATAACCCTCAAATTTATTCAAATACAAAAAATTTCTTTGATTATTATTGATTACTTGGAGTATTGGTGATTTATTTATTGGGGTATTGTTGCTAGGGATATTGTTGATTAAGTCTTGGGTACTACTGAATAATTATTGGGGATATTACTGTTCAATGTATTGTTGAGTAATTTTTGGGGTGTTGGTGATTATTACTTGGGGTATTGGTGATTAAGTCTTCTGGTACTACTGATTACTTCTTGAGAATATCATTGTTCAATGTGTTGTTGAGTAATTCTTGAGGTATTGATGATTATAAATTGGAATATTGGTGATTATAACTTGGAGTATTAGTAATTATAACTTGGAGTATAGGTGATTAAGTCTTGGGGTACTACTGAATAATTATTTAAGATATTATTATTGAGTAATTTTTTGGATATAGGTGATTATAACTTGGGGTATTGATGATTATAACTTTGTGTTTTGGTAATTATAACTTAGGGTATTGGTGATTAAGTCTTGAGGTACTACTGAATAATTATTTGGGATATTATTATTGAGTAATTCTTGGAGTATTAGTGATTATAACTTGGGGTATTGTTGGTATAACTTGGGGTATTGGTGATATAACTGATAGATTGAAAAAAATACATATTTATTGTCATATTTCTCCATGATTTAGATGTCAATTAATCCTTAAGTACTTATTTTAATTGAGTTTTATATTTTATAGGTAAACTACGGATTTAATTGATGTTTGGAGACCATTTGGAGTGAATTATGAAGAAGTGAAATTGAAGACTCCAAAGATGAAAATGGCAGAAGTACTTTTCTCATAAGGTGTGGGCACGCCTAAGGTCCAAACGGGAATTCTCATAAGTGGTGCTCAAATCTCTACACCAAGACTCAAACTTAATTCTTCCTAACATTTTAAGAGTCTTGTATCTTTTTAATTTATATTATATTTTGGTATTTTAGATAGGTATCTAAGTTGGTTTCTTAACTTCCTAGTAACTACTATTGTTAGAAGTCTGTCTAGATTAGGATTAGTATAAAAGGGAGTGGAAAGGATAGAAATTTCTAACTTTCATTCCTGCATACTATCTAATATATTCTAAGTTCATACTTTAAGTTTTATTATTCTTCTTCTCTCTTCTCTCTCAACACTTTGAGAGAGAAATGAATAATATATGTTCTTCTCATTTTAACCACGGATAATTGAAGATTCGGTTCGATATTAATGGTGAGATCTAACTGATTTACATACTCTTTCATTCTTCATTATTTATATATCTTTTGTGTTTGATCAGATTGTTTGGCGAGTTGTCTAATGTGGCCGGTTATTTAATTTGTGAAAATAATAATTGCTAATTGGAACGATAAATCCGTAATTGTTTAACTGTTAAGATGTTAGTTGCAAATGGCAGTGAATAATTGCCATGGAGATGTATAACCTAGTCTAAATGAACCTACATGTGCGTTTATTGGCTAGAATTGGGTCTTTCTAGATTTTAATGCTGCTGATGAATTAAATCCTAATAGTGGTAAATAGGGTTGTCCATTGGTTAGAGAAGTAATAAGAGATGGTATCCTTATTATCGACAAAGTAAGAAAAGATTAGGTTGTTAGGTGGTACCAACAACTATAACCAATTTAGTGTAAAATGGAAGACGATCTTTGCATCGAGGATCGATTGTTTGTGAACCGACTCTAAAGTTATCTTTGGCTGAATATTTTTATTACTTTGAATCTTCTTGATTTTATTTTACTTCTTATTATTTTAGTTCAGTTCAATCTCAAACTCAAAACCCCCATATTTGTGTTTATAATTATAAATATGTTTATGTTAAGGATTAATCTATTTACCAATCTCTGTGGATTCGACCCTGCTTATCACTACCACAATTTATATATATTTAAGCAGGATTTATTATTTGTTGGATTCGACACCCATCAAATTTTTGGCACTGTTTCGGGAAATTGGTGTCAAATAGATTTATTCTTTTTATTTGTGTATTTTGTTTGTAATTTTATTTTCACGCATTGTTCTTTTCGTGTAGGTTGGAGAGTCCGGAATCTCTAACCAAAGGCGATAAAGGGAGATATTTTAGGGAGACATCTCATTGTTTATTTAGTTCTCGTTTATGCATTTTTATGTTTTATTTCGTTCGTGTGTGTTTTGAGGTTAGAAGAAAGATTTTCAATATGACAACTGCGCACCTTAATTAAAATGGAATTTGTATAAAATTTGCAAGATAAAGTGTGGGCACGCCTTATTGAAAAACTGCTTCTGTCCTCTTATTTATGTTTCTTATTTGTTAACATATTTTTCAGTTTTTATATTTTTCTGAAAATCAAAAAAATTAAAAAAAATTCAAAAAAAAAAAAAGAAAACGCTGTCTATTCGAAAAATAAGGGAGAAGATTACAACTACTTCTTTGAAATCCCTTAACTAATCCATGTGAATGAATCTTTCTTTAATTTATTTTACAGGTTAGTTCACGTTTAAAAGGGTTTATATAAGGATCAAGATTCAAATTCCCCTTGTTCATTTTGAAGAAATATAATCGAACACCCCTCCAACCCTTTCAACTGAAGATGCAATTTTGGATGCTCAATATTTTCGAACTTCTCTTGTTCTTTTGTTGCTTTTTGAGCATTTTGTTTATGCATTGAGGACGATACATTATTTAAGTGTGGGGGGAGTTATTGTTTCTTGTTTTGATATGCTACTTGGAATGAGAATTTTTGTTGTCTTCTTGAATAATTTTGGTCTCTTAATTGTGCTTGAGTTGTTGAGTTCTAAATTAGTTGTAAAACTTGAATCTTCTGATGTTTGTCCATGAAAAAATTGAGTTTTTGTGCTTGAACTAAAAAGTTTTCGAATCCTCATTTGATGTGCCATGTAAGTTGTCATTGATAATTGGTTGGAGGAAAAATACTTGGATCTTCACGCATTGAGCCTTAATTTTTTGTGAGTTTTTGAGCCCGAGCGCATTCATATATATAAGCTCTAATTTCTTGTTGTGTGATTGTCATGAATAATTGATTTTTCTAGAACTTGCATTGTTATGCACGTCTATGTTAATCACTTTTGATTAGTTGGATGTAAGAATCAAACAAGGATGTTAGGTTGAACCATCATTAGCCATACTTACCTTTTCTTCATCAAGCCTACTCATAATCATTAACCCTAGTGAACCAACATCGAACCTTAAACCTTTTTCTTTGAACTTTAACCACATTACAAACCACTGTTACCCTTCTTCTTTTATTACCTCTTTTGAACCTTGAATTGAAGAATCATTTCATATAGTATGCTCAAATGAAGCTCCATTTGATTTGTTGTAAAGTGTGCAAGAAGTTTGACTTACTATTGTTGTTTCTGCTTTTGAAAAAGCCAAAAAAATAAAAAAATTGAGAAAAAGAAAAAAAAATGAAAAATTTTGAAAATGAAAAAAAAATTGAAAAAGCAGAGCAGAAAATGAAGAGAAAGATGTTATAGTCTTCCACTTGTATTTAAGAAGTAATCTTGTGGAGCTTTGGTATCATTTGATTGTGCATTGTGTATAAAAGTTGCATGATTTCTTCAATTCCCTTTAGCCAAAACTTGTAACCTCTTTTACCCTATTTTACGTAAGCCTTATTACTACTTACTCTCTAAATCCTTTGATTTTTGCATTTGATTCATTCAATAGTGGAAATGATGTGATATATTTGCAAGCTTATGGTAAAAGTCTTTTGTGCATTGACTTGAGAGATCCATCAAATACATTTGAAACCTAAACACTTTGAGCGTTTGAGTGAATCCTCTGTGATGTGTTTAGATTCTATGTGTTTTGAATTCGACTCAATTGTTAATGTGATTTGCATTAGTGATGGTGGATGAGGATTCTCTTGAAAAAAATGATTTCATTGCATGAAAATATAATTTTGGGACGAGCAAAGGAAGATGAGAGAAGATAATGAGTTGAGATAATGTGTTTTGAGCTTTGGCATGCTTGAGGACAAGCTTTGTCTAAGTGTTGGGGAATTTGATAGATTGAATAAAATACATATTTATTGTCATTTTTCTCCATGATTTAGATGTCAATTAATCCTTAAGTACTTATTTAATTAAGTTTTATATTTTATAGGTAAACTAAGGATTTAATTAATGTTTGGAGACCATTTGAAGTGAATTTTGAAGAAGTGAAATTGAAGACTACAAAGATGAAAATGACAAAAGTACTTTTCTCATAAGGCGTGGGCACGCCTAAGGTCCAGACGGAAATTCTCATAAGTGGTACTCAAATCTCTACACCAAGACTCAAACTTAATTCTTCCTAACATTTTAAGAGTCTTGTATCTTTTTAATTTATATTATATTTGTATATAGATTAGTAGATAACTTTGGTATTTTAGATAGGTTTCTAAGTTGGTTTCTTAACTTCCTAGTAACTACTATTGTTAGAAGTCTATCTAGATGAGGATTAGTATAAAAGGGAGTGGAAAAGATAGAAATTTCTAACTTTCATTCCTGCATACTATCTAATATATTCTAAGTTCATACTTTAAGTTTTATTATTCTTCTTCTCTCTTCTCTCTCAGCACTTTGAGAGAGAAGAGAATAATATATTATCTTCTCGTTTTAACCACGGATAATTGAAGATTCGATTCGACATTAATGGTGAGATCTAATTGATTTACATACTCTTTCATTCTTCATTATTTATATATATCTTATGTGTTTGATCACATTGTTTGGCGAGTTGTCTAATGTGGCCAATTATTCAATTCGTGAAAATAATGATTGTCAATTGGAACGTTAAAACCGTAATTGTTTAAGTGTTCTGATGTTAGTGAAAAATGACAGTGAATAATTGCCATGGAGATGCATAACCTAGTCTAAATGAACCTACATGTGCGTTTGTTGGCTAGAATTAGGTCTTTCTAGATTTTAATGCTGCTGATGAATTAAATCTTAATGGTGGTACCTGGGGTTGTTCATTGGTTGGACACTACAAAAAAAACACTGTTTTGCGACGGAATTAGCGACGGAAAATCCGTCGCAAACATTGTTTTGCGACGGTATCTGCGACGGACACGTATCCGTCCCTAAAACAGCCGTAGCTTATTTTTACGACGGATTTTGCCTTCCGTCGCAAATTAACGACGGACAAATCCGTCGCAAAATCGGCGGGTCAGACCCGGCCGGGTCACACAGAATTTGCGACGGACAGTATTCCGTCGCAAATATTTCGGGTCAGACCCGTTCGGGTCAACAACATTTGCGATGGCCACATTCCGTCGCAAATGTTTATATATATATTTTTTTATTTTTTTCTGTTATAATTTGCGACGGGTTGTTTTCCGTCGCAAAATTCAATATTTGCGACGGAATTTGGCAGTCGCAAATTACCGAGCCTATACAAAAAAAAAAGTGGCTCGCGTGGTTCGAGCCCGGGCACCCGAGGCGGCCGGGGCGGGCGCGGACCACTGGGCCAACCGGCCCATCTCTTTTTATATGCGGCCCACCTTCTATATTAGTCTTATCAGGCCTTGAACAATTAATCCATTTTTTGCGTCCAAGGGGAATCGAACACGGGACCTCTTGTGCAAGAGGAGGGGGCGCGCGCCACTAGGACACAAGCTACTTTCGTTTATTTTTATGCAATTAATTGTATATGTATTCAAATTAAGTCTTTTTTTTATAATTCACCAAATTAATTTCTTTTCGTATCTAAGTTGTTTATTAAAATATTTTGCCCAACTATTTTTTTTATTTTGTAAAATTATTTATTTCGACTCCCGCTTAAATTTATAATTCGTTCATTTGTACGCAATTAATTGTATATGTATCCAAATTGACTCATTTTTTTTTCTACAATTCACCAAATTAATTCATTTTTGTTTCTAACTTGTTTTTATAAATATTGGGGCCATTTAATTTTTATTATTTCTGTAAAATTATTTATTTCGACTCCCGCTTAAATTTATAATTCGTTCATTTGTACGCAATTAAATGTATATGTATCCAAATTGACTCGTTTTTTTTTCTACAATTCACCTAATTAATTCATTTTCATTTCTAAATTATTTTTATAAATATTGGGGCCATTTAATTTTTATTATTTCTGTAAAATTATTTATTTCGACTCCCGCTTAAATTTATAATTCGTTCATTTGTACGCAATTAATTGCATATGTATCCAAATTGACTCATTTTTTTTTCTACAATTCACCAAATTAATTCATTTTCGTTTCTAACTTGTTTTTATAAATATTGGGGCCATTTAATTTTTATTATTTCTGTAAAATTATTTATTTCGACTCCCGCTTAAATTTATAATTCGTTCATTTGTACGCAATTAATTGTATATGTATCCAAATTGACTCATTTTTTTTTTCAAAATTCACCAAATTAATTCATCTAAGATCATGTATATGTTTGCTACAAGTAATTATACTAATTAACACTGAATTAGTAATATCTTTGTTGAAATACTATTTGTAGCATCATTCCCGGTCACAAGGTTTCCGCCATTATTACAGAGATATTGAGGGATAATCTAGAGGAGAACGCAATGAAGTTCAAACTCGTCTCGTCGCAGCGGAAGCAGTACTACTTGGATGAGTTTCGGGTATATATATGCAAATATTTTTAACCAACTAATTGTTTATAAATATTTGCATATATATACCCAAAACCCATCCAAGTATTACTGCTTCCGCTGCGACGAGACGAGTTTGAACTTCATTGCGTTCTACTCTAAATTATCCCTCATTATCTCTGTAATAATGGCGGAAACCTTGTAACCGGGAATGTCTTTACCAAAAATTATTCAAAAAACATAAATAAATTGTTCAAAAAACATAAATAAATAGTTCAAAAAACATAAATAAATTGTTCTTCATCAGAATGATGGTTCACTGTTCCAGTGATCCACCAAACCATCCCATATCGATCGTCCGTCTAGTGCTCGACCCAACTCCACCCGATCCCCACGCTCCCACCGCTTCTTCAGGCCGTAGATAATATCTTTGTACCGTTCTTGCGCTTTCGCACAGAACAATTGGTACATAATACTATCGTTGGCAGGGTCCCAAACGCACCGCCTCTGCAAATAAATTAAAAATAGAATATTAACGAATAAATTAAAAAATTAAAAGTTAAATTAAAATCATAATAAATAAATTTTTTATACCTTGAAGTCATCAAAGTACTCCATCCTCTTTTGCTCGGACACTTGACTCCACGAGTGGGCACCATACTCAAATTGTCCCATCCTAATGATTTGTGAGACGATTAAGCTAGTCTCATGGGCTGGAAGCAGTCTGTGACAACAAAATTAAAAAAATCAAGTTAATTATATTAATATATATATAATTAAAAGTATACACAATTCATTAAAAAATACTTACTTGTTGTCGACTATGATGACAGTGAGAAAATTATCTTGACCTGGGTTCATCTGTAATAATTTAACAATTCAACTAATTCAATTATAAACTTAACAAAAATTAAACATGCTTTAAAATTAAATTAAAATTCGATCTACTAATTAAATTAGATCAACTAATTCAACTAAAATCAATTCATTTATAATATAATTCAAACAATTCAACTAATTCAATTCTAAACTTAACAAAAATTAAACATGCTTTAAAATTAAATTAAAATTCGATCAACTAATTAAATTAGATCAACTAATTCAACTAAAATCAATTCATTTCTAATATAATTCAAACAATTCAACTAATTCAATTATAAACTTAACAAAAATTAAACATGCAAAATTAAATTAAATTAAAATTCGATCTACTAATTAAATTAGATCAACTAATTCAACTAAAATCAATTCATTTCTAATATAATTCAAACAATTCAACTAATTCAATTCTAAACTTAATTAACAAAAATTTAAAAATGATTTAAATTAAAATTCGATAAACTAATTCAACTAAAATCAATTCATTACTAATATAATTCAAACAATTCAACTAAAATCAATTCTCAACTAAAATCAATTCTCTAAACATGCTTTAAAATTAAATTTTAAACGGTAAAAATGAAGAAAACTTACGGTTTATTTGTAGAAAATGTCGAAACGAAAACTCGGTGGGGACGGACGCCTTCCTTTTCCCGACTTCTCCTTCCTTTTCCTTTCGTTTTCCTCCACTTCTTCCTTTTTCTCGCAGGATCCGTCTGCTTCGCGAGGAGAGTATTTATAATTGTAAAAAAATTTGCGACGGACGCCTATCCGTCGCAAATTTCGCCTGTCAAAGACAAAACGACGTCGTTTTTACTGATTTGCGACGGAAATCAGTCAACGCACCGTTTCCCGAGAAGACGCGTAAAAACGGTTCGTACTTGCGACGGAAATTCCGTCGCAAAACAGTCAAAGGACCGTTTCCCGAAAGGTCGCGAATATAAATGTAAGATTTGCGACGGCTTTAGTCAAAGTTAAAAATTCCGTCGCAAATACAAAGTTAAAAATTGCGACGGAAAATTCCGTCGCAAATCAGTCAAACGGGTCGCTTCATGAACGGTCACCTTTAAACGGGTATATTTTGCGACGGAATTGACCGTCGCAAACTCAAAGTTGAAATTTGCGACGACCCTTCCGTCGCAAATGTAGTCGTTTCAAGACGAAGGCGGTGGGCCATAGTGTTTGCGACGACTTTTCCGTCGCAAATTACAAAACTTTGCGACGACCATCCTTAGTCGTCGCAAAATTTCATTTTTTTCGACGGCTTAGTAAAATCCGTCGCAAATTCACTGAATTTGCGACGGATATTTGGCCGTCGCAAAATTTCCGTCGCTAATCTCCGTCTTTTTTGTAGTGGGAGAAGTAATAAGAGATGGTATCCTTATTATCGACAAAGTAATGAAAGATTATGTTGTTAGGTGGTACCAACAACTATAACCAATTTAGTGTAAAATGGAAGATGATCTTTGCATCGAGGATCGATTGTGTGTGAACCGACTCTAAAGTTATCTTTGGCTGGATATTTTTATTACTTTGAATCTTCTTGATTTTATTTTACTTCTTATTATTTTAGTTCAGTTCAATCTCAAATTCAAAACCCCCATCTTTGTGTTTATAATTAATTGTAAATATGTTTATGTTAAGGATAAATCTATTTACCAATCTCTGTGGATTCGACCCTGCTTATCACTACCACAATTTATATATATTTAAGCAGGTTTTATTATTTGTTGGATTCGACACCCATCAACAACTTGGGGTATTGGTGATTATAACTTGGGGTATTGGTGATATAACTTGGGTATTGGTGATTATAACTTTGGATATTGGTGATATAATTTGGGGTATTGGTGATATAACTTGGGGTATGGGTACAAAGCGCGCGTAACCCCTTTGTGACCCAGTTTGTTGCCAGACCCGCAAATTTTGTACGGGCAGTCAATAGACCCGCAAATTTTGAGTTTGGTCAAAATTAATTTCAAATTAGAATCAATTTCCAAGTGTATAGTATGCACTTGCATGCACCCTAAAATCACTCATAGTTCTTAGCTTAAATTTTATATATCAAATAAATTATGCGTATAATAGTTGTGATATATGTACATTGTAGATGAACTTTGAATGTTTCTGCAGTAATTGGGCTAATAATATGGATAATGGCTTCATGATTTAAAATTGTTGCAATAATTGCCTAATTGGTATTACAAAATAGCATATATGAAAAGGTCAAATGATTATAACTTTTTAAATTTTAATCAATACATATGGAAGTTATTCAGTCAATTATACGTATTATTCTTATTCACAGATTTTACATTATTTGCTAAAATATTTGTATTATATATACCTATTTAGATAACATTCATATTTTACACTATTAATATATAGTTTGTATTACCTTAATTGATACTCATTTCAATTCTAAATAAATTTTATTTATAAATATTAAGACACTTATTTTTTGTCCTAATGACCTTAAATAATAATTAACTTCCTGAAAAAGATCAGTTTTATTGATTCAAAAGAACTTATAAACTGCTTTATATGGGCTTTTCTACGGCCAGGAAGACTTTCGCCCTTCCCAACGTCAGTAAACCAATAAGAATTCACCACATCATTTAAGTTCGCCATTTGCGATCTAAGTTCGCTCGGAGTAAAAATATATTTTTTTAATAGAAAAAATTATAAAATTACAAAAATATCCTTATAATATTTTTATTTTAAAAGCAATTATTTTAATCTCTTTTCTCTTTTATAATTATTAAAAAAATCAAATTAAAGTTTTTAAAATCATTCAAATTTTAAAATTAAATCAAAACTCAATTTTCATCTAATTCCTCTCATCTAAATTCCTGAAGCACATCAAAGAGCTGTTGGTTGAAAAAAACAAAGCATCAGCCAATTTCACGTGAGAAAAAAAGAAAGAAAAACAAAGCACGCGGGCCCCACGTCTATTTTGAGGAAGAGTCAAAATTTGCTTTCAATGTTGAAATATTCAGCGGCCCAAGATTCTTAAAAAGGAAACCCATTTCATTTCAGTTTGCAGCAAATAGAGAGAAACTTGGCATTATCTTCAAGAAATAAACCATGCCATCTGCGACCAAGAGAAAGTTAGGAACCCATGTACAGTTCTGCGCCGGAATTCGAAACCGGAAATCCCATTCGGCTGAAATCCAATAGCAACACCATGAAAGCCACCATGAACGCCGCCTGAAAGCAGCAAGTTCGCCGGAAATTCAGCACAGCCACGCCACCATCCTCCTGAAATTATGCAGCCGTTCGTCGCCGGAAAAAGCACGGCCACCACCAGTGTCGCCGGATGTCACGCGTGAAAGCTCCTCATGGCCGGAAAACTGGGACGCCTCGCCACGCCTGGAATTTCATTGAAGTAAAATCCAAGCCGCCACCACGCCATACCAAGACGTCGCCGGAAATCGAAGCTCACAACCATGGAGAAATCGAGCAAAAACGACGTCGTTTCGATTCCTGATTCCACACAAGTTGAGGTACGTATTGTATTAGAGGGCGGAGGGCGGTGCGGCGTCGTGGCGGGCTGCGGTACAGCGTCGCGGCTGAGGCGGAAAGGTTGAATGGTGATATTGAAGGGAAGTGTTGAATGGTGATTTAATAAATTTTAATGGTTATTTTAATTGTAATGACAAATAATTCAATTTAATGGAATATGTTATTGAAATTTTAATGGTTGTTATTGAAATATTATTAAATATTAATTAATTAATATTCTAAATTATTTTAAGGTAAAAAGGTTATTTTTGTAATTTTATATTTATTAATTTAATTTATTAGTAGGGCATGCAGTGCGATTGCAATATGCAGAGTGCAAATGCAGAGTGCAATCCATTAAAAAAATATTAAACGTTGAATCTTCGATCTAATGGTAATAAGAGGGTTTAGTGACGTCAGGAAAGGCGAAAGTCTTCCTGACCGTAGAAAAGCCCACTTTATATACATTGCAAAGTACTCTAAAAGCTAAAATGATATTTATTAAGTAAATGATGCAAAATGTTAAACTTATATTTATTTAAAATTGGAGGGAGAACCAAATAAAATTTATATATATATATATATGAATACGTTAGAGTTTAAGTTATGTATTTTACACTATATCTAAAATTAAAATTACAAATAAATATTATATACCACGTTTCTTAAAAAAATAAAATCTACATGGATGTATACATTAACAGCGTTCACTACATATTAATTTTTTGTCGATATAGACCTTTTTCTTGTAGTATCACCTACCCTGTGTTCCATGCTGAGCCTAGGATTTGCCTTGGGCAAGAGATGGCTTTCTTGCAAATGAAGAGGGTGGTTACCGCCGTCCTGCAGCAGTTTAACGTGGTGCCGGTGGTGGTGGAAGGAGAGGAGTCTGTATTTATAAAAAAACGTAAAACTCTAATAATAATCATCGTTATTTATAATATTTGAGTTTATTTGTGTCTTTTTTTTTTATTATTTATGGATATTGGTATCGTTTGAGTAGTTTACATGTTGTAGGAACGAATATATGTTGTTCAATCTTGTTTCATGTATTTTAATTTCGTGTTTAAGTTCGTGTTTTGTTTGAGTTTGGTTTGTTGAACATTGGTCATATCTTCGAATATTTTTTTCCAAACATTTGGCTACTTTCTAAATTCAAACACTAGGTGATTTGTTTAAAAGTTTTTTTTTTCAAACATTATGCTTATTTTCCAAAAAAAAAAAATTCCAAATAGTTGTTTGGTCTTTTTTTTTTTTTTTGAACAATTAACATTTGTTCGGAAATATTTTTCGAACATTTGTCAATTGTTGAAAAACCAGGTTCGAACACATTCTCCTGACGAATTTTTGAAGTTTTCACAAAGACTCAACGTTCTACATCACAATATCATACATGTACGGTTTATTACTTCAATAATCATGTAATCTTGCAACATTAAACCAAAAAACCCTATTCAATGTCAACAATCAACACCTAAACTAACCTAAAATTGAAACAAAAAATCATTGTAAAACCTAGAAACTTAATAAATATTTATTCATGGAGAGATGACGGGTGACGACACAGCGTCGGGCGATGACATTTGGGTCGGGGGTTGTGCGACGGCAACACTAGAGCGGTGTTAGCGAGTTTTGTTTGGATTTTGAAAGAAATGAGGAAGGGGTGTGTTTACCAGAAAGAAACACTGGTTGAGAAGAGAAAGAGCAGTTTTAGAAAATCGGGGGCGATTAACTGAACAAATGGGTAGTGAACTGAATTAGGGATTTAAACCAAAATTATTCTGTAACTTTTTTCCTTTATTGAAATGGTCCTGTATCTATTTGCTTTATTGTTTTAGTCCCGTGTGTTTTCAAAATTTGCCAATTTCATTCTAATTGGCCGGAAAAGGCATAAAACTGTGTCGTTTCAGTCACGTGCAGGCCACGTGATCGCATTTTCCGGCGAGAATGTATGATGTGGCATTATTTTACGACGTGGCACGCTGAGTGGGAAATTTTGCCAGTTAAAATAATAATAATAAGTTAAATATTCCAACTCATTTGTTTGAATAAAAATTAATATAAAATAAAACAGTTAAAATAAATATAAAATTTAAAATCCTTAGAAATTAGATTAGAAGTTAAAACCAAAGAAATGAAAAAAACAGCGTTAGGAAAGTGGAAAAAATCATGTGTTTTTCTGTGGAAGTGGAAATAAGCGTTACAAAGAATTGACAATGGTTTTTCAGCGGTTTACTGCATAAATCGGAGTTCCCGGAGAATGACTCTGTGTTTTGATTAAGGAAGGGGATTGATTCGGGGATGGTGCCGGTCAAATTGTTGAACGAGAGATCTACGGTGGCGTTTGTGGGTATTTTGGAAGCGAATTTCGGCGGATTTGGCCGGAGAGTCTGTTGTAGGAAACATTTAGGTATGATAAATTAGCGCCACCGAAGCCCGGCGTCAGTGATCCGTTGATCAAATTGGAAGACAAATCGAGGAATTCAATCGAATTGACCCATTTAGGAAGTGGGTCAGTGAAGTAATTATTCTTCAACGAAACAACTGGTTAAATTCGGAAGGGCGGAGAAGCTTTCCTGCAGGGTTCCGGCGAGGGCATTGTCGGAGAGGTTGAGAAGACGGAGGCTTCCGGAGTGGTATTCCGGGAGTTCGCCGGAGATCAAATTGTTGGAGAAATCAAGTAACATTAATTTACAACCAAGTTTAGATAACGCTAATTTAGAAGAAATATTTTGTAAATGTTTCCACTTTTCTAACGGGTAAATTCGTGCAATGGTCGTCGGAGATTTTAACATCCACCCTAAATCTTACCTTCACTCTCCACCGTATCTTCGGCCGGCGAATTATCTTCACGGCCAACGCCGCCAACGTCCATCACATTCTAAAATCCAACTTCACCAACTACGAAAAAGGAGACTACCTTAAAACTATTCTAAGGGACATTCTCGGTGACGGTATATTTAACACCGACGGTGACACTGGAAATTCCAGCCACGAATTTAACACCAAATTGCTTCGGAAATTAATCGATTCCGAGCTCTCCAATCGCCTGATTCCGATCCTGCAGAACGCCGCTGCTGAGAAAACTGTGCTCGATTTTCACGACATTCTCCAATGATTCACTTTTGATAATGTTTGTAAAATTGCGTTCGGGTATGACCCGGCGTACCTGTCGCCGACTCTGCCGAAGGAGAAATTCGCAATGGCATTCGAGAAGCAGTGAAGCTCTCTACCGAAAGGTTTAGATCGTTTATCCCCAATTTCTGGAAAATCAGAAAAGCCGTAAGTTGTGGATCGGAAGCTGCTAGGGTGCTGTGAAGGAAGTTCGTGAATTTGCGAAAGAAATAACCAGGAACAAAAAGCAGGGGAGATCCTTTCGAGATTTCTGATCTCGGGCAATTCCAACGAGGATTTCGTGACTGATATAGTGATAAGTTTCATATTAGCAGGTAAAGACACTACTTCTGCTGCTTTAACTTGGTTTTTCTGGCTACTTTCGTATCATCCTGAAGTCGAAAACCGAATTCTGATCGAAATCGAAGAGATTTCAAAATCAGAAGCAGTATCAGGTTATGATGAAGTGAAACACATGGTTTACACACACGCATCACTAGTGAGAGCATGAGGGTTTATCCATCGACACGAAAGCAGCTGTGAGAGATGATGTTTTGCCTGATGGAAGAAGCACGAGTTAGTTATCATCTGTACGCCATGGGAAGAGTTGAGAAGGTATGGGGTAAAGATTGGACGGAGTTCCGCCCGGTTGGAGAGGGCGGAGGCAGGTGAAAAGTTGGGTTTTGTAAATAGGGATTCATTTACTTATCCGGTGTTTCAGGCCTGGCCCTAGGATTTGCCTGGAAAAAGAGATGGCTTTCTTGCAAATGAAGAGGGTGGTTGCAGCCGTTCTACGACGGTTTAAGGTGATTGTGGAAGGAACGGAGCCTGTGTACATATCAGAATTGACAGCTAAAATGAAGGGTGGTTTTCCGGTGAGGATTGAGGAGAGAATTTGATCAAGATTTCTCAAACTTGTATGGACTATTTCATATATGCATCACCCATTATTGGGTTCACTTGTACTATAATTTTATATAGTACAGTCTGATTTCTTTTTTAATATTGTCTTGCATTTATTTTTATATCTAATCGGGTTGATTTTGTAATCTATCTAGTGTGATTTTCTTTTGTAGATTGTCTTATATTTTTTATCATATCACAGGGGAAATTGCAGAAATGGTTCCATAAGAATTGGTTCTCATAAATTTGGTCATTTTTTTAGCGCAAATAGTCCCATACAATTTTTCTGTCAAAAAAATAACGGATTAACGATCATGAGGCCCACACGCCCGTTTGTTTTCTGCCAAAAACTCGCGCGTATAATTCCCAACTTAAAAATAATTAATTTTCAACTTCTTAAAACTCTACAAACTAAAGTTGCAGAATCGCCTCCGGCTTGAATTTTACATTGAAATGATAGTTAATAGCAAAAGCTGGCCCATTTTTCTCCAAAAATCAAGTTGAAAAGATTTTTCCATCCAGTATTCCATAGAAAACTGTAAAAAATTTAACGGGTGGGACCTTTTCTGCTAAAAATGGGACAAAAAAAAAACATGGGACCAAATCTGTCAAGTACAAATTCCAATGAGATCATCCTTGCAATTTACCCTCATATCATAACTGGGAAAATTGCGAATTTAGTCCGTGAGAAATTTTTAATTACAATTTTGGTTTCATGCTCTTTTTTTGTCTTATATTTGTAAATTTGGTCCTTTCTATTAATTTTTTGGACCAAAATTGCAATTTATACATTCTTTTGGTGACCAAAACTGTTCTTTTCTTGAACAAAAAATGTCGAATAAAACTATGTGACCAAAAATAACAAAGAAATGTTCATTTTTTACAAACCATCTATTCTCATGGGACAAAAAAAAGCAATTTACTCTATCATAACTAGATTCTTTTTATTAGAGTTGGACAATGCGATTTTGATATGGAGCCTAGTAATGAATTACTTATGGAGCCAAATAGGTTAGGTGTTATTTCATTTCATCATTCCACCTCATAACTTAATTAATTTTTTGTTTAAGAATATCAGATTTTCCATATTTATTGGAATTTCTCAAAGTAAGAAAAGTCACATACAGGCTCATTCTTCTTTCGCTAAATATCTCGACTCCACTCTTTTACAGAAGTGACATGCAGATGGAGACTTTACCAAGCTCTACATGTACATATGACATCCACTTTAAGCATTAATTTAATTAATTAAAAGTAAATGTGAAAATAATTAGCAATCACCGAAATAGAGTTTCAACCATAAACTTCTGTTAAATTTCTGGAGTGAAGCACACGACATTGTCATGCTATTGCATAATCAAGCCCCAATATACCCATATATACACAACATAATTCCAGAAATATAAAATAAGGGAGCAAATTAAACCAACCTTACTCTCTCCTAAATAAATTGATGGACCGCAAATTAAGTATTTAATTATGTTCATCTCTATTTTGCAATTTATTATTATTATTGTTTGGCCTTTGTTTTAGTGGATTAGAATCCTAGTATTTATATCTTACATTGTTGATGTTGAACACTCAATTTTTATATTATTATTGAAAAAGGGAATTATCCCAGCCATCTACATCATTACATTCCTGCTGCGTCATTAATTCCGTTTTTCCTTGTCGCGAAATGTCCCACACCATATTTTCTGAAACTGAGCCAACTTTGATATATAATCAATTTCTTGAACATACTTCAATGCAGCATCCGACTCTCATATCATCACTTCTTAAAAACAATTCAATTTATAATTAGGCAAGGTTTCTTATCACTGTTTTATCGGGTCACTCCTCTGTTCTCATCTATTCACGGCAGATGCCCCTGGTGAATTATTTTTTTTAAGACACTATTTTATGAGTTTTTACAAAATTAGGGCACTCTCTTTACAGACTTGTAAATTTGAAACATTATCTTTACAAGCTTGCAAAATTAAAATATTGTCTTTATAAACTTGTAAAACTTGTACCCTATCTTTTAAGTTTGGCAAGGCCAAATTTTATAAAATCCAGGCCAAATTGGACACATTATAATCGGGCTTTATTTGGTCCATATTTATAAAATTTGGCCTAAATTTGCCCAACATAAAATATATTGTTTTTTTTTTTTTTTTGCAAGATTGAAAAGATAGTGTCATAATTTTGCAAGTTCATAAAGACATTGTCCTATTTTTGTAAGTCCAAAAAGATAATGTCCTAATTTTGCAAACTTTCATAATATATTATCCTAAAATAATAATTTTCCCTTAAGTTAATGTTGATAGGGATGTCCACTAGGCTATTTGGCTCCTTAAGGAGCCCAACTGGTTGCTCCTTTATCAAAACTGTTGGATAATGAAACTATGACTTGTCTTATATATTCAAGTATTTTTATCCTGGGGTGGCAAGGATTTGTTGAACTCCTTCCCATCTTGATTTATTCACATATTGGTTGACCTCGTGGCGAGTTAGTGTCTTTTTTTTTTTTTTTTTTTGCCTTTGCATTCAAAAGAAAGATCTTTCGTCAAGCAATCTCAAGTTTTACTAAAAGATAATTTGTTGAGCCGTGCAAACTTAATTAACAAAAGATGACCCAAGTTGTGATTTTATTTCACCCTAGCTAATTTTGTTTTTTCTTTCACAGTCAAACATCACCATGATTTATAGTATACTCAATTGATATATGCGTATAACCCCTTTCATCGTTTTGCTCTGTGGGCAAAAGAGTAATATTTTCTAATTCTTGAGTAAGATGACACTCCCTTCCGCAAATCCTTCACCAGCCAACAATGAAAGAGTGAAATTTGACCCTTTAATAAGAGGAAATAGGTAGACGATTGAGAATAATTTATATGCATATTTCTCCAACTTCTGCAAAAGTGAAGAGACGCGGTAGGAATCTTACGCCGTTAATTATACCGTTAAATTATTCTAAAGTTGAGACTTGCAATTTTAAAATATATCCAAATATAAGAAAAAATAAATTAAAACTTTGATTTGAGACAACTGTCCATTTGGAGACAAACTCATAAATTCAAGTCTTAATATGAAATTCTTCCATTGGGAAGAGACTATTCTAAAAAAAAACATGATCCACAACAAGGTTGTTCCACTTCTTTACTCATGCCTTCTAGAATCTTCTGATTGAAACTAATCACCTTACTCTCATCTTGCAGCTTTGACTCATGTCCAAGATCATGATATCATCAGGTCCCTGAGTATAACCTGCATAATTCTTGCAATGTTTTAACTTTGGTGTTTTTTTGCTTTCAGAGTTCTTCAAGCAATTCTATTGGTCAGTGAGTAAAGCGGATTACACCACCCTCAGACTAGGCTTTGTTAGGGTAAAGACACTTATTAATTATTTGATGATTCACTCAATCTAATTAAATATATATATATATTATCTGATGAAACTTAATTTTCTGAACCCAGAATCATTGTAGTGGAAATTCGAAGTTTAACTTTTACAAGTACATGATGCATGTTCTTGTAAACGATTTCAAGAAAGTCGTCGGAATAAGGTGAACAAACAAGAAAATAAAACCTCAACACTTTGCTGCAATAACTTGGCCAATATTTAAAAGGATGTGTTTGTTTTCTTACTAATTCTTTGATGTGAAATGCAGTTGGTATCTTTGGGTATTCGTCGTCCTCTTCTTGTTGCTGAATGTCTATGGTAATAAATTTTTATCATTTGAATAACATGTCTTAATTCTACATATATTGCTGCAGAATTTGATTTTCTTGACCTGTTTTTCATAAGGTTGGCATGCATAATTTACTGCACTATTTTATAACAGAACCAAGAAAATAGAAAATTATTTCATTCTATGTCAAATTGAGTAATATTTTAAAAATTTATAACAGAACCAAGAAAATAGATAATCTCTATTGCACTATTTTAAGGTTTGTTGCCATTTGTAATATTATTTCCCCCACTCTCTCTCATCACCCCTATATTTATAAGTCATAATATGTAAAGTTTTTCTAAATATTATGTTTTTATAGGAGAAAGTTGAGGCGAAGATTGTTGTTGATCCCATTTTATCTAATCCCGACATAGATCCATTGGAGAGTTCTAGGAATGTTGATGTACTACATTGATATTGTTGGAGGGGTTAAAAAGCGTCGAATCTAAGGGCTTGGTAATTTAGGCTCTTCGCAGACTTTCATAGGGGTGACATATGTGGATGTCGAGTGCGTCCGAGCTGAGGGTTGACCCGAGGTCCAGCAAGTATTGGACGATGTTGTGGCACGACAAACACAAATGAAGGAGACTATACACACTCTAATGGCCCATTTCAACGCCTCGAATTTCAACTTACCAAGAGCCCCTTGATTCCAATTATGTTAGTATTAGGGTGTATTTGACTTTGAATTATATTCGAAATTATGACATATTCGAAGTTATATTTTGACATATTACATTCCAAATTATGACTTTGAATTTGAAGTTTATGTTATTATGAGAATTAGGATTATATTAATTCTTAGTAAATTTTAATTTATTATGTAACATTATAGGAAAATTATAATAGAGACAAAATTATTAAAAAATCAAAAATAAAAATTATCAACGGAAATAGCAGTTATTATCTTTGTCCAACTTTAGTAATAAATTAGCAACGAAATGGTAACAAATTTTACCAACGGATTTTTGACGGATTACAATACTAATTTAGCAACGAATTTTGTTTACCAACCATTTTACCAACGGATTACCAACAGATTGATCATATTAACTAATATTTCATTTTTCGTTGGTAATCCGTTGATAATCTGTTGGTATTTTTTACTAACGAAATACTATTCCGTTGGCATATTTAGCAACAAGTAGAATAAGAACGGAAACTATTCATTGTAAATTCGTTGCTAATCCGTTACTAAATGCAAATTCGTTGATTAGCAACGGAAAAATTCCGTTGCTAAAACGCGAAAATCTTGTAGTGTGGTTGTTTGTGAGTGTAAAGTCAATGACATATGAAATAATCAAGTGATGGTTGAATGACAAAGAAAATAAATTTGTTATAAATAATAAAAATTAATATTATTTTTTTATGTATTTTAAATATTAATGTAATTATAAAATTAATTATTTTTACAATAAATTTCAAAAACAAACGGAAACCGTTAGAAACTTAACGGTCGAGACCATTTTTGCTAAATATAGGACTAAATAAGAACGTGAGACTAAGTCTGTCAAGTACAAATTCTCATGGGACCAATATTGCAATTTATCCCTTTTTAATATAAACAATCTCAACTATGAGTGAGTGCAACGTGCATGAGGTGCATATGTGACTTGACTAAGTAAAATTACATATTGTAGCATGAAGTATGGGCTGCGTGTTTGAGGGTTTAATTATAATTTTAAATTTAATTCGCACATCATGGTTTATAAGCTCAATGAAACACGTTTTAATTTGATTTGAATAAGATCTAGCCGATCGGTCTCAGTAGAAGATGCATACATGTTTTTTGCAAGTTGGAATCGAGCACTGGGACAGAGAGCTCGAATCAAGACGGCGGCAGGTGTGGGAAAGCCCTCTCGATTTCCGTCCCTAAATATCTGTACATCCCTGGAAAATTAGTTACTAATGATGGTGGACATTACCTGAATAACATTTTTGTTTGGCTAGTCGACGCTATAAGCCCGGAGAGGAACACCGGAAAGATAATGGCATTTTGAATCGACCGGATATGAAAGTGAATACACAGTGCGATCAGTGCTAGTCGACGCTATAAGCCCGGAGAGAAACACCTCTAGGAAAAAAATTGGAGAATGCTCCTAACAAGGAATTTGAGCCAAAAGACCAGGGGATTGATTTTTTAACCAAAGGAGAAGAATATGATTGGTTGAATGTTGACAGGCATTTTCGTACGGGTAGATTTATGTGGCTATTTGGGTTATGCCCGACAAACAATAAATATAAACGAACACGAACGGTTGGGGAAGAACTTTCGTTCTTCCCACGAATATTAGAGTTTCTTGGTTATATGAGAAATGAGAGAAAAGTCCCATTACAATGAGGGGGTGACCCCCTATTTATAGAGGTTCACCCCCAAAGGCCCAAAAGTGGCCCTAAATTCGTCTCAACCCTTTAATTTAGGGATTTATTACAATATTAATATATAGATCAACAGTAGACCTACAATACATTAAATACTCTTTTCTGACGTAGACTCTCGATCTTGTCGGGTTAGTGTATCTTTGGGAATTTGACCTCCTGTCAGGCGAGGATATTTCCTGCTGTAACAATTGCCCCCAAGATTGGGCTCTGATTGCGACCAGAGTTCGATCTTGATCTGTGCTTCAAATAGGTTTTGCCCCCGAGCCTGAAAACAGGATAGCTCGGATGCCCCGGAGGAATCTTCGACGACAGGGTCCTTGATGGGCGAATCTTTCAAGTCATCTTCGTATTGTCAAACTTTTGAAACTGGATAGGTTAGGTTGGGTACGATCTTCAGTCGTGCCCCCGAGTCGAGAACCGTGACGTTCAATTAATAAAGAGTTCTTGCCGCTGACCGACATTGATTTTAGTAATAGGGCGGTAAGGACCGCGATGATAAATTAATGAAGTGCTTAGGCCTCTTGCGGGTAGCGACTTCACGGACAACAGATTGACTTAATAATCAATTAAAAGATAAATCAACAGATTAATGAGTGGAGTGCCTTAGCCGACAGACGGGCAGCGACTTCACGATGATGGGATTGAGTTAACAACCGCTTAAAAGATTAACCAACAGGTTAATGAGTGAAGTGCTTTAGCCGATGATCGGGCAGCGACTTCACGAAGATGGGATTGATTTAACAACCGCTTAAAAGATTAACCAACAGGTTAATGAGTGAAGTGCTTTAGCCGATGATCGGGCAGCGACTTCACGAAGATGGGATTGATTTAACAACCGCTTAAAAGATTAACCAACAGGTTAATGAGTGAAGTGCTTTAGCCGATGATCGGGCAGCGACTTCACGAAGATGGGATTGATTTAACAACCGCTTAAAAGATTAACCAACAGGTTAATGAGTGAAGTACTTTAGCCGATGATCGGGCAGCGACTTCACGAAGATGGGATTGATTTAACAACCGCTTAAAAGATTAACCAACAGGTTAATGAGTGAAGTGCTTTTAGCCGATTGACGGGCAGCGACTTCACGAAGATGGGATTGATTTAACAACCGCTTAAAAGATTAACCAACAGGTTAATGAGTGAAGTGCTTTTAGCCGATTGACGGGCAGCGACTTCACGGATACATGATTGAATTAACAATCGATTTGTTGTTTGAACAAAGCGTCCGAGACGCGATATATTACGGCCGCAAGTGGGCAAAAACGATGCGGGTCAGTCGATGCCGGTGAAGGCGGACTGGTCGATGCCGTTAACATGGATAAACCAAAGCAGAGAATAGATTAGTTAACGCCGGTGAAGACGAACTAAACAGTACCTCGCCCATTAAGGCGGAAAGTCAACGCTTAAAATGCGGACTGGATCCACGCCGAGAGGAGGATTAGTTGACGCCGGTGAAGGCGAACTTATCAAGGCCGAGTGACGGATCGTCTTGAGAGGCAGATTAGTTGACGCCGGTGAAGGCGAACTAATCAATATGTCAACGCATAAAAGGCGGACCAATCAACGCCGAAAAGGCGGATTAACTCGAGAAAGAGATTAGTTGACGCCGGTGAAGGCGAACTAATCAATACGTCAACGCCTGAAAGGCGGACTAATCAACGTCGAGGAGACGGATTACTTCGCCACTCCAGACGGATTGTCGACGCCTAAAAGGCGGATTAACTCGAGTAGATTAGTTGACACCTGTGAAGGCGAACTAATCAATACGTCTACGCCTGAAAGGCGGACTAATCAACGTCGAGGAGACGGATTACTTCGCCACTCTAGACGGATCGTCGACGCCTAAAAGGCGGATTAACTCGAGTAGATTAGTTGACGCCTGTGAAGACGAACTAATCAATACGTCTACGCCTGAAAGGCGGACTAATCAACGTCGAGGAGACGGATTACTTCGCCACTCTAGACGGAATGTCGACGCCTAGAAGGCGGATTAGCTCGAGTAGATTAGTTGACGCCGGTAAAGGCGAACTAATCAGTACGTCAACGCCTGAGAGGGCGGACTAATCGACGTCGAGAAGACGGATTACTTCGCCAATCTAGGCGGAATGTCGACGCCTAAAAGGCGGATTAATCAACGCCGATCGGGCGGATTACTTCGCCAATCTAGGCGGAATGTCGACGCCGAGAAGGTGGATTAATCAACGCCGATCGGGCGGATTATTTCGCCAATCTAGGCGGAATGTCGACGCCTAAAAGGCGGATTAATCAACGCCGATCGGGCGGATTACTTCGCCAATCTAGGCGGAATGTCGACGCCGAGAAGGCGGATTAATCAACGCCGATTGGGCGGATTACTTCGCCAATCTAGGCGGAATGTCGACGCCGAGAAGACGGATTAACTCGAGAAGTAGATTAGTTGACGCCGGCGAAGGCGAACTAATCGATACGTCAACGCCTGAAAGGGCGGACTAATCGACGTCGAGAAGACGGATTACTTCGCCAATCTAGGCGGAATGTCGACGCCGAGAAGGCGGATTAGCTCGAGTAGATTAGTTGACGCCGGTGAAGGCGAACTAATCAGTACGTCAACGCCTGAGAGGGCGGACTAATCGACGTCGAGAAGACGGATTACTTCACCAATCTAGGCGGAATGTCGACGCCTAAAAGGCGGATTAATCAACGCCGATCGGGCGGATTACTTCGCCAATCTAGGCGGAATGTCGACGCCGAGAAGGTGGATTAATCAACGCCGATCGGGCGGATTACTTCGCCAATCTAGGCGGAATGTCGACGCCTAAAAGGCGGATTAATCAACGCCGATCGGGCGGATTACTTCGCCAATCTAGGCGGAATGTCGACGCCGAGAAGGCGGATTAATCAACGCCGATTGGGCGGATTACTTCGCCAATCTAGGCGGAATGTCGACGCCGAGAAGGCGGATTAACTCGAGAAGTAGATTAGTTGACGCCGGCGAAGGCGAACTAATCGATACGTCAACGCCTGAAAGGGCGGACTAATCGACGTCGAGAAGACGGATTACTTCGCCAATCTAGGCGGAATGTCGACGCCGAGAAGGCGGATTAGCTCGAGTAGATTAGTTGACGCCGGTGAAGGCGAACTAATCTGTACGTCAACGCCTGAGAGGGCGGACTAATCGACGTCGAGAAGACGGATTACTTCGCCAATCTAGGCGGAATGTCGACGCCTAAAAGGCGGATTAATCAACGCCGATCGGGCGGATTACTTCGCCAATCTAGGCGGAATGTCGACGCCGAGAAGGCGGATTAATCAACGCCGATCGGGCGGATTACTTCGCCAATCTAGGCGGAATGTCGACGCTGAGAAGGCGGATTAACTCGAGAAGTAGATTAGTTGTCGCCGGCGAAGGCAAACTAATCGATACGTCAACGCCTGAAAGGGCGGACTAATCGACGTCGAGAAGACGGATTACTTCGCCAATCTAGGCGGAATGTCGACGCCGAGAAGGCGGATTAACTCGAGAAGTAGATTAGTTGACGCCGGTGAAGGCGAACTAATCGATACGTCAACGCCTGAAAGGGCGGACTAATCGATGTCGAGAAGACGGATTACTTCGCCAATCTAGGCGGAATGTCGACGCCGAGAAGGCGGATTAACTCGAGAAGTAGATTAGTTGACGCCGGTGAAGGCGAACTAATCGATACGTCAACGCCTGAAAGGGCGGACTAATCGACGTCGAGAAGACGGATTACTTCGCCAATCTAGGCGGAATGTCGACGCCTAGAAGGCGGACCGGTCAACGCCTATGAAGGCGGACGAATGTTTGTAGTCGAAAGGTGTGACCATGTTTTAAATATTGAGTTATTTATTCGGTGAGCAACCTCAATAATTTTTTCGAAATTGTATTCGAAGTTTTAAATAACTGACTGTATTTAATAATACTCAGAGTCAAATAATTTATTTTTGATATCACAAAATGATCTTAGGATATGTATATCCATGCCCCCGCTTTTAATATACATGACAACTTACGAGTTGCGATATACATTAAAAGGAAATATCAAATGAAAACTGCATTTCAAAAATTGCCCCCGATTTTAATTTTCGAAATACGAGTATATGCCCCCGCTTTTAATATATAAGAAAATTTGCGAGTTGTGATATATATTAAAAAGAATTTGTCGAAATAAACCTGATGCGAGTGGGCAAAGGACTGCCCGTAGATTTTTCGTTGATGAAGAGACTCCGAATGATCGTCCCATAAGCTACTGCCCTTTTTTGTTTTTTTTTTTTTTTTTTTTTCAACTGGTGTATAAATCAAATCGGGCCAATATACTAAATAAAAATGGCCCACGACTTAAATATTAAAAAAGGCCCAGTAGTAATTTTCTTGAACTTGATAGTTGGCCCACCAGAATAAATAAGGAGGCCCAATCTCATATTTAAATTTGGGCCCAGGAGTGGAAGAGCAAACTAGGCTCACCCTAAATTAGATATCTGGGCAAAATCCCTCTGAAGATCCCGCGAAATTGATTTCACCAAAAAAGTGATGGTCGGAGGCCGTCCCGAAGAGGCGGCGCTTGAGGCCGACCGCGAGGGCTAGGCGGGTCTGGGCGGAGGCCGCGCGACGGGAAGCGGCAAGGGAAGAACGATTGACGGGCAGAGACGCGTCGGGGAGGACAGGCCGCGAGGCACGGCTGTGCGCGCGTATCGGGCCGCGGGGAGCGGCGGTCTGCAACGTGCGAGGAGGCGGGCGGCGGCCCGTACGGGGAGGCTTGCCGCGAGCAGTGGCCACGGGCGGCGGCGGCGAGCGGCGACGCGGGGAGCTGCAGGCTGCGGCGAGCGACGAGGAGAAGCTGCCCGCGATGGTGTCGAAATCTGGAGGCGATGTCGGGTTGCGGGGATGGCGATGCGAGGAGAGGCCTGGGGCTGGGCGAGCCCGGAGTTCGGCGGCGCGGGTAGGAGCGCTGAGCGGTCGCTGGCGGCAGCGGCTCCGCCCGGTTCCCGTAAGTGAACGCCGCGGCTCTGCCCGTTGATGTCGGAGACGCGGGGGCTGCCCTGTGCGGCGCGGGTAGGAGCTCCGAGCGGTCGCTGGAGGCAGCGGCCCCGGCCGGTGCTCGACGTCGGCGACGTGTGTAGGAGCCCGAGATGAGCGGCGAAGCGTGGAGAAATCAGTGATTGGCGGTGGCGCGGGCAGGAAGCCCGCAAGGGAACGGCGAAGCGAGAAGACGGGGCGGCAACGCGGGCTGGCGAGTTGGCGGCGCGGGGAGGCCGCGGCGGTTGACGGCGTGCGCCCGCGGGTAGCGATGGCGGTCGGAGGCCACTGAGCCCCCGCGGGTAGACGGGTATCGACCTCGGCGGCGTGCGAACCAAGACCGTAACCTTTTGACTTTTCAACGTACGTTGAGAAGCGTGCCAACAGAAGACTGACACAGAAAAATTGGCACACCAAACGAGACGGTGATTGGGGGATCTGAAAACGAAAATAGCAGACCCTTTATCTCATTTTTGCTTGTACAATCATCAACACTGGGCCGTTCTCCGGCGGGCGGCGGAGGTGGGATGGTGCCATTCTTCTGGTGGTGGTGGTTGTGCGGCTCGGTGTCGTGTCCGGTCGGTGGAGCTCTGCTGCGAGGGGAGGACGTCGACGAGTCCGGTGGAGGCAACCTCCGCGGCGGGGCTCCGTGGTGCATGAAGGTCCGACGAGTCTCATCACCGGAAACGACCGGAACCAATCGCGTGAGCCCCCCACTGCCGGAAACATCAGAACATCCCTTTCTTCTTCTTCTTTTTGCAAAGCTTCGAACTTTACGCTGTTGTGAGGAAAATGGGATTCTTGATTGATTTTATTGGAATTTTGTTTGGATATTGCGTGAGGTTGCTGCTGTAAAAATTAGAGATGAATTTCTTGAAGGGAATATTTGGCTTGAATCTTTGCTGGATATTTTTCGATTTTTTTTGAATGATTTTCGGGGTTTACCCTCCTTCTAGCGCCAAATTGTTGACAGGCATTTTCGTACGGGTAGATTTATGTGGCTATTTGGGTTATGCCCGACAAACAATAAATATAAACGAACACGAACGGTTGGGGAAGAACTTTCGTTCTTCCCACGAATATTAGAGTTTCTTGGTTATATGAGAAATGAGAGAAAAGTCCCATTACAATGAGGGGGTGACCCCCTATTTATAGAGGTTCACCCCCAAAGGCCCAAAAGTGGCCCTAAATTCGTCTCAACCCTTTAATTTAGGGATTTATTACAATATTAATATATAGATCAACAGTAGACCTACAATACATTAAATACTCTTTTCTGACGTAGACTCTCGATCTTGTCGGGTCAGTGTATCTTTGGGAATTTGACCTCCTGTCAGGCGAGGATATTTCCTGCTGTAACATTGAACTTGAAGACTTGTGTTGTTGGAGTTCTAAAAGATAAAGTGGCGTTGAAAAATGAGGGAGAAGCCATTCAAGATGAGTGTTGAGACAGACTATGGATCCTTTTTTTTTGGGGGGGTGATATGGTACTATGGATTGGTAAATGGTTCGAGATTGGTACTAGGGAGAAGCCATTCAAGATTCGGTGTATAATAGAACAATCAAGCTTACAACTTGTAATATTTGACAAGTCCAAACAATAAGGTTGTGTTTGGATGAGAGATTTGGGGCTATGGAATTCATGAATTTTTTAAATTGAGAAAATTTTCAAATATTTAGTAAAATAAAGTCATTTAAAATTCATGAATTTTTTAAATTTATTCATTTTCAAATCTTTTGAATTTCAAATGACTCTATCCAAATATAACCTAAGAAAATTTGTTATTCAGAACCGACTTGGTAAACATATAAATAGAATTATATTTCAGCAATTCATTTTTTTTTTCACTTAATTAATTTTCCTCTCAGTTCTAATAAATTAATTATATCAAACATCAATAGGTCGTAGTTAAAGTTCAAAGTATTCCTGTTAGGAATAGAACGGAGGAATAACAAAAACGAAAAATAAAGAACAAACGATTTGTTGAGGCAGTTTGTCAAGAATTGATTACGTCTGGTAGCACTATCAAGCTAGAAGATTTAATAATTTATGTGATCCGAAATACATGAATTAGAGAAATATATATATTCAAAATTGAGTCATAACCCTAAAATTCATCAAACTCAATTTATGCTTTAAAGACCCGAAAAAAATTTGGTTTGGGAAAAGTGAAACAGTTGCTCAGACTCCATAATTCAATATTTAATTATAAATTGAAAATATTAAACCAAAATATATTTAAAATTGTTTTGTAAATAAAAATGACTGATCAAAAAATAGATTGTAAATAAATATATTTTTAAAATATTAAACGAAATGCATTAGCCACTCTGGCTCCATAATCCCAACAATTCCAAAAAAAAAAAAAAAAAAAAAAACCTAATTGATAATTGATCAAAATGTTAGTTTGGGAGCACTTTAAGTTTATCTAGACATGTTAGCTTATCTGTTAATGAGAATTTGTGATTTACAAGAAAACTTGTAATCAACGAATAATATTAAAATCAATGGAACATTAAAGAACAACAAAATTTTACATGGTTCGGAGAGAAACTCCTACATCCACGGGATCTGAGAGGTTCGATCTTTCACTGTGTAAACCCAGAGAATGTTACAATCACTTAATCTCACAAACACTTAAGGAATTTCTTCTCAACAATGAACGTGAAGAAACCCTAATCTAGTTACAGAGTTATTCAATGCAAAACCCTAGATGTAGCTCTAATTCTGAAAGATTGATCTTCAAGTAATCATATATATATATAGTAGTATCCCAGCTAGTAACCGCTTCAATACGTCTTTGAATGGAACCACCTTTCCCTCAGTTTAGATTCAGAATCTCGCTAATTATGGAACAATAGGTCAGTGGACTTCACCTCAATTGATCAGGATTCTTTTAGGTCGACTATATTGTACTTCAGCTGACTTCCTCTAAGTAGACTGATACAAAATAACTCCAACTCCGCTGACGACTGAAACTCAGACTCGCCTGACTACATACTTCACATATAACTTCACATTATCTTTATTGATAATTGATCAAAATGTTAGTTCGTGTTTGAAACAGGATGAACATGTTGGAGACGATGTGTCATCGCATATGAAAAATGATTTTCTGTAGCCGAGGTGTGCTTCCGTGTGAAATATGAATATTTCTTGATTTGAGTCCTAAAAAATGTAAGAGTGACTCAAAAGTAGTTGGCAAGCCTCAAAATCTTCCGTTAAAAACACTAATTATATAGGGAAAATTGCAGATATGGTCCCATAAGAATTGGTCCTCATGAATTTGGTCCTTTTTTTAGCGCAAATAGTCCCATACGATTTTTCCGTAAAAAAATAATGGATTAAAGAGCATGAGACCCACACACCCGTTAGTTTTCTGCCAAAAACTCGCGCGTATAATTCCCAAATTAAAAATAATTAATTTCCAACTTCTTAAAACTCTACGAACTAAAGTTGCAGAATCGCCTCCATACTTGCATTTTACATTGAAATGATTGTTAATAGCAAAAGCTGGCCCATTTTCCTCCAAAAATCAAGTTTAAAAGGTTTTTCCATCCAGTATTCCATAGAAAACTGTAAAATATTTAACGGATGAGACCTTTTCTGCTAAAAATGGGACCAAAAAAGAACATGGGACCAAATCTGTCAAGTACAAATTCTCATGGGACCATCCTTGCAATTTACCCTAATTATATATATAGTCATGGACATTCTTATAAGCTTCTGTATCTTATTAAATCCCCGATTTGCCGGATGACTATAACTAAGCATCACTACAAGAAAATTGATCTTTAGTGACAACTATCCTGTCATGACCTGTCATTATTGCTTCTCTAGTTAAAAGTTTTTTGTGACAGTAAACAATCTTTAATAACAGGATCCTGTTATTAAAGGTTGTTTCCTGTCATTAAACTCTTTTAACTAGAAAAGCAATGGTGACAGGATTACTGTCACTAAATGTCATTTTTCTTGTAGTCATCTTCAATTTGGCATTAATAATTAATAGTCAACTCACAAAATGAAATTTGTAAAACAATCTTACGAAATCTACAGATAGATAACGTGATTCTTTGTCTTCCTGACCTCTACTCATAAAATCACGCTTCTAATGCGTACATCTTTTTGCCGTCAATCCTCACACCCAATATATAAATATCCTATTATGGAAATAATTAAATGAATTAATTAATTTTACAATTCTGATCTACAAGTTCGGACTTTTAAATGAGACGGAATTCTTTCATGGTATTATAGCCAAAAGGCTCATGCCCGGACAAAGATCTTTGGTTCGATCCCCGCTGAGAGCAACTTTACCCATATTAAATTGTTCACTCATTGGATCTCCCCAAAGAGGGAAAGTTGAAAGTTCGGCCCATGAGAGTGAGGATGAGTGTTAGGGAAATAATTAAATGTATTAATTCTACAACTCTCTACAAGTTCGTACCGGAAAATTTTCACCCAGTTAACCAAATATTAGTCACAAAATCTTAAATCTTCTTTATTCTCTAGGAAAAAATGGATCTCCACATTTCATCTTTACTTTTCTTCTGCATTATTGTTCCTCTATAACTATTCATCTTCAACAAATTGAAATTTAAATAAATTCAAAATTTATCAAAATCATACCCAATAATTGTTGGAAAAATACAAATGTAGTGTGTAGACGAAGATGACTATGCAAGATATGAACTTAACACAAAAGTCGAGGCACAAGTTTGACTTGCTCTCCGTAAGACGATATTGTTCCGTACTCAGGTGCAATACGGTTTAATGACAATCACCCCCAAAATACGACTTTAGAGTCTTCCACATGTTGCACTACATGTGAAAGCTATCGGCGAATAAATTCAAGAATCTGAAACTTTCTTGACACGACACTAATGCAGAACTACAATCGTTTGTACGCAGCATGTATGCAATTCATAGCATTGTATGAAATCGATTTCTGAATGCATGTATAACATTTTGAACGGAATGCAAATGATAATTGTGGGGAGTCTATATATAGATTTTCAAGAGTTGCGGTAAATAGTTGAGACTTTTCATCATTAACTTCACTTTTCTAAAAGTCGCAACCTTTAGAAATAGACAACTATCAGCCAAAAGTTATCTCTTAAATCATTCTAGACACAACCTTTAGAATAAAATTTTCACTAAAAAGACATGACATTTCACGTCTATTAGTCACAACACTTAACTATTACCACAATAAATACATCCATTAATGTATTTATCCGCATTTTAAATGACATTAATTTCTCATTCACCGAAATTTGGTTTTGTGAAAATGATTCAATCAAAGCCATTTATGCAAAATGGATAGTTAAATTGTCTCTTAATATTCAATGAAATGTGGTCAAAATCAATATTTTCCAAACAATAATCGGTTCACTCACCGCCATCTTATAAAACGGTGTATATTCGTGTAATGGACGTCGGAGATTTTGACAATTACCCCAATCTGACCTTTCTTCTCCACTGTTCCTTCGGCATGCGAAATATCATCACGGCCAATGCCGCCGACGTCCACCAAATTCTCAAATCCAGCTTCACCAACTACGAAAAAGGCGACGTTCTCAGAACTACTTTTAGAGGGTGTTTGGCTGAGCTTATAAGCTCCTTAAAACATCTTATAAGCTGTTTAAGAGCTTATAAGTACTACTAATGTGTTTGGCAAAATAAGATGTTTAACAGCTTATAAGATCATAAAATAAGCTCCTAACATCTTATAAGCTGTAAAAAAATAAGTTGGGATTTCCCAACTTATTTTCCTAACCACCTCCACCCCAACCACCCACCTCACCCTGAAACCACCCCACCCCCACCCACCCCACCTCAAGATAAAAAATAGAAAAAAATTATTTTTTATAAATTTAAAAAAATATTTTTTATAAATTATCAAAGATCTTATAAGCTGTATAAGCCAAACACTTTAGCAACTTATAAGCTACTTAGAAATTACATCTTATAAGCTCTTAAAATAACTTATAAGATGTTAGAGCTTATAAGATGTTTCAAATAAGTTTAGTCAAACACCCTCTTAGTGACCTTCTCGGCGACGGCATATTCAACTCCAACGGCGAGAGCTGGATATTTTTGAGACAGGTCTCCAGCCATAATACAACACCAAATCGCTTCACAAATTCATCGAAACCACAGTCGACTCCCAGCTCTCTGATCACCTGATCCCGATCCTACAGAACACCGCCGATGAGAAAATGATGTTCGACTTTCAAGACATTCTTCAACAATTTACTTTTGACAACATCAGCACCATTGCGCTCGGGTATGACCCGGCGTACTTGTCGCCGTCTCCATCGAAGGAGAAATTCGCGATAGCTTTTGAGAAGGAGAAAATCAAAAGAGCCCTAAATTTTGAATCCCAAAAGCAGCTAGCGATTGTTGTGAAGAAATAATGAGGAACAAAAAGCAGGGAGATCATTCGTTGAATCTGTGGATGACCTCCTATCTAGATTTCTGAGCTCAGGCCATTATGAAGATTTCGTCACGGATATAATGATATAATGATATGTTTCATATTTGTAGGTAAAGAATCAACCTCCGCTGTGTTAAGTTGGTTTTTCTGCTAATATGAAACATATTAGTATATCACTATATTAGTCATAAAATCATCTGGCCTAAGCTCAGAAATCTCGTAAGGAGACCATCTGATGATTTCCCCTGCTTTTTGTTCTTGATTATTTCTTTTTGTAAATTCTCGAACTTCCTTCACAGCAATTGCTAACTGCTTCTCAGATTCAAAATTTAAGGCTTTTTTTATTTTTCAAAAATTGGGGATAAACGATATAACCCTATCATTTGAGAGGTTTACCGCCTTCTCGAAAACCACCGCAAACTTCTCCCCGACAAATCGGGGAATAAACTTGACGCAGCGGGAACGTAATATCCGTTGATTCTAAAAATACCCGAATAAACGCAATGTATTTAAACGTGTAATTCCATTGATTCCTATGAATACTGAAATAACACAAATTAAACATGGAAAAGGGATAAAACTCAATACTTTAATATTCAATAATCAACTGATTAATAATGAATTACATAACTCCTATTTATAATACTAGACGATTTAAAGATAAGAAATATAATAACCAAATATATAAATAAATCTAATCTAATTAAATAATATAACAAATAAAATATAATCTTCTTAATTCTCCAAATCTTCGTATAATAATCAAAGATCACGACCACGTCTCCATCATTCTCCCCCTCTTCGAAACGATTCGTCCTCGAATCGAAACCGATCTCGTCTCCAGAGGAATAAAATAAGGACACCAAATATGCAAGCTCAAAAATATCAGATGTACGGATGTGGCTCACTATCTTGAGACGATAGGGCGGTGGTTTTAAAAAATTATCACCAAAATAACAATCATGATTAATATAAAAATAATAGTCATTGTGTGAGGCAAAACAAAAAGTACCATTTAGGCATGGATTATCTCCGGACTTTGTATCATAAATAGGGAACACTGTATCAAAGACAGGTTGCTCTTCCTCATCGGGTTCTTCATCAAAAATAGGTGGCCCATTATAATTAGACACAAATTTGTTAGTGTCCTTAGGTTCTTAGAGCCCATAATGAAATAAAGGCCTCTTATATCCTTCAAGCCCAATTTGATAAGAACCATCTTCTGTTAAACGAAAACGGCCATCATCAGTCATGGAGCCAAGAAGTTCACTAATGTGAAAAGGCTCAGAGGCAACAAAATTACTTTTTTTTATTGGGCCTAATTCTGCCAGATTTAATGTGTTGCCCACCGAAGTAAATGTCATCATGGGGGAGTATGGCATCAAGCCCATCGTCATCATCTTCATTGTGACACGCAACTTGCGCCGCTGGAACAGAGATGAATAACGGCGATCGGTGGTCGTCCACCCCTTGGAGACCTTCCACATTTACTTCTTCGTCGTCTAGGAAAACTGGAAACTTTGCTGCATCATCTTCGTCGAGACACGCAACTAGTGGATCCGCGTGAAGCATCGTCGGTTGGTGCCGGAATCCGTCGTGTGATGGATGACGGGGAAAGGCTGGTGGCTGGAATTTTGATGGCTCAACGTCGGTGGCAGTGCAGGAACTCGTGCACGAGGACCTATCGGCGGCGGTCGGCGTTGGGGAGCGGGCGAAGCGCCGTTCTATAGATGAGGAAGCGGTGGTCCTGCGGCGGTTGAATTGGCATTCCAGCTTGGTTGCAAATTCATGTACAATAAAAAGCGAATCCGGGTCTAACACACGCATCTTCACCTTAAATTGAAATTGCAATCCGGCGATGTAGTGGGTTACCAATTATTTTTTGGATTCGTGAGTGTTAATTGTCCCAAGGAGGAATGAAAACTCTCTTGAATACGTCAGAATTGTATGATTGCCATGTTGAAGATTGTGAAATTTCTGGTATTATTCTATGTATATGTGAATTTTCGGGGTAACATTAAAAAACTCGAGGCGTAGGGCCTCTAATTCTTGAGTAACAGTCGTCAATTGCTCCCTTAGGAAAGCAATTTTGTGATGCCTAGAACTGTGTCTGGGAGGCATCAAAGGAGTCGTTACTGACTCTGGATACCAACTGACGCAGCGGAAACGTGATTAAACGTGATAATCCATTGATTCGATATGAATACTGAAATAACACAAATTAAACATGGAAAATGGATAAAATCCAATACTTTAATATTTAATAATCAACTGATTAATAATGAATTACATAGCTCCTATCTATAATACTAGACGACTTAAAGGACAAGAAATATAGAACTGATTATTGGGTATGATTTTAAATCTATAACTAAGCATCTTCAATATGACATTAAAATTTAATAGTCAACTCACGTAATGAATTTCTAGAGTTCAGGATCATGTATGCTATATATCCGACAGTTTTTTTCTTTTGTGTCAATTTTAAGTTTGTTTTAATTCAAGTGAAGGAGTTTAATTGTTTGGTTTATTGAAATAAGGGGCCATTTTGATCTCAATTAGAAAGAAAAAACGCAGCAAACTGCATAATCCATATCCACAACAAAAGGAAATACAATTACAAATTTAAGTACTAAAAATTAAATTGATTTATCTTCAGAAGAACATAATATTACTGCACCAAATATCAAAATCAGATCCTTTCCTCAATCCTCACCGGAAAACCGCCCTTCATTTTTGCTGTCAACTCCGTTATGTACACTGGCTCAGCTCCGTCCACCACCACTGGCACCACCTTGAAGCGCCGTAGGACGGCTGCGACCACCCTCTTCATTTGCAAGAAAGCCATCTCTTTCCCGAGACAAATCCTGGGCCCTGCCTGAAACACCGGATAAGTAAATGAATCCCTGTTTACAAAATTCCACTTTTCACCTTCTTCCGTCCTCTTCAACCACCGGGCCGGCCGGAATTCCGCCCAATCCTTGCCCCATACCTTCTCCACTCTTCCCATAGCGTAGGGATGATAACTCACTCTCATTCCCTTTTTCACAATCGTTCCATCTGGCAAAACATCGTCACTCATAGCTGCTTTGTTGTCCATCGGAACTGGCGGATAAAGCCTCATGCTCTCACACAGCGACGCGTGTGTGTAAACCATGTCTTTCACTTCATCATAAGCGGATACTGATTCCGATTCTGATATCTCTTGGATTTCGTTCAGAATTTGGTTTTCGACCTCAGGATGATTCGAAAGCAACCAGAAAAACCAAGTTAAAGCAGCAGAGGTTGTGTCTTTACCTGCGAAAATTAAGCCTATCACTATATCAGTCACGAAATCTTCATCGGAATGGCCTGAGGTGAGAAATCGTGAAAGGAGGTCATCTGCAGATGATCTCCCCTGCTTTTTCTTCCTGATTATTTCTTTTGCAAATTCACGGACTTCCTTCACGGCAATTGCTAGTTGCTTCTCAGATTCGAAATTTAGGGCTTTTTTTATTTTCCAGAAATTGGGGATAAACGTTTTGAATCTGTTGGTGGAGAGCTTCACCGCCTTCTCAAAAGCCACCGCGAACTTCTCCTCCGGCAGCGACGGCGAAAGGTACGCCGGATCATAACCGAACGCGATCTGGCAAATATTATCAAAAGTGAATCGTTGAAGAATGTCCTGAAAATCGAGCACAGTTTTCTCAGCGGCGGCGCTCTGCAGAATGGGAATGAGGCGATCGGAGAGCTCGGAATCGACTGCGGTCTCGATGAATTTCCGAAGCGATTTAGTGTTGAATTCGTGGACGGCGACCTGTTGCTGAAACTTCCAGCTCTGACCATCGGTGTTGAACATGCTGTCACCGAATAAGTCTTCAAAATGGCCTTTGAAGAAATCGCCCTTTTCGTAGTTGAGGAAGTTGGACTGTAGAACGTGCCGGACATTGGCGGCGTTGGCCGTGATGATGGAGGTGCGGCCGAAGGTGCGGTGGAGAGGGAAAGTTAGAGTGGGGGTGGATGTCACAATCTCCGATGTCCATTGTGGAAACCTGACTCTGTTTTTTAAGATTGAGGGGAATGAACCGATTATTGGATATGATTTCGGTAGATTACTGGTGAATTTGGGTTTCGATTTGGTAAATATGAAGATAAACAAGGGAATAATTATGCAGAGGATAATTGGGAAATAGAATTCCATCGTTTTGCACAGAGCTGTGGCTTCTGATTATGAATTGGTTCTCTCGGAGTATTATATTAACAAATAAGAGGCCAATTTACCAGTGTAACGTACATGGGTGGAAACCTTCATATGAAAAATAATCGTATAGACAATTAAATATTATTTCTATGCGAAACACTCTTTGTAGTTGACTTTCTTTGAATTTTTATATGAGAGTTGATTTGTAATAAATACTCCCTCTTTGTAGCAAAAGGCGAAGCCCTCGCCCTTAGGGGTGGGCAGGAACATAAATACTCTCTCTGTCCACCAAAAAATCTGTTCATTTCGTCTTTTACAATAATTTTATTTTCGTTGCTATCTAATCATCACATAATAATTTCACATGTTAGTAACTTTACATTTATAATCAACCACTTAACTTATAAATGGATTTCACAATATCCAAAATACATTTAATTTCTTTATTTATTTTATTTTACGTTTTTTTTAAACTTGTAAAAACAAATGAGTATATTTTTATTGGATGGAGGGAATAAAAAATATAAAAATGGAATATTATTTTTAGATACAAAATTGTTTATGAAAAACACAAATGCCCTTCTTTTTACCCGCCTCCAATTGCAGCATTATTACTTTTATTGATTTCACAGTTTCAAATTTCAAAGCTACCAGAAGCATTTCATTATTCTTTTTGGATGGAGTGATTTAGGGCGAATTTTAAATTCATAACTTAAATTCACTCTATTTGTTTAGATAAGGTATTCAAATGGATGGATTTCAAATACTTGGTTTTAAATTGGGGAATATTAAATAATTAGCAAATCAAGTCATTTGAAATTCATAGATTTTTAAATCCATTCATTTCAAATCCCTTAAATTTCAAATACTTCTATCCAAACACAGCCAAAGAGAATCTGTTATAAAGAGCCAACTTGGTGAACATATTATACATAGGATTATATTTCAGCAATCCAATTTTTTTCACTTTAATCTTCCTCCCAATTCTCATAAATTAATTATACCAAACATCAATAGCTCGTAGTTAGAGTTCAAAATATTCCTGTTAAAAATAGATTTGCAGTTACAGAGAAATAACAAGAACGAAAAATAAAGAACAGACGATTTGTTGAGTCAGTTCATCAAGAATTGACTACATCTTGGAGCACTAACAAACTAGAAGATTTAATAATTTATGCGAACCAAAATAAAATGAATTAGAGAGATATATATACCAAAAATTGGGTTGTATACATACCCATCAAACTCGATTTATACTTTAAAAGCCGAAAAAAATTCAGTTAAGAAAACGTGAAACAGTTGCTCAGACTCCATAACCTAATATTAAATTATAAATTGAAAATATATTTAAAATGATTAAGTAAGTGATTGTTTGCAATCACTACTTAATAAGTAGAATTGATTATTTTTTGAAAAAAATCAATTCTATATTGTTTGCAATCTATATGTAACCACCTTAAAATCTATTTTGGAGAAGCAGGAAAAACCTGCTTATGGATTTGAGAATTGATTATTTGTAGATTTGTTTTCATTAATTGATTTTTATGCAAACACTTCCACTTTTAAAATCACTTAATTTTAAAATATTTCTCACTTTTGATTTTACTACTAAAATCACTTAAAATTACTTCTGATTTTACAGTAGAGATTCAAAACATACCCTAAGTATGAATTGACAGATCAAAAAATAGATTGTAAATAAATATATTTTTAAATATAAAATGAAAATACGTAGGCTGGCATACTCCATAATCCAACAATTCAAAACAAATAAAATAATAATAATTAATAATTGATCAAAATGTTAGTTTGGGTTGATAACTGATCAAAACGTTAGTTCGTGCTTGAGACCATGTCGAACATGTTGGACACGATCTGTCATCGCATATTAAAAATGATTTTGTGTAGCTGAAGTGTGCTTCCGTGTGAAATATGAATATTTCTTGATTTGAGTCCTAAAAAATGTAAGAGTCACTCAAAAGTAGTTGACAAGCCTCAAAATCATCCCTTGAAAATACTAATTATGTATGTAGTCATGGACATTCTTATAAGCTTCTGTATCTTATTAAATCCCCAATTTGCCGGATGGCTATAGCTAAGCATCTTCAATTTGACATTAAAAATTAATAGTCAACTCACAAAATGAACTTTGTAAAACAATCTTACAGAATTTACAGATAGATAACGTGATTCTTCGTCCCCTTGACCTCTACTCATAGAATGACGTTTCTAATGCGTACGTTTCTTTGACATCAATCCTCACACACGCAATATATAAATACCCATTTCACCAAATGTTAGTCACAAAATCATAAATCCTCTTTATTCCCCACGAAAAGATGTGTTCTGCATTATTGTTCCCCTATTACTATTCATCTTCAAACAATTGAAATTCAAATCCAATTCATACCTATCAAAATCATACCCAATGATTTCCACCCCCACAATCTACAAAAACTCGTTCAATGAACATCGGAGATTTTGACATCCCCCAATCTTACCTTCTCCACCGTTCCTTCGGTATGCGAAATATCATCACGACCAACGCCACCAACGTCCACCACATCCTCAAATCCGACTTCACCAACTACGAAAAAGGTGACGTCCTCAGAACGCGGCGACGACATATTCAACTCCAACGACGACAATTGGAAATTTTAGAGATAGGTCTTCAGCCACGAATTCAACACCAAATATCTATTCTGTCATGTAAAACTTGCTCTTTTGAGTCGGTCACACGGACGAAACCTAATTTGAACATGATATATTAACACTTTAAAAAGAATGAGTGTTAATTTGTACTAATTCGTGAACTGTCTCGTACAATTTTTTTTTACCTATAATATAAGTCAATAAAATTATCTCATATATGATACCATCTTATAAAAAATGTTTTTGTCAACATAAATATTAAGTCAATAAATAAAAATAAACAATAATACAAAATACACAGAGTATAGAATGAAAATGGTTCATACATAAACCATTGAAGGGTATTACGTGTTTTCACTAAATAATATATTAGTTGTTTTCACTGAAGGGGATAAGTCGTTTTCACTTAATGGTATTAGTTATTTACTGAATATAAACTAAGACTCAGCAGTGAAAATAATTAATACTCTTCAATGAAAATAACTAGTACTCTTTAGTGAAAATAACTAATATCCTTCTATAATTCATGTATAAATCAATTTCACTCTATAAATACACAAAAAATACTATCGGAGTTAGTGTTGTGTGAACTACTATTATTGTAAAACTAGTTTACAACAAATGTCTTACGGTAAAATAATTAATACCTTTACTTAAAACAACTAATTAATACATTTTAATAACATGTCTAATACTCTAAATAAAAAGGTATAACTTAATGGGAGACAAGCAAAATTGTCCAAAATTTAAGGGGCATTTGTTTTTTGCCCCCTTTTGTAAAAAAGATGTATATTGTCCTTTTTTAAGCTAAAATATCCACACTACCCTTACTCATTCATTTTGCATTTCAGTTTTTTTTTCTTCTTCCAATATTAGGATTTCCTTGCATTCAAACACTAACCAATTCAAAATTAAAAATTCTGAAAAAATTGAAGAATAAAATATGGAAAAAAAAGTATTAAACAACCAGGCGACAGTTTCTTCCAAATTCGCCCATGTTCTTCCAAAATTCGGCTACGAGCTTCTCATGTTCTTCCAAAGTTTTAGTCAATTTAGTCGACGAGAGTAGGAGGAAATTTCAAATGGAGTAGCATTACAGTTCAGAATCCAATTTTGTCGAAGGGAGTTGCATTATAGTTCATCCTCAATTTTGTCGAAGGGAGTAGCATTACAGTTCATCTCATTCAATTTATGTTAATATGGTATGGAAATTCACTCTTTTGATCATTTATTTTGTACTATGGTGTTAATGAAACATGAATTACTCAAAAAAATTCTCAAATAATTTCATTCATGTAAATGTCCACCAAGTGTTTGACAAAATTTCTAAATGAAAGAGCATAGTAACTTGATGTGCTAATTCAATTCCTTGGTCATGTATTTTTGCAATAAATGACATATCACATTAACCACAATAGTTAGGGCTTGATATAATCCTTAATTATTTTATATTAGTACATTCATATATGGTTCACAAATGTTTGAACTATATTAAACTACATGCCAACTGTTTGCCAACTATATTAAACTACATGCCAACTGTTTGTCAACTCTCACGGCACTATTGATGTTGGAAAGAAAATATTAGAGTAGGATCAGTGAGCTTTGAGATTTCGACGTGATTAATAAAGAATATGTCGTGTTCTTTATACTAATGTTTGAAGCTCTATATTGGTTATTTTATCAATGTACTAATTTTAACAAATTATGTTTATTTGCATGCTTATTTTAACAATTTACAAGTTTGAACGTTGAAGTACAAAGTAATTTATATACTTTTTTTGTTGTTTATTATCCCGAAAAGATGTATATGGAAACATATAAGATGATAACCATTAAATATTCAACTTTCACTCGATATTTGAGACGATAAACCAACAGTTGACTTGGTTTTTTCCTCTTATTTTTTGCAATTTGGAATATTGATGGTTGTTTAAATTTTTTATTTAAGTAATTTATTGTGAAATAACCTGGGGAAAAAAATAAAACAATCATTGGTGTGTCAAATATTCATTTCAATCTATGCCAACACTTGTGTCAACCCTATGCCAACTCATTTTCCAACATGGTAAATAATCATACCTGTGGGGTCAAGTGTTAGCCACGTAGTAAAATTTGTATAACCATATTTATAGTATGAATTGAGGCTCAAAACGACAATAAATGATAAACTTAAAGGATTGCTTAATTAAATTGAAATAAACATGCAACATCATACTCAATAACTTACCTAAAATAAACTAGATTTATTGCACGATAAACTGACAATACTGACCAAATAAGGATGCAAACCAACCTAAGTTCCCCTACTTTTGGAATAGAAAGGCATAATAAAAAAATTTGAAAACGGTTCATAATACAACCATATTGTTCAATCTTCTCTACGAGAAGAGAAGGACCACTCGTTGAAGTTTTTTGAAGCAGAGGAGCTAGAAGTGTCAGCATTGGTTGAGCTCATACTTGAAGTTGGAAAGACATTTGTTTGAAAAAATTAGTGCGAGGAATGGTTGTAGATGCATTTGAGGTGCGAACCGGTGGGTAGTTAGGAATTTTATGGGTAGTATCAAGTGGTGGAATAAATGATCTTGAGGACTTGTGAAACAACTTTCTTCGACTGGAAGCGTGCCTGTGACCAGTAGAAGACATATCTTCTTCATCTTCCGATTCTAGAACGATCATGTTCTGTAGGAGTGGATGGTTTGTGTTTCATCATTTCTCTCAATTTCACCAGACTCCTTCAATAGAAATGACAGGGACGAGAAGAATGATTCTCCTTCACGGACATAGGCCATAGATGACAATTATTTAAAAAGGAAAAAACTCTCGTGACTAACGGGGATTTGACTGGGCAGTAAGAAAAAATTTCCTATCAGAATGTGCTATCAATTTTCACGGAATCATTAAGTTTTTAGTGTGTTGCCAAGTCACCCTGCAACCATACATCCTACATCTGACAATCCCTATTATACCACGGAATGAAATTTATGCCTACTTATTTTTACCACGGAATGAAAATAACATTATATACCCTAACACTACTACAAATTTGGACTTGGAGAGCTATTTAAAAAACCGCTCTCCAAAACAAAGCTTGGAGAGTGGTTTTACATAATTATATTTAAAAAAAAAAACTAAGACCACGGTTATTAACCGCTGTCCTAGGTTTAGTCTAAGAGAGCGGTTAAAAACCGCTGTGTAAGATGGGAGGTGCAAAAAAGCGGTTAAAAACCACTGTCTAAGAGAGGACTTACAGAGCGGTTTTTAACCGCTCTCTTAGAGTTTTACTTGCATAGCGGTTTTTAAACGCTCTTTTAGCCTTTGACCCCCATTTACCCCCTTTGACCACGGATTTAATCCCTAGACGTGTAATTTCTTCCTCCCCCACCACACAGACGCGACCCCAACCCCACTGCCGCCGTCAAGCTTCCTCCCCCACCCCACCGCCGTCGAGCTTCCTCCCCTGCCGCCGTGATGCCGCCCAGCCACCACCGCTCTCACCGCCACTGCTAGTCTGCCGCTCAGCCTCCCCCGACGCGACATTGCACCGCCGCCGCCCCTCCACCGCCGCCCTCTCCGCCGCCTCCTCCAGGTATGTATATAATATGTATTTTAAATGTATTAAAATGTATATGTATGTGTATGTGTATATATATGAATATGTATATATATGAAAATGTAATGTATGAATATGTATATATATGTATATATATATATATATGTATGTTATTGGTGAAACATTGGTTAATTGAAGGCTTTTGGATTAATTTTAGCTGAAATTGTTGCAAGTTAGGTTTAATATGTTAAAATTATTTTAGATGAAATTTGTTAGAATTTGTTAGAATTTTAGATGGACATATTATAATTTTTTAGAATTTTAGATGTATATATGTTAATTAGTATTAAAATATTAGACTTTATTTCAAGAGATTTATAGATGAGAAATATTGAAGGCTTTAGGAATAATTTTAAATGGAATTGTTAGAATGCATGTTAGGATATATGTTAGAATATTAGATGAAATTGTTTGTGTGCATGTTAATTAGTATTAAAATGTTAGAATTTGTTTCAAGAGGTTTATAGATGGGAAATATTGAAGACTTTAGGAATAATTTTAGATGAAATTGTTAGAATGCATGTTATGATTCATAGTTAGAATTTTAGATGAAATTGTTTTAGGGTGCATGTTAATTAGTATTAAAATGTTAGAATTTATTCAAGAGGTTTATAGATGGGAAATATTGAAGGCTTTAAAAATATTGTTAGATGAAATTGTTAGAATGCATGTTAGGATTCATATGTTGAAATTTTAGATGAAATTGTTTTAGGGTGCATGTTAGGATTAATATGTTAGACTCAACACGTGTGCTTTTCGGTTAATCTATATAGGCATCTCTAGTTCTATATGGATCGAAAGTGGGTTCGGGCAGATAGATTATCAGAGGAGTATAGGAATGGGGTGGAAGAGTTTTGTAATCATGCAATTAGACACTGCACCGACCATCGATACATTCTATGTCCGTGTTGGAAATGTATGAATGGAAAAACTGTTAGTGGTCGAGAAAGTTTGTTTGACCACTTGATGTGTCACGGTATTGATAATACATATACCGTTTAGACATTTCATGGTGAGAGAAGAGATGGATGTACCTCAAGCAACATAAGAACTGATTTTAGGTTTGAAGATACAATGGATTAGGATAGTTTCGGAGATGTACCGAAGTTGATACATCTTGTGGGGATGACACATATCTGCGAGATCACCCTTATATGTCAGAAAAATTAAGGGATGACGCAGGTTTACCCCTTTGGCCCGGGTGTAAGAAGGCAACAAAAGTGTCAGCTGTGTTGATATTGTTCTACCTAAAAGCAGCACACGAGTTATCTGATGTGTGTTTCTCAAGTATGCTGGAAGCAATTAGTAGTCTATTGCCCGATGGAAATTTACTGCCTACTAAAGCATATGAGGCTAAGCAAATGCTTAAGTCCATCGGGTTAACACAACAGAAAATTCATGCTTGCCCGGGTGATTGTGTCTTATTTCGGAAGGAGTATGGAGACCTCGATGAATGCCCCAAGTGTGGGAAGAAGAGGTATTTGAAAAATAAATCTCTAGCGAAGGTGATGTGGTACTTCCCAACAATACTAAGATTTAGGAGAATGTATAGTAGCGATGTGGATGCTAGAAATTTGACTTGGCATCATGATGATAGGATCAATGATGGAATGCTAAGACACCATGTTGATTCACCCCAGTGGAAGACATTCGATGCCAGACATCCAGAATTTGGTGACGAGCCACGACACTTGCGTCTTGCACTTTCAACTGACGGAATGAATCCGTTCGGTATCCAAAGTACCAACCACAGTACATGGCCAGTAATTCTGATGGTTTATAATCTTTCACCGGAGTTGTGCATGAAGCGCACTTACATGATGTTGTCTATATTGATATCAGGACCCAAACAACCTGGTAACGACATAGATGTATATCTGACTCCTTTGATAGAGGACTTGAAGCTCCTGTGGATGAGGGTGTCGATGTGTATGATGCTTATAGAAAAGAGAATTTCAAGTTGAAGGCCATGTTATTTGGAACTATCAATGACTTCCCCGCTTATGGGAATATATCTGGATATAGTGTGAAGGGGGCCGATGCATGTCCTTATTGTACCACGAACACAGATCACATTCGTTTATGTAATTGTAGGAAGACTGTTTATATGGAGCATAGAAGATGGTTGGAGCCAACACATGAGTACAAAAAATGGCCGATGCATTTGATGGTATAATCGAGGAACGTGGAGCACCACGTTTATTGTCAGGTACAGATGTTCTGAACGAGATGAAGAATATCAACACACAATACGGAAAACACTTTGCAAAGAGTCTCCCAACTAGAGGCTGGAAGAAGGAATTAATTTTCTTTCAATTGCCCTATTGGAAAGAGTTGTATGTTAGACACATCATTGATCTAATGCACATTGAGAAGAATATTTGTGCTGGTTTGCTCAATACTCTGCTAGCTGATAACAAGTCCAAGGAGGGGTACAATGCAAGAATGGATATGGTTGATATGGGTATAAGAGCAGAACTGGCACATGTGTATGAAGAAGGAAAACCACCGAAATTACCTCCTGCTGCACACACCTTGTCCAAGAGTGAGAGAAAAATTCTTCTTCAAACACTAAAGGATGTGAAAGTACCAGAGGGTTACTCCTCCAACATACAGAGACTTATTTCAGATGATGGCGTGAAGTTGATGAATCTGAAATCGCATGACTATCATGTCATCATGGAGAATTTCTTGCCCATTGCAATACGTTCTATCTTACCTGAAAATGTGCGCATAACCATAACAAAGCTTTGTTGGTTCTTCAAGGCAATGAGTGGCAAGGTTATTGATCCTAGAAAATTGCTTGGTTTTCAGATACAAATTGTGGGGACGCTTTGTGAGCTTGAAATGTATTTTCCTCCTTCATTTTTTGATATAATGATTCACCTAACCGTTCATTTGGTACACGAGACAAGGATGTGTGGTCCTGCTCGTATGCGATGGATGTACGATGTAGAGAGATATATGAAAGTGTTGAAAGGGCATGTGATAAATATGTTCAGGCCGGAGGGATGCATTGCAGAACGTTATTTAGTAGAAGAAGAAGTTGAGTACTGGTCTGAATTTATTCCGAATGTCAATGCAATTGGACTTCCAAGTACCCGATACACCAATAGGATGGATGGTGAAGGCATTACCGGTGGCCAACCTGTAAGTCTTAGTATGGATGAGCTAACACGGATGCACTTGTGTGTACTTCACAACACGATCGAGGTGCTTCCTTTTATTGACGTGCACATGCAGGAACTTTCTGAGTCATTTCCCACCAGAGCTAGATCATGGGTTGAAGTTGAGCACAATCGCACATTTGTTGACTGGTTCAATAATTATGTTGCAAATATGTTGTCAGAGAATAAAGAATCGGTGAAAGAAAAAGTTAAGTGGTTATCCAGATTGCCTGATAGGCATGTGTATTCATACAAGTGTTACCTTATTAATGGATACACGTTTTATACCAGAGATCATGATGCCACAAGTACAATGCAGAATAGTGGGGTGTCTATTACTGCAACTGCATGGAATCAGTCGAATGCCACTTACTTTGGACAGATTGTCAACATTTGGGAACTCGACTATGTTGGTCACCGTGAGCCAATTTTCAATTGTAGTTGGGTGAGGATCCCAAATGGGGTCCAAGTTGAATCTTCTGGGTTCGTACGCATTAATTTGAAGAATGTGGGATACAGAAATGACTCTTGCATAATGGCCAGTCAAGCTCAACAAATTTTCTATGTCCCCGATCCAGTTAACAAGAAATGGTCAATTAAGCTTCTGTCAAATAAATTTAACCATAGTTACAAGATCAGTGACCACATCGATGAAGATGTTGACATGATTGATGATTCTTTTCAGAAATTCACTCATTTTGTACCCTCTTTCGATAATTCTGCAAATCCTCGTCCGTACCAGAGAAAACTTAGAAGTGAGGATGAGTATATCAATCCGGATCTTGTTAACATTCATGGTCACGAACAAGAAAAGTCAACCAAAAACGAAAAAGAAAAACCAGTGCTAAAAAGAAATGTATGACTTTATTGAATGTTGTTTTTTCTGCTTTATTAAATATTGTTTCTTTTTCTTTATTTCATATTTTTTATTTTATTTCGCAGAATCATGGATTATTTTCCCTATGATGGAGATGATCCAGGTTATTTTCCATATGATAGAGATGATAGAGATGATGGAGATGATCCAGATGATGGGGATGATGACGTGAGACAGGATAACACTGATGCTCCCACCTCTAGCAGCACTGGAGAGAAGCGCAAGAGGGGTATAGTCACGATGACTTAATTGAAGAAAGACCGTAGCAAAGGAAAATTACTGAAGGTAATTTTAATACAATTGAATAGTTTAATTTTTATTATATTAATTAATTGTCTGTTGACCTAATAATATCATTGAATTGCAGTTATCATTCAATGAGTTTGGACAGCCGATAGGACCAGAGAGTGCGAAGTTGGCGTACTACATTGGGTCTGCAGTCAGGAGAGTGGTCCCTATTGTGCTTCCATGCAATGACTGGCGTAAGCCAGAGATGACTCCTTTCAAGGAAGCGATATGGGATGAGCTCGTGGTATGTTAATTAATTGTAGTGCATATTAAAATTGTTGTATAATTTATTTTTATGTATGGCTTGTGAAATTACTAAATATAAATTGTTATATTCTATATGTATATGCAGGCTACATTCATCGGTCTTGATCACACAAAGAAGCATGAAATACTTAAACAAGCTGGAAATAAGGTCAAAAATTTTTGGACTTTTCTGAGGAATAAGGCACGAGACCCGAAGCCTGGTTCGTATTCGTCTACGTCGCCTAAAGACTATACGGAATCCCCTATGGTGGCTCCATATTGGCAGGAGTTTGTGCGTAGATCTATGCTTGATAATTTCAAGGTAAAATTGATTAATGTTATTTTATCTATTCTTTTTTTTAGTATTTATCGTATTTATATTACACTGTAGAAAAAAAAAGTAACAGAAATAACATACAAGCTAAGAATATGGAGGCGCGATATCGTGGATCTTCCAGAGGTTATGCACGCATTAGGGAAGATTTGGTGAGATAAAAATGCTAATTTTTAATTTTTTTTATGATCATTCACTCTTAATATATATTCACTTTTAATGATTTTTGATATGTTTATCATTTTGGTAGAAAGAAGAAAAAAAGAAAGCTGGAGAGAGTGCACCTGTTGTTACCTGTTACGAGTTATTTCAGACTACAAGAAAGACTCGAGATGGGAATGTTCCCGATTGCAAAGCACAGCGTATCATGGATGAAGCGGTAATTCATCCATTATTTTATCTTTAAAATTATAAACTATTATTTCATTTGAAATGATTTAATAATATTTTTTTGTTATTTAGGAGCGCATATCTCAGAGCATGACGCCTGACGAGACCCGCACTGTGAGGACTGGTGATCTGTTTGCACGAGCAATAAATTGTCAGGAGCATCCTGGACGCATACGGGGACATGGATTTGGCGTCACGAAGACTTCATTGAGTATAGCACCTGGTGTTGCGGCTATGTCTATGGTGGAACAACTTTCTTCCCAGGTTGCCGATTTAGCTAAACAAATATAGATCATGAGAAACCACCAAATGAGATACGGGATGTCGTCTAGTAGTGCTAGCTATGAAAACAGTGCTCCTATGTTTTCCGCTGAGGCTAGAAACAATGTTGCTAGAAACACTGCTCCAGACGACTTCAATGATCCACTTCAAAACATCTCCAAGGTATCAGATGTATCTCGTATTTATTTTAATTAAATACTAGTATAAATTTTCTAACTGAATGTCCTCTTCGAACAGGCGACTCTTTGTTACCTTTATTTGGATCATCCTCTTCGGTTGGTGGCCACTGGAATGTTGTTCGATAGCTCCAGTGGAGTGATCCATGGTCGCCCAATCACTTTTGGTTTTGTGAAAGTCACCCTCACTGTACCTGAAATTGGACAAGAGACTTCACCATTTCCAAAACCAGAAGATGTGGCCACCACAGTCGGAGACGCGGTCGGGCACTTCCTCGAATGGCCGCAAAACTTGGTTTCTCTCACCAAAAAGGTAAAATACATGTTATTAAAATAATTAATAAGTCGATTTATTTTAAATAATATTACAAATATTGATTGTAGATAATCCCGACTCCACAAAAGGCTACACAGAGGGAGAGACTAAGGGAACCCACTGTTGGTGTGCACAGACGGCAATTAGGCTACCCCCTGGCCGGAGACGTACCCCACGATGTCACTGTAATGAGTACGGTGCACTACATGGTAACGTCCTCCAGCTTCAATCCAATCACAGGGCCCATTAATGCTTACTTTAACCATGTTGGATATGAGGAGTTCATCCAACGAGATTATGTCGAAGAAGTCTTGAATGACAAGTGGTTGAGTGCAACTACCATGACTTTTTACCTCAGGTGTGTTTACTTAATTCTCAACATTTACTTCATTTATAGTTTAGCTTTCTTATTAAATATTAATATCAGCATATGTTGGTTAAAGGTATTTGGGTGAGGTATATTTAACCGTAGATGTCGATGCAAGTGCAAAATAGTCCTTCATCTGCCCTCAAGTGTGTTGCATTTTTGGTGATAGAACACAGTCAATGACCGACATTGTTCATCATATGTTGAAATATAGAGGGAGAGACCGTCTCATTTTTTGGCCAACAAATGTGGGGTAAGTATAATAAATATTTCATAAAAAAAAATTATTTATACGAACAAGCGATTAGTTTTAATATTGTTAATATAATGTAGTGATCATTGGGTGATGTTGGCCATAAAAATAGAGGATCTTACTGTGTATTATATGGATTCAGCTAAGGATGGGGTGTATACACGTCGTCCCGATCTTATGGCATTTATGGAAGGGTACGTAAGTTAATTTTTAATATTCTCATATTATGATTTGTTTTACTTTTAAGATTATGAATATCTAATCTATATTTATTTTTTAAAATAATTATATAGTGTGATGGGAATGTATCAGAGTAGCCTTCCAGGTAAAAAATCAGATACCACCAATAATAGTAAAGTGTTGTGGAAAAACATTAAGGTAAGTTACTTTAGAAAATTATAAAATCAATAGAAAATAATCATAGTTATAGTACGTGATTGTAATTGTTAATCAATAGGTTCCGAGGCAGCAAGATGGCAATCACTGTGGACATTTTGTGTGTTGCTACATTGAAGATATAATCTTGACTTCTCAGACGACCATTCCTGAAAAAGTAAGTCGATTATCGATTTACTTTAAATATTATTGATTGAATAAAAAATGTTTATTATTTAATTAAATTTTCTATGTAATTTGTAGTTTGTGCATAGGCCTCGGATCCCTTTTTACAACAACACTCGAATGGAGAAATGGAAGTTGGATTGGATTGGGTATCTTTACAATCGATTCTTGTAAAATATTATTATAACTTTTGATAGCATGTAAATTATATATTAATTTGTGATCAAATATAATATTTCATGTTTTTGGTATATTTTATTATATTTATTTGATATTACGAATTTTTTAATTTTGTATATATTAGCAGGTTTATTAAATATATATTAGCAGGTTTATTAAATATATATATATATATAAAATATTGAAAAAAAATCGGTCAAAATCTTTGGATAGCAGTTAAAAACCGTTGTCTTAGTGTTTTCTCTTGGATAGCGGTTTATAACCGCTATCTAAGTGGTTTGTCTTGGACAGCGGTTCGTAACCGCTGTCTTAGTGCTTTTTTTTGCACATTGGTTTTTAAACCGCTCTCTTAGCCTTAGATAGTTGTTTCTTGGAAAGCGTTTATAACCGCTTTCTTACTTTAAATTTAACCGCTCTCTTAGACCCTTTTTGTACTAGTGTAAACCACAAACTTTATTGTCCAATAGATACCTTTTTTGCCCCCCAATTTTTCATTTGATGTTCACCCTAATCCAAAACATCATCAAATAGAGATACTATATCAAAGATAATCAACAAATTATACAAGCAACAAAGTTAAAGAACATCGTCCATATAAATGAAGTACATACCCAAAAAAAAAAAAAAAAACTATGCAAAATGATGATGTTATAATCCATAAGTACACAAAATTAATCTACATCATCCACAACTAAGAAAAATTAAACAATATCATCCATAACTATGATAATTATAACTCCAATTCAATGTTCTAAAAGTTAGAGTTATAATGTAATTCCACACATGTCAACCATGAAGTTAGCACACATCACTTACTTCATTGTGGTGTGTGTTCATATTTAAAATGTCCTTGTTGGATGTGCCAATCCAACATGGCTTGTTGGCCCTGCTCCATATTTTCTTCTCTCCGACTCCGCTCCCTAAGTAGTTGTTCAATCGTTGTTTGTCTTGTAACGATATCTTCAATTTTAGTTGTCAACCTATCATTGCTAGAATGGAGTCCTTGAAAATCCACCCTAAAGCTCTCTATAGTAGTGATTAAACTTTCGATGTCGTTCCTCCGTCTTGAATACACCAATGGTTGTTGAATCGCTTGGACTTGCGGTTGTGATCTCTCCACTTGTTCTTCTTCTTCCTCTCTTGTTTCCTCCGTTCCAACTTGCTCTTGACCTCTACAAGTTCCTTCTCCCGCTCTCGCACACTTTCTCGCTCTTGCTCGTTGTACAGCAAGATTATCATGAAACTCTTGTCGAAATAGGATGTGCTCCTGAGATTGCATGAGTCAATTGCCTGCTTCCTCTCTTCTCCATGTTATTAAAGACTAGCTAGTCAATGGAACCCTTCAACTTCATGCAATACTCATCTCCCACCTTCTCTATTACTTCACTCTTTAACAGATAAGGGATGTCAATGTACTCCTCAGCAATGCTTTCCATTCCATTTGGTCTCCAGCCCACACTTTCAGCTATATGAGTAATCATCCTTCCTACTGCACATTGTTTGATGTCAGATGAACACCGACTCCCTAGGTGTGCCATTAGGTAAGCACCGAAGTTGGCATGCATATCATGGATCATAGAATATATCAAATACAAATCCTCACCCCTCATGCCCCTAGCTTCATGCCTAGCAAAAACAGTATTAATCATCACTCTATTCACCATTGTGAACATGGAATTACGAATCCTCGATGCTTTTGACTTCCCAACAACGAATTCTTTTTTGTTCGGATTTTTAGTGGAGATCAAATCCCATGTTTCTCGTTCCTTATTATAAACGCCCCTTTCGTAATGATTCCTGTTGTGTACATGGATCTCCGTCTGGAAAATCTCATTCAAGCACTGGCAAGTTATCGAGCGATCTTCATTTCCAGCTCTAAACGTCATCCTTGTTGGCACTTTACCGCCATCAGTTAAAACTTACACCGTGCTCAGGAATTCGATGGCCAAATCCTTGTAAAGAGACTTGTGGATTGAAAGCATCTCTTTCCATCCAATTCTTTGGAAGATCTCTTCAACATCTCTTCTAGTATTCAATACTTCCATGCTTGTTGAGTCATAGAACCTTGTGGGATCGAACGTCATGGCCCTAGTTTTGATGAAGTTATTGTAATACCTCGCCTCATCACCAAAATAAAACCCAAGATCCGATGACCTCTTTTGACATTGTTGAAAGCAATGAATTTCATGATCTTCATTAACAAATGGTCATTGCATTAAACCCTAAAAATATATTGCATCAACAGGACAATTCAATTAAATATTGTGGAGCATTTTTATTGGATGAGTAGTGCTAAATGATTCTAGTTCTAAAAAATCAAAAAATATGGTTGTGTCATCAATACTGAAAAGATATTTGAAAATATACTTATTTTGGGGTATGAAACGACAAATACACATATGCCAACTCAGTCACAGCTAACGAGAGGCATTCCAATATATTGACAAATAATTTGTCAACCACACCCATCAATAAATGACACCATGTTTAGAAAAAATAAAATCTAAAATATATGCAAAATAAATCAGTAATATTTTCATATGGAGGGTAAGAACTAATGGTCATTGCACTAAACCCTGAAAACATGTTGCATCAACAAAACAATTCAATTAGATATTGTGGAGCATTTTTATTGGATGAGTAGTACTAAATGATTCTAATTCTAAAAAAGCAAAGAATATGGTTGTGCCATCAATACTGAAAAGATATATGAAAATATATTGATTTTGGGGTAGAAAATGATAAATATGCATATGCCAACTCAGTCACAGCTAACGAGAGTCATTCCAATATATTGCCAAACAATCTGCCAACCACACCCATCAATAAATGACACCATGTTTAAAAAAACTAAAATATATGCAAAATAAATCAGTAATATTTTCACATGTAGGGTAAGAACTAATGGTCATTGCACTAAACCCTGAAAACATTTTGCATCAACAAGACTAATTAATGACCCCTTGTGGGGCATTTTAAAGGAATCTTACCAATAAAAGAATGGATTTTAGGTAAGCCTGCAAATAAATAAAGTTATCAGTACTCCTACTTATGGTGGGTTAGGAAACGATAAAAACACATTTATCAACTTCATAAAAGTTAACACAATTCATTCCAACACTTTATCAAACACTATGTCAAACCTCCCGTGAATCAATTACACCATTTAATGCGTCTTGTGAATTGATATGAAATGTCTTATACATTGGACAAAACACAAGTCATCATTTTCAGAGTGTTGCCTTTTCAAATATTATATACACTTCATAAATATTTTCCTATATAATGCTCACAATATCTGTATTTATTTAACTCAAACTAAAATATTTCTAAACAACTGAAAAAACATGCTTCCCCTGCATTCCCAATAGGAATTGTTGTATGGGTGGCCCTGGGATGCTCAAACTAATTCCACATTTGCTGAAGCTCTCTTCGACCAAGCACTGCAGTTCAACTTTTCTACAACAGGAGATAACACCGACGCAATCGAAACTGCTCAATTGGCTGTCAACATGTGTCACAAGATCAGGTTGTTCTTTGATCAATGTTGTAGCCACGTTCACAGGCTACAAAATCGATATCGTATTTTCTCGTGGTTGCTCACCGTATCTTGAGTTAGGTATGATGATGCAACAAATCGTGAGCATGCTGATCCTACACTCTGGCATATGTTTGCCAAATTTGTTAAAGCACAAATTCGAACTCACTCGCAAGTGTACGAGATCATTGTTATAGTTAGGCAAGTGACCAAGTTAAATATCGAACCACGGGACTAGTGGCTAGTATATCCCTAATACTATACGTCGTCGCGTAGTTGTAGTGTGGACTAAGGTTTTGGAAAGAGGTTTCTAGAAATTAAAGCAACTATTAAAGCAAATAAACAAATCAAAGCAATTAACTAAATGAAAGCAACAAGCAATTTTTAGGGATTTTCGCAACAATTAAACGAGACGTGTTCGGGTGTTCATCATCACATGAGAATCAAATACACGATCGATAAGTAATAACTATTCAAATTTCCGATCAACTATAGAAGCAATCACTAAACATCATGTATTCACCGTACTGGATAAGCCTAGGTAAACACGTCAAATGAAAACATCGGATCGTTAATCTTCTCACTTATCACCAATTTCTCAATTAAGCAACAAGTGTAGGAAATATGGGGTTCTAATGAAAATACCCAACTCTCGTTGCGATACCTCAATATCCACTCAAATCGCATAAATCACTCACACCCATACAAGATCATGCATCGACCCAACACTCGTTGCGATAAACACATAATCTAAATACGAATTACAAGAGCAATCATGAAATCGAACAATCAAAGTCCATAATCCTAATAGATTGACCTTCAACTAGAATTAATATCACAAATCAAATCAAATACTCAATTACCCATGTAAATCCAAACACCCAAACACAAGACAATTAACTAAGCATCATAGTAAACAAGCTCATATGAAATAAAGAACAATAATCCATAAACAAGAAATTAAACCAAAGGGAAATGAAATTAAGGAAAGAAGTCACCTCTATGGAGTTGATTTAGCTACAATACTTGAGAATCCTTGCTTGAATTGAAAGAACAGTTAATTGAAAGCTTAATCTAAGTTAATCTATACTAGAAATTGAAAGAAATTCAAAAGAAAAATAAACTAGGAGAATTAGGGTTCTAAACTATGAGTGTATTGTTGTATTCCCTAAAATCTGAGAAAATTGTATATATAGTGGGGGAAGAAGGTATGGAGACGAATTTTGCAAAGAAATCCCTGAAAAATACTGAATTTTTGCACTTTTAAGCCTTTACCGAATTTAACGCGATATCTCGTGAATTATCGCGAGATCTTCAATATCTCGCGAGAAATTGAAATTCTTGAATTTGGCTTTGAAATTCTCTCCTGCACGAATTGGTATCGGTTTGGAGTTTGGTAGCTCGGCCCAGACATATTATTGCTAACCGATATTTAAAGGCCGTAGCCAATTTATCGGTTTGGGTATATTGGTATCGGTTTGGCCTTTCTTGTCTCGGCCGATACGTGCTTTCTTCTTCCTTTTCAATTTCTGCAAATTCTGCTTCGGAGCTTCAGACTCGAATCTTTCCGGCGAGAGAGCAACAACATGAGCCTCAATTTCTGCATCTCTAGCGGCGTAGCTTCAATTCCGGGCGGCGGATTTCCGGCATCATGGGAGTTTCCAGCTTTCCGGCGAAGTAGCTTCAGGGCGTGGCCTCTGCAATTTCGATGTCGTGGTTCTGCTTTCCGGCGAATTCTTCCATTGATTAGCAGCTTCAGCGACTTTCAGCTTCCAGTAATTTCCAGCGTGAGTGTAATACCCAGAAAATTATTTAGTATTTGGTAAGTATGTGGAAGTATTACTTGGGTTATAGTTCAGTATTTGTTTTTTTGGGTGATTTAATTGTCGTGAGTTATGCTAATAGGAGGGAGGCTACATGTATTTTGAATTAAGGACTTAATTAGGATGAAAGTGGAAGAAAAGGAAGGAGTTACAAATTAAAGTTAAATTAACTACCGTTTTGTGAATGGCTGTTTTGTGGGCTTCTTTGTAGGAAATTGTTAAGGTTAATAGCTATTATTTTGGATGACTTTTAACAATAGAGTATATGCTGGCCGGTTTTGTGTAAAAAAAAAGGGTATTACGCTTGAATTTTGGAGCGTTTTGAAGGTTACAAAGGGGGGAATTGATGGCTGAAGATATTGGGTAGTAAAAGGGAGTTAAGCTAGTCAAAATTTCCTTGTTGGCCATTTTTTTTTTTCTGCAAAAGTAGAGAGAGGTCGTGAGCAAAAGAAGAAAGAAAATAGAGTGGGAAAAATTCATTAAAAACAAGAGAGGAAGTGTGCTTGTGTTCAAAATTTTCAAAGTGGTCGTGAGTGTGTGAGTTTTGGCCGTGAGTTGTTGAGAAAGGGGCGTGCATTTGCTTGGTGTTTCGTCCTAAGTTCGTAATGAATTCATAGTCTTGAGCGAATCGAAGGTTGGTAAGATTTTAGGTTTGATAATCATCTTTTTATTAGAATGATGTTCTAAGTGATGTTATATTATTTTCATGGAAGGTGAGACTTGTACATACCTTCGTGGTGATGAGGACGTGTTGAGGATAAACGAAAGTGGAGGTTTAGTGCGAGTGTGCGTATCATATCCGTTCGTATTCGAACAACAAGTTTGTAAGATTTAAAGGTGGGGGATTATGTTTATTCTTTAGACATGCATGTATACTGTGTGCATGTATCGTATGAATATGAACTCCGAGCCTTGAAGTTGGTTCGTGAGAGATGTGATTATATTGATAGCTCTTGTGGCTATAGTAAGTTGATTGAAAGATACCCGGTTACGTGACGCTGTTTGAAGTTTAAATGAATTTCCCACTGTGTATGAAATTATTTCGTACTCACCCTTTTCACTTTACAATTTTTCAGGTTGAAGAATGAAGGAGGAGGCCGAGGGGATAAGTGGTGTGGTCTTGAACGAGATAAAGAAAGATTGAAGTTATTTTCGAAATAAAAGTGGTATTTTAATTTAAAGGATGATTTTCGAAATTATTTCCAATATGTATTGTTTTGGATTTGAATACGTGTTAAACATTGAAAGGACTTTTGAACTTGGCTTTGGAATATTTCTTATTTTTGGACGGTTTGTAATGTTTTATTTCTTCAATAGTATTACATGAGTATTGTAATAGTATGATGAAGTTGGTATGTTTATGAAAAATTTGTTAATGGGATTAGTTGCTCGGTCAAGTATGTTTATTTGGTTAAATAGGGGCCTTTTTGCTAAAAAAAGAGAAAATCATCTTAGTATAGTTGAGCAAAGGAAAAAAATATTAGTGTTGTATTTTTATTCTTTGGACTAAATTAGTATTTCTGAAGTACAATTCAATAATGGTTTTTGTGGCTTCTTATGAAAATAAAAAGATATGTATGGTTTTCTATGAAAATTGCTACTTGTGGGTAAAAGCATTATTTGTAAACCTATAGAGTATTTTGTTGTCAAAATGTTTATTCTCACAAAAATATATAAACCGGTCTATGTATTGTTTGTTTCACTTGAAAAATATTATTTGGTATTATAAAAGTGTTATTTCCATTTTTTTTGTGTTTGTGAATGAGAAAAGTCGAGTTCTTGAAAATATTCATGTTAAGTTACTAATAAAATTCTTTTATAAAATCGTCTTGCAAGGTATTAGTTTATTTAGGATTTTGTATTAAATGTTAAAAATATCTTTCGGTAGGTGTATTACCAATTGGGTTGTGTGCAAGTGTATTATTGTGTTTGCCAAGTTATTTTGGTTTTTAGGTTAAAGTGACATTTTGGTAAAAATGTTGTTTTCTGATTCAAGGATAATATATTTTATTTCTTCTTTGTGTAAATTAAGGTTTTAAGAGTGAATTTAATTTTTCCTAGGTGTTTTTCCAAGCTAAAGGTGATAACGTTTCCGCTCAGAAGTTTAAAGAAGTTTAAATAAAAAAAAAAGTTCACGCCCAAAGAAGTATTTACAAGTTATGGTACTTTATATTGTACTTTGAAAACTAGGGTGTGACAGTGTGGTATCAGAGCAGGTTTACGTTTCTGTAGACTTGCTAAAATGTTTAAAAAGTACAAAAGTTGTGAAAATTTTATTTTGAAAGTATGAAAGTCTAAGATTTTTTAAAAGAACGTTTGAAGCAAGTCCACCACCTATCTCCTGCAACGGCTCCTTCAGGTTTGCAAAGGTTTTTTTTTTAACATGTTTGAATGTTTACAACTAAATGTTTTGGTTCATATGATGTTATGCATATGAATTTATTTATGCTCATACTATGTTATAAAGATTTTGCTCATATAATGTTTTACGTAAAGTTAAAATTGCATGCATGCAAAGTAATGAAAATTGCATTTGTTTATTCATAAAATGATGCACGAACGAAAGTATGATTGAAGAATATGAGCAAAATAAAAAGTTTTGATACGTATGAGCAAATTGATTATTTACAAGGAATGATATGGTATGCACACTAGGCCTACTATGAAAGTATGATAGAAAAAAAAAAAAACCATGATTTGGGAATTAGAACCTAAGTATGAAACTTGAGGCATGAATTATGAAATAAGTATGTGAAGGAAATAAAGCATAAATGGTGGACTCTAGAGTTAAGATGAACTTAAAGTTTGGGGACTTTAGAAATTTTGCTATTAAGTTAAACTGAATTTTTGGGCTTACCTTAGGGTACCCTTCTGTTTTAGATGCCTCCTAGAAGAAGTTTACGTGTACGGAATAGAAGAGGTCGAGCGAATGTTGTTAATGCACCAGCTGCTCCTGGAGCACCTACTGCACCAAATGTACCTGAGGCACCTGTTGAGCCTGGGGTGCCAGTTGAACCTGTGAATCCAGTAGGACCAGTTGACCCAGCAAATGTGAATGAACCAGAAGCACCTGTGGTACAAGAGGTGGCACCAATAGCACAAGAAGTAGCAGATGTACAATCTGAGGCAATTAGTACAGTACAAGTTGTAGAACAGTTTCGGAGGTTCAAACCTTCCACCTTTAATGGAAGGGATGGACCAGACAAGGTAGAAAGATGGTTTCGATCGATGGAAAGGATATTTACTCTGATCCAGTATTCGGACGCCCAGAGGATTGCTTGCGTGTCCTTCCATTTGGTCGAAGATGCAGACCATTGGTGGGAAAGCTATTGGAGGATTCGGCCCGAGAAAGAGAGAGATGAGCTGACATGGGAGCGTTTCAAAGAGATAGTGATGGAAAGATACTATCCCCAGTCCTATAGGGATAGTAAGGAGACGGAGTTCCTTGAGCTGAAGCAAGGAATTTCCACAGTGGCTGAATACGAGCTTAGGTTCAGCCAATTAGCAAGGTATGCCCAACACCTTGTTGACACTGAATCGAAGAGAGTACTGAGATTCATTCGAGGTTTAAGGCCAGACATCCGGGGAATATTATCTGGACAGGGTAACCTGTCATATATAGAAGCTTTCACTCGAGCTGAGAGGATTGCTGCAAGTCAGAGGAGTGATGCTGGAGCAAATGTTCGTGTGAATATGGGAGGCAAGAGGCCATGGTCGGGTCCTAATCGTTTTGAAGAACCCAACAAGAATAGAAGATTTGGAGCTGGTCCGGGTACGCAGACTCGGGGTCCTACACAGAATCAGGGTCCTGGAGTAGCAAGACCGGGACATCAGATGGGGCAGAAATGGTGTGCAGACTGTAGAAGATACCACGTGGGAGAGTGTCTGAGGGGGAAGTGTTTCCGTTGCAAGCAGCCGGGGCATGTAGCATTGCAGTGTCCTACTCTACCCCCAACTACACCCAGGAATCCACCACTCCCACCACTCAGAATTCAGGAGGCGGTATCTAAGACACAGGCAAGGGTGTTTGCTCTTGAAGGACCATCGGGGACTAGTGGATCGTCTAAAGCAAGCGGAAGCGGAAAACAGCCAGATATGTTGGCAGGTATGCTTTCAATTAATGGAATACCAATTGTTGCACTGTTTGACACCGGGGCAACACATTCATTTGTGTCCTCCAAGTGTTGTAGTAAGGTTGGTTGTCGGGTAACTGACGCCATAGAAGCCTTAGAAGTTAGTCTACCTTCCGGTAAGACTTTTCAGACTGATAAGGTAATAGAAAACTTAGAGTTCCAGATTTGTGAGCGAACCTTAAAAGGTTATATGCACGTGATAGAGATGGAGATGTTCGATGTAATATTTGGCATGGATTGGTTGGAAGAATATCAAGCTGTCATCGATTGTGGGAAGAGGGAAGTAGTGATGAAACTTCCGACGGGTGAAGAGCTTGTTTACTATGGGTCGAGGCTGAAGAGGGGGAACTTGATAGTAACAGCTATGAAAGCAATGAAGATGTTAAGGAAGGAAGGGTGTCAAGGATATCTGGTACACGTAATGGGTGAGCAAAAGCTGAAACTAGAAGATGTACGAGTGGTACGTGAATACCCTGATGTGTTTCCAGAAGAGTTGCCCGGTATACCTCCTAATAGACAGGTGGAGTTTACCATCGATCTGGTGCCTAGAGCCGCTCCAGTTTCGAAAGCACCCTATCGAATGGCGCCAAAGGAGCTTGAAGAGTTGAAAGTCCAGTTACAAGAGTTGTTGGACAAGAAGTACATCCAGCCTAGTGTATCACCTTGGGGTGCACCTGTGCTGTTTGTAAGGAAGAAGGACGGATCCATGAGGATGTGTATAGACTACCGGGAGTTGAACTGGATTACTATTAAGAACAAGTATCCGTTACCAAGAATTGAAGATTTATTTAATCAGTTGAAGGGGTCGGGAGTGTTTTCCAAGATTGATCTGATGTCGGGGTATCATCAGCTGAAAGTTAGAGAAGAGGATAGACTAAAGACTGCGTTCAGAACGAGATATGGACACTACGAGTTTGTAGTGATGTCATTCGGACTCAGTAATGCGCCTGCAGTATTCATGGACTTAATGAACCGAGTGTTTCACCCTTACTTAGATCAGTTTGTCATTATCTTCATAGATGACATCCTAATCTACTCCAAGAATGAAGTGGAACATGAGGAACATTTAAGGACTGTGTTGGAGTTGTTGCGTGGAGAGAAGTTGTACGGAAAGTTCAAGAAGTGTGAATTCTGGTTAGACCGAGTTGCATTCTTGGGGCATGTGATTACAGCACAAGGGGTGGAAGTGGATCCGGCAAAGGTTGAAGCTGTGAGTGAATGGAAGACGCCGACTAACGTTGGGGAGATTCGCAGTTTCCTAGGTCTAGCAGGGTATTATCGGAGGTTCATTGAGGGGTTCGCAAAGTTGGCATCTCCAATGACCCGTTTGACTAGGAAGGGTGTGAAGTTTGTGTGGTCTCGGGAATGCGAGAAGAGTTTTCAGGAGTTGAAGAAGAGGCTAGTTTCTGCGCCGGTGTTAATTATTCCAGAAGTTGCTGAAGGGTTCGTGGTGTACAGTGATGCGTCTAAGCAAGGACTAGGTTGTGTACTCATGCAACACGGGAAAGTTGTAGCTTATGCGTCGAGGCAGTTGAAGACTCATGAGTTAAACTATCCTACTCATGATCTCGAGTTGGCAGCAGTTGTGCACGCATTGAAGATTTGGAGACATTATTTGTTTGGGACTAAGTGTGAGATATATACTGATCACAAAAGTTTGAAGTATATATTCACACAGAAGGAGCTGAATATGAGGCAAAGAAGGTGGTTGGAGTTAGTAAAGGATTACGACTGCACTATCAGTTATCATCCTGGGAAGGCGAACGTGGTAGCAGATGCTTTGAGTCGCAAGGGAAAGAGTGAGATGAGTTGCCTATTGACGACACAGGAAGATCTGGTGAGAGAGTTTGAGAAGATGAAGTTAGAGGTTGTGGAGCCAACAAAGGATCTGGAAGCAGTGATTTCAGCGATGCAGATTCAGCCGACTTTGAGAAGTCGAATCGTCGATGCACAAAACGGAGATGCATTTCTTGAGAAGATGCGTAAGCGTGTTATAGATGGAGTCGGGCAAAAGTTTGAAGTCGCAGAAGATGGAGCACTATTGTATAGTGGCAGATTGTGTGTACCGGACGAGAGCGGGTTGAAGAAAGAGATACTAGAGGAAGCTCATGGTTCACTTTACACGGTACATCTGGGTGGAACCAAGATGTATCGGGACTTACGAGCTCAGTTTTGGTGGAAAAACATGAAGGCGGATATAGGGGCATACGTGGAAAGGTGCTTAACGTGTCAACAAGTGAAAGCTAAACATCAACGACCTTCTGGGTTGTTGAAACCGTTAGAGATCCCTCAGTGGAAATGGGAGCATGTTACGATGGACTTTGTGGTCGGATTACCGAAGTCAGCGAAGGGAAATCAGGCTATTTGGGTAGTAGTGGATAGATTGACTAAGTCCGCCCACTTTTTACCTATGAAGATGACGAACAGCATGGAACAGTTGGCCCAGTTGTATATCCGAGAGATTGTAAGGTTGCATGGAGTGTCTGTCTCGATAGTGTCGGATAGGGATTCTCGATTTACTTCCCAGTTTTGGAAAGGTTTACAAGCTGCGATGGGAACGAGGTTGAACTTCAGTACAGCTTATCATCCTCAAACGGATGGTCAGTCAGAAAGGACTATTCAGACGCTTGAGGATATGCTTCGGGCGTGTGTGTTAGATTTCGGCGGAGGATGGGAAGGATATCTACCTTTGGTAGAATTCTCGTACAATAATAGTTTCCAGGCGACGATTGGAATGGCTCCTTATGAAGCGTTGTATGGGAGAAAGTGCAGATCACCACTATATTGGGATGAGATTGGTGAGAGAAGAATGTTGGGACCCGAGATTGTTGAGAGGACAGTGGCAATTGTAGATAAAATTCGGGAAAGGATTCGAAGTGCTCAAGTTCGACAGAAATCTTATGCGGATAGGAGGAGGAAGTCTTTGTTTTTTGAAGTGGGTGAGAAAGTGTTCTTGAAGGTATCACCTACTCGAGGAGTGGTACGTTTCGGACGGAAGGGAAAGTTGCAGCCAAGATTTATAGGACCGTTCGAGATTTTAGAGCGGATTGGTGAGTTGGCGTATAGGTTAGCCCTGCCGCCATGTTTGTCAGCTGTGCACAATGTGTTTCATGTATCGATGTTGAGGAACTATGTGCACGATCCCAGTCACGTTGTGGATTACTCGGGGTTGGCGATTGATGAAGGTTTGACTTATGAAGAGGAACCAGTCGAAGTGTTAGATACGAAAGTTCATCAGCTCAGGAATAGAGAGGTTTTGCTCGTGAAAGTTCGTTGGGGTAGACATGGGCACGACGAAGCGACTTGGGAGCGTGAAGATGAACTAAGAGAAGGGTTTCCAGGTTTTCTGTGTTAGGTACGTTTTGTTTCTTAAATTTCGAGGACGAAATTTATTTTAAGGGGTGTAGGATGTAATACCCAGAAAATTATTTAGTATTTGGTAAGTATGTGGAAGTATTACTTGAGTTATAGTTCAGTATTTGTTTTTTTGGGTGATTTAATTGTCGTGAGTTATGCTAGTAGGAGGGAGGCTGCATGTATTTTGAATTAAGGACTTAATTAGGATGAAAGTGGAAGAAAATGAAGGAGTTACAAATTAAAGTTAAATTAATGGCCGTTTTGTGAATGGCCATTTTGTGGGCTTCTTTGTAGGAAATTGTTAAGGTTAATAGCTATTATTTTGGATGACTTTTAACTATAGAGTAAATGCTGGCCGGTTTTGTGTAAAAAAAAAAGGGTATTACGCTTGAATTTTGGAGCGTTTTGGAGGTTACAAAGGGGGGAATTGATGGCTGAAGTTATTGGGTAGTAAAAGGGAGTTAAGCTAGTCAAAATTTCCTTGTTGGCCGTTTTTTTTTTTTCTGCAAAAGTAGAGAGAGGCCGTGAGCAAAAGAAGAAAGAAAAGAGAGTGGGAAAAATTCATTAAAAACAAGAGAGAAAGTGTGCTTGTGTTCAAAAATTTCAAAGTGGCCGTGAGTGTGTGAGTTTTGGCCGTGAGTTGTTGAGAAAGGGGCGTGCATTTGCTTGGTGTTTCGTCCTAAGTTCGTAATGAATTCATAGTCTTGAGCGAATCGAAGGTTGGTAAGATTTTAGGTTTGATAATCATCTTTTTATTAGAATGATGTTCTAAGTGATGTTATATTATTTTCATGGAAGGTGGGACTTGTACATACCTTCGTGGTGATGAGGACGTGTTGAGGATAAACGAAAGTGGAGGTTTAGTGCGAGTGTGCGTATCATATCCGTTCGTATTCGAACAACAAGTTTGTAAGATTTAAAGGTGAGGGATTATGTTTATTCTTTAGACATGCATGTATACTGTGTGCATGTATCGTATGAATGTGAACTCCGAGCCCTGAAGTTGGTTCGTGAGAGATGTGATTATATTGATAGCTCTTGTGGCTATAGTAAGTTGATTGAAAGATACCCGATTACGTGACGTTGTTTGAAGTTTAAATGAATTCCACACTGTGTATGAAATTATTTCGTACTCACCCTTTTTCACTTTACAATTTTTCAGGCTGAAGAATGAAGGAGGAGGCCGAGGGGATAAGTGGTGTGGTCTTGAACGAGATAAAGAAAGATTGAAGTTATTTTCGAAATAAAAGTGGTATTTTAATTTAAAGGATGATTTTCGAAATTATTTCCAACATGTATTGTTTTGGATTTGAGTACGTGTTAAACATTGAAAGGACTTTTGAACTTGGCTTTGGAATATTTCTTATTTTTGGACGGTTTGTAATGTTTTATTTCTTCAATAGTATTACATGAGTATTGTAATAGTATGATGAAGTTGGTATGTTTATGAAAAATTTGTTAATGGGATTAGTTGCTCGGTCAAGTATGTTTATTTGGTTAATTAGGGGCCTTTTTGCTAAAAAAAGAGAAAATCATCTTAGTATAGTTGAGCAAAGGAAAAAAATATTAGCGTTGTATTTTTATTCTTTGGACTAAATTAGTATTTCTGAAGTACAATTCAATAATGGTTTTTGTGGCTTCTTATGAAAATAAAAAGATATGTATGGTTTTCTATGAAAATTGCTACTTGTGGGTAAAAGCATTATTTGTAGACCTATAGAGTATTTTGTTGTCAAAATGTTTATTCTCACAAAAATATATAAACCGGTCTATGTATTGTTTGTTTCACTTGAAAAATATTATTTGGTATTATAAAAGTGTTATTTCCATTTTTTTTTTTTTGTGTTTGTGAATGAGAAAAGTCGAGTTCTTGAAAATATTCATGTTAAGTTACTAATAAAATTCTTTTATAAAACCGTCTTGCAAGGTATTAGTTTATTTAGGATTTTGTATTAAATGTTAAAAATATCTTTCGGTAGGTGTATTACCAATTGGGTTGTGTGCAAGTGTATTATTGTGCTTGTCAAGTTATTTTGGTTTTTAGGTTAAAGTGACATTTTGGTAAAAATGTTGTTTTCTGATTCAAGGATAATATATTTTATTTCTTCTTTATGTAAATTAAGGTTTTAAGAGTGAATGTAATTTTTCCTAGGTGTTTTTCCAAGCTAAAGGTGATAACGTTTCCGCTCAAAAGTTTAAAGAAGGTCAAATAAAAAAAAAGTTCATGCCCAAAGAAGTATTTACAAGTTATGGTACTTTATATTGTACTTTGAAAACTAGGGTGTGACAGTGAGCAGCTTCGAATTCCGGCTTATCAGTGGTGGTTGCGTCCCAGCTTTCCGGTGAGGCTTGAAATTGGGCAGCGCAACATTTCCGGCGAAAATGGCGGTTCCCAGGCGAGAGCTTTCCGGCCATGGTGTTTGGAATTTCCGGTGCTTCTTCTTTCCAAGCATCTTTCTCTCTCTTGGAACAAATGAGCTTCTCTCTCTTCGCTGAATGAAAATGGCTGAGTATGGAGTTGTGGTTTCTAATTTGATAAAGGAGATGCTTGACTTTTCTTTTCTTAATGGTGGGACCCGCATGCTTTGTTTATTTTCTTCTCCATAAGCCATCACGTGAATGCCCAAGGAATAAGAATAAGTTTTCTTATTAACTTCCTTAATAGGCTGCTGCAATTACCAAAATGCAAATGGGCCTCTTTTAATCTTGCAATGGGCCGAGAATAAATGCCTTGGGCTCAAATAAATAAATAGCTGCAAATATTAAATTGAGCCCAATTAATTCCTCCACGATTTTTCTCTTCGCTCGACCTTTGATCCCTTTTTCGACTCGTTTCTTCAATCAACTTTATTAAGCACGTATTTGTATCCAAAAATATTAATTTTCTGCAAAATAAATCACAAATACCTTTCTCGACAATTAAGCACAAACAATCAAATTAATGTGAATAATCACACAAAATCCAATAAAATAGGCAAATAAAATGCATGAATTTCGAGCAATTATCACACTAATCAGCATACCATTGTTGGAGTAACATATTTGTTCATTGTTTATAAGTAAAATCCAAAATCCATAAACTTGTCACTCATATGTTAGTTCATCTTAATAGGAAGAACATTTTTCTCAAGCTTACACAGTGTATGGTGATCCATGTTGGGAATACCTGAAGATATTGTTCGGTGGCCCTAATCAAACTACGCAAATGGTTGAAGTCATCGAAATTCCGCCTTACGAAAAAAGGACTTTGATTCAGACAAATTTGGTTCAGTGAATAAGGAGGCAAGCTCGTCCAACCCAACTGCTTTGTGTCTACCTCAAAAAAGGAGAGCTTCAAATACCTTTGCTCTATGGTCTCGTTGGAAAAAGTGATTGGTGTCTCCTACTAGAAATCAAGAATATATCCTACCGCCAAGTTTGTGTTTGTGTTGTTTGTTATTTAAAAATAAGTACGACACATACTAGGATGTATTAGGAAGAACTCGCTTGATTTTTTATTTGTATTAAACTCGTGTGTTTATTAAATGTATCTACATTTTCACAATAATATTAGTGTGGATCCTTTTAGGTGTGAATATGGGCATCTATTAGTTCACTCGACCAGTCTGGAGTTCACTCGGCCGAGTGATACATCCTTTGCCCAAGTGGTATAAGCCGTAGGCATTATACTCGACCAGGGGAATTATCACTCGACCGAGTGAACTCCAGTCTGGTCGAGTGATTTCGGCCGTGGGCAATACAGTCGACCAAGAGAATTATCACTCGGCCCAGTGGATTCCACCATGGTCAAGTCATTTCAGCCGTAGGCACTCCACTCAATCAAGGGAATTATCACTCGGCCGAGTGAACTTCTTTTTGGTCGAGTGAAGTGCTCTGTTCAGTTTTAACATTAGATTTTAGCTTAGATAACTCATTTTTTACCGAGTGAACTCCTTTTTGGTTGAGTGAATTATCACTTTCTTTGAATTTCCTTCTATTCTATTATAATTTGTTTAAGATTTCACCGTAAATAACTTTTCTTATTTAAAGTAGTGATAGAAAAACAAAAACCGATTTTGTAATCTATATTACAGATTATTAATGCATTACGATACATGATGCTTCATAAATACTAATACACGTCAAAAGTTTAAGTTTACAACAAGTAAAGTTTACCACATAAATACTAATACACATCAAAAGGTACACGATACTTCCATAAAAATAAAAGTAGAGTTGATAATCCTAATATCACAACAACCTCACCACACCCCAACCGTACAATTTAGATAACAACAGGTCTTGGATATTTTCTCTTTGTATGACCGAGATCACCATACATTGAACACCTGCGTGGTCGACATCGAGGAACATTGACCCTATTCGATTATAGGAAATCGCATGCTTCTGCATCAGTAGTCCAGATAGAATGTACACGTGACAATTTATTCGATTGTGATTGGGTTGGTTGCATTGTGAACATTATTGATTTGTACGCCTTGAGGAAGATCCTTCCTCAAAATGTGAATGTTTCCTGCTTTGTTTAGGGCATCTTGCTTGCCGAGAACAAGGTGGAGAATGACATTTAATGGATTTGATGTGAGGAGGCACCACCCATTCGTTTGGATGAGGTATGGGCATGACTGATCCACCCCACATTTTCTTCAAATGAAGAGATGTGTAACATTTCTTAACAAATTTTTTGATAGAGTAACAAAGCATGATAAACAGAATAATTCTCAGGGTATTTAATATTCATACCTAATTGCAGCAGGGGCATGAAGACAAGAAATCTCTAGGGACTGGAATTTACAACATTCACAACTACGTTCAGACAAATCAACTATGTAGCTATTAACACCGTGAAGTACCTTATACCTATCGAATACCAATGACTCAACACGAAGCTTAGCAGAAAACTTGGTAAGATTTGACAATTTATATGTAACTTCAGTACATAAATCCCCCTGTGAAGATTTGGCATCTCTTGATCGATTATGAAACCATTCTTGAATGATTTGTCTAACACATTCCAACACATACACAATGGGTTTGTCACGAGCCCATAAAATGGTTTTGTTCCAAGATTCAGTGGCTTTGGAGGTCATGAACTCGTACCGCCTAACAGGACAATGCACTCGAGACCATCGGTCGGGACCTATACTACTTAAACTATTTTTTAAATTGTCATTGTCAAAACGTCCGATGGAATCCATTATTCTGTTAATTGTACATATGACGATGATCAATATAATGAGGTATGTGAAAAAAACATTAAATATTAATGTACCTGTCGTATTCCAACTCTCAATAAGTGTATGCAGCGCTCTTGAAAGAACGAATAATTTGTCGACCGCACGCTGCAAACTTCTTATGTAGGTGATAGTAACAAAATCCATACTTTGCTTCAGGGTAAACGGTCTCCATAGCATGGATTATGCCTTTGTGTTGATCAGAAACAATCAATAAATTTTTGGGACAATTATATGCTTCTCGTAATCTATCAAAAAAACCACGTCCACAACTCATTACTCTCCACATCACCAATGCCAGTTGCAAGTGGAAATATTTGATTATTGGAATCCTGAGTAACAGCAACAAAAACTACTCCTTTGTATCTTCCCTTGAGATGAGCACATCCACAACAGTAACAGGTCTGCCATAATTCATGAAACGATTAATTGATGCACGAAGCGCAAAGAAACAATACTTGAACCTATCTTCATCATCAGTGTGTAACTTTATATGACTCCCGGGGTTTGCAGTAAGAAGTTGATCCAAATAAGATGATAACATGTTGAAAGACTCCTCAGCATCACCATATATCAAATCTGTGGCCCGTTGTGCAGACCTCGGCGCTTGACTGTACTGCAACTTCATCCCGTGATTTAATTTCAAATCTCCCAAAATATCAATAGGGGTCATTGAAGTTGATTTATCTTGCTGTCTAGCTGTATAAAATGATCCAACCACTTTTGAGGGCCATGATTGTGGTGCATTGCGATTTGGATCGAAAACACATGTGTGGGGGGTCAACTTCGTTGTCTTCCAAAACACATGTTTTCCACTTACACGGAATGAAAATTTACAATTTGCATGCTTGCATTTCAAAATCCATCTGCCTGGATCGGATTTTCTTGCACGTTACTCCACCTTATTCGTCAAATGGTCGAAACCAACAGAAGTACACATCTCTTTTTTGCTAACAAATATGTCGTCTATGTTGAGTACCCCTGGAGTGAAGTTCACATTTGGAACATCCACATGAGAAAGAGGCAAAGTTGAAGGCACTCACCGAATTGACCATGGACGAATCTCGGTGGGATCCTCAAAGGAATCATAATCATCATAAGACTCATCAGAAGAATGATCAACTTATATACCAATATCATCATCGGATGTGGGGTTGTCTTCACTCAATTCTGGAATGTTTTGCGAAGGATCATTAAATAGATGGGCATCCTTCAAGGCATTGAATGTATCCATCATCTGCAAAAAGCCCCCCGGTTGTGTGAAAGAAGAACAGGTACCGACAACTCCATCAATGTAGGGTTCAATTATTTCCAGTTGTGTACCTCAACGAGACACATAAATCACAAGCGAATGTATTGTGCGAAATAGTGACTCAACATCGTCATCAGTATCTATATTAAAAATAATTGAATCTCCCTTAACGTTAGCAACTTCAACAATTTGATAATCATTTGCAGTCGTGTTAGCATCTTTCAAAACACTATTAACCAAACATCTAATATTTGATAGGTTGATATGTTCATCGTGGATAACTTTACCACGAGAAATACCACCTACATAACAAGTGTCATCCCATTTTCCGTTAAAATGGACCACCAAAAGTCTTCTTTCACTCATCTGGGAACTAGATAAAAGGGTGTGGATAAGAGTATAAACTAATAAAGTTACAGAAAATAAAACCATACACATTCATAACTTTCACAAAAGGTGTTGTTGCAGTTGGCAAGCAGTTGGAAAATTTGTTAGCACAAACTCTCTTGAATTTATAAAGATCAGACTCAAAAGAAATACCATAGCTAAATATTCAGAGATTTTCATGCTTCATTCCCACCATACTACAAAATACATGTCCAAATGAGTGAATTTAATACACAAACTTACCATATTCTTTCATTTAGGACTTTTGTCAAACACTTGGTGGGTATTTACATAAATGAAATTTTTTTTAGAATTTTTTTGAGTAATTCATGTTTCATTATCACCAAAATACAAAATAAATGATCAAAGGAGTGAATTTTCATACCTTATTGACATAAATTGAATTGAATTGGAGACTCAATCATTTTTTCATCTTTTTTGGTGGAGTTACCTTGGTCAACCAAACAATGTGTTTGATTTCTTGAATGAGTGTTATATGAATGAAATTGGCATCTAAAACTCTTAATTTAAATAATAGTATGTGGTGTCAATCGGTTTCGACCACAAACACAAAAAAGATTGGAGAAGTCGGCGTCGCCGGTCGCCCGTCGGCCCTCTTCATACCCAGTAGTTTTTGTTTGTTCAGTTTTGGTTTTGTAGAATTTTTATTTTCAATTTCCCAAATTTGTATAATTATTTGGAGTGTTTGGATGCAAGGATGTTATATTATTGAAATAAGAATTAATTTCTGAATTTGCAAAATGAATGAGTAAGGGTAGTGTGTACAATTTAGCACCAAATAGGCAATATACATCTCTTTTACAAAAGGGAGCAAAAATCAAGTGCCCCTTCACTAACTTAGAGGGGTGTATTCAATTGGGATTCTATCGGATTTTTTTGGACTTTAAAAATTCTGTGGATTTAGAAAATCTATAGACTCCATGCAGAGTTTGACTGACTTTTTTTATTGATTTATTTGGATTTTCATAGACTTTACAGGATTGTGGAATACATTTTTTTTATTGATTTACATGAATTTACATAGACTCCGGCGCTGGAACCATTGATGCAAATATATATGGGACACACTTGTATATGAAAAAAAATTATCCAAATTATTTTTAAAAAAAAATACATTGGTTAAAAAAATACATTATTATTTCATTTTCATTTCCATCACCGTTATACCTCGCCCTCATTAGAAGTCTCAGGTCGTTAGAAGAGATTTTGGAGAGTAAAATTTACTTATATATTTGTGAAGAGTAGACTTGACAACGGGGCGGGTAATCCCCAAAGCAAACAGGGATGAGGAATTTTTTTGCCCCGTAGGGGGGACCGGGATAGTATTCTCAGCCCGGGGATCCCCGTCTCGTTCCCCGCGGGGAGCCGCATTATTTTTTATAATTAATATATTTATATATAATTTTAATGTTAAAATAAATTACAAATAAATATTTCATAGTTTCATACTCAATTAACTATTTATTAAAAATTACATTTTTTTTATTTAATGTTATGTTATTAGTTTCAAATTATATTATTTTTATTTTAGTATATATGTTAATTAAAAATATTAGAATTAGAGGTTCTTCAAATTGTTTAAATTAATTTTTTTAACACCAACTTAAAGTAATTGTTGTGTATATTTAAAGTTTTTAATTTAAATATTTTTTTATATTTGAAAAGGCCAACGTTAAATACAGTCTCATGTTTGGTGAATACAACCCCACCAAAAAAATTGTTCGAAATTTTTTTCCGAAAAATGTAACAATTTTCGGAAAAAAATTTCGAAAAATCATAAGTTCTGTGTTTTTTTTTTAATTTTCGAAATTTTTTTCCTAAAATTGTCAAAATTTTCGGATTTTTTTTCCGAACATTTTTTGGTGGGGTGGTATTAATAAAAGATAGGACTGTATATAACCTTGGCCATTTGAAAAATGAGATAAAAAAATAAGTAGGCGGGGAACGGGGAGTCGCTGCGAGACGGGGATCCCGGTGAGACGGGGATGGGGGAAAAATTTCCCATTTATTTTGCGGGGACGAAGATGGGGAATGACCCCCCGTCCCCGCCCCGTTAACATCCCAATGGAAAATAATCAAAAAAAGTCCATAAACTGTTAAATATCTTAGAGATTTTTTAAGACTTTTCAAAATCCGTCTGGTTATTAGAAGAGATTTTGAAGAGTGAAATTTATTCATATTTTGGAAGGAAAATCTAAGAAAGTCCGTGGAGTATTAAAATCTATAGACTATTGAATATCTAAATATTTTTTAAGACTTTTTAAAATCCGTATTGAAAACCTCAGGAGTTTTAAAGACTTTTGAAAATTTAGATTGATTACCCTAGACTTTAAAAGTCTAAAAAAAACCTATAAACTCTATAACCAATACACCCCTCTTAATTTATGCATTAATTTTTCATATAACAATTCAAGTGAACCCAATATTGGGTGATGCATATATCAAAATTCCTATACGAACATATGAGAACGCTGATCAAACCCTCTCCTCAATCCTCACGTGAAAACCATCCTTCATTTTTGCTGTCAATTCCGATATGTACACAGGCTCCGCTCCTTCCACCATCACCGGCACCACCTTAAACCGTCGCAGGACAGCCGCAACCACCCTCTTCATCTGCAAGAAAGCCATCTCTTTCCCAAGGCAAATCCTCGGCCCTGCCTGAAACACCGGGTAAGTAAACGAATCACTGTTTACAAAAATCCACTTTTCACCTTCTTCTGCCCTCTCTAACCACCGTGATGGGCGGAACTCCGCCCAATCTTTGCCCCATACTTTCTCCACTCTTCCCATGGCATACGGATGATAACTGATTCTCGTTCCGCGCTTCACAACCGTTCCATCAGGCAAAACATCATCCTTCGCAGCTGCTTTCGTGTCAATTGGAACCGGTGGATAAAGCCTCATGCTCTCACACAGCGACGCGTGAGTGTAAACCATGTCTTTCACTTCATCATAAGCCGATGTTGATTCTGATTCTAATATCTCTTTGATTTCGATCAGAATTTGGTTTTCGACTTCAGGATGATTCGAAAGCAACCAAAAAAACCATGTTAAAGCTGCAGAAGTTGAGTCTTTACCTGCTAATATGAAACTTATCACTATATCAGTCACAAAATTTTCGTCGGAATGGCCTGAGCTCAGAAATCTCGAAAGGAGATCATCTGCAGATTCAACGGATGATCTCCCCTGTTTTTTGTTCCTGATTATTTCTTTTGCGAATTCACGAACTTCCTTCACAGCAATCGCTAACTGCTTCTCAGATTCAAAATTTAGGGCTCTTTTGATTTTCCAAAAATTGGGGATAAACGACCTAACCCTATCAATTGAGAGCTTCACCGCCCTCTCGAAAGCCATCGCGAACTTCTCCTCCGGCAGAGACGGCGAAAGGTACGCCGGATCATACCCGAACGCAATCTTACAAACATTATCGAAAGCAAATCGTTCGAGAATGTCTTGAAAGTCGAGCACAGTTCTCTCAGCGGCGGCGTTCTGCAGGATTGGAATGAGGCGTTCGGAGAGCTCGGAATCGACGGCGGTTTCGATGAATTTCCGAAGCGATTTGGTGTTGAATTCGTGGCTGGATATCTGTCTCTGAAGGTTCCAATTTTCGCCGTCGGAGTTGAATATGCCGTCGCCGAGAATATCTCTCAAAATAGTCTTCATGAAGTCGCCTTTGTCGTAGTTGCTGAAATTGGATTTGAGAATGTGTTGGACGTTGGCGGCGTTGGCCGTGAAGACATTTCGCAGGCCGAAGGAACGGTGGAGAGAGAAGGTAAGATTGGGGGTGGATGTTAAGATCTCCGATGTCCATTGCACTATCCTATGCTGGTTTTTTAAGACCGACGGGAATGAACCAATTATTGGATATGATTTTGGTAAATTTTGAGGGTATTCGGATTTGAATTTTAATTTGTTGAAGATGAATAAACACATAGGAACAACAATACATAAAATAAGTAGAGATGAAAAGTGGAGATCCATCTTTTTGTGCAAGTAGACAAGATTTTAGATATTTTTGGATTTTTTTTACTTGCATTTGGTGAAATGGTGTATTTATAAAGGATTAACGACACGATTTTTTCCGAATTTCACAGTGAGATCTCCCCATTAGTTAATTAGCATCCACTAGTTTTTTTTATAATTCTTTGTGATAATAATAATGTTTTTAGTACGCGTCCCAAGTCGTGAGGTAGTAGTACTAGTATAGTATATAATTGTACGGTACTTAGTGAAGTAGGACAAAAATGAAAGACTTTTTGTAAGTTGTAGCTTGGTGAAACTATTGGGAGTGACAAAGCCATGAGGGACGTGAGGTGGAAGATTCATTTGAAATATAGATTAATTGCATCAAAACTAGTAAACTACTGCAAATTGAGCAAACCATGATAATGATTATTTCACATGTAGTAAGTGCATATGAGTTTTACACGGAGAGACGAGCAAAATTGCCCTTAAATTAGAGGGGTAATTGTTTTTTACCCATATTTGTAGAAAATATGTTTTTTTTATCTTAGGCTAATTTGTCCAAAGTATCCATTTAAATTTATATTTCAAATTTCATTTTACTTCTAATTTCATTTTTGATATCTCCTTGCATCCAAACATACACTAAAACTGAAAAATTGGAAAAAAAAATAAAAAAAAGAAGTAGGTATTGAAAAGACCGAAAAGAAGAAATAGACGTTCTTCTCTCAACTGCCCACCGATCTCCAATCACTTCTCTCCGAGTATCGTTGACAAGCCGTCCTTCCTCGTTCACCCACAACATTCCTCCCTGCGCCTCCCTCTCTCACACACATTGTATCATGTGGTGCTCTGATTTACTCTGGTAGCTCCTAATGCAAAATTATATTCTCTCTTAATCGAATTTCGTATCATTTTTGCTCGTATTGATATATGTTGGTGGAATTCAAAAGTTATATTGGTCATGTATTTTTGTAATATGGTGATAATGAAATATACATTACTCAAAATATTTGTCAAAAAAAATTACAGTCAGGTAGATGTCAACAAAGTGTTTGACAAAAGTTCTGAATGAAAGAGTATGATAAGTTGGTGTGCTAATTTACTCCTTTAAGCATGTATTTTATAGTATAGTGAGAATAAAAGCATGAATTTTTCTAAATATGTTGCTACTATATTTATTTGAGTACGAAAATGACAATTGTGTTGGCACAGAAGCAAATAATTTTTTTCCCTTCCCTGGATGATTTTAAATTATATAGTTAATTGGATGGAAAAATAAAAAAAAAATAGTCGTAGTAATTTAGGTTATAATAATATACAGACACTGAAGGTTTCCTTGTTGAGTGATGAGAGATTTATGAAAGCCTCTTGCTTAGAACTTTTAGAATTTATGGGATTTGTGAATACACAACCAATGAATTATATTTTTGTTGTTGCTCCCAACTTTATGAAAATCTGTTTGGTTGATTTCTTTGCTATAACTCTTGGCCTAATTTTATGTTTTGTTTAGGCATTGTAGTCTATAAGATTTATCCCCTAGCTAGTAAAGAGGGAAAAAGTTCTGATGCGAGTGCATACTATGTCACTCTATCCTGATCTTATAAGCTAGACTGAAATCTTAATTTAAATGTTTATACGCTTGTTATTCTTGTAAATGTTATTTTTCATATGGAAAAAAATTCCGAGAATCCAGCCAATGAATCCAACCCATAACCAAACCTTGTTGTCACATATTAATTTCTTAATTCTTATATGTAGAGAGGTTAATTAACATGTTGGGAATCAATTAGATGAGATCCATCATTTATTTCCTTGTATTTCACATTAGTTTAATTGTTCTAGGACCAGAAAATTGATTTTAGGATTTAATTTTCTAATTTCTACAAGTTAATTGTTTTCTCTCTAAATTAAGATAAATATTGTTTATATCGGTGTTTGTCGTTGTTAATTAGAGAACACGTTTATCAGGGGATGTGACTTGATTTATTATTGAGGCCTAATCTAGTTTCTACCTACTCTTTTTTTCCCACATTATGTGTGGAGTTAATATATTTAATGGGTTGGCAAAGTGTTTGACACGTTGTTGGAATAAATATTTATAAATATTCAAGAGTTGGCAAGCCTATATATTCATTTTATACCTCAATAGAAGTAGAAGTACAATTATATTTAATTTCATGCAGGGCAAACTAAACATCTATATACAGTCCAACAATAAACCTTAATTACACAAATTATGTAAACATTATGGAGTGTTATGCTTTTTTTAATTAAAGCATTACTAAAACTTTAGTCAAAATTAAATTTGTTTGTGGTTGCTGATTGGAGAACGAGTTTATGAATGGACGAGACTTGATCTATCATATTTATAGGATTGATGGAGAAGATGCCTCTAGAAATACAAGATACTGAGTTGGCACATGGTTTGGCATAAAGTTGGCACTAATATTTCTAGTTATTCAGGAGTTGGTACACCCCTTAATTGTCGTTTTGTGCCTCAATTGGTACTAAATACATGTGTAGTTATTTTTTATGCGGGTCGACTAACACTTGATCCCATAGGTATTATTCTTTAGTACACATTAAATGGGACAACTTGCTATTGTAATGTCAAATTGATTCAAAAAGTAAGCATTAACCCATGCTATAGAGGAGTCAATTGAAAAAGAAAGTCGAGCAAAATATTAGAAGGCCAAGGTTAAATACAGTCCCATGATTTATGAATACAACCCCATAAAAAAAAAAGTGTTCGGAATTTTTTTCCGAAAAATGTAACAATTTTCAAAAAAAATTCTGAAATTTCATATGTTCAGTGTTGTTTTTTTTACATTTTCGGAAAAAATTTCCGAAAATGTCAAAAATTTTGGATTTTTTTCCGAAAACTTTTTAGTGGGGTTGTATTAATTAAAGATAGGAATGTATATAATCTTGGCCATATCAGAAACATTGCATTAGGGCTTGAATTTTGGATGCAAGCATTCACGGCCCAAAATGATTAATTAGAAGAAGTCCATAGTTGTCGGCCCAAAATGATTAATTAGAAGAAGTCCATAGTTGTCGGCCCAAAACAAGATGATGCAGTCATTTCCAATTTGGATTGCAAAGGGAACAAGGGGTGGCAAAATGAGCCCGGCCCGATGGGCTGGCCCGGTTGGCCCGTCTTTTAGGATAGGTTGGGCCCGAAAAATACTTGCCCGAAAAGAACGGGGCCGGACTTTTGGTTGGCCCAGTTTTTTTTATTTATTTTTATTTATATATTAAGTGTAGTGTGGTCTAATATGTCAAGTGTATCTATTAACATAAGAGGAATTTCATTTGATGTTTAAGAGTGCTTGTTGAGTTAATATTACTAATTTCTAGATGTAATAGTTTTTTCAAGAGATTAATATAAGTTATTTATTGGAAACGGATAGTCAAATCATATCATTGATTAGTGTGATTTTTGCTCGAAAATCGTGCACTTAAATTGCTTATTTTATTGAGTTCTTGCAATTATTTGCATTAAATTGATTATTACTAGTGTTAAATTGTCGAAAAAGTGTTTGAGTTTATTTTGTAGGAATTTGAAGAATTTTTGGAGAAAAATATGTTTATTGAGGTTGATTGTAGAAATGAATCGAGAAGAAGATGAGAGATTGGGCTCTTCAATTTTAATAGTAAAGGCCCAATTATTTTACATGGAAATTGCAAGTCCATTTAATGGCCAAGGTTATATACAGTCCTACCTTTTGTAAATACAACCCCAAAAAAAATGTTCGGAAAAAAAAATCCGAAAATTTAGACAATTTTCGAAAAAAAATTCCGAAAATTAAAAAAAAAAATAACACTGAACTTATGATTTTTCGGAAAAATTTTCCGAAAATTGTTACTGTTGATAGGCGAACATCATCTAAATATGGAGCGAACAATTATTGAAGTTTAAAACAAAGAAAATCACTATTTAGGCGCATTAACCAACCTGGGAGGTGTATGAAGTGACGAACAACTCTCCCAACGAACAACTAATGGGCGAACAGGTATTAAGGCCCGGGACCAAGAATGAGCCAACTGTGGAGTCATCCATGACGAACAACTTGGTCAGAATATGATACAACAAATAGCCAAGGAGGTGTGTACAAGTGAACAAAGGACAAAGATCCCAAAGTCAAGCTAAACAAATGCATAAGGCGAACAACTTCCCAAGTACAACCTCAAGAGGCGAACAACTTTCGGTTGGAGAATCAACAAGATCCATCAAGCCGACCTAGGCGAACAACAATGAGTCCGAGATAAGACCAAAGAAGACTTTGTAACTAAGATTTAGCTTAGATAAGGTCAAACTAGAGTCAAAGGACACATGTCAAGCATGCAGGCTAGGGAGACCAAGAGTCAGAGACACCTCCTGCTTGCTCGTCTCTATAAATAGTTGCTCTCCAGCTTATGAAATATAAGAAAAAATTCATAAACACTCCCAAACACACACAAGTACACCTTAACGCGCACGCATACGAAATTATTTCAATTTCGATTTTCATATATCCGAATTCGATAACCTAAACCCCGATTTACCATTTACGGTGGTAATCAATCACACGTTATTGATTGGTGACATAAAAACGGATTAAAACAGCCACTAATCCTCACGATTAGATTCGTTCACCAACAATTTGGCGCTAGAAGGAGGGTTTCGAACCTCCGGTTTAGTGTGATTACTCAAGAACTTCAAGTTGAAAACTTGAAGATTCAAAGGAAGTCTCAAGAAATATTTGAAGATATAAACAAAAGTCTTCTTGGAGTTCTTGGTGTTCTTCAATTTTAAGATTAAGAAACAATTTAAATTGAAATGCCTCAATCTAAAGAGACCCAAGGATCACGTTTGTCGAAGAGAGCGTCTCAGACCCGAGCCACGTCGGCCGACCACCAGGACCGTGACCCAAAACATGCGAACAGGTCACAGCATACAGCCATAACACATAACCTCCCCCCTGAGATGGAGGCTTTGGCGAACAACCCCAACGAGTTGGCTAAAACCATAGCTGCTCTCCAGGCCCTCCAGAGGCAACAAGAGCAGGTTAGGCCAACACAAGCAAGGCCAAGGGACAAGTCCCTAGAGGTTGTTAGGCCCAAGACTACCAGGGGCGAGCAACGAGAGGTTGATAGTGCTCAAGTCAGACGAAATAAGGGAAAGGCCAAGGTGGTCGACCAAAGAGAAGTACAGGCTGAGTCTGGTCGCGGACGAACAACTATGTCTAGCCATGGAACAACACGTTCCAGTGCCCAAGACAGACTTAGCCAACCCCATCAACGAGAAGCTGCTCGCCGGGGAGCAGAAGATGGGCGAGCAACTTTTGATCAGCCTCGCCCATCTGTCCATGAAAGACTCTCCCAGTCAGCCTTTAGGCGCCTTGGGCCAAATGCGGCGAACAACATTAGGAGGCAAGTCCAAGAAGTGCCCACTCCAAGCGAGGGACTGCGACGAGCAGAAAGGTTAATGTCTTTGCTCGCCGAACAGCCTCCAAGTCAGGGGGCACCTCTTGATGAATTATCAAACCTAAGGAGGGCTGTGGAGAACATGCAAGGGCAACTAGACCAACAGAGGGGGATGGGAGCGACCAGCATGCCGTCCTCACCTTTGGCAGCTCACATTTTGAAGGCCCCGATCCAGAAAAAGGTTCAATTCCCAGCAAGCATTCAATATGAGGGCATCACTGACCCCCGGGTCCACTTATCAAAGTATACGGACTACATGGTCTCCGTAGGGGCCAGCGACGCCACCCAATGCCGGAATTTTCCATTAACATTAGGCGATCGGGTTCACAAGTGGTTTTCATCAATGCCGCCGGCATCAATCCACTCGTTCATTCAGCTAAGTCGAGAATTTCTCTCTCACTTTTCAACGGCGGGGTCGTATCTTTCCCAAAAACATCGGCTATCAGATTTAAGACAAAATGATGATGAAACTGACCGGGCGTTTATGGAAAGATTCGATAAAGTTTTGCTAGAAGGAGAACCAGTGAGCGAAGATACAAAGATCGTCGCTGTGATGGCCGGATTGAAAAAAGGGTCGAAGTTATGGAAGGAGGTACGTCTGAAGTGCCCAAAGACTTATGCCGAGTTCAGAAACCAAGCTGGCATTTTCGTTTCCATGCACGAGGCCCTACAAACAAATTTAGGGGAGAACAAAGCTGATCCTAAGGAGAATAACAAAAAGCCTGTCGGGACAAGCTACAGGGTCCCGAAAAACATGAAAGCATTCACTGAAGGATCGGATTTGAAAGAAAAATTGAACCAAGTATTGACAGCATCAGTTGATACTGTGTATGAGAGCGTAAAGGAGAAAGAGTTGCTTTCCCCACCACGTAAAATCCGTCAGGATACTGGCAAACTCAACCCGAACAAGTATTGTGCCTACCATCAAAGTGTGGGGCATTTTACGAGTGAGTGTAGAGATTTGCTTAAGCAACTCTGGCGATTTTATGAGGAAGGAAAGCTCTCCGATTTCGTTAAGAGGCAACCTGGGAAAAGAGCTCGGGAAAACAACTCAGAAGATGAAGATGATGGTCAACCTCAGAGAAACAACAAACCCGGGCGACCAGTTCCCAGTATGCCAGCTCAACCTTTAGAAGACCTGTTCATGATGGGACCCGCAGGTCCCGCGGGAGGGTGTTTTGATGGACAACCACCCGACTCAAACCGGAAAAGGAAAGCGGAGCTACGAGCGATTGGCCAAGTACAAGAGATGGGAGTTAAACCGTCTATCATGCAAACGGCGGAATTAACCTTTACCGAAAAAGACCTTGAAGGCGTCTTAACTCCACACAACGATTCGCTCGTAATCTGTGCCAAGATTATGGGGACCAGAGTCCACAGACTGTTGGTGGACACCGGAGCCTACACGAACATCTTATTCAAGAAGACCCTCGATAATCTGGGAGATTATTCGGGTTATGTTCGGAATACAACACATAGAATTGTAGGCTTCGGAAATGCTGTGACAACGCCGTTGGGAATTGTAACATTAGCTGTACAACTTGTAACGGCCAATGAACCCGAAAGAAATATAACAAGAATGGTAGATTTCTTGGTTGTAGACCAGGAGTCGACCTATAACGGGTTTCTTGGCCGACCTTTTCTTAATGAATTTAAAGCTGCGTGTTCCACTTACCACTATTGTTTGAAATTTCCAACAGCTAGTGGAACAGGCACAATTAAGGGAGACCAACGGAGAGCACGAGAGTGCGTTCAACAGCTACGAGCAAAATTTGTACAAATATCCATGATGGAAGCAACAAGTTATCCCATCGACGAACCATCAATACTAAACAATATGATGGACATAGACGACCACATGGATGCGGACGAACAGCACTTGAACAAGCAAGTGTTGGACGAACAACTCGTTACCACCCGCGGGGAACCTCCATCTGACGAACAACAAAGGGGTGATGACGAACAACCTTCAGTGGAGGACTTGGAGGGCCAAGTACAAACGAACAACAATGGGACGGAGCCAACTGATGATCTTGAACCCCGCCTGGGGGCAGAGCCAATGGGCATCGAAAATGATTCCAACCCTGAGGAACCCATACTTGATCCCCGTTGGAAGGGACAAAAACGACGAGCAACTCCAGTCGAAGAGCTGGAGGCGTTCAAAGTTAATCCCAACAACGAGGATCTTGAATTATTCATAGGATCTGAGCTCCCAGAGCCTTACAGATCCCGAATGAAAGAGTTCCTCACCAAGAATCTAGATGTCTTCGCTTGGTCTCATGCAGATATGGTGGGGATAGACCCGAAACATGCTTGTCATAAGCTGAACATAAATCAAGCAAAAAAGCCCGTCCATCAAAAGCGAAGGAAGTACGGCCCAGACAAATATCAAGCGTTGAATGAAGAAGTTAAAAAGCTGCTAGACAACGATCTGATCCGTCAAGCACTTTGTCCACAATGGGTAGCAAACCCTGTGCTGGTGAGAAAATCGAACGGAACCTGGAGGCTATGCATAGACTTTACAGATTTGAATGCAGCATGCCCGAAGGACAACTTTCCTCTCCCGCACATCGATCAATTGGTGGACAGCACTGCGGGTCACGAGATGCTAACATTCATGGATGCTTTTGCAGGGTATCATCAAATCCCAATGCATCCTGACGATCAAGAAAGCACAGCTTTTTATACTAACAAAAACTTGCTGTGCTGGAAGAGAATGCCATTTGGCCTCATAAATGCTGGAGCAACATATCAAAGACTGGTGAACAAGATGTTTGATCAACAAATTGGAGACACGGTTGAAGTCTATGTAGACGATATCGTGGTCAAAAGTCCCAAGAAGGAAGACCATCTTCAACATCTGACTCAAGTGTTCGAAATTCTTCGACACTATAACATGAAGTTGAATCCAAAGAAAAGTAGCTTTGGAGTCCATTCAGGGAAATTCTTGGGTCATCTTGTTAGCCAGCGGGGAATTGAGGCCAACCCTTCAAAAGTTAAAGCCATCCTGGATATGCAGCCACCACGTTCAGTGAAAGAGGTGCAAAGACTCACCGGGTGCCTAGCAGCGTTGAACCGGTTCATATCCAGGTCGGGGGACAAGTGCCGTCCATTCTTCGAGGCCGTCAAAAAAGGAAAGTTTGCATGGACTAACAACTGCCAGGCGGCCTTCGATCAACTTAAAGACTACCTGGGAGATGTCAAAATCTTATCAAAACCAGTCCCAGGAGAAAAGCTCTTTTTATACTTAGCCGCATCAGAAGTTGCCATCAGCTCTGTCTTGGTGCGCGAAGACGGCAAATTCCACCAACCTATATATTACGTCAGCCAGGCTTTGCATGAAGCAGAGATCAAATATGCCCCAACCGAAAAGCTGGCGTATGCTTTGGTTATGAGCGTGAGAAAGTTACGACCATACTTCTTTGACCATCAAGTCGAAGTTCTAACAACTTTCCCGCTCAGGCAAATTCTCCATCGCCCCGACACTGCAGGTCGTCTTTTAAGATGGTCACTAGAAATTAGCCAATTCGGGGTGACCTATGCTCCTCGAACGGCGATCAAAGGGCAAGCATTAGCCGACTTTATAGTCGAACTAACTTTCCCACCAGATCCGACGAGAGGACTTGATCATCCTTGGCATCTCTATGTGGACGGATCATCAACCAACATAGCCTCGGGGGCAGGAGTAGTATTAATAAGTCCAAACAGACAAGTATTCACCTCGGCAATCAGATTTGGCTTCATGGCAACCAACAACGAAGCTGAGTATGAAGCTCTTATCGCTGGTCTCCACCTGTCCCTCGCAGTTGGTGTCAGACGCTTGCAAATATTTGGCGATTCACAATTGATCGTGAACCAAGTCCGAGGTGAATACGAAGCAAAAGATGATCACATGATCGAGTATCAACGGATTGTTGCTCACCTGATGTCCATGTTGCAGCAAGTTTTCATACAGTAAATTCCAAGGACGAGCAACACTCAAGCAGACGCGCTTGCCCGACTAGCAACGAGTGAAGGCCCCATAGAGTTGGCAGATATTATAGTTACAAAGATGAAAGATCCATCAACAGTAAGTTATAATGTCAATCAACTCGACGATCAAACCAGCGAAGAAGAAGACTGGAGAACAAGTATAGTCAAATACTTGAGAAATGGGAAAAAACCAAACAACCCTTTCGAAGCTGCCAAGCTAATAAAGCGAGCCGCCAGATATACTCTGGTGGGTGGGCAACTTTACAAAAGGGGAATATCAATCCCACTTCTCAAGTGTTTGCCTAGGGGGCAAGGGCAAGCAGTACTTGAAGAGATACATGCTGGAGTATGTGGAAATCATACTGGGGGGCAAGCTTTGGCATACAAGACAATCAGACAAGGCTATTATTGGCCGACCTTACGTCAAGACGCAGTCAAAAAAGCCAAAACTTGCCATCAATGTCAGATTTTTGCCCCAGGCATCCATACCCCGGCTCAGGAACTTGTGTCAGTATATAGCCCATGGCCTTTTGCAAGATGGGGGATGGACATCATTGGTCCTTTCCCGGCTGGAGTTGGAAACGTTCGATTCGCCGTCGTGGCAGTCGATTATTACACAAAGTGGGCGGAAGCAGAGGCTATGGTGAATATAACACAGCAGAAGATGATCAACTTTATTTGGAAGAACATTGTCTGTCGTTTCGGAGTTCCACAGGCAATTGTGACAGACAATGGTCCACAGTTTGATGGACAAGAGTTGAGAGAATTCTGTACGAAGTGGGGGATCAAGAAACATTACTCCACACCTTATCACCCCCAGTCAAATGGACAAGTTGAAGCCGTAAATAAAATCATAAAGCATACGTTAAAAGTGCGACTGGCGGAGAGTAAAAGCAGTTGGTCTACAGAACTTCCAGAAGTCTTATGGGCATACAGAGTTTCTCCCAGGTCGAGCACCGGAGAAACACCCTTTGCAATGGCTTTCGGAACAGAGGCTGTAATACCAATTGAGTTAGAGGCCACTACATTCAGGACGACCAACTTTGATGAACAGGCGAACAACTCTGCTCTAAATGCTGAATTGGACTTGCTCGAAGAAAAAAGATTGAATGCCGAGCTAAAGAATGCCACATACAAGCAGCGAGCAGAACGTTACTATAATTCCCATGTAAAAGTTAGGGAATTCAGAGTTGGAGATTTGGTTCTAAGAAAGTTGCTCGCCCAACCTCCAGGCACATTGGGACCAACTTGGGAGGGCCCGTATCGAATAGCAGAAAAATACGTCAATGGCGTATACGATATTGAGGACATGGAAGGCAAGCCGGCCCAATACTCCTGGAATGCTGTACATCTAAAGAAGTACTATCAATAAAGTTGGGCGAACAAATGTCTTGGGGGGCAAGGGATGCGTATGAGTTGAAGGAAGGCTAAAAACTTGCCTCGTATGAGTTGAAGGAAGGCTAAAAACTTGCCTAATTTTTTAAAAAAAATTTCTTAAGTATAGATTCAAAAGTTGCTCGGCACGTTGTATAGTCTGGTGCTAGTGCTTTTGATTTTATAGAAAGAGTTGCTCGGCAAAATATTATAAGCGAGCAAGTTTTAGTTTGTGTTTAAAGTTGTTCGTCAGATTGTATATGATAGTGATGGACAGTCTTATAACACTTGTAATTATTTTGCAATGTAAATATAATAGTTGTTCGCCAAAAGAGGAAAAATCCAAAAGCTCGAGGTACAAGTCCATTCAAAGGTTGTCGTTTTACAAATGAACGGAACCTAAGGACCAAAGCCACTTAAAGGTTGTTTGTTTTTTAAAATGAACAGAACCTAAGGCTAAACCCTGATTCCACTAAAGGCAATGTTCAATTCGAACAAAAGCCCAATACTATATGTCATAATTGTAAAAGCATTGACAGAAATGTAAAGGCAATTGACATATATAAGAAAATGAGCGAACATGAGAAAGACATTTTCCATTAAAGAAAGGCATTAAGCCCCAAAAATAGTACAAGCTGGAAGCAGCCATTACAAGTACTACAAAAAAGGAGCGAGCAAGTACTACAAAAGAAGAAAAGAAAAAAGCTAAGTCCTAAAAACTACTGCTGTTCGGCGGGAGGAGGATCTTGAGGTTGCTCGGCAGAGGGGTCGACAATCATGTCCCGAGCAAGGTCTTCAGCCGCCTTATCCTCCGCTTCTTTAGCACTTCGCTCGTCCGCGGCAGCCGGTTCATCTTCTTGCTCGCCATCATCAACAATTGGTGGAGGATGAGTGATGGTGATGCTGGGGTCGAGTTTATCCAGTTTAACCCCCAGCACAGCCAAATCCGCCAATTGGATTTTGACGTTGTTCGGCGGAGGATAGTTCTCGAGGAACTCATTTAAATCCTTAGCCATCTCCTCCACCATCTCCTTGTAGTCATAGGCATCAGCCGTACGGATGCTGTCCGCGTAGGCACAAATATATCCAAGATTGGAGATGGGGCCGGTGCGAGTTTGAACCTCCTCTTCAAGTTGCTCGCGGGTGAAGAGTTTGGCCTCTGCTTCCCGGAGACGAGCATTCTCCGCCTCGAGCTCAGCAATTCTTTGTTCGGCCGAAGTCAATCTTCTCTCTCCCTCGCCGAGCAAATTCTCCTTATCCTTCAGCTCTTTGGACATGGCCTGAATCTCTTCAAGGCGCTTGTGCTCAGCATCAATGTAAACATTGATCTGGTTGTTAAGGCGAGCAATCTTGGCCTCATATTGGCTCACCAGGCCATCTTTTTCTTCAGAGAGTTGCCGAGCTGTACTAGCATAGTGGCGAGCAGACTCTTCCTGCTCGGCAACTTGGGCGATTGCCCTTTGGGCGGTGACGAGGCCGTTGGCGACGAGCATCATTGAGAGATGGAGATTGTCCATCTGCCCCTGCTGAAGGATGGCCTTGTCCAGAGGACGCGTCCAGGCCCGGGCGACCAACTCCGTCGCCTTGCGAACATGTTCGCCGGGAATCTCCCTTATGTTTACGGGAGTCTTCGAGCAAGCGTACTGATGTACAACACTTGCTCGGCCGGGATAATCATCGGCACGGTATCTGCAAACAAAAAAGCAATTGATACTTAGAAAAATAAAAAAATGGATGAAAGTTGTTCGGCAAGAGAGGATAGATACTTACTCGGCAAACTTCCGATCGTCCCATCCAAGGAACGTAAGATCTTCTGGGCCACGGAGCGAGCCTACATCCTTGCTCGCCTTCCCCGACCTTTCCGTGGGCTCCCCAGAACGCCTTATAGCATCCTCTTCGTGGCGAGCATGGCTTTCGCCCACCTTTTCTTTCCCCTTGCCGGGGACATCTCCGGCCAGTGGGGTCCCGTCAGCCTTCTTAAGGCGCTTGCCACCACGGGGTGGGGAGACGGGAGGAGACCGAATCTGAACTGGGGGGGCAGCCGGTCTTGGAACTTTGGCCCCCTCAGGCCTGTTCGACATGGCGAGCACGGCCTGTGGAGGGTCCCCTCTCCTTTTCTTCCCTCTTGGTGGCCCCATTTCAAGGACCCTCTGTTCAAGAAGAGCGTAGCTTGGGGGAACGGCGACTGTTACTTGCTCGGCTAAAAAAAAAAAAAAAAAGAAAAAAAAAAGAGAAGTTAAAATTAGACGAGCAAGTTAAACATGTTAACGACGAACAAAACTTGAGCAGGGAGTTAGGAATTTCCATACCAGGGGGCACCTCAGCTTGAGCCTCCAAATGATGTGGGTAAGTCAAAAGGCGAGCAGCTTTTTGACACCTTGATCGGCAGAGATAGTCTATAGTTCTATCTGCTTTATTGCGGAGGCCGACCAAGCACGAAGTAAACAGGAACTCGGAATTCAACTCCTCTTCTTTCGAATCCCACTTGGGTAGACGAGGGCCTGCGAACAAACAAAAAAAGTTAAATTAGAACAACTGTCCAAAGGCGAGCAAGAATTGAACTTACGTTTCAATTTTCCATAGGCTGCTGGAGAATTTATTCGTCCAGGGCCGCCGTGTGGACCAGAAGATGCTCGCCAGTCACCCCCAATCCAGAAGAAGTGCTGTTTCCAATCACGAATCTTGTTCGGCACCTCTTCCACCATTTTCAACCCAGTCCTGGCCTTGAGGTAGTGATAGCCATCTTCTCCTCGGGGGCAACTTGTGATTGTCATCAGGTAGTTGATCTCTTCCGCAGTGATCCGATCAACGTACCCCTCCAAAGCGAACAGGCACATGGAGCCCAAAAGATTCATCCACCCAATTGGAGTAATTTGGGTGATGGCCAAGTTGGTCGCCTCTAAGAATCGACCAACAACAGGTGGAAGAGGTAACTTCAACCCAGCAATCAAGGTGTGGATGTTGATCGCCGTGCATCCGGGAGGTGGGCGATCAGCTCTTTCCTTTCTCCGAGGAGCCCACATGTAGATATCATATGGGATCTTATAGTCTTTCCGGATGGAGTCCAGTTCATCTTCGCGAACAACGCTCTTGATCTTGCTCGCCTGGTAATCAGTCTTCACCTTGTCCATTATTTGTCTTTGTGGACGAGGAAAGCTGTTCGCATACCTTTCAGCATATGCTCGCCATTCGAATAGGCGAGCAACCCCAGCCGGGATCTCACTTTCCCGCATCCTTGGGGATGGAAAATTGATACCCTCCAAAAATTCACGAGTGAGCTCGTTGAGATCTGGATCTTCAGATTCGGCAGAAGACGAAGAATTTTCGTCCCGATTTTTGTTCGCCACAACCGTTAGTTCTCTCCCAGATGGGCCCACACCGGTGTCCTCCACAGAGCGAACCACAGATTCCACGTGAAGATCCGACGCCGAGGAAATCTCGAAGGGAGGTTGATCGATGGGGACCGCGACTGGAAATAGTGGGTCTAAGGTCTCCTCAGTCTTATTGCTCGAGTGCGAAGACATAGAAGAGAAAGAAAAATCCAGGCGGCGGTAGAAAGAATTGCAGACGGCGGCGCTATCCCGGAGAAGACGGTGGCGCTCGAACCAACACGGCGGCGATGACGTTTTCGAGAGAAAAAGTAAAGAAGAGCAAAGAAATAAGAGGATAACTACCTTGTTTCGAGGATTGGAGGCCAAACACTGGAAGAATAGATGCCGGAGAAGCTTGGAATCGCCGGAGTAGGAAGAATCGCCGGAGTACTGTTGCAAGAGGGGGAAAAGTGGGAAAAATTTCAGTTTTCCCACTATTTATACCCCAAACAAAAACGGGGTCCCAGGCGTAATTTTCCGAAAGTTCTGGGGCTCAATTGAGAGAAAACGGGGTAAATTCCGAGCTAAACTAGAAGATGAAGGACCTATAAATAATTATAGGGGCGCGTCGCCTTGGGGCTGCTCGCGCGTGAGCGGCGCGCAATCATTGCGCTGGCGTCATCTTCGTGATCTCCCCAGATCATGGGAAGACGAAACGGTTATTCCAATATTGCTCGTCACAAAGATGCTGTTCGTCCAAATCTTGGCCAAGACGATATCCTAACTACAGTTGCTCGCCGCAAAATTACTCGTCTGATGCAACATCTAGTCAGGATAGGGGGCAATTGTTGATAGGCGAACATCATCTAAATATGGAGCGAACAATTATTGAAGTTTAAAACAAAGAAAATCACTATTTAGGCGCATTAACCAACCTGGGAGGTGTATGAAGTGACGAACAACTCTCCCAACGAACAACTAATGGGCGAACAGGTATTAAGGCCCGGGACCAAGAATGAGCCAACTGTGGAGTCATCCATGACGAACAACTTGGTCAGAATATGATACAACAAATAGCCAAGGAGGTGTGTACAAGTGAACAAAGGACAAAGATCCCAAAGTCAAGCTAAACAAATGCATAAGGCGAACAACTTCCCAAGTACAACCTCAAGAGGCGAACAACTTTCGGTTGGAGAATCAACAAGATCCATCAAGCCGACCTAGGCGAACAACAATGAGTCCGAGATAAGACCAAAGAAGACTTTGTAACTAAGATTTAGCTTAGATAAGGTCAAACTAGAGTCAAAGGACACATGTCAAGCATGCAGGCTAGGGAGACCAAGAGTCAGAGACACCTCCTGCTTGCTCGTCTCTATAAATAGTTGCTCTCCAGCTTATGAAATATAAGAAAAAATTCATAAACACTCCCAAACACACACAAGTACACCTTAACGCGCACGCATACGAAATTATTTCAATTTCGATTTTCATATATCCGAATTCGATAACCTAAACCCCGATTTACCATTTACGGTGGTAATCAATCACACGTTATTGATTGGTGACATAAAAACGGATTAAAACAGCCACTAATCCTCACGATTAGATTCGTTCACCAACAGTTACATTTTTCGGAAAAAATTTCCGAACATTTTTTTGGGTGAGGTTGTATTCACCAAACATGAGACTGTATTTAACCTTGGCCCCATTTAATTGAAAGAGAAGGCCCATTTGGCTATTTCAATTAAGAATTGAACTTGTAATGTGAAGCTGAAACTCACGTGAACAAGAAAATGGTGCAGGAGGAATCTTGCTATGCAGGGCCCGCGTCCATTTTTAATAAAGAAAGGAAAGAAAAGCTATTGGGTCCCACCTCCTTATCCAAATTATTGACCAATTCAAATCGAATAGAGAAAAAGAGGAAAATGAAATTTGCAGATGCCATTTTGAACTTCAACATTGAAGCTTTACAAGAAGGAAGCAAAGAATGAAAGCCTCGCCATGCCGGAAACACAGAGCCGTCGCGTCGGTGACAGAGCTGGAAGCAGACCTCACGCCCACAACACTCAGCCGCGCCGGGAAAAGCTTTGTGCCGCCATTAATGGAGGAAAGTTGAAATCAAGCCACCGTGCCGACCAGCATTTGCGCCGGAAATCAAAGCTCAACGCCTGGGAAGAAGGAGGCCGGAGTTGAAGCCTCGCTCCGGAAATGAAAGGTCGAAGAAACTCGTCGTAACTTGAAGAAATTAGAGAGCTCGACATTAGTGGAAATTCGAGGAAGAAGATGAAGATTCGGCCGAGCATCGGAATGGAAGGAAGCGACGTCGTTTTGGAAAACAAAATCACTCGACCAACAGGGCTTTCAACTCGGCCGAGTGGTGGCTTCGGTGAAAATCACTCGGGCAGAAAAATAATTCAACTCGGGCCGAATGATGAAGTGTGAAACCGAGTGAGTTTCTAGGCTATTCGTACAGAGTCAAGCACTGAGTCGGGCCGAGTTATGGGCGAGTCCAAGCGAGTCAGGGCGAGTTGAGACTTATTTTCACTGATTTTGACTGAGTTTGACCGAGTTGACTCACCACTTGGGGTGAAATTTGAATTTCAAGCTATTTTTGAGGGATTTAATTGCAATTTCGACCTAATACCCTCATTCCACACTATATATACATCATTTCATCAAATTTTGAGAGAGCTTTAGAACTCTAATCCCCTAAAATAATTTTCTTCCATCTATTATTTTCTTTTCATTTTTCTTTTCCATTTCCTTTATATTTTTTCCATAGATTAGAGTAGATTAAGCTTTCAATTAGTAGTTGATTACATTTCAAGCAAAGATTGAAGATTGTTGAAGATTTTAATTTCTATATCATCATGAGAGGTGATATTTTTCCATTTCAATTTCTACTGCTATTTCCTTTATTTGCTATGAATTCCTTGATAGATATAGCTTGTTTAGCCATAATGTTTATGAGCTAATCTTCTTATGCTTTGGTATTGAAATCTGTGTAGCAATTGATGATCTACTTAGCTAGTGTGTTGAATTTATGAAAATGAGTATTGAAATTATTTGCAATTGGATTCAATTTGAGTTTTCATAAGTTTACTCTATTGATTTTGCATGATTGGTTAATCTAGCAATATATGAGAATTGAGTTGGATTGATCTAGTGTTAAATTGGTAGAGTGGAACAGGCGAAAGCTATTGTCAATACCCTATGTCATTGAGGAATGCTTAGTGGTAGAGGACACTCCTAGCAAGTCGATTAAATTTCGGAACGAGTGTTTGTTGGTTAATCGAGATTTTTTTTCTAATTTCAATGTTAATTACATAGATGCAAGACCTAGGTTGAGTGATAATCGAAAGGTGCATAGACGACAATATTCGGAGCATATCCATCCCTCCACACTTCGTCTCGAAGTTAGATAGATTTTCATTTCTCGTTTGTTTTGATTTCCTTGTTTAGTAGTGTAGTCAAACCCGAACTCATACTTTCTATTTCATAGCATGACAACTTGAATCAACTTAGCTAACACTTATTTCTTTTGGGTTCGATAATTTTATAACTTGGTCAGTTGTCTTACTATAACATTAATAATCTTGTACATTTGCGAGTGAGTTCGATTTTGTGCTTAACGAAATTGACTATCAATCATAAACTAAATATTAATGGTCATTATAATTCATACCATGACCACGAAAATAGGACTATAAAATTTATATGAAAATAATATTATTTTATTGAATATAAATGATTTATCTAACAAATTTTATTTTTTTTAAAGACGGGCCATTTTGGTCTGGTGGCCCGACTAGAACCAGGTTGGGCCTTTAAAATAGAGGCCCGGTTGGTACTGGGCCCAGCTCGACTTGGCCCATAAAATAAAGGTGGCCCGGTGTCGGACCGACCCAGCCCCGGACGTTTGCCACCCCTAAAATAAAGTCACGTGAAGACAAGAAGGTGGGAGCCGCATAGAATTAAAAAAGGAATGGATTTATATGAACATTCACGTGAATGCAGAAATTTGAGAAGGGAAGAAGCTCACGCCATGGTGAGAGAGAAGCTCATTTGTAGACGAAAATGGAGGTTGACTTCGACGCCAGAAATTAATAGAAGCTCGTCGAATTCGCGTCGGAGAGAAAAGTAAAGCTCATCGCCTGGAAACCGAGCCGCCACCACCTCATACATACCGAAGATGGAGGAATCACGCCCGGAGAGCTGGAATCGCCATTGACGACGGAAATCGAAGCAATATCCGCCGGAAAAGATGGAACCTTACACTACAACTTTCGTCAGCAGAGGTCGGAAAAGCAAGCTTCGTAGCACGTTAATGGAGGAAGTAGGGAAGCTTTGAACGACGTCATTATGGGTCAAGAGTTGCACGACCAAGCTGAGCCGGGCAAGACCGTGTCTATTGGCCACGGCTCATGTTCAAAGATGGTGCACGGCCATGGCACGATCGTGCGAAAGAGGAAGGAAACCTTGCGAAGTAGATAAACCGAGTCACACTGTGCTAGAACCGAGTTATCACCGAGTATGGGTGAAATGAGGCCAAGTTGTCTATTTTTACTGAATTTGACGAGTCAAGAGCGAGTCAACTCGGCTGATGGGAAAAAAGTGCGAAAATTCATATTTTTCAAGGATTTAAGTGCAATTTCGTCCCAACACCCTCATCTCATACTTTAAATACCATTTCCATCAAATTTAGAGAGAGTTTTAGAACCCTAATCCCTGTAATAGATTTCTTCCTTTTTTTTTTCTCTTACATTTCCTTTAATTTCTACCATAGATTAGAGTAGATTAAGCTTTCAATTTAGTGTAATTTACATTTTCAGAAGGATTCAAGGTGTTGAAGAGTTTAATTTCCATTTTATCATTAGAGGTGATATTTTTCCATGTCCATTTTAATTTCTATGAATTCCTTAATAGATTTAGCTTATTTAGCCATGATGTACATGAGCTAATCTTCCTATGCATTGGATATTGAAATTTATGTTGCAATTGATGATTCACTTAGCCTGTGTGTTGAATTTATGAAGATGGGTATTGGAATTATTTGCAATTTGATTTAATTTGAGTTTTCATGAGTTTACTCTATTAATTTTGCATAATTGGTTGATCTAGAAATAGATGAGAATTGAGTTGGATTAATCTGGTACTCCCTCCGTCCCCTCTTAATATTCACACTTTTCAATTTGGGATGTCCCACAATAATATTCACACCCCAAAAAAGGAAATAAAACACTCTCACACTACCTACTTTAATTCAAAATAGTCTTAATTCATTGGTTCAAAAAGTCAATAAAGCCGTTTTTCTTAAAACCTGTGCCCACACAAGTGTGAATATTATTAGGGGACGGAGGGAGTATTAGATTGATAGAGTGGAACTAGTGAAAACTAATGTCAATACCCTAGGTCATTGAGGAATGCAAGTGTTAGAGGATACTACTAGCAAGTCGATTAAACTTCAGAACGAGAGTTCGTTGGTGAATCGTGATTGTATGTCTAATTCCAATGTTAATTTAAGTAGATGCACACTACAAGAAAGATGGGTATTTCCGACGTATTTATACCGACAACTCATGATCCGTCGGAAAAATTTCCTTACCGACATATAATTAGTCGGGAAAAAGCATGTCCAAAAATTACCTTTCTAACCAATTACAATTCCGACCGTTTTAAAATTCGTCGGGAAAAACTATAGTTCCGACCAACCATTGGTAGTAAATAAGCTACCAGAAACAAATGGGAAAAAAAAAACATATTTCTTATTACTATTACCGACTAAGTACTTGTCAGTGATAATTTACATAAAAATTTGCAAACTTGATAAATAAAAAACAAGTAATTTATAATTCATGGGCGGGAAGAAATATTTTTTCCCGCTAGGGCAGTAATTTTCTTATTTATTTTACCGACCAATAGTTAGTCGACTATACATTATTTTTAATTTTAAATCAATACCGACCATTTATTTGTCGAGACTACTTCCTTGAAGCACAGAAAGCAAAAATTTCCCTCTTGTTCACGGACCATTTGGTTACTATGTTAGAATATAGACATCAACGCACCGACCGATAATTTGTCGGTAAAAAATTTGGTTATCACTAAGCCAATAGGAGATAGACAACAAATATTAACACCGACCGATATTTTATCGGTATAAAAACATTAATATATCTCAGTTGAATATAGACATCAACGCACCGACCGATAATTTGTCGGTATAAAATTAAATATATTTATGATGAATTGGCAGTCGGTAAAAAATTTGGTTATCACTAAGCCAATAGGAGATAGACAACAAATATTAACACCGACCGATATTTTATCGGTATAAAAACATTAATATATCTCAGTTGAATATAGACATCAACGCACCGACCGATAATTTGTCGGTATAAAATTAAATATATTTATGATGAATTGGCAGTCGGTAAAATATTTGGTTATCACTAAGCCAATAGGAGATAGACAACAAATATTAACACCGACTGATATTTTATCGGTATAAAAACATTAATATATCTCAGTTGAATATAGACATCAACGCACCGACCGATAATTTGTCGGTATAAAATTAAATATATTTATGATGAATTGGCAGTCGGTAAAATATTTGGTTATCACTAAGCCAATAGGAGATAGACAACAAATATTAACACCGACCGATATTTTATCGGTATAAAAACTTTAATATATCTCAGTTGAATATAGACATCAACGCACCGACCGATAATTTGTCGGTATAAAATTAAATATATTTACGATGAATTGGCAGTCGGTAAAACATTTGGTTAGGCTTTTATAGGGTTGCCGCTCGAATAGATTCATCTTGGCGCTCAAATAATTTCATTTCTACTAAAAAAATTTCATATTCCCGCGTTTCTACTTAAATTAATTATCACAATTGAATTTCTCATTTTCATCTTTTACTCACAAAAACTAAGAGAGAGACATGGAGAAAAAATTAAGAGAGAGACAGGGAGAGGTTTTTCCCATCTCGACTATGGATGTGCCTGAAAGCTTTGTAAGTGCAAACTCGTATTCTCTCCATTTCGATTTTTGTCTTCTTATTTTCTTTCATTGCTATTTTGCACCTTTCTATCTCAGACACTCTTTCTATTTTGAAGATAATTTAATTACCATTGACGAACAAGAAAACAATTGGTTTCCATGAACAGGTAAATATTAACTCTTCTTGTTTCGTCTAGTTTTTATACTCATATTATTTTAGAAAAGAAATGTACATATCCATGTAATTGCTGTAAAATTTATTGTGGATGAGAGTCACCCCTGAGAAATTATTAAAAGTCCAGCACATGGTTTTTTCTTGTCAAATAGTAATAAGAAATCACACTCTGTTTTTTAATGTTTATGTTTACGATGAATGCCAATATATGAAAAATACACTTGAATGTTTTGATTGGTGTTCTTACATATACAATTCTGTCATATTTAGTGCAATGGAATATGAGATTGTTGCAGTTGTTTTAATTACTAAATATACTTTGTTTAATTAGTTTACTAATTTTGCTGTCAAATATTAGTTCACTAAGTTTGCTCTAAAAAATTAATTCACTAAGTTTGCTGTAAAAAAATAGTTCATTAAGTTTGCTGTCAAAAATTAGTTTGCTGAGTTTGCTGTCAAAAATTAGTTCACTAATTTGCATACTTATTGCTAATATTTTTTTTAATTTTGCAAAAAAACATTACAACGGCATATCCGTCGGAAATAAATTCCTCCAAAAAAAAATTTAATATCCACCAACGGAAAATTAGTCGGAATAAAAAAATTCGGTGAAACAAAATTAAATAAAAATGTAATTTTTACCGACCAAGACTTTGTCGTTAATAAATGACATTTCTTTACCAAAAAAAACTTTAGTCAGCATAAACTATTTTTATGAAATAAAATAAAATTGGAAAAAAACCTTTTTCCGACCGCATTTTCATCGTTAATAAATAAGAATAATACCCACTAGCTGCTTTCCCGTCGGAAAAAACAATACCTAGCAGTCTTGTTACGACGGATTAAAGCGACAGATTGTCTGTCGGTAAAAATATTTTTCCGACCAATAGTGCACAATTCCAACCAATTTTCTTGTCGGAGTAAACGATTTTTCTTGTAGTGGCAAACATATGTTAAGTGATAATCGAAATTTGCATAGACGACGATACCCGAAGCATATCTCCATCTCTTCGCACTTCTCACGAAGTTAGATAGATTTTCGTTCCTGGCTCATTTTTCATTTCCTTGTTTGTTTTAGTTAGAAAACCAAACCCGAACTAGTACCTTTAATTTTCCAAGCATGCCAACTTAATTAGGATTGACTTAGCTAGTCATTTGCTTCCTTTGGGTTCGATAATTTTATAACTTGTTCAATTGTTTTACTATAACAAGGATCTCGTACACTTGCGAATGAGTTCGACTTTGTGCATAACGAAATTCACAATCATTTATCTAATAAATTTTTATAACAAGTGGGTTTTATCCACGGGTAGATTGACACATAGTTCGGCATAGGATTGGAATTAATCTTGTTAAATATTTCTGGGTTGGCACAATCTTTCTTAACATTTGGTGATTTGAGTAGGTACAAGAAGTATCATTATATTTATTTTTATACAGATCGTTTAACACTCAAACTAATTTATATACTCCCTCCGTCCACGAGTAAGTTTCCCACTTCTTTTTGTTGAATGGTTTAAGAAAGTATATTTGTTTATTAATATATGGTGGGCCACATATTGACTTTTGGGATAAAGTAATGAATAGTGTTGAAAAGTAAAGTGAATGAGTGACATTTTTGTAATATTGTGTGAGTTTGAAGGTTAAAGTTTATATATAATAGAGTGTTGTTATTTCCATTTATGGAATGAGAAACTTACTCGTGGACGGCCTGAAAAGGAAAGTGGGAAGTTTACTCATGGACGGAGGGAGTATAATTTAACAAAAAACCTCAAAATTCATCGTAATACCTATTTGTATATCCCTAACTTGCTCAAACATATATAATTTAGTATTTTTACTTATTTGTACCAGTATATAAACATCGAAATTATAAAATATCATCATTCACTTGTAAAAATGAAACAACCAAGTATATTACAACTTCCAAATTGTAAAATATCATCATTCACTTTGAATATTTCATAAACTAGTCCTTTTTGCTACTAGTAATCTTAGAACTTCAAAGCTAAAATATTACGCTACTACATACCAATTGAACTTTAAAACTTGTCCTTTTAATTAAAATAGCAATCAAATTATTACACTTGCAAAATGTATGGCAAAAAGTTGGCAAGAATATCATTATATTACTATATTCATTTTCTTTATTCTTTATATACCGATGAGAGTTATTATAATCGAATGCATATGAATATACCAAATACACAGCTGTAGCCTATAATGAGTAATAATTTATAAAAAAGTGCGTTGTAATATCTTTTTAAAAAAAATGCATTAATAAAAGTTGAATTAACACGATAAATGATTGGAGGGTACATTATATTTAATAATATATATCAATAATAAAATTAAAAACTATTTTTAAATTCTAATTTAGAATTAATATACAACTTATTTTTAATCACACATTATACGCAGGTTTGTCACTAGTTTACTATAATTAAAATTTTGGTTAATTTTTTTATTAGGATTAATCAATTTATTTAGGGAATATAAGTTAATACTTAATATGTATAAATTAAAATTGACATTTTCCTAACTTTATTACCTTTTTTAATAGAAGAGTGTGTATGTCCCAAAAAATATAGTTTAAGGGCCAATTTAAATAAAATAAAAAGTTTAAAGATTTATTTAAAATAAAATATAATTTAGGATCCTGAGTATACCTAAAGAAATAGTTTAGAGTATTATACCTTTTCCCTATTATAAATTAAACTTCCACTTGATCACTTTCTCATAGCGCTCGTCACTATGCTCGTTTTTTCCCTACTTAATTACCAACTCCGAAGTCAATGCTCGATACACTAAAATATGATATGTATTGTATAATAGGAAATTATAAGAATAATAATAAACAATTTCATTTTGTTAGACATGGATTGTTAACTTGGTAGGTAGAAATAATATTTTAATATTTTTTAGTATGTATTTTTTGTGTCGGCCATGAAAAATTTCTAGAGTTCAGGATCATGTATGCTATATATCCAACTGACAGTTACATTCTCTTGTGTCAACTTTAAGTTTGTTTTAATTCAAGTGAATGAGTTTAATTGTTTGGTTTATTGAAATAAGGGGTTATTTTAATCTCAATTAAAAAGAAAATGAGGTTATATTTAAAAAAAAACAAAAATTAGTTGAAATGCTTATTTGATCTCAACATTAAATTGTGGGCTTATTTGACTATTTTACCTTCCATAAAACACGCAGCAAACAGCATAACCCACATCCAGTTATCCATAACAAAAAAGGAAATACAATTACTAATTTAAGTATTAAAAAATAAATTGATTTATCTTCTGAATAATATAATATTAGTGCACCAAATATCAAAATCAGTTCCTCTCCTCAATCCTCACCGGAAAACCACCCTTCATTTTTGCTGTCAACCCCGATACGTACACTGGCTCCGCTCCGTCCACCACCACCGGCACCACCTTGAACCGCCGTAGGATGGCTGCAACCACCCTCTTCATTTGCAAGAAAGCCATCTCTTTCCCGAGACAAATCCTGGGCCCTGCCTGAAACACCGGATAAGTATATGAATCCCTGTTTACTAAACTCCACTTTTCACCTTCTTCCGCCCTCTCCAACCACCGCGCCGGCCGGAATTCCGCCCAATCTTTGCCCCATACCTTCTCAACTCTTCCCATAGCGTAGACATGATAACTCACCCTCATTCCCTTTTTCATAATTGTTCCATCAGGCAAAACATCGTCATTCATAGCTTCTTTGCTGTCCATCGGAACTGGCGGATAAAGCCTCATGCTCTCACACAGCGACGCGTGAGTGTAAACCATGTCTTTCACTTCATCATAACTTGATACTGATTCCGATTTCTCTTCGATTTCGATCAGAATTTGGTTTTCGACTTCAGGATGCTTCGAAAGCAGCCAGAAAAACCAAGTTAAAGCAGCAGAAGTAGTGTCTTTACCTGCTAATATAAAACTTATCACTATATCCGTCACGAAATCTTCATCGGAATGGCCTGAATTGAGAAATCGTGAAAGGAGATCTTCTGCAGATTCAACGGATTTCCCCAGCTTTTTGTTCCTGATTATTTCTTTCGCGAATTCACGGACTTCCTTCACGGCAATCGCTAGCTGCTTCTCAGATTCGAAATTTAGGGCTTTTTTAATTTTCCAGAAATTGGGGATAAATGAATCAAATCTGTTGGTGGAGAGCTTCACCGCCTTCTCGAAAGCCACCGCGAACTTCTCCTTCGGCAACGACGGCGATAGGTACGCCGGATCGTAACCGAACGCGATCTGGCAAACATTATCAAAAGCGAATCGTTGAAGAATGTCCTGAAAATCGAGCACAGTTTTCTCAGCGGCGGCGCTCTGCAGGATGGGAATCAGGCGATCAGAGAGCTCGGAATCGACGGTGGTTTCGATGAATTTCCGAAGCGATTTGGTGTTGAATTCGTGGATGGAGACCTGTCGCTGAAACTTCCAGTTCTCGCCGTCGGAGTTGAATATGCCGTCACCGAATAAGTCTTTCAGATGGCCTTTGAAGAAATGGCCCTTTTCGTAGTTGAGGAAGTTGGACTTGAGAATATGCCGGACGTTTTCGGCGTTGGCTGTGATGATGAAGGTGCGGCCGAAGGTGCGGCGGAGGGGGAAAGTTAGAGTGGGGGTGGAGGTCACAATCTCCGTTGCCCATTGCGGAAACCTGTCTCTGTTTTTGAAGATAGAGGGGAATGAACCGATTATTGGGTATGATTTCGGGAGATTACTTGTCAATTTGGGTTTGGATTTGGTAAAGATGAAGATAAACAAGGGAATAATTAAGCAGAAGATAATTGGGATATGGTAGTCCATCGTTTTGTGCAGAGCTTGGATACTCGTGTACTCTGACAATGAATTGGTACTCTCGGTGTTATTCATTTATTACTTTCCACTATCATTTTTATAAGATAGATGCTATCCATTTTCATCAATTTTTTATAATATCCTCCACTATTTTTTTTTTTTTTACAATCCAACGCTTTGAGGTCACATATTCTGGAGGTATCCATGGAAAATATAGGGGTGTAAATGAGTCGAGCTTAGTAGTGCTGAGCTCGAACTCGACTCGAATTTGGTCGAGTCTAATTTTTTTTAGTTCGAGCTCGATTTGTCCAAAAATTCGATAAACTCGAGCTCGAATCGACTCGATAACATTACTATTTTATAAAAATAAAGTGTAAAACGTATTTTAGTCCATTTTTTTGTCTAAATCTTGCATGTCAACTACACTTGAAAATTTAAACAACTCAAAGTTCACAAATACAATAATATTCATTAAAATTTAAAAAAAAAAATGAAAAACATTGTCAAATGGACAAATATTCCAAAAATATATATAAATAATTATTTTGTGGATCGTGGGACGTGATTTTCATTCAAATTTTGGAAGTTATAAGAACGTAAGCGTACCATTTGTATATATTTTATTTTATATTTAAAAATATTACTATATTTAATAAAATTAATGGCAAAATATTAACTCCTGTGCAAGCTCGATTAGGCTCGCGAGCCTCGCGAGCTGAGTATTTATAAGCTCGAACTCGTGAGCTACTCGAGTAGCTCGAGCTCGAGCTCGACTCGATTAGATTCGAGTTGATTTCGATCTTTTTACGAGTCGAGCACGAGTAGCTCGCGAGTCGGCTCAACTCACTTACACCCCTAATGGAAAACAACATCGTTGAAAGCCTGTCGGTGCGCGGCGAATGGGTTTGATCAACCGTCCTCTTCTCTGAATATGGCGGTGGAGCGGCGGCGATCCAAAAACATTCAATCATTGCAATTTACACCAAAATCATATCATTATTGCAACCAATTTTTTACCATATAATAATACATAGAATTAATTGTTCTCTAGTACACAAGTTCAATTATTTTTTGCTTCCCCTTCAATTTACAAATTTAGTTTATATTGGGTACAATTTATTAAACTCCACTATATTTGATACTCTTTCTCCTCCCACACTTTCTCTCTCTTACTTTAATTCAAATCGTCCATATCCCTTCCCAATAAATGAAAAAAAAAATTATTCCCAATACATAGAATTAATTGTTCTCTAGTACACAAGTTCAATTATTTTGTGCTTCCCCTTCAATTTACAAATTTAGTTTATATTGGGTACAATTTATTTAACTCCAATATATTTGATACTCTCTATCCTCCCGCACTTTCTATCTCTTACTTTAATTCAAATCGTCCATATCCCTTCCCAATAAATGAAAAAAAAAAAGTATTCCCTTTTCTCTCTGTGAAGTCATATGTGAAATATGTATTCAGTTGAGTTTGAGTTTCAGTCGTAAGCAGAGTTGGAGCCAGCTAGAGTCAGCTTAGTAGGTCAGATGAAGGGCAGTTAGCTTAGTGGACTTGAAGACCCCTGTTCATCTGAGGTGAAGTCCACTGATCTGGTATTGGCGGTTACATCCGAAGGCGGTTTATTGAAACGATTACTTGCTAGATTACTATATATATATATATATATATATGATGCATTGCACAATTATCCATGTGGTAGATTAATCTTTTGTAGAGCAGGTTCAGGGTGTTTGTGTACGATATCTCTATAACCATATTACGGTTTCTTAGAGAAGAAATTCCGTGAGAGTTTGTGAGATTAAGTGACTATAAATTCCCTTTAGTTCATATAGTGAAGATCGAATCTCTCTGATCCCGTAGACGTAGGAGTTTCTCTCCAAACCACGTAAAATTCTGGTGTTCTTTAGTTCCGTTGATTTCAATACTCTTTCTTATTGTTCATAAATCGATTCCTTGATTACAAGTTTGCTTGTAAATCTCAAATTATGATTAACACTCTCCATATTTCTCTATCTCTCTCTCCCCTCCCCCCCCCCCCCCCCCCAATTTGATGCAGATGGTGTCTCCCCTCCCAAGAATGAAGGCGGAGAAGGGCGTTGAGAAAAGACAGTGGCGCCACCACTCAAGACGGAAGCCCTCGTCTTCCCGTCTCAACACCACCGTCTAAGTCGAAGCCCCAAATCCATAGGCGGTGCAATCGAGGCGAATGATATGGGTAGTCTAGCATTTTGATGGAGGTCGAATGATTTCTGGGACGGGGGAGGTCGACGAGGGTGTTCGACGGGAGAGGTTGGCGGAGGAGTGTGTTCGACGGGGTAGGTCGACAGATCTATGGAGAAGACGATGAAGCCACCGTCGCTAAGGAGAAGATGACGAAGCCACTACCACCATCATCGGAAAATTCTACCTTGGTAATTTCAATTTCTTCTTCTTTTCGCATAATTTCCCGATTTCTCCCCCAATTTCACTTCTTGCGATTTTCCCCCAATTTTTTCACAACAGGGAGACTTGTGACTGTAGAATCAATGAAGAAATTCATGGAGGATGAGATTTAACCTAATTTAGATGGTCAGCCATTTTCGGCGGTATACGTGCACACGGCGGTGAATCGCGGTGAGAATTTCCCCGGAATTTCCGCCTTGAAGTCGATCTACGAGGCGATTCTGGCGAAAGTGAAGGACGATTTGAACACGCTTTATTTTCTCCACCCAGACATCCAATCGGGAGGTGAAGTATGTCAACAGATTAGTAGTTATTTATCTTATATTAGCTAGATTGTCCCCTCTGTCTATTTTTAGTATACAAATAAACTCTATATTTCTTATTATTGTTTTCTTAAGATAAGCTTCAACTGAGTACTTTTGAAGTTCTATATATTTACACTCTCAGCTGATAAGTCGTAATTATTGAGTAAATTGTGTGCTTTAATTCGTTGTTTTATAACAACTATTTTATATTTTACTCATAGTTATTTGACTTATGCTATTATGGTCTCGGTGAATTGATTTTATATTTTTCTATGAATTTCAGGATATTTTGGAATATTTTGAGTAAGAAGAGAAAAATTACGGAGGCAGATACAGATGGGTAATGGATATGAGACTTGATCAATGTGAAGCGTCTCGAAGCCGGGACCGCAACAAAAAAAAGAATCAAGTCAATCGGAGTTTGGGAGCTCAAGATATGAACGAAATAAAATTAGCACGCAGCAGCCCATAATACACGTGCGAAGCAAGCGGAAATAGGCCCAAGAATTTATTAGTCCGACCCATGTTCAGAAGACCACTTTCACGAAGGGCATTGTAATTTTCTTGTGGAAGAATTACCATATCTTGGATAATATAGGAAAGGATAAAGTCAAATCCTTGAAATATGGAAAGAATCATTCACTTAAGAATAAAATTATGAAGGGCCCGTATTTAATTATATTCAGCCCATATTTTCCTTATATAAGGAAGAAGGAATTGACGTGAATAGACGATGGAAACAGCCAAGGAAGATTTATGAGGGCAGAAGGATAGCCAATGCAAAGATGAAAAATTCCATGAAGACATCTAGTTAGTTTTGCTTTATTTCAATTCTGGGAATATCTAAACTTATGTTTTGATGATTGCTAATTGAACCATGTTTTATTCGTGAGACTTTTTACATGGATTATTTATATCATCTATTTTCACTGTTTAATTGCTTGAGTAATTAATTTAGCTTGATCACCTAGGTTAATTATTTTGTGCATGTTTGCTAGTTCATATTTCGTGATCCGTAATTGTTGCGATTATATGACAGTTGGTAGCAACTAGTAATATTTACTAGGGTGATATAGATCGGATTCTTTCGAACCGAGCTTGCGTGTTTGAGAATTTGTTTGACCTTTATCCTAGGATTTAATGCTTCTACCAAATTAAATTTTGATCGTATCTAGACAGTTTGGTTAGAAAGGTTTATTGAAGAGCTTGTTTCAATATAATAATATTAAGGGATAAAACCGGTGAACAGAGCTTGTTGTTTATCGAGGATCATTAATCCGTGGAAAAAGTTGAGCGAATAATACTTGTGATTAGCATAGTCAAAACCAAGTGATGAATGAATCGCGAATTGGAATCCGTTAATTAATTGATTTTCTATTGTGTTATTTGTTTGCTTAGTTTATTTAATATTAATTATTGTTTTAGTAGTGTTAGAAAAACCAATCCAAACTCCCCCCCCCCCCCCCTATTTGTTTGTCCCATTAATCATTTCAAAAGGCATAATTTTGATTTCTACGTTCCCCATGGATCGACCCCTTGCTTGCCACTACTACAAGTTTATAGAGTAATTGAGGGTTATTTATTTATTATAATTTGGCGTGCCTAGACAGCGCGACTCAAATTTGGCACCATTGCCGGGGAACGGTGTGAAATTATTTTTGTGACTATTGTGTGTGATTAGTGGGGCTAATTTTCCTTTTTTTTTTTGTGTTTTTTAGTTGGTATTTTTCCCCCCTCAGTAATCCCCCGTTTATTTTGTGTGTCAGTTGCACAATTTCTGCAATTCTGACACTGGGCTATCTAGTGTCACTATAGCAGTGAATTTTTGCAGCTTGTTTCTGTTTAGTTTTTTTGTATCATTTTTTTGTTCGGTTTCACGTGTTTTGAGTTTTTTCTCAGGTGCTCAGTGTTATGGCAGTTGAACAGACTTTGAAGCAGTTGTTAAACTCACAAATTCCACAAAATTGGTTTTGCATAGTTTACCCAACTGACAGTGATGATTTTGAGCTTAAATCTAGTTTGATTCGTTTGTTGCCTATGTTTCATGGTCTTGCAGGTGAGGATTCATACACATTCTTGAAGGAGTTCCATGTCGTCTGCTCGCACATGAGGCCTAAAGATATGACGGAGGAGCTAGTGAAATTGAAGGCCTTCCCATTCTCATTGAAGGATTCAACAAAGGAATGACTATATGATTTGCCTTCTGCGACGATCACTACTTGGGCTCAGATGGAGCAGTTGTTCTTGCAAAAGTACTTCCCAGCCTCTCGAGTAGCGAGCATACGCAAGGATATATGTGGCGTGATGCAATCCCAGGGGGAGACTCTTTGCGAGTATTGGGAGCGATTTAACAAGTTGGTAGCAAGCTGTCCACAACATCAGATCTCCGATCAGCTCCTGATCCAGTACTTTTATGACGGGTTGACCCTCACCGAATGAAGTTTGATAGATGCAGAAAGTGGAGGATCCCTCTTTGATAAAACTCCAACACAAGCGAGAAATCTCATTGTAAACATGGCGGCGAATTCTCAACATTTTAATCATGAGGTAAGTGATTCATCAATTAGTGATAAACTAACTGCGCTAACCTCTTTTGTGAGAAAACTTGTTGTAGATGGAGCCCAATGCCAATATTTGGAGGAGAATGATAACATTCAGTCACAACAATGGAGAGGGCAATACCATGTCAAGCTACTCGTGAACTGAGGACATTCTACAGTGGAATTGATCAAGATGTTCACTACTCAGTCTTTACAGTTTCAGCAGAACATTCAACAGACTATGCAGCAGTTCCAGCAGAACACTACCTCTACAGTCCAAAACTTGGAAATCCAAATTAGTCAGCTTGCTACTGCTGTCGGTCGAATGGAAGCTCAAACTAGTGAGAAGTTATCATCCCAGCCTAATGTTAGTCCAATAAATGTGAACGCTATCACGTTGTTGAGTGGAAAGCAGCTGGAAGAGGTCAAAAAGCACATTTCATCAACTCCAGTTCATAAAAACAAGAGAAGGATTCAGAACAGACTGACACAGAATCCGAAAATCAGTGATGAAAAGGTTAATGCTTCAGTTTCCAAGTCCATTATGCTAATATTTTGCCTTTTCCTTCCAGGTTTGAACCAGCACCAATGGAGAAATATTTAGACAATGGGGTTGAAGTCGTCTTAGATGATGTTAGTGTTGTGAACTTTGTTCAAGAAGTTAAAACTACACAAACAAAATCTGCATCCCCCAATGCCAAAGAAGCTAAAGTGAAATATGAGATGGATGAACTTTATGTATCTCTATTTGAGCCGATAGAACAAGTTCTGGGATATGTTATGTTCTTAATGGAGTTCCTCACCAACTATCGAAGGGTAACTGAGAATGGGAAGATCATGATAGCTGGAAGCACTGTTCGTCATAAGATATTAGCATTTGACCGAAAGAATTACTTCACTCCTATAACGTGAAGAGATTGAGGTTGGTCGTCGAGCTAAAAGACGTTAAACAAAAGCGCTCTACGGGAGGCAGTGACTTGAAGCGACTATACTAGCTTCTACTAGTAGCTTCCCCGCAAGAGTACGGGTTCACTGTAGTATGGGCAAGTATAGGGACCAAGTATTATCGAACCCAAGGGATGGTATGTATGCGAATAGATCCCTGAAGATCTACGCGTCGTAGTTAATATGAGTGTGATGTTTTTTGGGTTTTTGAAAGATTAATTAAAAGACTGAATTAAACTAAGTAAACTAAAGAATGAAAAAGAACGAATTAACTACGGGTTGTTTTCTAATGAGAGATGGTGATGCTCAGGATAGGAATCCCTACGTATACTAACGGAGCAGGTACATAATCAAAGTAATTGTGACAACCAAGAATTAACCTAAGTAAAAGATCGTAGAATGAAAGCTCAAGATTTCTCACCCTAATACTTTATCCTAGCAATCGACTTCACTAATCCACTAACAAGTTAATGAACTGTACTTAATTAATGAGACCCTAATTTAACTAAGGTGATGCGGTCGTCCTCCTTCGCTAAACCGGTAGATGAATTAACCTTTCCTAAACCCTCTCGTTAAGACTACTAATTGTTATCGAGTGATGCGGTCGTCCTCTCTCTAACACTTTCGTACGAAATTCAAAGGTAGAGTTAAGATTAATTATATGAATTCATTAATTAAGAGAATTAAAACTAACGTCACCAATTACCTTAATTACGTACCCACATCCTACTTCTACGAGTTCATCCTAACCCAAGCATGCAAGGGTTTTAGCCGGACATGGTTATAACAAAAATAAAAGCAATAGAAGAAACAACGAACATAAACATAATTAATTGAACGAAGAAAATAAGAAACATGAACTAGGGTTTTAAAATAAAATAACTCTAAGAACTGAAATTTAATTAACTAAAACGAAGTTTAAAACGTTTAAAGTAATAAAGCTAATGAAAAGAAACTAAGAAACGAAAAGAAAACTAAGAATTCGTATGAAAAACCTCAACAACGTAAAAGTAAAGCTTGCTCGTTCTTCTCCTCTTCCTCTCTCTAAAAATTAAGTCTAAAGTGATTTCTAAAGTTGGGGATCCTTCAAAACGTGTTTGGAAGAGGTATATATAGGCACCGGGTCGAAACGGGAGTTAATGGGCCGAAAATACGCATCCGGAGGCGAAAATACGTGCGCGCTCGAGCAAAACGCTCGAGCGGTGGCGCTCGAGTGATTCGCTCGAGCGCCAAAACTGTTCTGTAAGTTTTTGGCCGCTCGAGTGATTCGCTCGAGCGCCGGCGCTCGAGCAAATCGCTCGAGCGCTGGCTGCTGTGCACTCGTTCGTAAAATATTCATATCTCCTCAACCGGGAGTCCGTTTTGGCCGATTCAAAGTCCTACGAACTCCTCTTTTCGCCCTCTATCCATCTATGAAAACCAAAGAGACAAATTAATAATTTTATAAAAATGATACTCATTTGACTCCAAGCACTCATCGAAAACACTCAAAACATGAGTAAATCGGGCACCAAAACATAACAATTTCACGCCTAATCAGGCAGCCCGTATTATTTTTAATTTTCGTAATTTTTTTTTATTTTGTGGTTGTCTTCTTCGTGGATTTCTTCATGTTTTTGTCTATAGCTTCTTGAGTTCTTAAGGATAGCGGCCGCTCAGTCAGCGAGCAATCTATTCAACCCAGGTGACTTTTTTCCCTGTTTTGCACATCCTCCTTGTTTTTCTTTGATATTTTGTTGTTGCTTGAGGTCAAGCAATGCACTAAGTATGGGCGGATGAAGATAACTTTTTACTTTGCAAGATATAATCATGTGGGGTTGTTGGTTATTAGTTACTTGCTTTGAGATTTTTGTATTGTGCTAATAATCGTAGTCAAATTTTGTACACTGTTAGTTTGAGTAATATGGCATGGCAAGAGAGACACGTGTGATTGATTTTTGTGTTGATTTTTTTGGAATTATGGTCGTATTGCTGATTTTTATTTATGGATTTTATGCCAAAAGCCCATTTCGTGAGCTTTTGAGCCTAGGAGCAATTCATCGTATATATGCTCAGTTTTTCTTGTTGTGTGGTCGATCTAGGTGTGTTTATTCTAGAACTTGCTCTCTTATGCATTTCGAGACTACATTTGTGAACTCATGCATTAAAGTGATAAAAGCATCTAGGATTACCCCTTTTAGCTTATATATTCCCATCTTTTGATACATTTATCCTTAGAAGCCAAGTTGAGCCTAAATCGTTTCTCTAATCAAGCACACTATTTAACCATTATCCATATTTTATTGAAGACTCATCCGTTTGTACCTTTTGTTGAGATTTGATTATGAATTATATGCTTAATGACTTGGGACTTGTGATGAGTGAAAGTGTTGTGAAGGTGGAAAGTGGTGTTGAAAAGAAAGTTTGAAAAGTGCTGAAAAGGAAAAAGAATTTCAGCAAAAAAAAAAAAAGAAAGAAAATAGAACAAAATGGTTGGAAGAAAAAAAAAATAGGGTTGAGAAAAAGAATAAGAGATTTGAATGGAGAATTGTGACTTGTGTGATTATTGCAAAAGAAGGGAGATGATCGATGTTTTTTTTAGGTGTGTTATGCATCTATTTCACAATTGATCTTGACTAGCAAGCCTCATATTTTTCCCTTTTATCCTACCCTTACCCCAAGCCACATTACAACCAAAGAAAAGACCTTTTGATTTTTGCATGAGTTGCCTTCTTTTTAGTGGTGGAGATTTGATTTTTGAGCAAGCATATGGTAATAGCACATTAGGATTTGACATGAGTGCTTTTGATACCCTTCATATACACTTGAGCGAAAAAGAGTGATATCCATTGTGAGGGTATTGAATCTTTGTGCATTTGAGTCTGATGAAGTTGCTAGAAGTTGGTGTGACGTCCTATTTCTTTTATCGCACTTGAGTCATGATCTTTTGTTATCTCTTGATCTTGTTATTTGTCTTGAACTCTCTAGTGTATGAGACTTGATTCATTTGCTTTGATTTATTGATTGGTTGAGGACAAGCAAGGATTTATCAGTCATCCAAAATGATGGGGCTTTTATAACTATTTTGGAGTTCTATATATTGAAAATGATTATTTTGGCACGGCCCTTAATATTTAGAAAGAGTGAGAAAGAGTGAGGGTTTTTCCATGGAAGATTGGGAAATAGATGGTTTGTACTCCTTTAGATTTTTTTTTTTTATGGATTTGTTACTTCAGTTTGCTTTGAATTTTCCAATTCTTGCTTCAGTTTGCTTTGGACTTTTTCGATTTTTTGCTTCGTTTTTTTTGCTTCAAAATAGTATAACAAATAACTGGTATATTGCACTTAATATAACTATAGTAATGATGTTGCAAGACATTTTGTGTTGGAAAATGTACTATAATGCACTGAATTTAACTATAGTATACATAATAACAGTTATAATATATTGGACATAATTGTAGTATAATGAAAAATAGTATAGTATATTAAGTATAACTATAGTATAAAGAATAATTGCTATAATATATTGGATATCACTATAGTATAATGAAAAATAGTATAATATATTAAACATAACTATAGTATGAACAAATAACGGTGTAGTATTATACTCAACATATCAATGATATATATAGTTACACTAAAAAAAATAGTACTCCCTCCGTCCCGGTATTATTCGCATACAAAAAAGGGCACACATTTTAAGAAAAAATTGATTTTTGAGTAAAGTGGTGGCATATGGGTAAATATGTGTATATTATTGTGAGTGTGCACGTAAATCAATGTTTTCTTTTTTAGAGTGCAAATAATTTTGGGAAGGACGAAAAAGGAAAGTGTGCAAATAATAGTGGGACGGAGGGAGTATAGTACAAAAAATCGATAAAGTTGTTGCACTTGTCAAATCAATGTCAGCGAACAATCTGAAATGTCAGTGAACAGTAAAGTGTCAGTGAATTATTCACGAAATTACACCACACTACAATGTAGTGATTGAAAACTGAAAATGCAATTACAAGCTTTTCTGTAGTGTACCTATAGGTAACCACCCCTAATATGTATATCATCTACGTTTTCAATATAATACTCTATCAAATCCTACAAAACTCGCAGTCCCAAATATATACTAAATTTTATTACACCTTTTACTTTATTTTAAATTTATTTTATTGAATATCTATAAAAAAAATCACTTTATAGAATTTCTAATCGCCTCTAATCCATTAATAAAACATGTACAAACATTCAAAGAGAGGAGAATTTGTAAAGACTAATTGGCATAGATCCTATTCACAATTAGTTTAAGAATTTCGAGTTTGCCCAACCTAATCCTATAAAAATTTGTAAAGACTGACATAGATGATAGATCATATTCACTTAGTTTAAACATTCTGTGTTTGATCAACCTACAAACAGAAACTCACAATCCTATATATTAAACACAAACATTAATTACACACCACGCGTTTAAGCATAATTCATATGAAATAATTATTTTTAGGGTTAATTGCAAATAAAATCACAACTTCTTCGCAAATTACAATCTAATCTGAACTTTTGAATCTTCGCAAACAAAACTCCAACTTAACATTTACTTGCAATTCGAACCAACAAATAAATTTTTTATTGTCCGACAATGATGTTTCGCTTACTCAACAATGAATAATTAATTGTATCAATATATTTAGATTGGTTCGAATGACAACACATAATTAATCATCATTTTCGGGCAGATTGAAATCTTTCATTTGGTTAGAATTATTAACAAATTTAAACTTGAAGTTTCATTTGCACCGATTACAAAATTTATATTAACTTGCAATAAGTGAAAAGGTCGTGATCTTATTTGCCATTAACTTTTATTTTTAAGGCCAACCATTTAGGGTAGTAAAATAAAAATAGTAAGTCTTTAAGCTGATAATTTAAAAACTACGTGTTTAAAAAAAAATTCTAATTGAGACTAAATTTGACTCGAATTAGTTGTTATTCGGCCCAAATTGTACGTGCTAGACACATGACTCTTGATTCAGGTTGTTTTATATATGTGGAGCCCGATCGATATACCAATTTAAGACATAATTATCTTTTAAATATAAATATATATTTAAATTAGTATCAATATATATATAACAAATTTAACTACTAACAACTAACATTTACCCATCAAAATATATATATAACAAAAAAATAAAATAAAATCTTATTCCCCACCCCACCTCACGCCCCAATCATCTTCTCCAATTTATTCTATCCAGCTCCAAATATCTTTCTCAACTAATTCGGCTCAAATTATCAACTGTCGCCCCCTCCTCAACCTGCCAACCCCAAGTACTTGTGTTATCCTTACTAGGTTGTTGGCCTTAAAAAGATTATTCTCTAACTCATTCTAATTAGGAGTGGCAAAATCGACTGCGCAAGGCCGCCCCAACCCATCTCGATTGGGCTAATTTGCTTCGCCCCGTTTTGGAAATAGGGCAGATCAGCCTCACCATGTGCGCAAAGCAAATCGGTTATAGGTATGCATATTACCTGATCCGCCCCGCCTCGCAATATATCTAATATATAGATATATATATATATATATATATACATATATATATATAAAAATTACTGTAATTCACTAAGAACTTATAAATATTCTCTTTGTCTCAATTTTATTTTCACACATTCATTGTTCGTTCATCACAAATAAAATTGTATTTATACACTATATTTATCATTTTGGTGGAAGAATAACCTTCATGATATATCCCATCCCAAGTAGTATGATTTATATGAAAAATGATAAACACATATACAAGTACAACTCTTCTTGTGATGGACGAATAATGAAAATATGAAAATAAAATTTGGATGGAGGAGATATATAATTTGTAGCTTTGATGGATGATTTTGTTCTCTATTAATTTAACAAAGAGTTTGTTTTTTTTTTTTTTTTTAAATGAGTAATTATGATGCACAACATGTTTAAGATGATAATATGCATGTATTTATATTTATAATTTGTATATACATATTTTTCTTTTGAAAAGGAATGAGGCGATGTGAGGAGGACCTGTCCCGTGCAAAGTACTGCCCCAGCAGGACACAGAGCTGCAGCCTGCAGGTGATATGCGCAGTGCGGATTTGAATATTTAGATATATGTAGGTCTTGTATGAGACACTACAAAAAATGCGTTGTTCAACACGGGTTTAGCAACAAAATATCCGTCGTTAATTGTGATTAGCGACGGAATTTATGACGGGCACAGACCCGTCATCAAATCGATCGTAGATAAAATTTACGACGACTTTTGACACGCCATCGTAAATTTACGACGGATAAACCCGTCATAAATCCGACCCGTCCATGACCCGGTCCAGCATCAAGTTTTACGACAGACGGTGTCCGTCGTAAAAACTACCCGATTTTCATTTTTTTAATCATACATAAAAATATTTATGATGGGCATAAATTCATCGTTAATATATAATTTACGACGGACACGTGACCGTCGTAAATACTGAACTTGGAACAAAAAAATGGCTCGTGTGGTTCGAACCCGAACTCTCCGCGCACCCGGGGCGAGTGCGAAGGCCCCCAAGATATATATTCCTGCCCAACTTCTATATTATTCCCATTGGGCCTGGAACAATTAATTCTACATTTGCATCCAAGGGGAATTGAACCCATGACCTCTCTTGCATGTAGAGAGGGCATGAACCGTTAGGACACTTGCTTTTTTTGTTCGATTTCTTGTAACTAATTGTATATGTATCTAAATTGAGTCATTCTTTTTTTATTCATCAAATTAATTCATTTTCGTTTCTAAGTTGTTTTAATAAATGTTGTTCTCAATTATATATTTTTTATTTTGTAAATTTATTTAATTCGAAAAATACATAATTAATATTATAATCCGTTCATTTGTACGTAATTAATTTTATACGTATCCAAATTAAGTCATTCTTTTTTCATTATTCATCAAATTAATTCCTTTTAGATTAACTTGTTTTAATTAATGATGTTACCAATTATATATTTTTTTTGTAAATTTATTTAATTCGAAAAATGCGTAATTAATTAATATTAGGGAAAATAGACTTTTTTGTCCTTTAACTTTGGTTGACTTTGATTTTCATCCTCTAAAATTTTGAATTTTAAAATTAGTCCGATAAGTTGCAAAATTTTGTGGTTTTTGTCCTATGACCTGCAATTCTAGGTCACCTACCCGGTAACTATGATGTGGCATCCTTTTTAAAATTTTAAATTATTTAACTACTCTGATGTGGTATAACTGATGTACTAAAAGGAAAACTAAATAAGTCTAGGGGCTAAAGTATAATTTTCAGAAAATATAAAGACAATATAAAATAAAGACTAAATCAAATTTGTTGAAACCCTTGGTATCGAACACGTGGACGGCAAGATGTATATCAAGCTTCTCCACTCTCCTCTGAAATCGAGTCATCGTCTCTACTTTCCTCTTAAATTTGGACTATTCACTGTGGTGTGATTAGGCGTGAAATTGTCATGATCCGTAGCTTGAAATGCCCAAGTTTTGGTCGATTTTATTGAGTTTTTAGAGTCAAATGAGCACTATTTCTTTACATTGATGAATTTGTCTCTTTGATGCTCATAGATGAATCGAGGGCAAAAAAGGGAGTTCGTATGACTTTGAATCAGCTCAAACGGATGCCCAGATGAGAAGATATCGAAGAAATACAATTGGTATTAGTACGTGAGAAGAAAGTGTTAGTTGAAAAGAAAGAAGGCCCATTCGAGCACCATTGGCGCTCGAACTCAACAGCTCGAGCGCCCCTGACTTACAGAGCATTTCCTTCGCTCGAGCTCACCACCTCAAGCGCCTTCGCTCGACCGCCTACCCCATTCGACCAAACAAGCTCGAGCACCTCAAGACTTAAGTTTCCAAGTTCGTTTTTCCGGCCCACGAGTTCCCGATTCGGCCCAAAGCTTATATATACTCGTCCCGAGCTCATTTTTACGAACGACTTACACCCACTAGATTCAATAGCATTTTAGAGAGTTAATTTTTGGAGAAGAAGGAACGAGCAAGTTTGCTTTACGTTTTTGAGGTTTTTCTTACGAATTCACGTCACGATTTTACTTTTTAGTTTTGTTTCTTCATATCTTTGTTCTTGAACACGTTGAGATTCGTTTTATTGATTTAATTTAAGTTATTCCTTTATTTCTTGAAACCCTAGTTTATGATTGATCTTTTCATCGTTATAATTATCATGTTAATGTTCGTTACTTATTCAATTGTTCTTGTTTACGTAAAACCCATGTTTAGCTAAAACCCTTGCATGCTTGGGGTAGGATGAACTCGTAGAAGTAGGTTGTGGGTACGTAATTAGGGTAACTTGTGATGTTAGGTTTTAATTATCTTAATTAATGAATTCTTAAAATTAATCTTAACTTTACTTTTGAATTTCGTTCGAAAAGTGTTAGAGAGAGGACGACCGTATCACTCTTTAACAACGAGTAGACTTAACTAGAGGGTTTAGAAAGGGTTAATTCATCTACCGGTTTAGCGAAGGGGGACGACCACATCACCTTAGTTAAATTAAGGTCTCATTAATTAAGCACAATCTATTAACTTGTTAGTGGATTAGTGAAGTCGAGTGTTAAGGTAAAGTATTAGGGTTTAGAATCTTGAGCTTTCACCTTGCATTCTTTTACTTAGGTTATTTCTTGCGCGTCACGGTTATTTTGATTATGTACTTGCTCCGTTAGTATACGTAGGGATTCCTATTCTGAGCATCACCATCTCTTACTTGAACACAACCCTTAGTTTATTCGTCTTCTTTAGTATTTGAGTTTAGTTAGTTTATTTTAGTTTCAATTAATCTTTCCTTAAAAATCCAAAAACATTTCACTCATATTAACTACGACGCGTAGATCTTCAGGGATCTATTTGCATACACTTCATCCCTTGGGTTCGATATACTTGGTAATTATACTTACTCATACTACAGTGGACTCGTACGCTTGCGAGGAATCTACTTGTAGAAGTTAGTATTTTCGGTTCAAGTCATGGTATAGATGAAAAGCCCTGTCGTCGGCCCGTCCTCCGAGAACCCATTTAAAAGGGCTGAGTTGTTGGCATCACCGAGATGTTTTCGATTGGGGAAATGGAAACAGAGCAGGCCGAATCGTCGGTTAAGGTCTTCGATTGGGGAAGGGGCTCCGATTTCGTGAAGGATTGAGAGTGGGTTACTTCAATTGATCGCTCTAACTTTTTTTCGTTTGGAATTTTGGATTTTTAGATTGGGGAATTAATGTAAGTTAAATTTTTGGTTTGGGTTTTTTGTTCGTGGAATGATCGGTGATGATAGGGATTGAGAATTCCTTCAGTTTTGTGTCAATTTTCAATATATGTGTTTTGAGAATCTGAGTATTGATAATGTTCGGGATTTAAGAATTCCTCCAAGATTTAGTTTGTAAAGATAAAACAGGGTAGGAGATTGATTTTCTAAATTTTTCGTACCCGACTGCCGCCGGAGTAAGCTTATGTCGTACCTAAGACAAATTTGAAGATTCGGAATCATCGCTAAAGTCGCCGGAATATTTCCCGTCGAGTTGTTCCCCTGTAATGCCAAGTGTGTTACGCTTCAGAGATCAGAGTAAATCTTTGGAAATTTCACCGAAAAAATAATTCAGACGAGATTAAGAAACTACAGCCTTTTCAATTTCACAAACTCATTGGCAGTTTTCCGGTGAAATTATTGTTTTACAATTCTAAACACTCAAACTCAATCGATATTCATCACTAAGGGTCGGCAATTCACCGGAGAATCGCTGGTTGGCGGAACAAATCTTCATCTTCTCTGCGGGTTCAAGATATTTATGGTGAGAGGGAATTGAATGGCAGTGGTAGACCTTTTCTTGGGAGGGCCAAAGTGCAATTTGAACATATTTTGTGTAGGGTAAAATGCAATTTAAGTAAAAGATGGACTCCGAATGAAAAAAAGGGCCCACGTTGGTAATTAGATAATTAAAAATAAAAAAAATAAAAGGTGCCACGTTGGATTTATGATTAGGCGTGAAATTGTCATGATTCGTAGCTAGAAATACCCCAATCTTGGTCGAGTTTATCGAGTATTTAGAGTCAATTGAGCATTATTTCTACACATTAATGAATTTGTCTCGTTGATGCTCATAGGTGAATAGAGGACGAAAAACGGAGTTCGTAGGACTTTGAATCGACTCAAATGGATGCTCGGATGAGAAGATATTGAAGAAATACGATTGGTATTAGTGTGGACGAGGAAAAGTATCACTTGGGAGGAGTTAGAAGTCACTCGAGTGACTAGGTCGAGCGCCCCCGCTCGAGCGCATTGCTCGAGCGCTTAAAACTTACAGAACTATTCTTGCGCTCGAGCAGCTCGAGCGCAACCGCTCGAGCGAATTGCTCGAGCGCCCAAAACATACAGTGAGATTTCATCGCTCGACCGGCTCGAGCGGAACTGCTCGAGCGATTGTGTCATTCGAGCTACACTGCTCGAGCGGGACCGCTCGAGCGTTTTGCTCGAACGCCCATGGATTTTTGCCTCCGGATGCGTATTTTCGGCCCATTAACTCCCGTTTCGACCCGTGCCTATATATACCTCTTCCAAACACGTTTTGAAGACACCCCGAACGTTAGAAATAATTTTATACTTAATTTTTGGAGAGGAAGGAGACGTGCAAGCTTTATTTACATTGTGTTGAGGTTTTTCATACGAATTCTTAGTTTCTTTTCGGTTCTTAGTTTATTTTCATTAGCTTGATTACTTTAAACGCTTTTAATTTCGTTTTAGTTAATTAAATTTCAGTTCTTAGTATTTATTTTCTTTTAAAACCCTAGTCCATGTTTCGTATTTTCTTTCTTCAATTCATCATGTTTATGTGTGTCGTTTCTTCTATTGCTTTAATGTTTGTTAACGTCATGTCTAGCTAAAACCCTTGTATGCTTAGGGTAGGATGAACTCGTAGAAGTAGGATGTGGGTACATAATTAGGGTAGCTTGTGACGTTAGTTTTAATTCTCTTAGTTAATGAATTCTTATAATTAATTTGATCTTTACCTTTGAATTTAGTACGAAAGTGTTAGAGAGAGGACGACCGCATCACTCAATAACAATTAGTAGTCTTAACGAGAAGGTTTAGGAAAGGTTAATTCATCTACCGGTTTAGCGAAGGAGGACGACCGCATCACCTTAGTTAAATTAGGGTCTCATTAATTGAGCACAATCCATTAACTTGTTAGTGGATTAGTGAAGTCGAGTGTTAGGGTAAAGTATTAGGGTTTAGAATCTTGAGCTTTCACCTTGCATTCTTATACTTAGGTTAATTCTTGTTTGTCACAGTTACTTTGATTATGTACCTGCTCCGTTAGTATACGTAGGGATTCCTATCCTGAGCATCACCATCTCATACTTGCATATACACCTTAGATACTTAGTTTAATTTTCCTTTTGCATTCGTAGGATAATTGAGTTTAGTTTAATTAATCTTTCCAAAAAACCCAAAAAACATTACAATCATATTAACTACGACGCGTAGATCTTCAGGGATCTATTCGCATATACACCATCCCTTGGGTTCGATAATACTTGGTCCCTATACTTGCCCATACTACAGTGAACCCGTACTCTTGCGGGGTAGCTACTAGTAGAAGCTAGTGTAGTCGCTTCAAGTCAATTTACCGGTTAAGTGACCTAGAATTGCAAGTCACAGGGCAAAAAATACAAACTTTTGCAATTTATCAGACTAATTTCAAAATTCAAAACTTAAGAGGACGAAAATCAAAGTTAACCAAAGTTAAAGGACAAAAAAGTCTATTTTTCCTTAATATTATGATCCATTCATTTGTACGTAATTAATTGTATTCGTATCCAAATTGAGTCATTCTTTTTTTTTATTATTCATCAAATTAATTACTTTTTGTTTCTAACTTGTTTTAATAAATGTTGTTACCAATTATATTTTTTTTGTTTTGTAAATTTATTTAATTCGAAAAAAGCGTAATTACTTAATATTATAATCTGTTCATTTGTATGTAATTAATTGTATACGTATCCAAATTGAGTCATTCTTTTTTTTATTATTCATCAAATTAATTTCTTTTCGTTTCTAACTTGTTTTAATAAATGTTGTTACCAATTATATATATATATTTTTGTAAATTTATTTAATTCAAAAAATGTGTAATTAATTAATATTATAATCCTTTCATTTGTACGTAATTAATTATATACGTATCCAAATTGAGTCATTCTTTTTTAATATTCATCAAATTAATTTCTTTTAGTTTCTAACTTATTTTTATAAATGTTGTTACCAATTATATTTTTTTTGTTTTGTAAATTTATTTAATTCGAAAAACGCGTAATTAATATTATAATCCGTTCATTTGTACGTAATTAATTGTATACATATCTAAATTGAGACATTCTTTTTTTATTATTCATCAAATTAATTTATTTTCGTTTCTAACTTGTTTTAATAAATTTTGTTACCAATTATATTTTTTTGTTTTGTAAATTTATTTAATTTCAAAAATTTTAATTAGAAAAATATAATAAAAGTAATGTCGAATAAAAAAAAGTTCAGTACAAGATAATAAAAAAATCCTAATCATCCGAAAGGAAATCCTCCCTCTCTTGATCCTTCGAATTAGGCCTTCGGAGCTTCGGCGGAGGCGGCGGGATGACGGGTTGCACCGAGACTGGCGGTGGTGGTATTGATCCACCTAATGTGGATGTGACTGTCCTTCACCAGTTGTTCATCTCCTCCGTATTCTTCTGCTGCGTCTCATCCTCCGCTGCTCGTCGCCTCCTATCGTACTCCAGTTGTGCCTCCAGCTGCGCCAGTCTCTCCGCCTCTCGCTGCTGGAGGAGCTCCATCTGCTTGACGACAGTCAATAACTGTCTCTCGATGTCGTTGGGATGAGAGTCGATGGAGGTCTGGAAGAAGGATAAGTTGAGTCCACGAGATCGGAGTAGGATCTTTCCAAAACCACTCAATCCAGTGAACCACCCCTTCTTAGCCTTGACGTTATTAAAGTATAGCTCATTTTGAACGTCTACAGAAGGCTCTAAGGGGGGGTGGGGGCATAGAGTCCGAGCCTTCTTCCTGAGGCTGAAACTGGGAGGCAAGGTCATCGCGAATCATCCTCTGCAAATTAACAGTATTTTAAATTAACAAATAAAAATTTTAAAAATAATACGTACGTGAATCTCGGTGGTGCGGTCGTAGGTGGACCTTCCGGTCTCCTCATCCAGCGGGTGGGCAAGCTGTAGTCTCTCAAAATGAGAGGGCTCACGTACATGCTCCCACTCCTACAATTAAATATTTAGTAATAAAAAATTTACCAAAACTTCATAAAAATAAATAAAAAATTATATAAAACTGGTCACTTACAAAATGCAACTCGTGCTCATAAATGGACCGAGAACCGGCCCGATGTCGCGCGACCCCTTCTCCATCAGGGTCGCTAAGGAAATTCGCCTTGTTCTTCTGCGACTTCTCCTTCAACTCGTCGCTGTTCCAGTAGGCGAGAAAATGAGGCCAAACATCCCGGCCCTTGTTGTCCGTCCCCATATTTGCCGACTCTCCATGCTTAAACCAGGCCTCCCGAATGTGATACATCAAGTCCCTGTATCTATCGATACTTTTCCCACATAAGTTCCTCCACATCTGGGCCTCGTGCACCGGTCTCCACTTTATGAATTTCTGCAATTACATTAAAATAATCAATTCATTTACATAATTTATATTAATAAATAATGAATAAATTAAATAAATTATATGTTAAACTCCTCAAAATACTCTCGTTTCTTTGCTTCAGACACCAACCCCCAATTGTAAGCGGTGGGCTCGAATCCACCGGTCATGAAGGAATCGATTAAGTGTGTAGTAGCTCACCTCATGTCCCGGGATCCAACCGCAACATTAAAATTACAAAGTTAGTAATATAATTAGGGTTTAATTAATAAATATTGAATATAAAATATTAAAACTTACGAATTCCCACGAGGCTCAACATCAATCTGCGGCTGCCCAGTAGGATGCTGGCGGGAAGAAGATGAGGAATCACCCGTCTGGGGTGCGGATGAGGACCCCTCGGGGTCGACAATCGGATCTACAACGGGTCTAAGAGACCCCGCTCGTCTCCTCCATCTCCCTCTCCCTCTGTCCTGGCTTCCCCCACTCCCACCGACCGAATGACTTCCTTGTCCACTCATCTAAAATATCAATATATATTACACAATATTACATATTAACAATTATCATGATTTAAATAAAATTAACATAATCAATTAAATATAATCAATTAAATTAACATAATCAATTAACAAAACTAACATAATCAATTAACAAAATTAACATGATCAATTAAATAAAAAACTAACCAATTAACATTTTTATGCATACTCATATCAAACAAAATTCTAAACAATTAACATGATTTCTACAAACTCAAAATCTAACCACTTATAACATGTTTATGCATACTCATAACAAAATTCAAAACAATTAACATATATGATATCTAAAAAATTCTAAAAAACTAAACACTAATCAAATGAGAAATGATATAAAATGTTAAAAAATTAAATTTAAACGGTAAAAAATTGAAAAACTTGCGATTAAAGAGTAGAGATCGTCGAAGAACGAACTTTAATCGGGATGAAATTGACTCCTGAGTGCTCGCCGGAAATCGCCCTCTTCTTCTTCTTCGATTTACTCGGTTTTTGCTCGGGTGAGAAATGAGCTCGCCGCCGCTGCCTTTTATAGGCATAAAAAAATTTACGACGGACTGTCCGTCGTTAATTTGGCCTCATTAGGGTTAAAACGGCTTCGTTTTCGGTGATTTACGACGAAATGTCCGTCGTAAATATTAAATTTAAAAATAACAACGGACTTTCCAGTCGTTAATTAGTCGCCGGCAATAAATTTGTACCGCTTCTCAAAAGGTCGCGGCCTAACCGCCAGAATTTACGACGGGAATGACCCTCATAAAACATAAATTTTAATTTTACGATGGGCACTCCGTCGTAAAATTGTCGGCCACTAAAGCGTTGCACCGATTACGAAAGGTTGCGGTCAAATGGGTGGAAATTTACGACGGCGGTGCCCGTAGTTAATGTCTATTTTAAATTCTACGATGGGCTTCCCGTCGTTAATTTTGGTGGATTTTTGAAAGCGTGGGTCCAACTTGTTTTACGAAGGGCGAAGCCGTCGTAAAAGTAAATAATTAACGACGACTTTCAAAAACCCTTCGTTAATTTTTATTCCGGACAACCTTTGGTTATTGTTGTAATACCCCGTCCCGTTTTATACCTTTTATATTCCTAGAACCCTTATTTTATTTTCTTATCTTTGTTTCTTTTTATTTTATTATTTTGTGTGTTTTTGTGTAATTTAAATATATACCCTTTTTACAAATTCCTAAATTCGTAGAAAGAATAGAACCTTTCAAACGAATAAAGGGCTACGAGAAATTAAATATTCAAGATTAAAAATTAGGTTTTCGATCCGTATAATTTATTGATAAAAATATACTTTTATAATTAAAATACAATAAAGTATTAATTGAGTCTTAAATCTGTATTATTTTCCAATTTTGAATTAAAGTTGTAAAACAAACAACCCCTAACTAAAATAAGAAACTTTTAAAGAAATATTACTCTTCTTAATTCTCATCCACATGTTTTTACCTCCCTTTAAAATTAATTAAAAAATTAAAAGATATTTTCCTATATATACTCCCTTCTCTCAGGCTACAGGAATTGTTTTCTTCCCCAAATTAGAAACAAGATCAACCCATATTTCTTTTCTCTCTCCTCTCGCGTCTTCTTCCTCCTTTCCGCCTCCAATCGCCGTCGCCCCCTTCCCCTTCGCGAACGCCGCCCTCCGCCGGCCGCCTCTAGCCGCACGCCTCCCTCCTCCTTCTTCCTTTTCCGGCGACCCGAAGTCGCCACCACCAAGCGACGCTGCTGCCCTGCTCCGCCTCTGTTCGAAGCCGCCGCAGCACAGCTCTCCTCCTCCAGTTGTAACCGTCTCCTCCTTCCCTCTGTCGAAGCCAGGCCGCCGCCGTACGACACCACGAAGCGCCACCGCCGCTACTACCTTCCAGCGCCGCCGTACCAGGCACAGAGCCGCCGCTCTCCTCCTTATTTCTTCCGATCGGAAACAGGAGCGCCGCCCAACCGCCGCTCCTTCGCCCACGCTGTGGAGCAACGCCGTCGCACGGAAGCCAACGATGTCTCTCTCTTCCCCGCCGTTGAAGCCGATCGAGCCCCACCTCCGATCGCTAGCCAAACACCGCCATCCTTTTAATTTTGTGAGTCCCGTTTCATTCAATCTCTACTTTTCGTTCAATTACACAAGTCCTTTCGATTAATTCCAATTTCACTTGTAACCCCCTTTCGTTTAATTTCCGTTCAATTTGACGCCGTTGAACCGGTTGCTATTGCTGAATTTCTGGAAATTCCAACCGACGCCGTTAGGCTGCCCAATTCACTTTTCCGAATTCCCGAACGACGCCGTTAGGCTGCCCAATTCTTCGAACGAATTATCGATATCCTAATCGACACCGTTAGGCCGCCCGTTTAACACCTCGAACCGGAATCGTAAGATTTCTAGTTTCCTCCCTATTTTCTCTTGTAAATTCTGGTTTGGGAATAAGATTATTCGAGCAGTGGATATGGTTTAGTATTACTGTTTTAACGGTTTCGTATTAGTTATTTAGAAGTATGGTATTCTTTGTTGTGTAGTGACTTTGAATTAGTTGGTTAGTATTATGGGGTTAACTGTTTTGTATTACTATTATAGCTGGTTAGTATTATTGAAATTGTTATTTAGTGTTAATTGTTAGGCTTGGTAGTATTGGGTTTGTTGATTAATATTGTTGAATTAGTTGTTTAGTATTGTTGGTTTAGCTGTTTAGTATTGTTGTTTTAGTTGGAGGGTATTAATGAATGGATGAATTAGTTTGGTTTGGTTAGCTGATGATATGGTGATGAAATTAGTTGTTAGTAATATTAGTCGAGTTTTTTGAGACAAATGGAAACTCGTCTTCCCCTTGTGCGACTGTTAGAAAATTTGGAACGAAAAGATAAGTCGTTTAATATTCAAAATTTAGTAAACAAATGAAAAAGGTAGAAAATAGTATTATTCTTTTGTTTAGAAAGTGTCACTAATCAACTTTAGAAGTGTTATTAATATTAGAAAAGAAAAGTACTTTTTATAAACTTCTTAGAAAGTCTAAGTTTATTAATAAGATTAATAAAGGGTTTTTATTTAAAAAATATGATTAATTATATTCAAGATTTCTTTTAAAATGAGAAATAGAATTCTTAAGAAAGAAAAACCTTTTCTTTAATATTATTAATATTTTTCTAAGTAATTCCAAGATTTATAATTATATTATTCCTTAAAGGGCCTTTATTAAGGACACCACTGAATTCAGTAAATACACCCCCCTGTTACACTCCTGAATTTAGTAAATACACCCCCTAATACACCTCCTCTTAAAAAGGGGTGTACTTATCAAAAGTTTGTTTTTGTAGTAATCGAAATAGTCATACCACAAGTATACTAGTAAATACACTCCCTCAATACACTCACCTTTTTAGAAGTGGTGTATTTACCAAAATAGGGTGTGACACTTAAGCAAGTCCTTTTTGAGTTTATAAGACCACAACTTTCTCGATTCTCGTAACACAAACTCTCAAGTTTTCCTAAACGATTCAAAGGTCAACTTTTAATTAAATATCTTCCTACTAGGATTCGGTACTAGTTGGAACGCGCACGAGGTTTCCGACCATCTGTTTGTACATCATTCACGGGACCCGGAGTTAACAGGTGGGTGATGATCTGTTGATTGATCTGCTAATAATAACGTCGTGCCGGTATTTCCTGAACTCGATTAAATCAAATAAAAAATATCTAATCCAACATAAATGTAACACCTATCTATATAACTGTTTGGATTATGTGATAGAACTATATATGTTACTCCCTCCGTCCCACAACACATTGCGGGGCTACTATTCCTCTCGTGTTTTTGTGAGTGAGTTTTTTATTAGTATTTAAAGTGAGGGAAAATTGGTTTTTTTGTCCTTTATGTTTGGTCAATTTTGTTTTTCGTCCTCTAACTTTTGACTTTATTTTTTAGTCCGATAACTTTCAAAAAATTAACATTTTCGTCCTAAAACATAAGTTATCGGACTAAAATGTTAATTTTAGGACTAAAAAATTATCGGTTTTAGGACGAAAATGTTAATTTTTTAAAAGTTATAGGACTAAAAAATAAAGTCAAAAGTTAGAGGACGAAAAACAAAATGGACCAAACTTAAAGGACAAAAATGTGTATTTTCCCTTAAAGTGATAAAATAATTTTAAAATTACTTTGTAATAGAGAAAAGGTAGATCTATCATACCCTACCTTAAAATTTATTTTATCATTTCAAATACTAATAAACAACTCGCTCGCTAAAACACGAAGATAAAGTGAACTCCGCAATGTGTTCTGGGACGGAGGTAGTATATATTTAGCCTGTTGTTTTGTGAATCGATCACCACTGCATGAGTAAACACCATACGTGAGCATGAATCAGTTCAGTTATCAGTCAAGTATTATTCTTTGTAAAGTTTATTGAGTCAGTTTTGTGGAAAGTCAGTATGTACGGAGTCGGGATCGAGTTTTAAATCCGACCTTCGGGGCTGCTGTCGGGGACGCCCTCGGAATCAAGGTTGTTGATCAAGTAGACCTGGTCCCCGGTCAGCTGTCGTTTGACGCACTGGGAAGAAGGCCATTGATACTTGCTTATTTTGAGGGATGTTATAAGGTTGGATGATGTGAGCTTGTGTGGTTGGATGAAGTAAGTTTTGGTTGGAGTTGAAAATGATAACTTTGTTGATTTGTCGGAGTTGAAAAGAGTAACTTTGTTGGAAGTGGAATGATCGTACGTTTATGGTTTGTCAGTTTGTGATAATATGTGGTATGCTTTGGGCTTTGCCTTAGTGTGAACCAACTTGTGCTATTTCAATTATATTATGCGAAATATGTTTAAATGCCGTTTAAATTATATATGAAACTGATTAAATAAAATAAACACTTTATCAATGAGTATAACTTAATATATTTCGGATTTACCAATCCCATGATGTTGCAAATCACCCATAAGTGATAATTCAATTCTCACGCCCCTTTTCCCTAACCCCTTGCAGATTACGATTTCGTGGAGCAAGGACAGTAATAGAGATGACACGGAGTTCCCCACTTAAATAAAACGTTACTGATAATACTATGCTTATTGTACACATATATGTGTGTGATATACATATTAAATTTATTCTATTCATTTCTTCCGCTGCATAAAACTCATCATCTCTCATTTCCGTTATATTTCCTTCAAAAATTTTATAGTTCGGACTTTTGATCACAATAACACTTCAAATTCGATATAATTAATATATATTGGGTTCGGGGCGTTACAGGTGGTATCAGAGCTTATGTTCAAAACTTTCGGACCAAAACTCAAATCATTGTTTTCATCAAACCAAAATTCTCTTTCTTTATTAATTTTTCTTATCATGTAAGTATAGATCACTAATTAAATCACTTGAGGGGAAATGTGTCTCCTATTACCGTCAGAAGCTCCTCGAAGGTATGTTCTTATTTTATTGCCTAAAAGTTTATGATAGCGACAACTTGACTTTCATAACAAAACTCCAATCAAAAGATCGCGAACTCGAAACAACACCTACGAGGTGTTGAAAGAACCCCGAAATGTCGTTTATATTACTATTGAAATGCAGATAATTAGTGAAAGATAGAAACAAATATAATTGTGTAAATTTATAAATTTCATAAATGATGTTATATGATTATTTGAACTATGTGCTTTAATTGTTTAAATTATGTTCATGCATAACTAAAATTTTGACTAGGAAACTCCTTTCCATATAAGAATCCACCTAAGATAGTTATATCCCGATAATTAGAAACACTTAGCTAACCTTAGAATCTACCAGTGTGTTTATAACCCAGTTCACAAGACTGCGTGCAAAGGCAAGAGCCACTCCAATATCCCCAGACGAGACATATCTGACAGTCGTGATTCGTTTTTCCAGAAGGGTTACTGAGTTGTTCTCCGTCCTATCGCAGTAAGACTACTCGAACGGACGAGAATAGAAGACCCAGTACAAAGGCCCCACATTCACTTGGAGACATACCTAGAAAGAAGTCGGCGATGGGTATTTCCGTTTGATAGTAATGATCAGTCAGAGTGATCAAATCCTTTTAAACAATTATCCTTTTTGTTGTAGTCACAAATACGTACAACCTAGATGTGCCACCCTTTCCTGACATATAGTAGTAGTCAGATGTATGACCGTTTTACTTAGACCATAGCAGCATAGCTTTAACCCACTCCTTTTTTCGCTCGTGGTCCCTACTGATGCAAGGATACGATGCGTTAGAATTATTACTTAGAAGCCTTTTGTATTCTATGATGGAATGTAAGGAGACTGACTCCGTAGAACCAAAACTTTTTAGATATATATATACTTATTATGTGCTCACTACTTGTCAATGTGTTTTACTTGCTTTATATATTAAATGTCATATTTTATCTGATTATCACTTAATGACACATTACTAGTTCCTAGAATACTGTGCGAATGTGAGCACTGTACCATTGGGGCCCCAATGCGCAGCTGGTGAATTACGTACCACACGTGTTTCAGTGCTAGCGTTGTGTTAATTTTGGTTAGTCCGATTATGTTTTTATAACTTTCTCGCACCTATACATATCGTAAAAATGTTATTCTTTTCCGATCAGAACCACCTTTAGAATTGCACCAGAACGTAGACGTGGACGACCCCACGTTAACCCCATTCCTATATCAGTGAATCCTATAGGATAGAACTCACCTACTCAGGCTGAACCTAAGCCACCTCAGCAGGCCGCGCTAAGAAATGTCTGGAACTATTATGGAAATTAAGGACCGAATTTGAGGTTTACCCCTAATGCTAAGCGATCACCTGATAGAGTCCGATCTACACACCCTTGAGATGAAAACCTTTGCCATAATATTAGGCATTGACTAGTTAACAAAGGACGAAGCGATAATAAAATGCGCAGAACGTGAGATCGACCTCGAAACCCGTAATGGTCAACGCTTCACATTTCGTGAAATCAAGACCAAAAAGAAAACCCGAGTAATATCAGCAATCCAAGCTGCAGTAATATTACGAAAAGAGGAATGTCAAGCTTACCTCGTCCACATCTCAGCAGGAGAGAAAGACGATAAGTTACGCATCAAGGTACTAATTGTGGATGGATATCTTGACGTGTTCCCAGAGGAATTAATCGGGTTGCCTCCTGATCGTCAGATAGAGTTCTCCATCGACTTGATACTTGGGGCAGCACCAGTATCTAAAGCACATTATCGAATGACGCCAAAGGAATTGGAAGAACTAAAGGAACAACTGCAAGGCTTGCTTGAAAAGAAGTTCATCAGGCCTAGTGCATCACCATGAGCACCCGTGTTGTTCGTGAAGAAGAAAGATGGAACTTTCCGTATGTGCATAGACTATCGAGGTCTCAATCAACTGATCATTAAGAACAAATATCCTTCTCCAAGGATAGAAGACTTGTTCGACCAGTTGAAGAATGCTACGGTATTCTCAAAGATCGATCTGAGGCCTGGTTACCACCAGCTAAAGGTCAAGAGCGAGAATATCCCGAAGACAGCATTCCAGCCTCGGTATGGACATTACGAGTTCGCTGTGATACCTTTTAGAGTAACAAACGCTCCGACAATTTTCATGGATATGATAAATAGAGTGTTTCACCCGTACCTGGACCAATTCGTCATTGTCTTGTGTACTCTAAGAGCAAAGAGAAACACGAAGAACATCTCAAGGCAGTCTTAAAGACAATGAGACGAGAGAAGTTGTATTCCAAATTCAGCAAGTGTGAATTTTGGATCAACTGCTTATGTATCGATTAGTACTAGAGCATCTCGCTCCATTGTGCCTAAGAATTTAAGAAAAATTTGAGGATATAGAGTATAGAAGAATAGACCTTAAGTGAAAGTGAACTTTGAGGAATACAATTAGAACCTAAAGCCGAGTGAATTGATTGGAGATAGACTTGGATGAACATCAAATAGAAACTGAACTGCACGTTCTTAAGTTGAGTAAGCTAGATGTGACCTTAGTCTTACGTGTTAAGAATTAACATTTATATGTTATGGGAATATTTTAGTTGAAAAAGAAAGGACAATTGATTTTATCTATGGGATACATAGTGGACTTCGAAGTAGAGAAAATTTGCAACTATGTAGGAAGAAAAATTTGCATGTTTGAGGATTAGAAAACCTTCTAAGTCTTAGATCAGGTAGAGTGACAACAAACTTAGTCGACCAAGAAAATCGAGAAGTTATTTTGGCTTTAACTAATGGAGGACCTTTAAAAAAAAAATCAAACCTCTCCACTAAGCCACCCTTTTTGGACCAGAAGTTTTAGAGTAAGTAGTTAGACAAAACTACTTTGAGTGGAGTAAGATATAGTACCAGTTCATCCTAAACCTAGAATTCTCCACACAGTATTGTGCAGATCACCAATGACCTCCAGGGTTGTTGCATTCTCTGGAGATGCCAGAGTGGAAATGGGAGAACATCACTATGGATTTTGTCACCGGATTTCCGAAAACGGTGAAAAATCACGATGCCATTTAGGTTATCGTAGATAGACTTACGAAAACTGCCCACTCTATCCCTGTTATAATGACGTATACGTTGGACAAGCTCGCCTAACTATACATAGCAGAAGTAGTTAGACTGCACGGTGTACCAGTCTCGATAGTGTCCGATAGAGACCCCGTTTTACCTCTAAGTTCTGGGGGAAGTCTGCAATGAGCCTTAGGGACTGAATTGAAATTCAGCACCGCATACCACCCGCAGACTGACGGACAATCGGAAGGAACTATCCAGATACTCAAAGGTATGCTGAGAGCTTGCGCTCTAGATCTTGCAGGAAGTTGGAAGAGCCACCTGCCATTTGTAGAGTTCGCATATAACACCAGTTAGCAGGCGATAATACAAACGGCACCATACGAAGCACTTTACGGGAAAAGGTGTAGATCACCAGTTTGTTGGGATGAAGTCGGAATTCGAAAGATTCTCGAACCCGAACTAGTTGAAAGATCGGTTGAGATAGTCGCAAAGATTAAAGGAAGAATCAAAGCGGCTCAAGACCGTCAGAAGTCATATGCGGACGCTAGGAGAAGAGATTTACAATTCGACATTGGCGATAAAGTATTTCTCCGAGTGACACCAATAAAAGGTTTAATCCGTTTTGATAAAAGAGGTAAGCTAAAGTCGCGATACAATGGGCCATTTGACATCCTGAATAGAATCGGGGATGTGGCTTATCGCTTAGCACTACCACCAGAGTTATCGTGGGTGCATAATGTGTTCCACACATCTACACCCAGGAAGTACATAAGCGATCCAAACCCTATTATTGGTCGTAAAGATTTAGATTTAAGCTGTAACCTGACTTATGAAGAAGTTCCAGTTACTATCCTAGGAAGGAAGTTACACTTATTAAGGGATCAAGAGATACCATTAGTTCTAGTCCAGTGGAGCCGACACGAGAAAGAAGAAACAACTTGGGAAGTAGAGGATGAAGTCCTAACCAAATACCCTCAATACCTAAGCAATACCTAGAAGCTGAATTTCGGGGACGAAATTCCTGTTAAGGGGGTGAGGATGTAATACCCCGTCCCGTTTTATACCTTTTATATTCCTAGAACCCTTATTTTATTTTCTTATCTTTGTTTCTTTTTATTTTATTATTTTGTGTGCTTTTGTGTAATTTAAATATATACCCTTTTTACAAATTCCTAAATTCGTAGAAAGAATCGAACCTTTCAAACGAATAAAGGGCTACGAGAAATTAAATATTCAAGATTAAAAATTAGGTTTTCGATCCGTATAATTTATTGATAAAAATATACTTTTATAATTAAAATACAATAAAGTATTAATTGAGTCTTAAATCTGTATTATTTTCCCCTAAACCCAAACAACCCCTAACTAAAATAAGAAACTTTTAAAGAAATATTACTCTTCTTAATTCTCATCCACATGTTTTTACCTCACTTTAAAATTAATTAAAAAATTAAAAGATATTTTCCTATATATACTCTCTTCTCTCAGGCAACGGGAATTGTTTTCTTCCCCAAATTAGAAACAAGATCAACCCATATTTCTTTTCTCTCTCCTCTCGCGTCTTCTTCCTCCTTTCCGCCTCCAACCGCCGTCGCCCCCTTCCCCTTCGCGAACGCCGCCCTCCGCCGGCCGCCTCTAGCCGCACGCCTCCCTCCTCCTTCTTCCTTTTCCGGCGACCCGAAGTCGCCACCACCAAGCGACGCCGCTGCCCTGCTCCGCCTCCGTTCGAAGCCGCCGCAGCACAGCTCTCCTCCTCTAGTTGCAACCGTCTCCTCCTTCCCTCTGTCGAAGCCAGGCCGCCGCCGTACGACACCACGAAGCGCCACAGCCGCTACTCCCTTCCAGCGCCGCCGTACCAGGCACAGAGCTGCCGCTCTCCTCCTTATTTCTTCCGATCGGAAACAGGATCGCCGCCCAACCGCCGCTCCTTTGCCCACGCTGTGGAGCAACGCCGTCGCACGGAAGCCAACGATGTCTCTCTCTTCCCCGCCGCTGAAGCCGATCGAGCCCCGCCTCCAATCGCTAGCCAAACACCACCATCCTTTTAATTTTGTGAGTCCCGTTTCATTCAATCTCTACTTTTCGTTCAATTACACAAGTCCTTTCGATTAATTCCAATTTCACTCGTAACCCCCTTTTATTTAATTTCCGTTCAATTTGACGCCGTTGAACCGGTTGCTATTGCCGAATTTCTGGAAATTCCAACCGATGCCGTTAGGCTGCCCAATTCACTTTTCCGAATTCCCGAACGACGCCGTTAGGCTGCCCAATTCTTCAAACGAATTATCGATATCCTAATCGACACCGTTAGGCCGCCCGTTTAACACCTCGAACCGGAATCGTAAGATTTCTAGTTTTCTCCCTATTTTCTCTTGTAAATTCTGGTTTGGGAATAAGATTATTCGAGCAGTGGATATGGTTTAGTATTACTGTTTTAACGGTTTCGTATTAGTTATTTAGAAGTATGGTATTCTTTGTTGTGTAGTACCTTTGAATTAGTTGGTTAGTATTATGGGGTTAACTGTTTTGTATTACTGTTATATCTGGTTAGTATTATTGAAATTGTTATTTAGTGTTAATTGTTAGGCTTGGTAGTATTGGGTTTGTTGATTAATATTGTTGAATTAGTTGTTTAGTGGTTTAGTTGTTTAGTATTGTTGTTTTAGTTGGAGGGTATTAATGAATGGATGAATTAGTTTGGTTTGGTTAGCTGATGATATGGTGATGAAATTAGTTGTTAGTAATATTAGTCGAGTTTTTTGAGACAAATGGAAACTCGTCTTCCCCTTGTGCGACTGTTGGAAAATTTGGAACGAAAAGATAAGTCGTTTAATATTCAAAATTTAGTAAACAAATGAAAAAGGTAGAAAATAGTATTATTCTTTTGTTTAGAAAGTGTCACTAATCAACTTTAGAAGTGTTATTAATATTAGAAAAGAAAAGTACTTTTTATAAACTTCTTAGAAAGTCTAAGTTTATTAATAAGATTAATAAAGGGTTTTTATTTAAAAAATATGATTAATTATATTCAAGATTTCTTTTAAAATGAGAAATAGAATTCTTAAGAAAGAAAAACCTGTTCTTTAATATTATTAATATTTTTCTAAGTAATTCCAAGATTTATAATTATATTATTCCTTAAAGGGCCTTTATTAAGGACACCACTGAATTCAGTAAATACACCCCCCTGTTACACTCCTGAATTTAGTATATACACCCCCTAATACACCTCCTCTTAAAAAGGGGTGTACTTATCAAAAGTTTATTTTTGTAGTAATCGAAATAGTCATACCACAAGTATACAAGTAAATACACTCCCTCAATACACTCACCTTTTTAGAAGTGGTGTATTTACCAAAATAGGGTGTGACACTTAAGCAAGTCCTTTTTGAGTTTGTTGATAGGCGAACATCATCCAGCATGAAGCGAACAAGAGTTACGGGCATAAACAAAGACAGTCAACATTGGGGTGCATCTACCAATCTGAGAGGTGTATAAAATGACGAACAACTCCCCCGACGAACAACTAATGGGCGAACAGGTATTAAGACCCGAGACCAAGAATGAGCCAACTGTGAAGTCATCAATGACGAACAACTTGGTCAAACTATGATACAACAAACAGCCAAGGAGGTGTGTACAAGTGAACAAAGTGTTGGAAAAATAGGGGTGCCCGGAATCTATTCGGGATGAATTTTAAATACGAATTTAAATACAATTATTACTAGCATGAATTAATCCTAATTAATTCAAATAATAATTCCAACAACTAATTATCATCATGCATGTTGAATTAATTTCACATATTTAATTAAGCGGAATAAACAATTAAATATGCGATTAACGTACCTCTTGTAGAATTGGCCTTTGAATAAACGGGACAGTCACGATCTCGCTTTATCAACCCAAAAACCTTCTCAAGTATTTCCCTTTCGCCTTACTTGATCACCGGTGGGAGATGCTTTCAAGTAATTTAATAAACTAAGGAAAAAGAAAAATATCTATGCTCTTGATTTTTCCAACACATGGAATTATGTACTTATGGATGAAATAATCATCCCCTATTTATAATAGTGTAGGGGCCGAAATTTTTGATATATTTTGGGCTTGGAAAAAATCTTTTCTTAGACTCTAAGAAATCTTGAATATATCCCATATATTCTTTTCTTCAAAATAAAATATTCCACAAAAATCTCACACTACATATTAAGGGCTGTAATTTTCGAAAATTATGAGTGTGAAATCCAAGATTTGGATCTTCTTGAATATATGAGATATTCTTGTACTTCTAGAATACATATCTTCCATAATATCTTTTCAAGAAGATTAACAAAATCTAATTTCTCCTACATATGCTTATTTTCGAAAAATAAGAGAGAAAAATCAGCAATATAATTTTCTTTTTATTTTAATCACCTTATCATTATTGGGCTACTTAATGGGCTACTTGAGGGGCCTTAAGGAGAATTAAGATTGGACCTCCTAATGGACTTCTGAATTTCAATATTGAGCCCTAATATAATTCAGCCCATTAATATTAATTATTACCACTAATAAATTAATATTGCACTATCCATCTTAATCCATATTACGATAATATGGGCTCCCGGTTATTATTTCCCGCGTTTAAGATTATCAAGTCCATTAATTAATTAAGCTTCTGAATAGCTCTAAATTAATTAATATATTTCACCTTGGAGTAAAGACAGCTCAACATTATTATTCGTACCGAAGAAACTAATTCTTCACTTGCAAGATTTGGTACAATAAAACTTCTGAGCCCACCAAGGGGACTAATCACACGAGCCGTACTCGCACGCGTTTCTCCGTATTAAATCTTAGCAACCGTCGTATGATTAATATTACTGCCCAAGACACAAAGTTCGAAGTCGCAATGATTCTCACCCAACATGAATCAAAGCAGTAACTACTAAGCACACACGGTCCTATTTAAGGGACGGAGATTAAGAAATCAACAACCACTGAGGTCTAATTCTTCACCTTTCAGAACAGAAGAATTTCTCCTCGCTGAAGGACCTCTTCAACACATACTAAATGTGCTAGTGCAATCTCTTAGTCAAGACAGACCAATCTGAGCCTTACACATCGACCTTTCACGGCGGATTGTTCAATTCCACCTAGGCCGTGAAAATGTACGTTTAGTTATAAGTAAACTGTTAATGTTGTCTTCCGTGATCGGGTATCACCACATTAACTACTATGTAACACGTACTATATATTGAACGGTTTGCAATAGAAATTCAACATTCAATCATAACTAAAGCAAATGCGATAAAAGAATTATTCTCATAAAACGAGTGTTTGATACACGAGTTATACAAAGTAAAAGCATACTTTCACGTATAACTCCAACAATCTCCCACTTATACTTAAAGTCTGCTTTTAGTATACATCACGCATGTCTTAGTGTAGTAGCTCTCCGTGACATCTCATGTCAACCTACACTAACCTAATAATTCCTCCCACTTATACTTAAAGCAGATTGGCAATAGTCTTGACTCCCATTCCATCCACATGTCTCTTGAATGTATTCAGAGGCAGACCCTTTGTGAAATGGATTTACTAGGTTGTCCCCGACGCATATCTTTGCCACCTCTTTATCTCCTCTCTTAAAGATTTCTCGTATAAGATGGTGTTTTATTTCAATGTGTTTGCTGGCCTTGTGGGCTCTCGGTTCTCTAGAATTTGCAACTGCCCCGGCATTGTCACAAAAGACAGTTATCTTGTCGGGCAAATTCGGAACAACGTCCAAGTCCACTAAGAAGTACTTGAGCCAAACCGCTTCTTTCGCTGCTTCACAAGCAGTTACTTATTCGGCTTTCATGGTCGAATCGGCGATGCATTTCTGCAAATCGCTTCTCCATATCATGGCTCCTTCTCCCATGTAAAACACACTACCCGAGGTAGATATTTTGGAGTCTATGTCTGATTGGAAATTTGAGTCCGTGTATCCCATGGGAATTAGATTGTCTGATTGTTAAATCAGCACTCCATACCAAGTTCTTTTCAAAAACTAAAGAACGCATTTAATTGCAATCTAATGTGCTTTCCCGGGGTTACTTTGATATCTTGCCATCATGCCCACGGCAAAACAGATATCCGGTCTCGTACACAACGTTGCATACATAAGGCTTCCTACGTCCGAAACGTACGGAACGTCTTTCATGTCATCTATCTCCACTTGCGTCTTAGGGCATATTTCTTTGGATAGATGGATTCCGTGCCTACAAGGTACAAAACCTTTCTTGGAATCATGCACGCTGATATGCTTCAAAACAGTGGCTTTGTATGAAACTTGCGATAAGCCCAACATCTTCCTCTTGCGTCTCGAGTGATCTTGATCCCAAGGATGTGACCGGCTTTTCCCTAAGTCCTTCATATCAAACTGATTTGACAGCCATACCCTTACGTCTGACAATACCTTTACATTGTTTCCAATGAGCAGAATACCGTCTACGTATAATACTAAGAATACCACCGCAGTTCCGTCACACCTTTTATACACATAACTTTCGAACTTATTTTGATCACAAACCCATAAGACTTAATAACTTGATCAAAACACTGGTTCCAAGTACGCGACGCTTGCTTAAGTCCATAAAATGGATCTCTTAAGCTTGCATACGAGGTGCTCTTGGCCTTTTTCAACGAAACCTTTGGGTTGTTGCATATAGATCCCATCAAGACTTCCGTTAAGGAAAGCTGTCTTGACATCCATTTGCCAGATCTCGTAATCTAAGTGCGCAGCGATCGACAAGAGAATACGGATAGACTTAAGCATAGCTACAGGCCACAGGCCACAAGCCTTGCTTTGAAGGTCTCTACCCTTCCGTCCGGTCCCCTTTTCCTCTTGTACACCCACTTGCATCCAATAGGTTCTACCCCATTAGGTGGATCAACCAACTCCCACACTTGATTATAATCCATCGAACCCACCTCGGTTTCCATTGCAGTTTGCCACACTTCCGCGTCTTTGTCTTGGATTGCCTCGTCGTACGTTCATGGGTCTGATTCATCGCTGGGAATCAAATCCGAAGATTCTCCAATTCCCATGAATCTCTCGGGTTGCATTGCAATCCTCCCACTACGACGGGGTTCCGGTTGTGAGGGTATGACGTGTGGTATATCATCTTGTATACTTGGTATAGGAGTTTGCCCTCTTAACTCGTCTAAGGTAATCTCACTTCTGGGCTTTCTTTTGTTCATATAGTCTTTCTCCAAGAATTTAAAGTGCGAACTAATCACGGTCTTTTAATCCTTGAGACTATAGAACATACACCCTTTCGTTCCCATGGGATATCCTATAAACAACCTTAATTCCGAACATGGATCCAATTTACCGGCTTCCTTGTCTAGCACGTATGCCGGACAACCCCAAATCTTCAAGTGTCTTAGACTGGGCTTGCGCCCCGGTCCACAATTCCATTGGGGTTTTAGGAACCGATTTGGATGGCACCAAGTTCAGAATATAAGTCATTGTTTCCAAGGCGTTACCCCAAAACGACTTGGGTAAATCTGAATAACTCATCATGGATCTGACTATTTCTAAAAGAGTCTGGCTCCTTCGTTCCGCCACACCGTTCTATTGAGGGGTTCCCGATGTGGTCAACAGGGATACAATCCCTTCTTCCGATAGGTAGTTCAAGAATTCATTGCTAAGGTATTCGCCTCCACGAACAAATCGTAGAGACTTGATACTTCTTACCCTATGCATCATAAGGTAGATGTATCCGTATCTTGAGTAATCATCAAATTACTCATACCTCTTCTTGCTATGATCGTCATTGAACCACACATATCGGTATGAACGAGTTCTAACACTTCTGTAGTTCTATTCCCCTTGGCTCCAAATGCCCTCTTGGTCATTTTACCCTCTAAACAGGATTCACAAGTTGGAAACGGTTCGACTTGGAATAATTCCAAGGATCCGTCTTTCACCAATCTCTCTATCCACTTTAGATTAATATGACCTAGTCTAAGATGCCATAGAAGTGTTTCGTTCATCTCCGAAGAACGCTTTCTTTGATTACTCGAAATAATCGATGTGTTATTAGATTCAATTTTGTGAGTGGTGTGCCCAAAAAAAATGGTATAAAGATCATCCATTAAAGTTCCGGAACGGATAAACTCATCGTTTCAAGCAATAATAACATCCTCATTAAAAGAAACTGAGTATCTATTCAAACAGTTTAGAAACTGAAGGTTGAGTTCTTTCTAAACTAGGAACATGAGGAATGTCTCTCAAGACCATGACTCTATCTTCACAAGATAGGCGCACTTCTCCCACTGCTTTAGCTGCCACTCTCGTAGCATTGCCCGATGTGATGGGGATCTCACTTCCGTTAAGTCGTCGGGTTAGCTTAAACCCATAAAACAAATGTGATCAATAGCTCTCGTATCCACTATCCACGAATAGACAGCATACGCCACTTCACAAGTTTCGACGACTAAGGTGTGTGAATTACCTAACTTTCCTAGCCTCTTAGGCTTGGAACAGGCAGACCTCCATTGTCCTCTCTCACCGCAACTAAAACACTTCCCCTTCGATGCTTGCCTTTGCATTTGCCTTTCGCAACAATTGGATTTGCTTGGATCCGGCCTTTGGTTCTCTTCCTCTTTTTCCCTCCCTTGGGACCAAAAGAGGTAGACGAACCATTAGCCACCATAGCACTAGACTGGTGCTCTATTATCACCTCCACCGAAACTAAAGCTTGCAAGAGCTCGGGCAAACGACTTGTCCGTTCATTCATCTGACAGTTCAGATGAAACTACTCAAAGCTTCTCGGTAGGGAATGGTATATGAAATCAATCAAAATCCGCACCAAGTACTTCCAACTTGTTAAGGTATGCCATTATCTCGAGAACGTGCTCCCTCACGGGCGTTCCTTCCACCATTTCCAATTTGACCGAGTCATGTTTGGTGAACTGATTAGTCATGGGATTCTGATGTGAAAACATCTCTTCAAGGTGTTCCATGATTTCAACAGCGGATACAATGTCTTCATGAACGCGCCTCAAATCCTCAGACAGAATTGTCAAGATGATGCACTTCATTCATTGTCACGCTTCCGATCATAAACTGCCTCTTCCCATTGCTTGACTTATCATTAGGCTTGCCGGGTATATTAACATAAATAACCCAATTGTGTTTTCGTGCAGTAAGGACAAATTTAAAAAAAAAAAAAATTCCAATCGATATAATTCTCTCCAAAAAGTTTATTAACTTTAAGTATATTAAACAGTGGATCAAAAGGTTGCGACATGATGAAATGAGAATAAAACATACATTCATATTAATATCTAGAAAAATATGAAATTATCACATAATTCGATCACATCAATTATATTGAAACCTTAAAACAATATAATCATGCATCAGCTAACATCTCGAAACAATTTAAATGCGCCACGAGGGGTGGTCTATACATTTAAATACATTCAAGCGGATCACAAACTTAAAAGTTACAAATCCTTAATTCAAAATTAATAGTTGGCTCCCACTTTGACCACATAGAAACTGACAGGGACTCCGAGGGGAGTAAGTTAATATCAATTTCCTATGCCTAAGTAATAACCATAATTAAATACAGGATTATTATTTCTCTTTGAGCAAGCCACTCGTGGTGAGGGTCAATACCGCCACTAGTAATAATCCACAATCATCCTTTCGGATTTATTCATGTGAAATCCGTTCTTTTGGCCGATCCGAGGGGGAAATGTATTCCAAAAGAACTTCACAAATAAATAAATTATGGAGGTCAAATTAATCCAATTTTAATATCCGGAATAAAATTGCGATTATAAAAACATACTTAGTAATTTTCGAAAGTAAGGTTTTTCTTGGACAATCAAATTCATGCAAACACATATTAACAAATAATAATAAGTGCACGAAATAAAACATCCATCAAAACAAAATTAAACACTTTGGAGCACTCAAATCCAATTGTCACGGTTTAATTTCTTCACGTCTTGATGCGAAAAAATTGTCCTTGTTGCTTTCCGACGTTCGTCTCGACGTGCTCCCACTCGAACAGCAACACTTCTTCAAAAACAGCATCGTTTGGGGTTCGGGACGACGTTTAAAATCACACGTAAAAAAAACACGAACCGAAAAAATTCCACAGACTGAGATACAGCGCGCGTCGGCCCACGAAGTGGGCCCGCGCGCTTCCCGGCCCGAGAAGCGCTGGAAAAACGCCCGAGGCGCGCCGAAGCGCAACCCCGAGGCGCGGCCGAGGCGCACCCGAGGCGCTGCACGGAGGCGCGCCGAGGCGCACCCGAGGCGCCCCGAGGCGCTGCAGGCCCTCGCCGAGGCGCGCGCGCGCGGTGCGCGCGGCGCCGTGCGCCCGCTGCGCAAGGCGTGCGCCGTGCACCCCCGTGCGCCGTTTTTTCGCCGTTCGTCCTTGTTTTCTTCACCCCTAGCATGATTTTACCTCCATACACGCTCCACGCTTGTATGCATCGTCCGGGTACGCCGTTTTTAATTCTTCGTTCTTCGTCACGATCAAGTTACAATTTATTTTTACAAAAAAAAATAAATACTAGATCTAGACTAGTCTATTACAATGATCGAATCAAAATAAAAACAACTAATCTACTCGTGGATTTTCTCACGAGAAAAACGAATTTGAACGAATCGAATTAAAAACCAAATTAATTCACACGCATGAAATTAACAACATTAAAAACCATGACAATTGGATACCTGCAAAAAAGATCTAACAATTCTACTATCCAATTTCAATTTAATGTTCAACAATTTAAATTCCAATTTAAAATTAAGAGCCCGAAACCGTGGCTCTGATACCAGTTGTTGGGAAAATAGGGGTGCCCGGAATCTATTCGGGATGAATTTTAAATACGAATTTAAATACAATTATTACTAGCATGATTTAATCCTAATTAATTCAAATAATAATTCCAACAACTAATTATCATCATGCATGTTGAATTAATTTCACATATTTAATTAAGCGGAATAAACAATTAAATATGCGATTAACGTACCTCTTGTAGAATTGGCCTTTGAATAAACGGGACAATCACGATCTCGCTTTATCAACCCAAAAACCTTCTCAAGTATTTCCCTTTCGCCTTACTTGATCACCGGTGGGAGATGCTTTCAAGTAATTTAATAAACTAAGGAAAAAGAAAAATATCTATGCTCTTGATTTTTCCAACACATGGAATTATGTACTTAGGGATGAAATAATCATCCCCTATTTATAATAGTGTAGGGGCCGAAATTTTTGATATATTTTGGGCTTGGAAAAAATCTTTTCTTAGACTCTAAGAAATCTTGAATATATCCCATATATTCTTTTCTCCAAAATAAAATATTCCACAAAAATCTCACCCTACATATTAAGGGCTGTAATTTTCGAAAATTATGAGTGTGAAATCCAAGATTTGGATCTTCTTGAATATATGAGATATTCTTGTACTTCTAGAATACATATCTTCCATAATATCTTTTCAAGAAGATTAACAAAATCTAATTTCTCCTACATATGCTTATTTTCGAAAAATAAGAGAGAAAAATCAGCAATATAATTTTCTTTTTATTTTAATCACCTTATCATTATTGGGCTACTTAATGGGCTACTTGAGGGGCCTTAATGAGAATTAAGATTGGACCTCCTAATGGACTTCTGAATTTCAATATTGAGCCCCAATATAATTCAGCCCATTAATATTAATACCACTAATAAATTAATATTGCACTATCCATCTTAATCCATATTACGATAATATGGGCTCCCGGTTATTATTTCCCGCGTTTAAGATTATCAAGTCCATTAATTAATTAAGCTTCTGAATAGCTCTAAATTAATTAATATATTTCACCTTGGAGTAAAGACAACTCAACATTATTATTCGTACCGAAGAAACTAATTTTTCACTTGCAAGATTTGGTACAATAAAACTTCTGAGCCCACCAAGGGGACTAATCACACGAGCCGTACTCGCACGCGTTTCTCCGTATTAAATCTTAGCAACCGTCGTATGATTAATATTACTGCCCAAGACACAAAGTTCGAAGTCGCAATGATTCTCACCCAACATGAATCAAAGCAGTAACTACTAAGCACACACGGTCCTATTTAAGGGACGGAGATTAAGAAATCAACAACCACTGAGGTCTAATTCTTCACCTTTCAGAACAGAAGAATTTCTCCTCGCTGAAGGACCTCTTCAACACATACTAAATGTGCTAGTGCAATCTCTTAGTCAAGACAGACCAATCTGAGCCTTACACATCGACCTTTCACGGCGGATTGTTCAATTCCACCTAGGCCGTGAAAATGTACGTTTAGTTACAAGTAAACTGTTAATGTTGTCTTCCGTGATCGGGTATCACCACATTAACTACTATGTAACACGTACTATATATTGAACGGTTTGCAATAGAAATTCAACATTCAATCATAACTAAAGCAAATGCGATAAAAGAATTATTCTCATAAAACGAGTGTTTGATACACGAGTTATACAAAGTAAAAGCATACTTTTACGTATAACTCCAACACAAAGGACAAAGATCCCAAAGCCAAGCTGAACAAAGCCATAAGGCAAGCAACTTCCAAAGTACAACCTCAAGAGGCGAACAACTTTCAGTTGGAGAATCAACAAGATCAATCAAGCCGACCTAGGCGAACAACAATGAGTCCGAGATAAGACCAGAGAAGACTTTGTAACTAAGATTCAGCTTAGATAAGATCAAAGGGACACATGTCAAGCATGCAGGCTAGGGAGACCAAGAGTCTTGGACACCTCATGCTTGCTAGTCTCTATAAATAGTTGTTCTCCAGCTGTGAAATACAAGTTCAAATTGATAAACACACACAAATACACCCAAACCTACACATACACGAAATAAGTCCAATTTCGACTACCGAATTTACAAATTCAATAAATTCATACCCCGATTTATCATTTACGGTGGTAATCAATCACACGTTATTGATTGGTGACGTAAAAACGAATTAAAACAGCCACTAATCCTTACGATTAGATTCGTTCACCAACAATTTGGCACTAGAAGGAGGGTCCGAACCTTCGGTTTTAGTGTGATTACTCAAGAACTTCAAGTTGAAAACTTGAAGATTCATAAGAAATCTCAAGAAATATTTGAAGATACAAACAAAAGTGTTCTTGGTGTTCTTGGTGTTCTTCAATTTATAAATTAAGAAGTAATTTAAATTGAAATGCCTCAATCTAAAGAGACCCACAAGGATCACGTTTGTCAAAAAGAGCATCTCAGACCCGGGCCACGTCGGCCGACCACCAGGACCGTGACCCGAGACATGCGAACAGGTCGCAACATACAGCCATAACACATAACCTCCCCCCTGAGATGGAGGCTTTGGCGAACAACCCCAACGAGTTAGCCAAAACCATAGCTGCTCTCCAGGCCCTCCAGAGGCAACAAGAGCAGGTTAGGCCAACACAAGCAAGGTCAAGGGACAAGTCCCTAGAGGTTGTTAGACCCAGGACTACTAGGGGCGAACAGCGAGAGGTTGATAGTGCCCAAGTCAGACGGAATAAGGGAAAGGCCAAGGTGGTCGACCAACGAGAAGTACAGGCTGAGTCTGGTCGCGGACGAACAACTATGTCTAGCCATGGAACAACGCGTTCCAGTGCCCAAGACAGGCTTAGCCAACCCCAACAAGAAGCTGCTCGCCGGAGAGCAGAAGATGGGCGAGCAACTTTTGAACAGCCTCGCCCATCAGTCCATGAAAGACTCTCCCAGTCAGCCTTTAGGCGCCTAGGGCCAAATGCGGCGAACAACATTAGGAGGCAAGCCCAGGAAGTGCCCACTCCAAGCGAGGGACTGCGACGAGCAGAAAGGTTAATGCCTTTGCTCGCCGAACAACCTCCAAGTCAGGGGGCACCTCTTGATGAATTATCAAGCCTAAGAAGGGCTGTAGAGAACATGCAGGGGCAACTAGACCAACAGAGGGGGATGGGAACGACTAGCATGCCATCCTCACCTTTGGCAGCTCACATTTTGAAGGCCCCGATACAGAAAAAGATTCAATTTCCGGCTAGCATTCAATATGAAGGCATCGCCGACCCCCGGGTCCACTTAACGAAGTATACGAACTACATGGTCTCCGTGGGTGCCAGCGATGCCACCCAATGCCGGAATTTTCTGTTAACATTGGGCGATCGGGTTCACAAGTGGTTTTCATCAATGCCGCCGGCATCAATCCACTCTTTCGTCCAACTAAGTCGAGAATTTCTTTCTCACTTTTCAACGGCGGGGTCGTATCTTTCCCAAAAACACCGGCTGTCAGATTTGAGGCAAAATGATGATGAAACCGACCGGGCGTTTATGGAAAGATTCGATAAAGTTTTGCTAGAAGGAGAACCGGTGAGCGAAGATACAAAGATCGTCGCTGTGATGGCCGGATTGAAAAAAGGGTCGAAGTTATGGAAGGAGGTACGTCTAAAGTGCCTAAAGACTTATGCCGAGTTCAGAAACCAAGCTGGCATTTTCGTTTCCATGCACGAGGCCCTACAAACAAATTTGGGGGAGAACAAGGCTGATCCTAAGGAGAGTAACAAAAAGCCCGTCGGGACAAGCTACAGGGTCCCAAAAAATATGAAAGCATTTACCGAAGGATCGGATTTGAAGGAAAAATTGAACCAAGTATTGACAGTATCAGTTGATACTGTGTATGAAAGCGTAAAGGAGAAAGAGTTTCTTTCCCCACCACGTAAAATCCATCAGGATACTGGCAAACTCAACCCAAACAAGTATTGTGCCTACCATCAAAGTGTGGGGCATTTTACGAGTGAGTGTAGAGATTTACTTAAGCAACTCTGGCGATTTTATGAGGAGGGAAAACTCTCCGATTTCGTTAAAAGGCAACCTGGGAAGAGAACCCGGGAGAACAACTCGGAAGACGAAGAGGATGGTCAACCTCAGAGAAACAACAGACCCGGGCGACCAGTTCCCAGTATACCAGCTCAACCTTTAGAAGATCTTTTCATGATGGAACCCGCAGGTCCCGCGGGAGGGTGTTTTGATGGACAACCACCCGACTCTAATCGAAAGAGGAAAGTGGAGCTACGAGTGATTGGCCAAGTACAAGAAATGGGAGTTAAGCCGTCTATCATGCAAACGGCAGAATTAACTTTCACCGAAAAAGACCTTGAAGGCGTCTTAACTCCGCACAATGATTCACTCGTAATCTGCGCAAAGATTATGGGGACCAGAGTCCACAGACTGTTGGTGGACACCGGAGCCTACACCAACATCTTATTTAAGAAGACCCTCGATAATCTGGGAGATTATTCGGGTTATGTTCGAAATACAACACACAGAATCATAGGCTTCGGGAATGCTGTGACAACACCGTTGGGAATTGTAACATTAGCAGTACAACTTGTAACGGCTAATAAACCCGAAAGAAATATAACAAGAATGGTAGATTTCTTGGTTGTAGACCAGGAGTCGACTTATAACGGGTTTCTTGGCCGACCTTTTCTCAATGAATTTAAAGCTGCATGTTCCACTTACCACTATTGTTTGAAATTTCCAACAGCTAGTGGAGCAGGCACAATTAAAGGAGACCAACGGAGAGCACGAGAATGCATTCAACAGCTACGAGCAAAATTTGTACAAATATCCATGATGGAAGCAACAAGTTATCCCGTCGACGAACCATCAATATTGAACAATATGATGGACATGGACGACCACATGGATACGGACGAACAACACTTGGACGAGCAAGTGTTGGACGAACAACTCGTTACCACCCGCGAGGAACCTCCATCTGACGAACAACAAAGGGGTGATGACGAACAACCCTCAGTGGGGGACTTGGAGGGCCAAGTACAAACGAACAACAATGGGACGGAGCCAACTGATGATCTGGAACCCCGCCTGGGGGCAGAGCCTATGAACATCGAAAATGATTCCAACCCTGAGGAACCCATACTTGATCCCCGTTGGAAGGGACAAAAATGACGAGTGACTTCAGTCGAAGAGCTGGAGGCGTTCAAAGTTAATCCCGACAACAAAGATCTTGAATTATTCATAGGATCTGAGCTCCCAGAGCCTTACAGATCCCGAATGAAAGAGTTCCTCACCAAGAATCTAGATGTCTTTGCTTGGTCTCACGCAGATATGGTGGGGATAGACCCGAAACATGCTTGCCACAAGCTGAACATAAATCAAGCAAGAAAGCCCGTCCATCAAAAACGAAGGAAGTACGGCCCAGACAAATACCAAGCCTTGAATGAAGAAGTTAAAAAGTTGTTAGACAACGATCTGATCCGTCAAGCACTTTGTCCACAATGGGTAGCAAACCCTGTGCTGGTGAGGAAATCAAACGGAACCTGGAGGCTATGCATAGACTTTACAGATCTGAATGCAGCATGCCCGAAGGACAACTTTCCTCTCCCACACATCGATCAATTGGTGGACAGCACTGCGGGTCACGAAATGCTAACATTCATGGATGCTTTTGCAGGATATCATCAAATCCCAATGCATCCTGACGATCAAGAAAGCACAACTTTTTACACTAACAAAAACTTGCTGTGTTGGAAAAGAATGCCGTTTGGCCTCATAAATGCCGGAGCAACATATCAAAGACTGGTGAACAAGATGTTTGATCAGCAAATTGGAGACACGGTTGAAGTCTATGTAGACGATATCGTAGTCAAAAGTCCCAAGAAGGAAGACCATCTTCAACATCTGGCTCAAGTGTTCGAAATTCTTCGACACTATAACATGAAGTTGAATCCAAAGAAGAGCAGCTTTGGAGTTCACTCAGGGAAATTCTTGGGCCATCTCGTTAGCCAGCGAGGGATTGAGGCCAACCCTTCAAAGGTTAAAGCCATCATGGATATGCAACCACCACGTTCGGTGAAAGAAGTGCAAAGACTCACCGGGTGCCTAGCAGCATTGAACCGGTTCATATCCAGGTCAGGGGACAAGTGCCGTCCATTCTTCGAGGCCGTCAAAAAAGGAAAGTTTGCATGGACTAACAACTGCCAAGCGGCCTTTGATCAACTTAAAGAATACCTGGGAGATGTCAAAATCCTATCAAAACCAATCCCAGGAGAAAAGCTCTTTCTATACTTAGCCGCATCAGAAGTTGCCATCAGCTCCGTTTTGGTGCGCGAAGACGGTAAATTTCACCAACCTATATATTACGTCAGCCAGGCTTTACACGAAGCAGAGATCAAATATGCTCCAACCAAAAAGCTGGCGTATGCTTTGGTTATGAGCGTGAGAAAGTTACGACCATACTTCTTTGACCATCAAGTCGAAGTTCTAACAACTTTCCCGCTCAGGCAAATTCTCCATCGCCCCGATACTGCAGGTCGTCTTTTAAGATGGTCACTGGAGATTAGCCAATTCGGGGTGACCTATGCTCCTCGAACAGCGATCAAAGGGCAAGCATTAGCCGACTTTATAGTCGAACTAACTTTCCCACCAGATCCGACGAGAGGACTTGATCATTCTTGGCATCTCTATGTGGACGGATCATCAACCAATATAGCTTCGGGGGCGGGAGTAGTTTTAATCAGCCCAGATAGACAAGTATTCACCTCGGCAATCAGATTTGGTTTCATGGCAACCAACAACGAAGCTGAGTATGAAGCTCTTATTGCTGGTCTCCACCTATCTCTCGCAGTTGGTGTCAGACGCTTGCAAATATTTGGCGATTCACAATTGATCGTGAACCAAGTCCGAGGTGAATACGAAGCAAAAGATGATCACATGATCGAGTATCAACGGATTGTTGCTCACCTAATATCCATGTTGCAGCAAGTTTTCATACAACAAATTCCAAGGACGAGCAACACTCAAGCAGATGCGCTTGCTCGACTAGCAACAAGTGAAGGACCCGTAGAGTTGGCAGATATTATAGTTACAAAGATGAAAGATCCATCAACAGTAAGCTATAGTGTCAACCAACTCGACGATCGAACCAGTGAAGAAGACTGAAAAACAAGTATAGTCAAATACTTGAAAAGTGGGGAAAAACCAAACAATCCTTTTGAAGCTGTCAAGCTAGTAAAGCGAGCCGCCAGATATACTCTGGTGGGCGAGCAACTCTTCAAAAGGGGAATATCAATCCCACTTCTCAAGTGTTTGCCTAGGGGGCAAGGGCAAGCAGTACTCGAAGAAATTCACGCCGGAGTATGTGGAAATCACACTGGGGGGCAAGCCTTGGCGTACAAAACCATCAGGCAAGGGTATTATTTGCCGACATTACGTCAGGATGCGATCAAGAAAGCAAAAACTTGCCATCAGTGTCAGATTTTTGCCCCGAATATTCATACACCGGCCCAGGAACTTGTGTCAGTATACAGCCCATGGCCTTTTGCAACATGGGGGATGGACATCATTGGTCCTTTCCCGGCTGGAGTTGGAAATGTTCGATTCGCCGTCGTGGCAGTCGATTATTACACAAAATGGGCGGAAGCAGAGGCCATGGTGAACATCACACAGCAGAAGATGATCAACTTTATTTGGAAGAACATTATCTGTCGTTTTGGAGTTCCACAAGCAATTGTGACAGACAATGGTCCACAGTTTGATGGACAAGAGTTGAGAGAATTCTGTACGAAGTGGGGGATCAAAAAGCATTACTCCACACCTTATCACCCCCAGTCAAATGGACAAGTTGAAGATGTGAATAAAATCATAAAACATACATTAAAAGTGCGACTGGCGAAGAGCAAAAGCAGTTGGTCTATTGAACTCCCGGAAGTTTTATGGGCATACAGAGTTTCTCCCAGGTCAAGCACCGGAGAAACACCCTTTGCAATGGCTTTCGGGACAGAGACTGTAATACCAATTGAGTTAAAAGCCACTACATTTAGGACGGCCAACTTTGATGAACAGGCGAACAACTCTGCTTTGGCTGCAGAAATGGATTTGCTCGAAGAAAAAAGATTAAATGCGGAGTTAAAAAATGCCACATACAAGCAGCGAGCAAAACGTTACTATAATTCCCATGTAAAAGTTAGGGAATTCAGAGTTGGAGATTTGGTTCTAAGAAAGTTGCTCGCCCAACCTCCAGGTGTATTGGGACCAACTTGGGAGGGCCCGTATCGTATAACAGAAAAATACGTCAATGGCGTATACGATATCGAGGACATGGAAGGCAAGCCGGCCCAATACTCCTGGAACGCTGTACATCTAAAGAAGTACTATCAGTAAAGTTAGGCGAACAAATGTCTTGGGGGGCAAGGGATGCGTATGAGTTGAAGGAAGGCTAAAAACTTGCCTAATTTTTTAAAATTTTCCTAAGTATAGATTCAAAAAGTTGCTCGGCACATTGTATAGTCTGGTGCTAGTGCTTTTGATTTTATAGATAGAGTTGCTCGGCAAAAAATATTATAAGCGAGCAAGTTTTAGTTTGTGTTTAAAGTTGTTCGTCAGATTGTATATGATAGTGATGGACAGTCTTGCAACACTTGTAATTATTTCGCAATGTAAATATAATAGTTGTTCGTCGAAAAGGAAAAGTCCAAAAGCTCGAGGTACAAGTCCATTCAAAGGTTGTTCGTTTTACAAATGAACAGAACCTAAGGACCAAAGCCACTTAAAGGTTGTTCGTTTTTTTTTTAAAATGAACAGAACCTAAGGCTGAACCCTGATTCCATTAAAGGCAAAGTTCAATTCGAACAAAAGCCCAACACTATATGTTATAATTGTAAAGGCATTGACAGAAATGTAAAGGCAATTAACATATATAAGAAAATGAGCGAACATAAGAAAGACGTTCCATTAATCAAAGGCTTTAAGCCCAAAAAATAGTACAAGCTGGAAGCAGCCATTACAAGTACTACAAAAAAGAGGCGAACAACTATTACAAAGAAAAGAGCCAAGTCTAAGGTCTATTGCTGCACGGCTGGAGGAGGATCTTGAGTTTGCTCGGCAGGAGGGTCAACAATCAAATCTTTGGCCAAGTCCTCCGCAGCCTTCCGCTCAATCTCTTCGGCATTCTGCTCGCCTGCGGCAGCCGGCTCATCTCCCTGCTCGCCATCATCAACAATTGGTGGAGGATGAGTGATGGTGATACTGGGGTCAAGTTTATCAAGTTTAACCCCTAGCACAGCCAAATCCGCCAACTGGATTTTAACGTTGTTCGGCGGAGGATAGTTCTCAAGGAACTCGTTCAAATCCTTGCTCATCTCCTCCACCATGTCCTTGTAATCATAGGCATCAGCCGTGCGGATGCTGTCCGCGTAGGCACAAATATATCCAAGGTTGGAGATGGGGCCGGTGCGAGCTTGAACCTCCTCTTCAAGTTGCTCGCGGGTGAAGAGGTTGGCTTCTGCCTCCCGGAGACGAGCATTCTTCGCCTCAAGCTCAACAATTCTTTGTTCAGCCGCAGTCAATTTCTTCTCCCCCTCACCGAGCAAAACCTCCTTGTCCCCAAGCAGGGCCTCTTTCTCTTTCAGCTCTTTGGACAAGACTTGAATCTCTTCAAGGCGCTTGTGCTCAGCATCAATGTAAACATTGATCTGGTTGTTGAGGCGAGCAATTTTAGCCTCGTATTGGCCGACCAGGCCATCCTTTTCTTCAGTAAGCTGCCGAGCAGTATTCGCATAAAGGCGAGCAGACTCTTCTTGCTCGGCAACTTGGGCAATTGCCCTTTGGTCAGTGACGAGGCCGTTGGCGACGAGCATCATTGAGAGGTGGAGATTTTCCATTTGCCCCTGTTGGAGGATGGCTTTGTCCAGGGGACGCGTCCAGGCTCGGGCGACCAACTCCGTCGCCTTGCGAACATGCTCGCCAGGAATCTCCCTTATGTTAACGGGAGTTTTCGAGCAAGCGTACTGATGTACAACACTTGCTCGACCAGGATAATCGTCAGCACGATATCTGCGAACGAGAAAGGAAAGGATACTTAGAAGAATAATAAAATATGATGATGGAACTTGTTCGGCAGAAGCTAATGTGGACTTACTCCTTAAATTTTCGCTCATCCCAACCCAGATGGGTGAGATCCTCAGGGCCGCGACCAGAGGTAGAATCCTTGCTTGCCTTGCCTGTTCTTTCCACAGGCTCAGTAGAGCGACGAACAACATCCCCCTCTGGACGAGGATGACTGTGACCCACTTTCTCCTTCCCCTTGCCAGGGACATCGTGGGACAAGGGAGTCCCGTCAGCTTTCTTTAAACGTTTCCCCCCATGAGGAGGGGAAACGGGAGAGGATCGGATTTGGACTGGGGGGGCAGCCTGTCTCGGAACTCTAGCCCCCTCAGGCTTGTTCGACATGGCGAGCACCACTTGAGGAGGGTCACCTCTCATTTTCTTCCCTTTTGGTGGCCCCATTTCAAGGACCCTTTGCTCAAGGAGAGCGTAACTTGGGGGAACGGCGACTGTTACTTGCTCGGCTAAAAAAAAAAAATAAATAAATTTAGGCGAGCAAGTTAAACAAGATAATGACGAACAAAGTTTGAACCGGGAGTTAGAAATTTTCATACCTGGGGGAACCTCAGCTTGAGCCTCCAGGTGGTGAGGGTAAGTCAAGAGGCGAGCAGCTCTTTGACACCTTGCTCGGCAAAGATAGTCAATAGTCCTATCTGCCCTATTTCGGAGGCCAACCAAGCACGAAGTAAACAGAAACTCGGAGCTCAACTCCTCCTCTTTCGAATCCCACTTGGGTAGACGAGGGCCTGCGAACAAACAAGAAAAGTTAAATTAGAACTACTTAGCCCAAAGGCGAGCAAGAAACAAACTTACGTTTCAGTTTTCCATAGGCTGCTGGAGAATTTATTCGTCCAGGGCCGCCGTGTGGACCAGAAGATGCTCGCCAGTCACCCCCAATCCAGAAGAAGTGTTGCTTCTAGTCACGAATCTTGTTCGGCACCTCTTCCACCATTTTCAACCCAGTTCTTGCCTTGAGATAGTGATAGCCTTCTTCTCCTATGGGGCAGCTTGTAATTGTCATCAAGTAGTTGATCTCTTCCGCAGTGATCCGATCAACATACCCCTCCAAGGCGAACAAGCACATAGAGCCTAGAAGGTTCATCCACCCAATTGGAGTAATTTGGGTGATGGCCAAGTTGGTCGCTTCCAGGAATCGACCAACAACGGGTGGAAGAGGCAGCTTTAATCCGGCAATCAAGGTGTGAAGGTTGATCGCCGTGCATCCGGGGGGTGGGCGATCAGCTCTTTCCTTTCTCCGGGGGGCCCACATGTGAATATCGTATGGGATTTTGTAGTCCTTCCGGATAGAGTCCAGTTCATCTTCGCGAACAACACTTTTTATCTTGCTCGCCTGGTACTCAGTTTTCACCTTATCCATTATTTCCCTCTGGGGACGGGGAAAGCTGTTCGCATACCTTTCAGCATATGTTCGCCATTCGAATAGTCGAGCAACCCCGGCTGGGATCTCGCTTTCCCGCATCTTTGGGGATGGAAAATTGATACCCTCCAAAAACTCGCGAGTGAGTTCGTTAAGGTCTGGATCTTCAGATTCGGCAGAAGACGAAGAGATTTCGTCCCGATTGTTGTTCGCCACAACCGTTAGTTCTCTCCCAGATGGGCCCACACCGGTGTCCTCCACAGAGCGAACAACTGAATCCACGTGAAGATCCGACGCCGAAGAAATCTCGAAGGGAGGTTGATCGACGGGGACCGCAACTGGAAAAAGTGGGTCTAAGGTCTCCTCAGTCTTATTGCTCGAGTGCGAAGACATAGAAGAGGAAGAAAAATCCAAGCGGCGGTAGAAAGAGTTGCAAACGGCGGCGCTATCCGGGAGAAGACGGTGGTGCTCGAACCCACACGGCGGCGATGGCGTTTTCGAGAGAAAAAGTAAAGAAAAAGATAGGAGAAGAAGAGTAACTACCTGGGAGTTGAAATTTGAAGCCAAACGCTGAAGGACGGACGTCGGAAAGCTTGGAATCGCCGGAGGAAAGTAGAAATCGCCGGAGCACTGTAGCGAGAGGGGGAAAAGTGGGAAAAATTTCAGTTTTCCCACTATTTATACCCCAAGCAAAAACGGGGTCCCAGATATAATTTCTCGAAAACTCAGGGGCCGAATGGAGAGAAAACGGGGTTAACTCCGAGCTAACCCACAAGTTGAAGGACCTATAAACAATTATAGGGGCGCGTGGCCTCGGGGTTGTTCGCGCGTGAACGGCGCGCAATCATTGCGCTGGCGTCATCTTCATGATCTCCCCAGATCATGGGAAGACGAAACGGTTATCCCGATGTTGCTCGTCACAAAGATGATGTTCGTCCAAGTCTTGACCAGAACAATATCCTAACTACAGTTGCTCGCCACAAAGTTGCTCGTCTGATGCAACATCTAGTCAGGATAGGGGGCAATTATTGATAGGCGAACATCATCCAGCATGAAGCGAACAAGAGTTACGGGCATAAACAAAGACAGTCAACATTGGGGTGCATCTACCAATCTGAGAGGTGTATAAAATGACGAACAACTCCCCCGACGAACAACTAATGGGCGAACATGTATTAAGACCCGAGACCAAGAATGAGCCAACTGTGAAGTCATCAATGACGAACAACTTGGTCAAACTATGATACAACAAATAGCCAAGGAGGTGTGTACAAGTGAACAAAGGACAAAGATCCCAAAGCCAAGCTGAACAAAGCCATAAGGCGAGCAACTTCCAAAGTACAACCTCAAGAGGCGAACAACTTTCAGTTGGAGAATCAACAAGATCAATCAAGCCGACCTAGGCGAACAACAATGAGTCCGAGATAAGACCAGAGAAGACTTTGTAACTAAGATTCAGCTTAGATAAGATCAAAGGGACACATTTCAAGCATGCAGGCTAGGGAGACCAAGAGTCTTGGACACCTCATGCTTGCTAGTCTCTATAAATAGTTGTTCTCCAGCTGTGAAATACAAGTTCAAATTGATAAACACACACAAATACACCCAAATCTACACATACACGAAATAAGTCCAATTTCGACTACCGAATTTACAAATTCAATAAATTCATACCCCGATTTATCATTTACGGTGGTAATCAATCACACGTTATTGATTGGTGACGTAAAAACGGATTAAAACAGCCACTAATCCTTACGATTAGATTCGTTCACCAACAGAGTTTATAAGACCACAACTTTCTCGATTCTCGTAACACAAACTCTCAAGTTTTCCTAAACGATTTAAAGGTCAACTTTTAATTAAATATCTTCCTACTAGGATTCGGTACTAGTTGGAACGTGCACGAGGTTTCCGACCATCTGTTTGTACATCATTCACGGGACCCGGAGTTAACAGGTGGGTGATGATCTGTTGATTGATCTGCTAATAATAACGTCGTGCCGGTATTTCCTGAACTCGATTAAATCAAATCAAATAAAAAATATCTAATCCAAAATAAATGTAACACCTATCTATATAACTGTTTGGATTATGTGATATAACTATATATGTTATATATTTAGCCTGTTGTTTTGTGAATCGATCACCACTGCATGAGTAAACACCATACGTGAGCATGAATCAGTTCAGTTATCAGTCAAGTATTATTCTTTGTAAAGTTTATTGAGTCAGTTTTGTGGAAGGTCAGTATGTACGGAGTCGGGATCGAGTTTTAAATCCGACCTCCGGGGCTGCTGTCGGGGACGCCCTCGGAATCAAGGTTGTTGATCAAGTAGATCTGGTCCCCGGTCAGCTGTCGTTTGACGCACTGGGAAGAAGGCCATTGATACTTGCTTATTTTGAGGGATGTTATAAGGTTGGATGATGTGAGCTTGTGTGGTTGGATGAAGTAAGTTTTGGTTGGAGTTGAAAATGATAACTTTGTTGATTTGTTGGAGTTGAAAAGAGTAACTTTGTTGGAAGTGGAATGATCGTACGTTTATGGTTTGTCAGTTTGTGATAATATGTGGTATGCTTTGGGCTTTGCCTTAATGTGAACCAACTTGTGCTATTTCAATTATATTATGCGAAATATATTTAAATGCCGTTTAAATTATATATGAAACTGATTAAATAAAATAAACACTTTATCAATGAGTATAAATTAATATATTTCGGATTTACCAATCCCATGATGTTGCAAATCACTCATAAGTGAGAATTCAATTCTCACGCCCCTTTTCCCTAACCCCTTGCAGATTACGATTTCGTGGAGCAAGGACAGTAATAGAGACGACACGGATTTCCCCACTTAAATAAAACGTTACTGATAATACTATGCTTATTGTACACATATATGTGTGTGATATACATATTAAATTTATTCTATTCATTTCTTCCGCTGCATAAAACTCATCATCTCTCATTTCCGTTATATTTCCTTCAAAAATTTTATAGTTCGGACTTTTGATCACAATAACACTTCAAATTCGATATAATTAATATATATTGGGTTCGGGGCGTTACAATTGTCTTCATAAGGGGTGAGTAACTATTGGGTAGTATTTAGTGTGTCTAATTACTAATGGGTAGTTGAAAAATCCCATGTATCCAAGAGGTGCAAAAATCACCATTTTATTACAGATATGACCCTACAATTCGGCCAATCTAAAATCTGTCATTCCAGAAGCTTGCAGGCCATCACACCTGTCCAATTTCACCTTTTAGACTCTACTAGCTTAGAAGTTTCCCAATTTTGAGCCTTTTTTTGAAATTTCGAACTGAGGATAGAGAAGGTGAAGGGGCTTCATCATTTCAAACTTCTTTGGTTCACAGCAAGAAAAATTGCAGGATTAGCTTCATTTCAAAATTGGTGGACACGAGTTTGCGCGATGTATTCCGATTTAAAGCGACAGCGAGTTGCAGGCTTCAAAGCCCAGGACGGTGCGATGGCTTTCGATTTCTCCGCCGCACCGGAGTCGGGGCTCCACCATTAGTCGAAATCGTGTTGAGTTCAGAGTATTTGCAGAGGCTTCTGCGGGAGCCCGATCTCAGCGCGCGTCACCATAAATGGGTTGAAGAAAATGAAGGAAATCAGCGCTGGTCCCATCAATATTTCTCCTAATCTTCATTTTCATGCCCAAATGGGTTTTCCTAAATCCGATCTACACTTTGGAAATAACAATGATTTTGTTGGTGGATTTTCCAAAGAGCTCTCTTCGATCCCAAATTCTGTGAGTTGTATTTCTCAGCACTGCAATTCTTGCCACAAGGCCATTTTCTCTCGCTCTCTCTTTCTCTCTCTGGTTAATACATACATACATATATGACTAAGACTTTAATTAATTAATTTGCAGAAAAAGAAGGTAATTAATGGTGAGAATTTGGGATTAGAAGTTAGTGATTGTGGATCTGTGAGGATGAATTTCAGAGAGAATCAGAATGTTATTTTTATAAGCAAGTAAGAAAATGACTATGCACAGTCAAGTGGTGTTCTTTTATTTTTTCGGCGTTGGGTTTAACAGTGATGTGGTGTTAGTTTTTTTTTTCTGGTGTTCTTCATAAAAACTGCTAAATCTCTGTGTCTCTCGTCTCTCCTGAAAATGACAAGGAATAAAAATATATGATAGTATTCTTTTGGTTACAATAATGTAAGCGCAAATGGGTTTCATATCCTAATCGCAATGCTTCTGAATTGGTTATAATAATGTAAACATGAGTTCTTAATTATGTAGTTTTTTCTTTAGCTTTATTTACAATCAGGCCCTTAAATCTTTACTTGCTGATTACATATAATGATTTTTTGTGCAGGAAGATCAATCAACTTATGATGATACTTAGAGTTGGAATCTTGATTCTAGTTAGGATTTATTTAAAAAATATTGATGAAATGCAGTAGGAATGTGATTCTGCATTTTTTCTATCAATGATTAAAAGTTCCTTCAATTCAATTTTTTTTTTGATGTTTTTCCCATTTTATGTTTTGAATCTGGTTTGTGTGATTCTGTAACCATCTTAAATGTACTTCCTTATAGTCTATAATATATGGTAATTACAATTACAATTTTTAAGTTCAATACATTCTAAAGTGCAATTTTTTTTTTAAGTTCAATATTATATTCACAAGTTCAATTAGAGTTATTCGTACTCTATTATATTTGCCTCGTCATGTAGAATATATAATTCAAATTATAATACATAATTGCTTAAGTTAAATAACATTTAATATTCAACTAATACTTAAAATAATCATATACATGTATAAAGTTCAAAAATTTTATTTTTAAGTACAATTGAAAATTGACTACAAGTTCAAATTTATATTAGTAAAGTTCAATATTATATTCACAAGTTCAAATTAATTATAATTTTAATTACTAAAGTTCAATATTATATTCACAAGTTCAAATTGTATGAGACCGTCACATGGCATGAGATACCACAAATTGTTAATGAGTTAATGCCATAGTTATACACATTCTTATTGTCTCGTGTCATGAGACGGTCTCATACAAGACATATTCTTAATCTTATCGTTGGAATCTTGATCTAACATATATTATTTTTTCCAACATAATTGCACTTTGCATTAGAACCATACCATTTCTTTTTTTTTTTTAGTTTGAGAACCAAATAACATTTTTTGAGAACCAAACACTTAATTTTGAGAACCAAACACTTACCTATAATTTTTTTTTTTTTAGTTTGAGAACCCAATAAAGTAATTCTCGAAACTCATAAAATCAATTAATTTAATCTTAAATTTTCGGCCAAAAAAGAACAAAAAAACAATCACTGCTCTCCTTCGTCGCCGCCAATTATTTTGCGCCGCCCCGGTGGAGTCTCATACTAAAAAAAATTAAAAAAAAAAATCTTTGACTCTTAAACAATCACGATTACAGTATATATAAATGCTTAAGTATAGTCATGCTTAAGAGAAAAGGATAGTTATATAATCAAGTGATAATAATTGGAGAATGGAACGAACAAAATTCTTAAATAATTAAAAGAAAAATGTTAAAAATTAGTGGATATTAGAGTAAGAAAAGTGGATGCACTCTTAATTTAAATTCATTCCACTGCCATGGACCTGTGTGAGTTTTGTGTCCAATCTATTTGGGTAATTTCACAGCTCAAATTGGTTTATATGGAATGTTTTTAGACTTGTATAATTCAGCTCAATATGGGCCCATATCAATGGATGCCGAAAAGCTCGCCGCCATCGCTGGAGGAAGCAGCTCTCGATGCCGAAAAGCTTAGCCGCACCGTTGCCGAAATTAATGGATGAAGCCAGAATCACGTCGGAAGAGACTCACGCCGTTCAGAGCCGGAATCAATGTAAATACGCCAGAATTGAAGACCCACCCCAAAGTTCCCAGCCATAAGAGAGGAGAAGAAGCAGCTGTTGCGGGTCCCACAAAAGTGTTAAAAGAAAGACAAAAAGTAGGGTGACAGTTTGCAGGAGGGAAGAGAAATAGGGGGGATTGGATCCCCTGCTGGGCTAAGCAAACCAGCACCATATGCTGGGTGCCAAACGACACCGTTTTGGTGCATTTAATTTAGTTTTTTTTTTTTTTAATAAAGAACTAAATGTGCTGCCAAAATTAGAACTGAGGGTATATATTATATTTATTCACAGAAAAAGAAAATGGGAGTTTGTAGTATGAACATGCGATTTCATTTATTTTCTTTACTAAGCTTATGATTTATTTGTTCTCTAATAAAAAGTTTACGTGTTCATTATTTTGTATTTTTTTATTTTTATATCATTTCTTAATTTAGCAAGGGTCATTTTTTAATTAGTTTTTGTCGGGGAACTAAGTAATAAGTGGAAAATTTAATATGGATGTAGTTATTTTTTTGTATATACAGTTTGTATTTTCAACAAAAGTTTTTTAACTCGTGAGGGTGCGATAGTCCTTGGATTGGAAACTTCTCTATATGGATGAAATCGTTTCAGAGAGTGTAAGAGAAATATCCGGCACGTGGTTGAAAAAATCATGTCATAATTTAAAAATATGTATCAAATTGAAACAAATATAGAGGTTGTGAATTTTCATAAAAATTTTGAAAATCGTGATTAAATTGAAATTGGATCTAAAGGTCGTAAATTGATATAAAATTAACCCTTTTAAACAAGACAATTATTTCAACGTATTAAAGCAAAAAAAACTCCACGCTCACACATATTGGATTTGATTCGCTACAAAAAAAAAAAAAAAAAAAACACTACATCCATATTAAATTTTCTACTTATTACTTAGTTCCCTAACAAAAACTAATTAAAAGACGACCCTTGCTAAATTAAGAAATGATAAAAAAAAATACAAAATAATGAACACATAAACTTTTTATTAGAGAACAAATAAATTATAAGTTTAATTAAGAAAATAAGTGAAATCGCATGTTCATACGACAAACTCCCATTTTCTTTTCCTTTGAATAAGTATAATATATATACCCAGTTTTATTTTTTTGTTGCACATTTAATTCTTTATAGAAAAAAAAAACCTTTATTACTAAGTGCATCAAAACGGTGACGTTTGGCACCCGGCGCATGGTGCTGGTTTGCTTAGCCCAGCAGGGGATCCATTCCCGAAATAGGGTGGCAGTAGGCTTGAAAATAGGTTTTTGTTCTTGAGAGTAATGTTTAAAAAGGTGACAACTTAATAGTAAAATCAACTTAATCAATGTACCTGGGAGGCCATTTCCCCTTCATAAGCCCGTCGTAAATGTTCAAATTAACGACGAAATACATGTCCGTCGTTATTTCTCGTCGTTAAACGACTCGTTTTTTGTAGTGAGACCGTCGCATGACATGAGACAATGAAATTAGTGTAATTAGGACAGTGACTCTCATTAACCTTTTAATAAAGGTAAGAGTTAGTTTGTATGGCCTCATGCCATGAGACTGTCGCATACAAGTTTTTCCCTTTAGATATTCATCCCCGTTACATTACCATCCCTAATCCTAAGTTTAGTAGGAATATATAGGTCGAAGTCAAACTAAGAGGAAGTATTATATCCGTGAAGATGTGTCCACCTTAAAATCGAACTTCGGATTGGCCATCCCGTCCGAATGAATGAGGCAACCCAACAACACATTACTATTATTATTTTTTAAAACAAACAAAACATATTAACATGAGACATCTATTATATGAATAATATTCACGAACACTATTATCATAAACAATAATTTACTAATGCTTTAAGTTGAAACAATTAATAACACAGTTAATTTATATTCTACTGCATTTTATTAAGCCCGTACCACAATATATTTAAATCCATAACACCTTGAGTTCACCCATACCATGTCAAAATTTATTTAAATTTGTATCACCATTAATTCTACTTGCACTAAACCTTATTATGCTGGTATACCACATTCGGGAAGGTATAATTTTAATTTTTAGCCCGTACCACAAACTTTACAGATAGTATAATCATATAGTTGTATCACCCTATATTTTAAACTTTAAAAATATTTTTCAAAAAATAAAAAATGAGAGATGAAGAGGAGACGACAAACCATGTTTTAGTGGGAAATGACGGGAGGAATAGGGGGAGATATTATGGAGGCAGCAATACACCAACAAGAGGTAATTTTTTTAAAAAGGAGGGAGGGGGGCAAAGATCGAGGTAACGCAAAATAGTAGAGAAGGTGACGGAAAAAAAAAAAGTTCATAATTTTATTAAAAGAGGGATATAATATTATCTTCACTAATTAAAAAACTAAAATTAAACCTTTATACAAAATATATTTTTAATTAAAAATGACTAAAGAATTGGAGTTTTCTCAAAGTAAGAATTAAAAAAAAAAAAAAAAAAGAAGGTTATTATGCCTCCTCTAAGAATTTGCAAACAACTCTTCAAGAGAAAAATAATTTTTGGTCCCATAACTTATCAAATGTCATTTTTGTCCCAAAAGTTTGACTTTTTTATTTTGGCCCTCTAACTATTTGGATTGTCCAATTATGATCACGTTTTTCGCAGGAAAAATGAAAACAATATCATTCTACCCCATGTGTAGGTCACGTTCCAACAAAATTTGGGTTTCTTCATTTCCTTGCTGACGTGGCCACCAAGTGACCTTTCTTTTTCATTTTGTGTTTCTTTATTTGTTTTTTGTTCCACTAAAATCAAAACACTGATAAAAATAAAACTAACTAAATAAAGTCTAGAAAATATTACTCCATGTTCCATGCTTTTTAAGCCTACAAACATATTAGTCTAAAAAATAAAGTATGTTATATATCAATCCATATTTAACAAATCAATAGTTCAACGAATTGTTCAATAGTGTAACAAAATTGTTCTATAATATGTATATAACAAACTTTTGAATTTAGTTAATTTGTGCTTTTATTTTTACATTTATTTGTGAAGTGGAGGAAAAAGTGAACCATATGTAAATGTCTCGAAAATCTAATAAATCAAAATTAAACTAAAATAAAACAAAAAATTCAAAACCCACAGCTCTCTCGGGTCATCTCTCCCATAATATCTACACCGCACGTGGCCGTTGGAAGTGAAGCAGAAGAAAAAAAAAAAATTCTTGGACCCATTCACAATTGGGTTTTTCCCTTTTTTTTTTTTATTTTAAGAAATTGCAATGTGGTGATTTTTATCCTGTTAATTTTGAAATTTTAAATTTAGTCATATAATTTTTTTTAAAATGTGTTTTTTATCATGTTATTTGCTACGCGGCTACACCAAATAACTCTTCAGGTCTGTCCGATGTGGCACCGTTTTTTTAAGTTGTAGGACGAAATTCAAAATGTCACGTCAAATTTATTGGAAAAGTTACCTGGTATCGCAAATAACAAGACAAAAAACACAAATTTTATAAATTATAGGACAAAATTCAAAAGTCTAAAGTTAATATGACAAAAGCCAAAGTCAACAATTAAGGAAAAAAAAGTTGTATTTTCCCTACAAAAATTCTAAAAAATGCTACTTGGTGCTAGGAGAACAGAAAACCCCAAATCCTTTCACCACGTTGTTTTTGTTTTTATGTTGAAAATGGGACTAAAATTAGACAATTCAAAGACCTACAGGATCAAAATCGAAGAGTTAAAATTATTGAGACCAAATATTGACACTTCATAATTATGAGACCAAATTTTATTTTATTTTTCATATTTTAAAACACAACTTCAACATATAGTTGAGTCACATGTACAAAACAAAAAATCATCTTTTACATTAATTATGGTTTGAAAACAGCCCCTTTAATTGGGTCTGACTATACTCCCCTATATGGTGGTGTCAAGCAATGCTTGAGAAGATAACGTATGATACCATGCATACAGCACCTTAAAGTGTTATTCCCTCCATTCCAAACTCACTCGTTTGCTACATTATCAAAAAGTTCATCACATACTTGTTTGCTACATTTACTTTTGACAAAAAAATAATAATAATTTTTAATATTTTATTCTCCATACACTAATAATAAAAAACATCTATTTTATCACTTTAAATACTATAACAACTCTTTTCTTAATAACAGTACAAACAGTAAATTGAAAGTTGAGTTTGGGACGGAGGGAGCGGCCAAATCTTTAGTTCTATAAAAAAAATACCAACCTAGTCTCAGAATACAAATTCATAGCCTCAAAGCCACTAGTATCAAACCTCTGCAAAAAACGATGGACTTCCATTTTCTAATAATCTTCTGCTTAATTGCTCCCTTGTTTATCTTCATCATAACCAAATCGATACCCAAATACACAAGTAACCTACCAAAATCATACCCATTGATCGGTTCACTCCCCTCTATCTTAAAAAACAGAGACAGGTTTACGCAATGGTCATCCGAGATTGTGACCACCATCCCCACTCTAACTTTCCCCCTCCACAAAACATTCGGCACCTTAATCATCACGGCCAACGCCGCCAATGTCCGGCATATTCTCAAGTCCAACTTCCTCAACTACAAAAAGGGCCATTTATTCATCACCCATTTCAAAGACATGTTCGGTGACGGCATATTCAACACCGACGGCGACAGCTGGAAATTCCAGCGCCAGCTTTCCAGCCACGCATTCAACACCAAATTGTTCCGGAAATTCATCGAAACAGCCATCGATTCCGAACTCTCCGATCGCCTCATTCCGATTCTGCAGAACGCTGCCGTTGAGAAAACTGTGCTCGACTTTCAAGACATTCTTCAACGATTCGCTTTTGATAATGTTTGCCAGATCGCGCTCGGGTATGACCCGGCGTACCTTTCGCCGTCTCTGCCAAAATTGAAATTTGCGACGGCTTTTGAGAAAGCAGTGAACCTCTCCTACAAGAGATTCCAAACAATCATCCCCAGTTTCTGTAAAATAAAAAAAGCCCTGAATTTTGAATCCGAGAAACAGCTAGCGATTGCCGTGAAGGATGTCCGAGAATTTCTGAAGGAAATAATCAGGGACAAAAAGCAGGGGAGATCTACAGAGGATCTCCTCTCACGATTTCTCAATTCAGGACATTCGAATGAAGATTTCGTGACAGATATAGTGATAAGTTTCATATTAGCAGGAAAAGACACAACCTCTGCTGCTTTAACTTGGTTTTTCTGGCTGCTTTCGGGTCACCCCGAAGTCGAAAACCAAATTCTGTTCGAATATAAAGAGAAACCGGAATCTGCAGCAACTGACATGGTTTACACTCATGCATCACTGTGTGAAACCATGAGGCTTTACCCGCCAGTTCCGATGGACTTCAAAGCAGCTGTGAGTAACGATGTTTTGCCTGATGGAACGATTGTGAAAAGAGGAACGGGAATCAGTTATCATCCGTATGCCATGGGCAGAGTTGAGAAGGTATGGGGCAAAGATTGGGCGGAGTTTCGCCCATCAAGGTGGTTGGAGAAAGCAGAAGAAAAAGGTGAAAAGTGGAATTTTGTAAACAGGGATTCATTTACTTATCCGGTGTTTCAGGCCGGGCCTAGGATCTGTTTGGGGAAAGATATGGCTTTCTTGCAAATGAAAAGGGTGGTTGCAGCCGTCCTGCGGCGGTTTAGGGTGATGCCGGTGGTGGTGGATGGAGCGGAGCCAGTGTACGTAACAGACTTGACAGCAAAAATGAAAGGTGGTTTTCCGGTTAGGATTGAGGAGAGGAACTGATTTTGATTTTATGCATTTCCTGTTGGACGTACATCAGTGCCGATCCACTTCCAAGGGTTATGTGCAAAAAAAAACAAAATGGTATACCTTCATATTATATATAATAAATAAATAAATAAAATGAAACTATTTTTATTATTAATTAAACAGATCATAATTTCATTGATTAAAAAAATAAAAAGTACAAAAATTATTTTCAAGCTCAATTTATGCAACAAAATTAAGGAATTGAGGGTTAAAGATTTAAAGGAAGGGTCTTTGACATATAGGTTCAAAGTGATACCCTTTATTAGACTTTAGTTCAAAATTCAATTATAAATACAAAATGGTGCAAAACGTGGGTCCTTGCTTCTCCACTGATTGCTGTCGCCTGTCAGTGATGGGACAACCGTCCCCGTGCAAATTTTATTTTATTATGCACACGTAATATTTGTCCATTTTTTAATATTCCCTGTGCAAACTTTATTATATTTTGCACCCATATTCATATTATATTTTATTTGAATTAAATACAACTTAATGGAATTATATATCCAATTTTTTATGCTTTGTGCATAAAAAAAATGAAATTGCACCAGCTAAAAATTCAAAATTAATTGAATTATATTTCTTAAAATTTAAATTTTACATCTGGAAAATTAAAATTTAGTAATTTTCAGATTTTTCATAACCCCATAATTAAAAAATAATAATAAAAACTTCTTAAAATTCATGTTTTTTCAAAATTTTATTGAGTGAGGCAATTCCAATGATAGTGTGCACAGACACAAATTCTGATACTTTTATCAGTGCAAAAACAAAATAAAATTGCACAAATGTCATTTTATATGATTCAAAGCAAGTAAAAATTTGAAATAATTAGCACAAACCAAAATTCAAAAACACACAATTGAATAAAACTTCCAAAATTACATATTTAAATTTGAAATTGACAAATTTATAATTAAATTACATATTTATGCCTATGTGCAAAAAAATAATAAAAATGCACATGTCTATATCTTCAAATCTTCATCTTCATCAAATTCATACCTACATCTTCAACTCTTCCCCAGGTTCAACATGATAATATATAGCCTATATGCAAACATTAAGACAAAAATGCACACATTTACATCTACATCTACATCTTCAAATCTTCATCTTTACATTCATATCTTCATCTTTCATCTTCAAAACCTGGTAATATAGATTCAAATATAATACTTTATAAATATAATAATAAGTATATAAAAATTTGCAGTCAAAATCACACACAAAATCATACACTACACACACAAACACACACCACTGCCACACAAACAAACACACACTGCACACACAAAACTCATGCACCACACAAAACACACACCACTGCACACACATTGCACACACAAACAAACACACACTGCACACACAAAACTCACGCACCACACAAAACACACACCACTGCACACACAAACAAACCCACACAAAACTCACACCACTGCACACACAAAACTCACGCACCACACAAAACACACACCACTGCACACACAAACAAACCCACACAAAACTCACACCACTGCACATACACAAACACACAAACAAACACACGCTGCACACAACACACACAAACACATAAATCCCCATACTGCACATATAAATCCATTAAGGCTCAACAATAGCAAATCTTCTCAACAACACCAGAAAGACAACGCCCGTGAAATAAATCAGGGACATGGATCGGAAAAATTGAAAAAAAAAAGCATTTGAAAAGAAAAACCCAAAAAAACTTACAGATCTATGGTCGCGCGACGGTGGGGGAGCGGATGGCGGAGGCTCTAGTAATTTTCCAATTTTTCAAGCTTCCATGGTCGGCGATGGTGGATCCGCCGGTGAAGGTGGATCTTTGTTACAGATCCGCACGACGAGTGACGGATCAGCGCCTCCGATCTATCTCCGTGTCATGAGTCGACCCGCCGTCATCTTCAGTGAGAGACTGGGTGGGATTGAAAGAGAAGAGCGGTGGAGCGGGGTGGATCTCGTGGAGCGGGCGCCACCACTAGGGGGGAGGCGCGGTGGAGCGGGCACCGCTGGTGGCGGTGGCATCGCCAGGGAGTTCCAGAGAGAGAGGAGCGGTGAGGTTTGGAGGTGTGGGGGGGGGGAGAGAATTGAGAGAGAGTGAAAGTGAAAGGGTTACGGTGGGGTGGGCAAGAAAGATATGGAGGGGGGTGGGGGGTTGACTGAAATTGTTGAGGGGTGGGACCCCCTTTTGAACCATTTAGCAATTTTTAAAAGTTTTAGAACTAAACACTAATATATGGACTAAAGGTATACCTATTAGTAATAAACCTTAAAGAAATGTTTATTTTTATTTTTAGAGTTTTAGAAGAATTATAAGGATCCCGTCAAAGAAAAAAGAAAAATAGTAGAATGGTAAGATTTTGGATTTTTTTTTTTTTAGGTTTAGATGTTGAAAGGATACATGCATGAAGCTTTTACTCCCAATAGGACGAGGATCTCATTGAGGCCGGATGATGAGATCAATGTCCCCCGACCTCGACCTCGTCAGGAAGGACCTCATCATTCCAACTCTTCGCTTTTCCAAACCAGACCTCATCAGAGAACCAAGTTGAGGTCGATGTCCATTCCAAACCTCGGTAAGGTTATTTGTCTCGTCTTGATGACGAGCACAGTTGAACCTCATCGGGATCGGGACCTCAGCGTCCCGAGAAAGGAGTGAGACTCATGACAAGGTCAGGGTCGATGTCTTATCGTCTCAAAAGAGAAGACGAGGAGGAGGCCACATAATTGTTCTTATCCAAGGAAATTTGTGTCAGACGCCTCGTCAGGTAATCATTCCTCTTAAGGACAAGGCACAATGAATCGGCACATAACTCAATCAGCAGGTCATACTTTTGGTACTAAATCCTCGAATTTGGGGTGAAAGTACACTACGCTTTACACTTGTCATCTTTGTAATGGGCCGAGTCCAGCAATTCAAGGGGATTCGGTCCAACCTTAAAACTAGTGTCAATCCAAGCATTTAATGATTGGGTTGCTCGGGATAATTACGGTAGCCCAAGTACATGTCCTTAGGCTATAAATGCAGTCATCTTTGTATTTAATAAAGGATCACAAAATATTAAAGCCAAGTACACATAAACTTGGATCTCTGTGTATTTATTGCTTATATTCTTCATTTAGTGTAGTTATAGGGTGCATTCAAGTGCATAGTTATCCAAGTGCATAATATGCACTTGAATTTTGCACTCAATTTGAAAATCAATTTTGACCAAAAAGTTAAAATTCGTGGGTCAGCTCAACCCGGCCAGAACTCGCGGGTCAGCCCAACCCGGCCAGAACTCGCGGATATATCTCTGGTTGAGTTTTCTAACTGATGCGCTTAACGCTGCCACGACGAGCAAGACGTCGGATCCTTTTCGTTTCGCCCCGATGAGGCAATGCGTTTCTTAATCGATTGTGCAAAAATTAGATTTAATTGAGATGGAGTTTTAATTAATTTCAGGTGGAGGAGTCCAAATTTGTGTTTGAATCGAAAACGATTCAAAGGATGGAGATTTTGGTTCTGTCGACGTATGGAAGATGAATCCAATCACACCTTTTTATTTTCTTGATCACATTGTTAAGAAGCTGGGATTGAAGGGATATAACTGTAGAGAATTTATCAGGAGATGAGAGTCTCTCCTTCTCTCTTTGTTTATGGTAAAAATTAAAATTATGAAAGAAATCAAGATTATATTTTGGAAGCATCTAGAAGACTTTTATGAAGTTTCTGATTCCCTTGATGTTTTTGTTGTTGCAGATTGTAGATTTATTTGCTATTTGCCCTCTGCAGTGACTAGTGCTACAATGGGGTATTGTTGTTTGAGATATTGTTGATTAAGTCTTAGGTACCGTTGAATAATTATTGGGGGAATCATTGTTCAATGTATTGTTGAGTAATTCTTGGGGTATTGGTGATTAAGTCTTCGGGTACTACTGAATAATTCTTGGGAATATCATTGTTCAATGTATTGTTGAGTAATTCTTGGGGTATTGGTGATTATAACTTGGTGTATTGATAAGTATAACTTAGGGTATTGGTGATTAAGTCTTGGGGTATTACTGAATAATTATTTGACATATTAATATTGAGTAATTCTTGGGGTATTGATCCTATAACTTGAGGTATTGATGATTATAACTTCCGGTATTGGTGATTATAACTTCGGTATTGATAATTATAATTTGGGTATTGGTGATTATAACTTCGAGTATTGGTACAAAGCGCGCGCGGCCCATTTGCGATCCGGCTTGTTGCCAGACACGCGAATTTCGGCCGGGTTGGGTCTTGCCCGCGAGTTTTTACTATTTGGTCAAAATTAATTTTAAATTGAGATCAAATTCCAAGTGCATGCTATGCACTTAGATGCACCCTAAAATTTGTCCTTCATTTATTATTATTTTCACCACATCAATAAATACATAAAAAAAACTATCATTTAAAAGTTGTTAACCATCCATAAGCCACATTCAACTCATAATCCATACATATACATCGGGTATACAAGAATTTATGTTTTAGTCTTACTCTTATTTCTCAACAAAATGTGAAACTTTCACGCAGTCTAATCATTCATGGAATTTTAGTGCGTCCACGAAACCTGAGCAACTGACAACTATTATTTAAATACTACTCACTCTATTCTTGAGTTACTTTCTCACTTCTTTTAATTGAATTGTTTAAAAAATGCATTTATTTATTACTTTCTCCGTTCCAGTTTTATTTTTTCATTTGACGTTTATTGACTTTAATGTGAAATTTGATTTGTAGTATTTAAATGAATAAAATAGTTTTTTCATGATGACATATTATTCAATTTAAGTGCATGAGACAAAACGAAGATGTTTTTCTATATAATTATTAGTGGAATGAGGTGTAATTTAAAAATATTTTAGGATGATGAATAGTGCAGCGGGAAAACAAAACTGGGATAGAGGGAGTAATATATAGTGGGTCGTACAGGTTGACTTTTGGGGAAAAGTAATTAATAGTGCTGAAAAGTTAAAGATTTTGGTAATATTGTGTGAATTTGAAAGTTAAAAATTATATGCAGTAGAGAGTTGTTTTTACCATTTAAGGAGTGAAAAACTTAGCTTTGGACAGCGAAAAAAAAAAATAAGTGGAAAGTTTATTATGACACTAAGGAAATCTTTTCTTCTCCAAAAAGTCCACTTTATTAAATCCAACTAAATTGTCATTAAATGTCATGAAAATGTTGAATTAATTTGAAGATTGAGTTGACTTTTTCTAAGGCTTATTAGTTCGGATTCCAGTTGATACTCCAAGGCTTCTTGCTCAATTTCAACTGCATTTATTTGTACTCGGACAATATTCTCTCGTTTCGGAGTAAATTTCTCAGGGGGGCGTTTGGTTAACGATTTTTCAATAGTAATGGAAATGAAAATTTATTTCCATCTATGCCCTTATAATAAAAATGATATGTTAGGGGAAGGAGTGTTCCAATGGTGACACCATTGCTAGTGTCATGCCCCAATTTTAAAATAGAAGTAGACAACAAATGGTTGTTGGTGGAGGAAGAATGGAGTAATTGAGGAGGATGGTTGTAGGAAGAGAATAGGGTAATCAAAATGGAGTAGTGATTACCTATTTAGGAGGAGAGGGAGTGATTTTGTTCTCATTAACCATTCTAATTATACTAATTTTCAATCTCGTTCACATTACCATTGAAGAGTTGTCAACCAAGCGCCCCCTCATTTTTTTCTCGGGTCGTCCTACACTAAATTTCTCATTTCATAAATGAAAAAATCAATACTCTACAATATATAAACTTTAACCTTCAAAATCACACAATATTATTAAAAGTGTCACTCATTCAATTCATGTTTAACAATATTCATTATTTTATCTCAAAAGTCAACATGTGGTCCACTATATATTAATAAACAAATACACTTTCTTAAATCATTCAATAAAAAAAGTGGGAAGTTTAGACCGGAAACGGATGGAGTATAAAATTTAATTAAATGGAACCAAAATAATGCAAGTAGGATAATTACATAATAATAGCAAAATAAAATACACAAGATATTGATAATAAACAAGTAAATTATACAAAAAAAACTCAACTTACCACTAATAGTATAAGTTGCAATTTGATATTAACTCAAAAAATATATAATGAGAAGAGTGTTGAAAAGTAATTTTTTAAACCTTCATGTATAAGGGTGAATGTGTATTTGGATGAGGATGGGATGTGTCCATCCAAAATCCAGTGGGATGGAGAATTGTACATCCCCATCCTGTTGGCTCCATCTAGATGGTTTCATCTCACTCCCGTTTTTTTTATCATTCACTCAGTCTCTCTCTTCTCTTTTTTTCTTACACAATACAATTAAATAATATAAATATCAATTATTATTAAATATTAATTTGACATAAAATAAAATTTCATCTTACTAAAATTCCAAATCAAATACTACATATTTATATTATTCATCGAGTTTTCACATATTTCAAAAGTCATGATTTTCTCGATACAACTAAATTTCAAAACCTACCCTAATTGAATTGACAAACACCTCCATACAACTAAATTTCAAAACATACCCTAATTGAATTGACAAACACCTCCATACAACTAAATTTCAAAACATACCCTAATTGAATTGACAAACACCCATTGGTGCGTATTTTTAAACATAGTTTGAATAATTAAAAAGAAAAGTCGACTCACATAACTTCAACAAATTAAACACTTCTACATTTAATATGGTTTGAAAAAAAGCCTCTATCTATAAGAGAAATATCCACCCAGTCCCATAGTACCAATTCATAGACTATCCAAACTCTGGAAAAAACGATGGACTTCCATTTCCCAATTATTATTCTCTGTATAATTGTTCCCCTGTTAATCTCCATCTTTACTAAATTGAAACCCAAATTCTCAAATAATCTACCGAAATCATATCCAATAATCGGTTCATTCCCCTCGATCTTAAAAAACAGAGACAGGTTTCCGTCATTCCCCTCGATCTTAAAAAACCGAAATCATACCCAATATTCCATCATCCCATGTCCAGATTTTTTTTGGAAAAATTTGTCAAGTTTTTTAGCTTAAAAATTATTATTATGTGTTACTTTCATTTCATGATAATAATTACTGCCGTATTTTATTTTTGTGCTATAATTATTAATATTAAGGGTGTATTTTATTTGAAACTCTATTATAAAATCAAAAGTGATGTTAAGTGATTTTTATACAAAATTAAAAGTAAAAAGTATTTTAAAATAAAATGATATTAGAAATGGGAGTATTTGAAAAATAATAACTTATTCATGGACACACTAAGAATTGATTCTCATAATCCAAAAACAATCACTTTAAGCTTCTCCAAATAGATTATAATGACTTAATTTAATAACTACAAACACATTAAAAATTTCAAAATAACAGTGATTCTATTCTACCTATCTACTAGAGTTTGCAAACATATACTAAATTTAATCACTTTATTTTGTATAGATTGTTCGACTTGCATCCACTCTTGAATTATGTTTTTAGTAATTTTTCAATTTTACATTGCACCAAAACATTAAATAATTTTATTGTAAATTACCATATGACAACATGGACAATATTATTGATATCAATAAATGGTAATGTTAAATGTATTAAATAAACACTAAGTATAATTTTGTAACCTTAAAATTAAAGTATCATACTACAAAGTTTTTTTTTTACGTACTACATATATACAAATAATAAAAATATAAAAGTAGAAGTAATGGTGATGGGGGAGAACTTGAACCTCTAACAAAGACAATGATTTAATATCACTCAATTAAATTTTTACATTTTGTTTTTTTAATATATTACTTTTCATTCATATTTCGATAACTTATTAGTTTACCTTTAAAAAAAACTATTAGTCTCAAATCTATTTTTAATGCATTATATATCAAATTAATTGTATACTTATGAACATTAATTTGACATACATATTACATATGAAAAAAAAGTACCTCTCTTGTGCACTTATTGCATGATGCATTTGCTCAACAATTGAATTTGTTTACATTGAAAAGCATGATTTGATTACATTGAAAAGTGTGATTAGATTATACTGAAAAGTTTACACTGAAATCGGTTTTCAGTATAATCTAACCATACTTTTCGGTATAATCAACCCATATGTTTCAATGTAAACAACTTCAACTGTTGAGTGAGTGCATCGTGCACCTGGTGCATATAAGAGTGTGCGATGCAAAAATAATAGTATGATTTAAGAATTGAAATTTGAATTTTAATGTTTTTAAAATTCTTTTCATTTGATTTTGGATATATCATTAAATTTTATAAATATATTGTTATTTTATTAAATTTTGATATCATTTAGATTTTTTTAATATATGTAATAAATTTAGTGTATACTTAAAAAGATGTTTCTTTAATAACTGATCTACTCACATATATGAAATCTCATAAAATTGATATATTAGTAGTAAGGTTAATAAGCATTAATGTGTACATGAACCTAATATTTTTGATTTAAATTTCTATTATAATTCATACGATATTAATATTAATTAGTATATTCAAAATGGTGCATCGCACGGGAGAGAAGAGAGAAAAAGTTGTATCTATTGGAGCAAGTGAAGTGCACTTGCTTTGTGGTGCAATAGTGAATCCCACTATCTACTAAAGAGAGTGGATTCATTTTACCAATTTTTTCTCCTTTTACTTTGCACCAATCATTTCAAAATTCTTTAACTTTTTAATTTTAAATCTATTTTCAACACATTTTATATTAAATTAAATTGTCTTTTGAACATTTTTAATTTAACATTTATATTGCACAAATAAAAAGAAAAATCATATTTAAAATATTTATTTTATAATTAAGTGTTTTCTATTGACTTTAACTATATGATTGATTGAATTTAAATAATTTTTACTTAGACTATATAAGTTTTTTAAATATTAAACAATTTTATGAATATTAATATTTGTTGTGAATTTAGTATAAAATTAAATAATTATAATACTCACATATATACAATTAATTGATTATTGGATAAAATAAATTTAATTTAAACTTAGTTAATCATACAATCTCGCGTTTAAAATTTATAATATTCTATCCGTGCATCGCACGGGAGAAATACTAGTTAAAAAGAAAAGTCGACTCACATAACTTCAACAAATTAAACACTTCTACATTTAATATGGTTTGAAAAAAAGCCTCTATCTATAAGAGAAATATCCACCCAGTCCCATAGTACCAATTCATAGACTATCCAAACTCTGGAAAAAACGATGGACTTCCATTTCCCAATTATTATTCTCTGTATAATTGTTCCCCTGTTAATCTCCATCCCTCTATACACTAATAGTGAGTTTTTTTTGCCGATGTGTCGATTTCTGGTGCGTTTTGCTTATGTGTCGACTTCTGGTGCATTTCACTTATGTGTCAAGTCTTACGTGGAATGATTGTGTGTCACTTTATCCTATGTGTCATTCATGTGGCATTGTGACCTTTCATAAGAAGAAGTCTAATAAAATTTTTTTTGTTTTAGTTGGATTTGAACCAATGACCTCATGAATATTTTATATTATGTTTACCAATTAAGCTAACTATGAACTGTTGTAAAATTTAAATATTTATTATATATCACCTGAGTTAAATATATATATATATATATATATATATATATATATATATATCTTCTTAAAGACTCTTAATTATTTGCAATTTTATTATTCTAAACTCATATTTTTTCTTATTCCTTCTTTGTCTATTTATTTTCACAATATTTTATTTGTTCCTCGATTATTTATCCACACATAAATGTCTAATTGCTAATATTTGACGATTACTTTATTTTTAAAGATTTTTTTTTTCATATAAATTCTACTTTCTTTCTCTCTTCTTCTACCTTGACAATATTTTGTTTATTTTCTATGTATTGTAAATTGACGGGTGAAGATTTTCAAGAAATTTTTTAAGGGTATCTATGGTATTTTTTTTTTCATTTCGACTAAATCATATTTTTTAAATAGATTATATTATATAATGTTATAATATTGAATAATGCGTTGTGTTAATAAAATATAAATTTTTAAATTAATTTTACGAACAACCAGCATAATATGCGGGGTACTCATTTAGTCTTTACTAAATTGAAACCCAAATTCTCAAATAATCTACCGAAATCATACCCAATAATCGGTTCATTCCCCTCGATCTTAAAAAACAGAGACAGGTTTCCGCAATGGACATCGGATATTGTGACCTCCACCCCCACTTTAACTTTCCCGCTCCGCCGCTCCTTCGGCCGCACCATCGTCATCACGGCCAACGCCGCCAACATCCACCATATTCTCAAGTCCAACTTTCTCAACTACGAGAAGGGCGATTTCTTCATAAGCCATTTGAGAGACTTTCTCGGTGACGGCATATTCAACGCCGACGGGAAGAAATGGAAATTCCAGCGACAGGTCTCCATCCACGAATTCAAAACCAAATCGCTTCGGAAATTCATCGAAACCGCCGTCGATTCCGAGCTCTCCGATCGCCTCATACCCATCCTGCGGAGCGCCGCCGCTGAGAAAACTGTAATCGATTTCCAGGACATTCTTCAACGATTCGCTTTCGATAATGTTTGCCGGATCGCGTTCGGGTATGACCCGGCGTACCTGTCGCCGTCGCTGCCGGAGGAGAAATTCGCGATGGCTTTTGAAAAGGCGGTGAAGCTCTCCACCTACAGATTCCATACATTTATCCCCAATTTCTGGAAAATCAAAAAAGCCCTAAATTGTGGATCGGAAAAGCAGCTAGGGCTTGCTGTAAAGGAAGTTCGTGATTTCGCGAAAGAAATAATCAGGAACAAAAAGCAGGGGAGATCATCAGATGATCTCCTTTCGAGATTTCTGATCTCTGGCCACTCCGACGAGGATTTCATGACTGATATAGTGATAAGTTTCATATTAGCAGGTAGAGACACTACTTCTGCTGCTTTAACTTGGTTTTTCTGGCTGCTTTCGAATCATCCTGAAGTCGAAAACCAAATTCTTATCGAAATCGAAGAAATATCGAAGTCGGAATCAGTATCAGGTTATGATGAAGTGAAACACATGATTTACACTCATGCATCACTGTGTGAGAGCATGAGGCTTTATCCACCAGTTCCAATGGACAGCAAAGCAGTTCTGAGTGACGATATTTTGCCTGATGGAACAATTGTGAAGAAGGGAATGAGGGTGAGTTATCATCCGTACGCCATGGGAAGAGTTGAGAAGGTATGGGGCAAAGATTGGGCGGAGTTTCGCCCATCAAGGTGGTTGGAGAAAGAGGAAGAAGGTGAAAAGTGGAATTTTGTAAACAGGGATTCATTTACTTACCCGGTGTTTCAGGCCGGGCCCAGGATTTGTCTGGGGAAAGAGATGGCTTTCTTGCAAATGAAGAGGGTGGTCGCGGCCATTCTGCGGCGGTTTAGGGTGGTGCCGGTGGTGGTGGATGGAGCGGAGCCAGTGTACGTAACGGACTTGACAGCAAAAATGAAAGGTGGTTTTCCGGTTAAGGTTGAGGAGAGGAACTGATTTTGATTTTAAGTGCAGTAATATAATTCTCAGAAAGATAAACCTGTATAATCTTTAGTTCTAGTAGATTAGCATGTATTTCCCGCTGGCTAGACACAGCCGGAATAAAAATAAAGGGTGGACTAAAAGTATGTTATAAATATAGTACAAAAATTAAAAGTTAATATTATTTTTAACATAAAAGAATGGTGAGCTAGTGCTTAAGGTTTTTTGCTCTTCTTAAAAATTAGAGTATTATTTAAATATGATTAATATGTTTTAAGTTACACTTAATACCTCAGATCGGCTACTGACGGAATCACGAATGGAATCAAAAAAATTCCAATAATTATCAAGTTTTGCGGACGTATTTTTTTGATGAAGTGTATTACCAAAAGAAGATACAGTATTTAACATGAAGCTTAAAATATTGGTAATTGGTTTTAGTAGGCCCATTTAAAGCCATGTCGATTTCTATCAGCAGGCCCGTTTTCTTTTTCTTTTTAGGCCACGATTACTTGCACTATCTTTTTGTTAAATACACTATCTTTGATTTTTTTTCTTTTTAATTTGTAAATTTTTTTAAAAAAGATTTCCAATTTTTTTAATTTCACTATGGTCGATTTTTATTTCCAAAAAAAGTGAAAAATATTTGAAAATAAAATAGTGTATTCATCCTGGTAGTGTATTTAACAGAGAGAGTAGTGCAAATAACATATGCCCTTCTTATTAAGCAAGAAGGCCCATATATGTAAGAACCTTTGTATCTCCAAATTCATCGGGCCTGCATATTAAAGTTGGGCAGTTTATTTTTTACGGTAATGCTACATAGGCAGAATCAGCCCAGGGCAGAAGGAGGTATTATTGGTAATCTACATGTAAATAGGGGTATTAACGGAAATTTACATGTAATTAATTTAGGTAAATGACTTAGTCAGTCTTGAAAAAACCGAAACCAAAATTCTGTCTTCTCTCTATTTTCAAATTTGAAATTTGAAAATTTCTTCTATCTTCTCTCTCTAATTAATTATTTCTTAACTTCCAAAATAGTGGAGGTATTTTCTTATGTAAAGAAATTTCAAATTATATTATATCAAATACATAAATTTGGTATATTAAATTTGATTTGTGCATACGATGTTTTTATATATTTCTTATTAATTATTGCTACTTCATAATTTATATTAATAATTTTATGTATAATACAAGAAAATTTCCCTTAAATAATTCAAACTTATCCCTGAAGTTTTTATTGAGATAAATCCTACATTTCTTATCTTTTAATTTTACTAATTATATTACGTCTCATCTAATCCCACGCGGGTAAAGATAATTTATTTATTAGTATTTTAAAGCAATATTTTAAACACCGGAAAAATGTAAAAATAGTAGAATCCATAATTAAAATGTAAAAATTCGTCAGAAAATTAACATTAAGAACCAATATCATAATCTCAAATTATTAGAAACCGCACAAAAATTATTCAATAATAATTGTCATCATTGAAGGTTTTCATAAATAAAATTTTCAAGCATGCAGAGTGAGTTCTGAATAACCAACCGTCGAAGACAAAGAGATGGAAGGAGTGTGAAAAAATTATTAAATAATTGAATTTAATCAAAAAAATGTTGAAAGTGTGAGGGGAAGATTTAAATTTAATTTTTAACTGAATACCTAACAAAATTGAAACAGTCATTTTTTTTTTTTTTTTGGATAAGTGGGAGAAGTGACATTGAAAATTAGATTGAATTAAATTCAAAAAAGATTTTATTTGTTTAACTTCCCACTATCATCTGTCCAACTTCCCCTATAATTTGTATCCCACGTATCTGTCCAATTTCCCCCTCTAATTTATGTGTTATATCTCTTTAAATTCAATGTATTACTAATAGTGTTTATAAGTATTACTAATAGTTTTTCAATGTATTACTAATAGTGTTTATAAGTATTACTAAGAGTTTTTCAATGTATTCTAATAGTTTTTCAATGTATTACTAATAGTGTTTATAAGTATTACTAATAGTTTTTCAATGTATTACTAATAGTGTTTATAAGTATTACTAATAGTTTTTCGATCTATTATTAATAGTTTTTCAATGTATTACTAATAGTGTCTATAAGTATTACTAAGAGTTTTACAATGTATTACTTATAGTTTTCAATGTATTATTAATAGTGTTAAGGTTTAGGGTTAGGGGTTTAGTGTTAGGGTTAGGGGTTTAGTATTAGGGGTTTAGTGTTAGGGTTTATAAGAGTTTTTCAATGTATTACTAAGAGTTTTTTTTCAATGTATTACTAATAGTTTTTCAACGTATTACTAATAGTTTTTCAATGTATTACTAATAGTGTTTATAAGTATTACTAAGAGTTTTTCAATGTAATACTAATAGTGTCAATAAGTATTACTAAGAGTTTTACAATGTATTACTTATTGTTTTCAATGTATTAATAATAGTTTTTCAATGTATTACTAATAGTGTTTATAAGTATTACTAATAGTGTTTATAAGTATTACTAATAGTTTTTCAATATATTACTAATAGTGTTTATAATTATTACTAAGAGTTTTTCAATGTATTACTAAATGTTTTTCAATGTATTACTAATTGTGTTTACAAGTATTACTAAGAGTTTTTCAATGTATTACTAATAGTTTTTCAATGTATTACTAATAGTGTTTATAGGTATTACTAAGAGTTTTTCAATGTATTACTAATAGTTTTTAAATGTATTACTAATAGTGTTTATAAATATTACTAAGAGTTTTTCAATCTATTATTAATATTTTTTCAATGTATTACTAATAGTGTCTATAAGTATTACTAAGAGTTTTACAATGTATTACTTATAGTTTTCAATTTATTACTAATAGTGTTAGGGTTTAAGGTTAGGGGTTTAGTGTTAGGGTTTAGGGTTTATAAGAGTTTTTCAATGTATTACTAATAGTGTCTATAAGTATTACTAAGATTTTTACAATGTATTACTTATACTTTTCAATGTATTACTAATAGTGTTAGGGTTTAGGGTTAGGGGTTTAGTGTTAGGGTTTACGGTTAGGGGTTTAGTGTTAGGGTTTAGGGTTTATAAGAGTTTTTCAATGTATTACTAATAGTTTTCAATGTATTACTAATAGTTTTCAATGTATTACTAAGAGTTTTTCAATGTATTACTAATAGTGTTTATTAGTATTACTAAGAGTTTTTCAATGTATTACTAATAGTGTCTATAAGTATTACTAAGAGTTTTACAATGTATTACTTATAGTTTTCAATGTATTAATAGCAGTTTTTCAATGTATTACTAATAGCGTTTATAAGTATTACTAATAGTTTTTCAATGTATTACTAATAGTGTTTATTATGAATTACTAATAGTTTTTCAATGTATTACTAATAGTGTTTATAAGTATTACTAATAGTTTTTCAATCTATTATTAATAGTTTTTCAATGTATTACTAATAGTGTCTATAAGTATTACTAAGAGTTTTACAATGTATTACTTATAGTTTTCAATGTATTAATAGTAGTTTGTCAATGTATTACTAATAGTGTTTATAAGTATTACTAATAGTTTTTCAATGTATTACTAATAGTGTTTATAATGAATTACTAATAGTTTTTCAATGTATTATTAATAGTGTTTATAAGTATTACTAAGAGTTTTTCAATCTATTATTAATAGTTTTTCAATGTATTAATAGTGTCTATAAGTATTACTAAGAGTTTTACAATGTATTACTTATAGTTTTCAATGTATTACTAATAGTTTTTCAATGTATTTCTAATAGTGTTAATAAGTATTACTAATAGTTTTTCAATGTATTACTAATAGTGTTTACAATGTATTACTAGTAGTTTTCAATGTTTCACTAATAGTGTTTATAAGTATTACTAAGAGTTTTTCAATCTATTATTAATAGTTTTTCAATGTATTACTAAGAGTTTTACAATGTATTACTTATAGTTTTCAATGTATTACTAATAGTTTTTCAATGTATTACTAATAGTGTTTATAGGTATTACTAATAATTTTTCAATGTATTACTAATCGTGTTTATAAGTATTACTAAGAGTTTTTTAAATATTAAATTTGATTATATATTAAATTTGAATATATATTATACACACTTGAAAAGATCATTATTGAACTATACAAACCGTACCAATAAGTAAAAGTTGATTAAAACTTATTTAGTAATATTTCAATAAAATTTATATAGTAACCGTACCAATAAGGTTAATATACTAACGTACCAATTAGTATTTCAATAATATTTATATACTAACCGTACCAATAAAGTAGCAAAATTTAATATAATTTATTAATATAATTGAATTTTATTTAAAATAAAATTTGGAATAGAATAACAAAAGTTGATTAAAAAATAAGTCCGGAATTAAAGTTTGATATTCAATCCTAATCCGTTTTAAATCTAACTAAAAAAAATTAAAGTTGATGTACAATTTTCAAAATTGATTTAAATTGACTAAGTCATATACAATAAATCACACACATATATACAACCCCACTAAACTCTAAATGTGACCATTTTTAACCGTCTATTTTTTTCATTTTAACCGTTCTTTTTTTTTTTTTTCCATTGAAACTGTCCTACACTATATGCCATGCATTTCACACTCCTCCATTTTAATCATTTCAACCATCATTTTCATCAAATAAATAAAAGAGTAACATTAACTTAAATAATAATAATATAGTAGTTCCCAACACCGTACATTCAATTATTCCTAATACAAACAGTTCTCATTAACTTAACTTATACTTGACAAATATATATGGTCAGTTTTTATTTATTTATTTATTTAAGAAATAAAATACTATGATGTATTAGATGCAATTTGGGGGAAATTTAAATGACGTTTACAATCTTATCTAAGTTAAACTACTTTTATGGAGAAAATAAGATTTTAAAATCTTTTCACAAGACCAAAAAACCCACTAAATCCTAACAATTCGGTCAAATTAAAAAGAATTGTAAATTTCAATTTTTAAATTTCAAATCAATTGGATTCCAAATAAAAAAAATCCTGAATCATGCATTAACTCACCCACTAAACCCTCTAACAATCCAATTTGGCTAGATCTTTCAACTTCCTATAAAAAAATCCCACACGATTTTTTTCATTTTTAGTTAAAAAAATTGTCTTTCTATAAAAATATTTGACAATTTATTTTATTAAATTGAAGAAAAATGCATTATCTCCTCCAATCATCTACAAAAAAAAAAAAAAAATAGCCGTTTGAATAATGAGATTAAACACTAATTTGCTGATTTTTTATTTTTTTGAAAAATAGCCGTATGATAATGGAAGAGTAATTATGTCATTAATTATATTTTGAGAATGTCAAAGATCACTTTGGGAGAAGCAAAATAATGGCGCATGAATGGAGGAATGAATGGAGCAAAATATGAGAATGCATATTGGAGTGGGGGGAATGAATGGAGGCAAAATAGGGAGGGAAGTTAGTGGAGGGAGGGAAATTAGGCGCCTAAAACTAATAGTAATTATCTAATTTATTTAATATTTAATTATTATTTTTTGGGTTCTGCCCTGGACTGAGTCTGCCCATTTTGCATCACCCTATTTTTTAATAAAAAAAATATAGTAAACCATAATTTTACAAAATAAATCATTCTTCGAAAGCTACTGGGTTTAAATATTGGAACTGGCCCCTGACACGGCCGAGGATGGAAGAACATCTGCAAAGTCGATGGTGTCGTCTGGTGACACGTGGAACACATGCGTGGCAAGACGGTGGTGCGTGACATCCACACGGTACCGACGACAACGACCAATGGCAGCGCGTGATTCACATGCGCCAAAGATGATGGCACAGCTTGGTGGTGAGTGCCATGGCGGTGAAACCACGCGTGAAGGCGCGTGCAGGTAGATTATCACATGTGTCCGACACCTGAACACATTGCAGACCGTTTTCCAGCACATGTAGTTATTTTCCGATGCGTTGAAGCAGTTTTCAATGTGCGCTTATGTATGTAATCTTATTTGGCTCATTTTACAATGTGTGCTTATTTACGCGACATGCATTTGGCCTTTTTATAAAACCTCGCACCAAAATTTACAAAAGGTGTCTGTAGTTGATTTTAGTTGCTATTCTAGATGATAAAGTATTAAGAATAATTTATTATTATTATTAGAAAACTAGTACAATTAAAGATTTTGAGGATAGTATACCATAAGATCTATTATAGTCGATAAATTGAAAATAAGTGTGTGTTTGGATATATATGGGAATAACTTTGAGGATTTACATTTGATAAAGCTAGAGACTTTGATGTTATATTGGGTTTAGACGATTTGATTAAGATTCAAGCGAAGTATTTAATTAGTTTTAAGAGTTGATTACCTAAATTTCAAGGGCAAAACGGAGAGAAGCAATGAATGATGGTTTCAAACTATTTGTATTAAAAGTCTAGTTTATTTTTTAATCAAGTTCTTCCAGGTTAAGCTCTCACTAGATAGTTATATTTTAGTATGATTTATATTTTTAAATTAATACTCAAGTCTTCCGCTGTTTGTTAAATACTTTTTGTTTGAAAGAAAATTTCACGTCCTATTTTTAAGTAAATATTTAGTTCACGTCATGATTATATAAAAAACAACATGTGCTTTTCAGAAAATTTACTATTATAATAATTGGAGCGTGACATAATGGTATTAAAGCCCGGTCTACATTTCTGTATTCTTGTAGAATTCTTTTTCTTTAAAGTCATGTAATTTTAAATTGATATTTATGAAAAAAAAAAATGATTGCAAAAGAAAATTTTAAATCATGCATACATATATTATGAAATCCATCATCGCCCCACCACTACAACTCCAAGATACGATATGATAATTTATGCACCAAACTATTATTCAAGATACGATATGATAATTTATGCACCAAACTATTATTTGATCATGCAAAGATGATCGCATGTGATATGATAGAAAAAAAAAAGTTTTTTGGTCCCGCAACTTGTTTAGTGTCCAATTTTGGTCCAAAAAAAATTAACTTTTAATCTTGGTCCCATAATTTATGGAATCGTCCAAATTTGGTCCGAAATGAGACCAAAATAAGTTACGGGACCAAAATTGAAAAGTTAAAATTTTTGGGATCAAAATTGAACACCAAACAAGTTAGGGACAAAAAAACTATTTTCTCGTATTCATTAATTGTTTTTCTTTTTTCACCTTGTATATGTATAATTTTTCATATACCAAACACTATTTAATTAATCATATATGTAGATTTTGGAAGATAAAATGACATTCTCTAAAATATTAATGACGAGCATGAGAGTTGTTCCAATCTTATAATTTCATATTATGCTATAAAATAATCATTGTAATAATCATTTATATACTATAGGTGGAGACGAGATCACGATAGCGATTTGGGATTATTTTACGAAGATTTGGAGAATCAAAATTTATAGGTAAATAATATATTTATTATTTTATTTACTCTATCGCGATTTACATTCTTAGTTAGTAATTAAAATTTTATTATTAGTATTTTATGGAAGCTTTGTAATTCATCTTAAATAATAATTATTGGAATTGAGAAATATTGAGTTTTTCTTTTTCATGTTTTATAGATGTTTTTCAAGTATTTGTATTTGAATCAATGGAATTAACACATGCAACATTTCAAATTTTATGCTATAAGGTCATTGCATCAAGAATGTTTACTACGTGATTTTTTCAAAGTTCAGCACATGCATGCATCATTTTAGTACTTATTTTTTTGGGACGAATTTTTTTCTAAGAGAAGTATGACGAGACACCCTTAAACTGTCAGATTAACTATTTAAAATATGCAATAGGTACTTTCTTTGTTATCAAAAGATATTTTAAATATTTTAAAATTAAATCTCATTATTTTCTCTCAAAGTTTCTCTCTATAAATGATTAGTTAAGTTAGCATAGTGAAACTTTAATTCTCAATTATGGCATAGTTGGTTTTGACCAGGTCATGAAATTCTCTTTAAAATTTAAAAATAAACCACGTACGTCAAATGTGATAATCCTTATTCCAAAAAATTTCAACTGAATTACTCTTACTTACTACTATTTTATACACAGTCTTTATATGAATCAAACAATGGAAAAGATCTATCTCTATGTAGTTTTCTTATCCTTAATATTTGACTTTTGCAGCAGAAAAAAAAAAATCTCTTCTAGTCATATTTATTTTATTTTTATGAAAAATCTTATACAAGAATTTAGAGGCGTCAACGTTTTTTTTTTTTCATCTGCGAGTTTTCCAATTTCTCCTCTTATTTCTTTTTATTAAAATTTAGTCTTATGTTAATGGATTTTTTTTTTTCCAGCGGCTCATTGTTCAGTAAGCACTTGAATATACTAGTATGATTTTACTTTTACCAAATTATTATTAGGTTTGGTTTTACTAGATCTTATAGAATCCTTTTTCAAATATACTTTTGCATCTAAAGAATTTTGAAACACTTTTGAAGCAAAATGATTTATTTGAAAAGACGGCTTATTTTTAGGCCTCAAATAGTTACATAAACTCAAGGTCCTAACTTTATTATTTTACGTATTAGCAAATATAGATTTATTAGACAATGCTTTAATTTTCAAATGGTCAAAACATTTTTTTATCTCGTAAGTCAGAATTATTTGCTTCGTAGATCTTGTCTATAACATGTCAATTGATTGTTTGGGAAGGAATGACCCAAATTAGTTAAAAATTTTTATTGATTATCAAAATTTAAATTTCCTACCTTCTAAGATTTTAATTTAAACGATGTAAGTCAACCATCATCTTTTCACAACCAATCGGCTACTTACATATATTGCATAAGTTCACCACTTACTTTTTATTTCTATTGACCTAGTCGTAAATTTAGATGACATGTCTCTGTTCTTGACTTAATTTTTAAAAAAATGGTCAAGGTTTATTTTGAAATCCAATTAAAGATAATTTTAAGACTTTAATTTAATTACTTCATTGATAGGAAAAATGATTTAATATATTTTATTAACAACAAAATTTCTTGAAAGTAAAGATCATCTATAACCACTTCCCGCTTCATCTCTCCAAAATACATGCATTACATATTACATTTCATGATTCATTCCCAAAATTATGTTATGCCAAGATCATGCCACAAAATACATTATTTACATGAACTTTTTTATTCCACCACATGCATGCATGCATACATCATCAAGTTCTTAATTTCAAGGACAATTTTTTTTCTACGAGGGATAGAATGTAATACCCTTTATCTATCCAGTCAATTATTTCGAGGTACAAGCATTATACATTTTATTTCATGTTACAAGACGAGGATACGCTATGACTGTGTTACCAAGTGCATTCAAATACTTCACGTTCCAAATGCATCATTTACATGAATATTTACAAATATACTACTTGAAGTACGATTTTTTTCATGAATATATACACGATATGCATTTGACATTCTATCGAATCTCGCACCCGGATTTGCAAAAGGTGTTTGTAGTTGATTTTAGTTTCTATTCTAGATGATAAAGTATTAAGAATAATATATTATTATGAGGAAACTAGTACAACTGAAGCTCTTGAGGATAGTATATCATAAGGCCAATTATAGTCGATAAGTTGAAAAGACGTGTGTTTTGGATATTTATGGAAATAACTTTGAGGATTTGCATTTGATGAATCTAGAGACTTTGATGTTGTATTGAGTATATATAGACTGGTTGATTAAAACTCAAACGAAATATTAAAATAGTTTTTTATGAGTTGATTACCTGAATTTCAAAGACGAAATTTTTATTAGTGGCGGGGAGATGCGATGGTTCCAAACTATTTTATATTAAAAATTAGTTTATTTATTAATCACGTATTTCCAAGTTACAGTTATTTTTTAGTATGAATTACATTTGTAAATTAATACTCAAGTCTTCCATTGTTTGTTAAGTATTTTTTGTTTGAAAGAAAATATCATGTCTTATTTTTAAGTTAATGTTTTGTTAAAATCTTTACCTAATTAATTTACAGGCTATATTTTTAACATGCATGCATGCGTCCCACCGTACTATTTTGTCAGCAAGTCCTAACTTTTAACAAATATAAACACATAATTATCCATCGAATGCAAGAATGTGTATATGGTTGTTATGCATGATAGAGGATAACTAAAAAGTAATTAATACTTTAAAACTTAAATGATAGTACCTAATAATTATCTTACTTAAACTTTTTTATATAGTAGATAAAATGGTTGGTTGTGGTCAATCAAGAGCTAGGATTAAGTTACTAAAGTTACAGCCAACTTGGATTCAAATACTACAATATCTTGCTACAATATTTTTGTATTTTGTATATAGGTACAACCTTCTTCAATTGCAATAACATATAGGAATTGCGATAGATACTTGAGCCATGGACTAAAGGAAAACTAGTTCCTCGACCAAGAAAAGATGATTGTCTCGTTCTGCCGAGCCACGGGCTGTGGGATGTAATGACAAATGAGGAACCTTATGAGGAGGCAAGAAAACGGATTCTGATTGGCTAAGAGAGGACAGGTCCAACAACACTCCAATTCAAATTTTTATTGCAATTATAACCAACAGATTTTTTTTTTTATTATTATTATGTTCAGATGCGTTCAAATGATAACATATAATTAATCATTATATTCGGGAATTTGGTTAGAATGACTAACAAAATTTAAATTGGAGTTTTGTTTGAAAAATAATTTAAAATTAAAGTTTAAATTAGATTACAATTTGTAAAAATATTGTAATTTTATTTGCAATTAACCCCAAATAAAACTATAATTTGTTATAATCATAGATAAAATGAGGACTTTTGAAGAAAATAAAAAAATCGAAATCAGGAGAAAATGACGCTCGAAAGGAATTAATTTCAAGAAATTTAAGCCCACTTGTAACATAATTATTTAGGCCAAGGTTAAATACAGTCTCATGATTTATGAATACAACCCCACTAAAAAAAGAGTTCGGAATTTTTTTCCGAAAAATGTAACAAATTTCGAAAAAAAAAATTCTGAAATTTCATATGTTCAGTGTTTTTTTTTTTTTTTTTACATTTTCGGAATATTATTGTGAAAATTGTCAAAATTCTCGAATTTTTTTTCCGACACTTTTTGGTGGGGTTGTATTAAATAAAGATAGGAATGTATATAACGTACTTTACAACATTTAAGGCCCTTTCCACAAAAACATATATATATACAAATATTTTCACCCCCAAAATTCAGTACTTCACACACTCAATTCGCGTTCGAGATTTTTTTGAGAACATTTTGTCATTTGTTCTGAATATTTTTTAGAACATTATTTAGTTTTAGACATTTTTGAGGGGGTGAATTGAAAATTTTGGGGGTAAACTTAACCTTACGATGAACAATCAAATTTTGGGGGTGAAAAAATATGTACCCATATATATATAATTTCAATTTTTTATAACTTCAAGCAAAAGCCCAATCTCTAGGCCTATTTTTAACCGCCTCAATTTAAATCTTTAATTAATTATTTATTCAACTTTACACGCACATTTAAGACACTTTTCATAAAAAATAAGTGGCCCAAAGTCTCTAAGCAGCAGCCCAATCTCAGGTCTATTTTTCACGCTATTGAAGTTTATATATATATATATATATATATATATATATATATATATATATATTAACTTTGACCTTCTACCTTATTTATATTATTAATTTAACAATCAATGAATTTTAGTTAGAATTGCTAACGAATTTTAAACCGAGTTTCTATCTGCAACGATTCAAAAGTTTTTATTATATTGTAATTTGCGAAAAATTTGTGATTTTATTTACATTTAATCCAAAATAAAAATATAATGTGTTATATTTGTAGATAAAATGAAGACTTTTTTTTGTAAGAAATTACCTCTCAATTATACATAAAAAATTATTTGAAGGTGCATACTAAAAATAATAAAGAATGAAATCAGGAGAAAGTGAATCTCGAAAGGAATTAATTTCAAGAAATTTAAGCTCACTTGTAAAAAAAAATTTATTCAACTTTACAACCACATTTAACGCCCTTCCCACAAAAAATAAGCGGTTCAAAGTATCTAAGCAGCAATCCAATCTCTAGGCCTATTTTTCACGCTATCGAAGTTATATATATATATATATATATATATATCTTAATATATTATAAAGACAAAGTTTTGGAATCCTATGTGGCAAACTCTCATGCCTCTATTTTAAAAATACTCTCCTCTCATTTACCCAATTCATTGACTTTTAAAACTATTCTCAGCCATTGAATCTTAATATCTAATCTAATCTTGACCATTGATTTTTTCACATTTCCTCTATATATACCATGTATCTCACACAACCAAAAATCAATTACAATAATTTCTGCACATCCTATTCCAATTCTTCTTCTTCTTCTTCTTTTCAATTTTGCTATGAAGTTTTATATTATATTTCTTTTCATCTAAATCTTCATATTTTTCTTTTCTTGCAGGATGTTCATCCCAATATATTCAATCTTAATATTTCTTTTTTTGCAGGATCTTCATCTTAAGGTATTTACTTTTTGTTTTCTATTTTATTTTGTAGATTTGGTGTATGAATTTAATCTTCATATTTAGTCTAATCTCTTCTACCAATGATCATTTCCTTAAACTCATTTTTTTTTGGTGATTTGGAGGAATACAAATTTCTACGTATCTAAAGGTATTTACTCTATTTACTAATTATTTGATTTTTATTTTTTTATTAATTATTGTTTAATTTTATTTTATTCGTATGAAAATGATTATTGTCTGATTTTTTTAATTATATATTTAGGATTGAACATCAACAATGAAGATGAAGTGGATGATCAATTTTTCATATGAAGACGAAGTGGAAGATCAATTTTATTGTGAAGATGAAGAATCATTGATTATATGTTAAAAATTAGATTTTTTTAACATTATAATGTATTAATTACTATTCAATGTATTATTTACAATTCTATAAATAATATTCTTTATGAGAAGTTATAATTTTTATTTAATTCTATAATGATGAAGAATCGTTCAAATTTGGATGATGATGAATATATCTTTCGAAATATATTATGTAATTCGAAAATATTAATTATACGAATATTCAAATAATACCTAATATTTTATGTAATAATTATACGAATATATATTAGGAATAATTAAATATACGAATATTCAAATATTTTAATTAATTATACGAATATTTTAAAATATATGAATATATCAAATATACGAATATATATTGGAATAATTAATTATACGAATATTAGGAATATATCAAATATACGAATATTCAAATATTTTAGGAATATATATTAGACTCTTTATAAAATATTAATTATTCGGATCTTTAACAAATATGGATGATGGGTATATTTTATATATTATTTTAAAAGATTAGATTTGAAATAATTATATTAGGAACAATATATAAATTTATAATAATTATAAACTTTGCTTATTTAATCAATTTTAAATTTCAATTTGAATATATTAGGAAAAGTTGACTAATTTTGAATGATAATTTAGTAAGATAATTTATTAGGTAATTTTATATTATCCTACATTCCTAAATCCTAAATTTTTGGTTAGTGGTATATTTAAAAACAAAATAAGTGAATAATGTATTCTTCAAACTAATATTTTTCAACTATTTTTGGATGGTGGATATCTTTTTAAAAAAAATTTGATCATGATTCATTAATAATAAATAATTTTTTGTGTATGATTTTGAATGTTATATATACAACCAAAATATGCCTTTGATAAATTCAACTGAGTAACAATTCTAATTGTTTTTTAAATTAAAAAATAATTTAATGTCTTCAATATTTTTAGGGAAATTTGATCTTTTTAAAACATGTGATTTAACTATAAAGTCATACACCAATCAATATATAAATTTAAACTAATTATATACTTTACTTATTTACATCAATTTTAAATTTATTGATAAAAGATTATTTATATTAGAAAAAATAGACTAATATAATATGATGATATAGTCCCTAATTTCGAAATTACATTCCAAAATATTAAATTTCAAAATACTACGTCATGTGATCTTTTATATATTAAAATAATAATATTTTCACAAAGATTCTCAACTTACAATATACATTCATCTAATTAAAAAAAAAAGGTCGAATCTCTTTATATCACTATGCAACATTATTTATAAGCTATGAAATCCAATTGAAAGGAAAAAATTATGACATCTATGAAATCTATATTTAATTATTCATAAAAATAGAGTGTATTTAGACAAATTATAAGTTGAGATTGATTAAAACACATGTTTTATAAAGAGTCAAATTTATCTAATATTTTATGTAATTCGAAAATATATGACTTAAATCATACTATAAAAAAGTAGTCAACTTTTCCTAATATAATTAGTCTATATTTATATATTCATAAAAATGGGATGTATTTAGATAATATATTAATTAAGATTAATTAAAATACATGTTTTATAAAAGAGTCAAATTTACCTAATATAAGTAATCTATATTCAATGATACAAAAATAATAGCATAAAATTAAATTTAAAACTAATATAAATAAATAAAGTATTTAATTAAGATAAATTTATATATTGATTGATGTATGAATTTACAATATTAAATCACATATTTCGAAAAGAGTCATTTTTTCCTTTAAAAAAACTAAGAGCAACAATATTAACATATTTAATAAATATTCGAATTTTAAAAAAAAAATCAGAATATTACATAGTAGAAAGTATTCAACTATTAAAAATATAAAAAATATAAATTATTTTCGAAATGATTCATCATATTAAAATTTATTCTCCAAGGTTCGATGCTTATGTTTTATCTATAAAGAATGATTAAGAAAGTCTTCATCATATTAAAAAAATAGTCAAAAATTTACATTATTATCGATTTAAAAAAAAAAACAGATTTGTTAATCAATTGAAAATATCAAAGGTATATTTTGATGTATCTATAACATTCAAATTAAATTATAATCAACATAAATATTATTATTTATAGAAACATAAATAAACATAAAAATTATTATTTAAAGAATTATAATAATATACATTGAAATAATCATTAGTAAAGGAGATTAAGCAAAAGATGCAGATTAAAATAATACAATTAAATGATCAAAAATATAAAATAAAATATAAATACCTTGACAATTATAGATTCATATCCTGCAAAAAAGAAATACGGATTCACACGAAAGATGAATTGATGAAATTTGCAATACCTTGAGATGTATAGATTCTTATCCTACAAAAGAAAAGTATAAACAATATATTGAGATGTATAGATTCACCAAAAAAAATTAGAAGATTTAGACGAAATGAGAATCAATAAAGGAAAAAAATTCTCGCATTGTGATGAGTCTGATTCTCACTATATATTTTATATTTTGTATTATTTTAGTTGAACAAATTATAAAATATAATAATTATAATTAATTTTTTTAATCAATTCAATTATTTTATTTGTACTTGAGGAGATTGAAGGATAAACTGAATGATAGTATTGTTGGTGAACTTAAGAGGATGGTGGATACTTTCAATCCATTTGCAATGCAATTTCGCAAGGAAAAATATTATGTCTGGAGGTGAGCCAAATTTGTGATTAAATTTGCTAGAAAGAAGGAGTTCAGTTGGAAGAGTTTATAACCTTCCTACTGCTTCTGAAATTGTAGCTCTTATTCCAGGGGACATGATGCAGCTATGGAAAAAAGAGATGTGATACTAAAAGACCTGTAGCGGTGAATTATAAAGAATAAGTGAATTACATCCATCTTATGTTCCATTATAGTATCATTTATTGTTCTTGTATGTCGAGGATGTTTATATGATTGATGTGGTTCATAATGATGCTGGTTTTACAACAAGAAAAAAAAAATCAGACTAACAATGCGAGAATTCTTTTCATTTAGGATACACGAGCATAATAATGAAACAAACTTTATTCCTATCTAAGATACTTTTCCAGCAATTTTTGGTGGATTCTTATACTATGATTGAGTCGGAAAGATTGTTATTTATAAAATTTAATCAAGTTAAATTGAGGTCTAGCAGAGTGAATGATATGAAAATTGCAGTTGATAGAGGTGATGTGGATCCATCTTCAACGGGTAAAAGAATAATGTTTGCATCCTTCACAGACAGACCTAGGTATATGATTCAAAATTTTCAAGATGTCATGACACTTTGCAAGTATTTTTCTTACCCAGATTTATTTATCACAATTACTTGCAATCTAAAATGGCCCCAGATTACAAGATTCTTAAATGAGAAAGGTCTTGAATCTGTTGATAGGCCATGTATTCTCTACAGAATGTTTAAGATGAAACTTGATCGTATTGTGAAGGAGTTTAAGGAACTTCAAATATTTGAAAAAATTTATGCATGTAAGTTTATCTTTTTATATTTATTAAATTTTTAGCTCCATAATATTTATCTTTCATGAATAGAATAACTTTATATTTCTATTAAATTATTTTAGTATATAACTTGATTCAAATATTTTCAATCTGTAGTGTTATACTCAGTGGAATTTCAGAAAAGAGGATTGTTACATGCTCAAATTCTTTTGTTTCTAAACCATGAAAATAAAATTCCAAATCCGTAGGATGTTGACCGTATCATATCTGTAGAAATACTAGATAAAGATGATGATGTATTTTGTATGATTTGGTAAGTGACTACATGATTGATTCACTAACCCTATGGATTGGTGAAAATAAATTCTCCTTGCATGGTCAACAACATTTGCTCAAAGAATTTCCCAAAGAGTTATAACGAGTTTACATATGTTGATGACGAAGGTTTCCCACTGTATAGAAGAAGAAGTACATGGGTCACTGTTGATAAAGGAATTGTTCATTTGGATAACCGTTTTGTAGTTCTTTACAGTCCAATATTGTTGCGAAGGTATCAAGGTAATATAAATGTTGAGTGGTGCAATAGGTATAAATTCATCAAGTATTTGTTCAAGTATATCAATAAAGGATTTGATGGGTTATAACTAATGTGGAGAAGAAAGGGGCCACTAAAGGTGAATAAAAATCAAAAGGCGAAGTGGAAAATTTCATAAACTGCAGATACATATCTCTGTGTGAAGCAGTTTGGAGAACTCTTCAGTTCGATATACATTATAGGTATCCAGCGGTTATGAGATTGGATTTCCATCTTCCTAATCAACAGAGAGTTATTTTTCGAGATGAAGATTACATTGATGATGTACTCGAAAGACCATCTTCAGGTAAATCAATGTTCTTGGCGTGGATGGATAAAAATAAAACTGATGATGAGGATGCAAAGAAGCTGACTTATCTGGAATTTTCAAAGATGTATGTTTGGGGTAGAAAATAATATCAGTGGGAAAAGAGAAAGTACAATAGATTTTCTCTGGGAAGACTATACAGTGTTCTATTGGAGGCTGGTGAAGAGTATTATTTGTATCTCTTATTGTCTTATAGTAACGAATCAATATCTTTTGAGATGATACGAACCATTGGTGATATTGTGTATGTTACCTTTAAGGATGCTTGCTATTCAATGAGATTGCTGGATGATGATCTTGAGTACATTGATGGGATAACAGAGGCAAGTTATTGGACAAGCGCTCATCACGTGAGGAACTTATTCATTATTCTTCTCATGTCATCTTCAATGAACTCTCCAGAAACCGTGTTCGAAAAGACGTGGGAGTGTATGCCAAATGATATACTCTATAAAAGAAGATGGACATTGAATATTACAGGTATAACATCTTTAAAAAAAATTAATTGATTTAGATTGTAAAAATAATTTACAATTATATTTTTTTGTAATTTTTTTTTTTTAGATTTATAGCTTAACAGTGAAAAGGTGAACAAGTTAGCTTTAATTAAAATTGATAAGCTACTGCAGATGAATGGATCCACTTTTAGTAGATTTACATTAATGTCAGTACCAGATTTTGAGTTTGAGAAAGATGTAGTAAATAACAAGAATTGAATTACGATCGGCCTGAACAAAGAGAAGAATATGACAAGTTAAGTTCAACTCTAACTCAAGAACAATAATTTGTGGTTAGTGAAATACTTGAAGTTGCTTGGTTGCAAAAAGGAAGAGTCTTCTTTTTACACGGATATGGTGGAACTGGAAAGACATTCATTTGGAGAACGATCTCCGCAACAATACGTTCGGAAGACAATATAGTTCTTAATGTTGCATCAAGTGGAATAACATCACTCTTCTGTCCGACGAACGTACTGCTCATTCAAGATTTGTTATACCGCTTAATATTGATGAGACCTTCACGTGTAACATAAAGCTGGGGACACATTTGTCCTAAGTATTATTGAAGACAAAGCTTATTATATGAGATGAGACACCAACGATTAACAGATTTAGCTTTGGATAGAAACTTGAGGAATATTGTTAGATCTCTAGATGGAACCATGGGTGATATGTCTTTTGGTGGTAAAATCATTGTGCTTGGAAGAGATTTCAGAAAGAGACTCCATGTTATACCCAAAGGAAGTCGAGAGGATATTGTGCACTCAACTATCAATGCTTCATATTTGTGAGATCATTGCAAGGTATTTTATGCATCTTTTATTAAATGATAATATTTTTTTAAAAGATTATTATTGAAAAACTAAATACATCTTATTTGTTTTCAATATTAAGAATTTAAAATTGACGAAGAACATGAGATTACAACGTTCTGATCTCAATACGTCCTCAAATGATGATGATATTGTTAACTTCTCAAGGTGGAATTTGAAAGTTGGTGATGAGAAAATTAGAAATAGGCAAGATGATGTCACTGAGATTGAGATTCTGAAAGATAATTTAATTTGTGATGTTGTTGCTCCAATTGCATCTATAATAAAAAATATTTACCCATCCTTGATTGATAATTTAAGGACACATAAATACTTTGAGGATAAAGCAATACTTGCACTTACTCATTGAGATGTATAGTTTATAAATGATAAGTTTTTATCTGATTTCGGGTGATACTAAAGTATACTTAAGCTCAGACAGTATTTGTGTCTCTAAATTTCGAGAAGGGGGTAATGGACAGATGGTTATAGTTGAACTTTTAAATTCTGTTAGGTGTTCTGGAATGTCAAATCACCGTCTGATCTTGAAAGAAGGAGTGTCTATAGTGTTACTAAGAAGTATTGATCACAAATCCGATTTGTGCAATGGAACAAGATTGATCATCACAAAACTTGATAACCACATTCTCTAGACTGAAATAATATCTGGAAGGAATATTGGAAATAAAGTCTTCATTTCAAGAATTACATTGACAAATTTTGATCCTACAATGACGATATATTTTACAAGGTGACAATTTCCAATTCTACTGTGTTTTGTCATGAAAATAAATAAAAGTTAAGGGCAATCGCTTTCTACTGTTGAATTGTATCTTCCCAAGCCTGTTTTCACTCATGGTCAACTTTATGTTGCAGTATTCGGAGTTAGTTCGAGTAGAAGATTGAAGATTTTATCACTTGATTCTAAAGGAAATCCTTCCAAATACACCACAAATGTTGTTTATAGAGAGATTTTCCGCAATTTGTAAGCATTATTTTCTAAACATTTGATCAATAATAGATGTCATGAATTTATAGTTTATTGTCATTGAAATAGAATTATTTATTATTAGCTAACATTTTAAAAAAATACAATAAAAATATTGAATAATTAAAATAATAATAGTAACCACATTTATAATACTTAAAATAAATTAATTAATAACTTTACCATAAATTTTATATACAGTTCCGCGATAATCGCGGGTTTAACACTAGTATATATATATATATATATATCAGTAGTGATATAGAACCCACCATCTGGTTTTTTATGGAACCAGATTAATGAGTTGGCATGCCAACTCATTATCCATGTAATTAATTAATTCCTCTTAAATCATTAGTATAAATAATCAAATTAACCCTATAAATAAGGATAAAATCTTATAATATACATATCCAAAGATTCTAATAACTATTCTCGGCTGATTTGTAAACCACAAACACCAACCCCCCCCCGCCAACCCCCCCTCCCCCTCCAAAATTAAAAATAAAAATCATTTTCTTATCTATACATATAGATTTAGTGATTTTTGTATGTACCAAAAAAGATATGCATTTAAAATAAAAAAAAAAATTACTAAGTAGTACTCATTAATACCCAGAGAAATAATCAATAATACCTCTAGTGTAAAAAAATATAGTTTGACATGTACGGTGTGTTTTGATCGTAATACCCCATATAGTAATTAATAATACTCAAATGTTTTAACAGTCCAATTCGGCCCTGTTTATACTCATAAAATACTTCACCACACCAAATTGACAGACATAAAATAGAGGAAAAATGAATTGTACATCACTGTCAGTAATTAATAACAATCAAAACACTAATCTCAAAAAGAAAAAAGGCAATCAGTAATAAAAAGAGTTATAATTATTCTTTACTAGAAAACCAAAAGTGTATTCCGACGTAAGAGACATGCTCATGGACTAGCCACTACCTAAGAGCTTAGGCAAAAAAGGTGGAATAGAATGCTCCACTCCTAGCTCCCAAATCCATTAGCAAACTCCTTGGAGAAAAAGAATCTGCAATAGAAAGGTATACAACTAAGTAAAATAACCACCCTACACAATTTGAAATTGAAAGGAAAGCTAAAAATGATATTGCATCAACAAGAGAGCATCCCCGAATCAAAAAGGCAGATAAACCAACAAGAGCTCATTAACTTAACATAAATTTAATAATAATAATAATAATAATAAATTTATCGATTAAAAAGAGCTAAATCACGTAATTGACAATGAAGTCATTAACTTATATGTACAAATTAACTTTAGAGAAACAAAAGCTCAGAAGCCCGAATTTAAACACACATACTCCTTGATCATTCAACATTATTTAAAATTTGTTTAATTTTATCCAAAAAATTAGTAAGTAACATAAATTATTATAATTAAATATCAATATAAAACACTGTACCTGTAATGTAAGCTTAATCACATGTATCATCATGAAGATCATCAAAACTACTTTGGTGGTCATCTACAATAGATCTACATACAAAGTACAAAGAAATATTGGCATCATATCTTGTTGTGCTATAAGAATTTAAAATTGAGCAAATTTATAAAATATTGATGAATACCTGTCGAGCAATTTAGGACAATTTCGTTTGTCATGTGATTGCCCACGAAGTCCACATCCGCGACACATTCTTTTATTGGAAATATTTTGTTCTTTGGATGATTGTAATCTTTTCCCACACCCCTTTGCCCTCACTTGTAAAGGATCATGGATTTCTTCACCTGTTTTTTCATTTGAAAGATGTGGGTTCACTTCTTGGCCACTATTAATTTCTCTCACTTTGACGTTTAAGTCTTCTAGAGCTTTCAGTACAAGATTAGTGCCAACATCAGTTAATGATGCACTATCCACCAATAATGCAGCTGCATGAGACAATTTTCCGTGACGTGTCATCACTGGTGCATCTTCAATCTCATTGATACATCTACCACTTTTGTCAGTTACCACTCCGACCTTTGCATTCTTTGTCCACCTATGCATGATGTACTTATCAGGTAATTTAGAGACTTGTTTGACTCGAAAGTATATCAACATGTGTCTGCATGGTATTCCTTCGAATTCAAACATCCTACAACTACATGAAATTTTCTCTAGTTTTTTGTCGTATAAAAGAATGCGATGTCTACTTCCATCAGTTTGGTGAATCCTTCGAACAATGTAAATCTCATTTTCATGGCAACTAGTCTGAAGATCAATATAGTATGCATTACTTTCTTCAATTTATTTTTGGAGGCACAAAAAATTTCTCTTTGTGTACAAATCGACCATTTGCCTTTCTATTGGCCACAATGATTTACATTTTGGTCGTTTATTAATGTCAATATGATCAGCTGTTAACTCATTATGTCGTTGATTCCTTAGAGCACTATTGAATCGAGTAACAAAATCCATTAACGAGTTTTGGATTGACACATACCTTTTGAAAAAAGCATGAGTACTCTCAGCTCGTTGGCTACTCGATATTCCTGCACTGAAAATGTGTTTTACATATGCCGGAACCCATTGACCACGTTTATCATACAACTTATTCAACCAATCATTATCTTCTAACTTAGTATCTTTCATCAACTCACTCCATTTCTCTTCAAATTCATTTGGTGACTCAGAATCTAAAATTACATTTTTCAAATTGTAATACTGGTCTTTATAAGCAATTGGATTAATCTTCTCCGAGAACTTGTTCAAGATGTGTCATATGCAGTAGCGATGGAATGTCTGTGTCTCTAGGAAGACTTGATAAATAGCCTTCGTCATTGCAGGATCTTGATCAGTGATAATCATACCTGGAGGTCCTTTTGGCATTGCTTCCATTAGTTTATTAAACAACCATACGAATGACTTTGTTTTTTCATCACTCAAAAACCCACAACCAAGAATAATAGTCTGGCCATGATGGTTAACACCAGTAAATGGAGCAAAAATCATTCCATATTTATTGGTATTGTATGTCGTGTCAAATACAACTACATCACCGAAAAAATTATAATATCTCCTCGACATAGCATCAGACCAGAAACACCTAATAAACATGTTGCTTGAATCAACTTCATAGACATAAAAGAAACCAGAATTTTTCTTCCTCTCGGACTCAAAGAAGAGAATTAGTGTCTCAGCATCATGTCCTTTGTTTAATTCTTTTAAAGACTGCTCAAAATTTCTTATATCTCTCTCTGTGCATCCCACATTTTCTGGACCTCCATAAGCAATTTCCATCAATCGCATCTTTTGACAAGTTGGTATATTAGCTTGAGCAAATTGCTGAGTTAATACCTTTTTTGTACTAGACACATCCCGATGTGACCTTAACAAATGAACTTTGCTCGGGGTTGCTAAACTATGATTATGGCCTTCCACAAATGTTTTAACAGTCCAATTCGGCCCTGTTTGTTTCTTGACAATCGTCATTCTTGCTTTGCAGCCAACTCTAATTTCACCTCGATTTCTCTCCCCAGTACGTGGCTTACTATCTTTCAACGTCCTTTGGTATGCGTCATTAGTTTTACCCTCCTTATTACACGAGAACTCTTTCCATATTACTTCAAGTGTTTCTTTAGTTTTCTTGGTATTCTTTATTTTAGCACTAAAACCACTCTCTCGTGCATACTGATTGTAGAAAGTAAATGCATCCTGATGAGTAAGAAATTCTTGTTGAACGTAAGGCTTGCGATGTTCTGGAACTTGGGGAATGTAGATTTCCTCTTCGATTTCTTCATCCATCACTGGAAATCAATTATTGTTTCATCAATTTTAAATACAAAGTTTATCTTCTATATAAAAAAACACACCAGATTATCATGGAGAATGATGCCAATCTCCAAAAGAAAGTTACCAGTAACTACGAATATAGCAACTACAAAGTCATACACTATATTAAAAAAATTGTTTAAAAGTTTTTTCAATAAAATATTTCCGTAGTGAGATTTTTCTAATCATATAGGTACCTTCAAACTTCAACCCGTAAGCAATTTGCCTTCGAAATGAAATCCTACATATTGATTACCTACAAACAATTTTGACTATAAAAATTTACCCACAAACAATTTGCCTACAAAATTTCTATAGATAAAATCTTTATAGGTAAGGAATGAAAATGCCTAAATATTTAGAATTTTTGTAGGCAATCCCTACTATAAAATTTTTTGAATAAAAATTTGTAGTCATATTAACAATTACCGTAGACAATTTTATAGGCAATCTCTCTATGTATAAAACATGTGAGCTATATAACTTAGAATGTCACTAATTAAATATCCCAATAACTTAACTAGAATGGCTCACGAAATTCAGTAGGATCTATTATGGGCTTGCAAGTTTCATCTTCGGTTACTCTAAGTATGTACGACACTACGACACTTCATTATATCAAAGCAGAGAGCAATTTGTCTACCATTGTTGGTACCTAATGTTGGACGCCCTTTCCCTTAGAATAAGAAATTAAAATTCAAATAATTATAGCTGAGCCATTAGGTTTAAAGTATTTAAGATTGTTAGCGGCATAATATTTTTTTTTTTTGGACGAGAATAACTGACAAACCTGGTTTTTCTGGATACAATCAAGAATTCTAGAACAAGAAACGACGGAGGCCCTTGCAATGAAGTTAAGCAGGAATTACAATTTCAAAGAACGGAGGCCCTTGCAATTTTCAAATAGATGAGGTTGAACTGATCTCGAGATGAAGCACCTTCAATGAACGACCATAGTTTTCCCGGGAAAAGTCTATTTTTTAAGGGCGAGATTTTTAATATACCGCCATGGTCATACCGGAAAAATATATTCCAAGTTAGGCGGATATTATAAAGATTTTGATTATATTTTTTTTTTTCCTTAAAAAAATAATATTATGAAAATCTATACCATGCATCAGAATCTATACCTACGTATATCACAAATTTTTATATACACTCAAATAAATGATATGCAATTGAATTTTAAGTTCAATTTTAACTTTTTCAATTAGAATTATATAATAAATTATCTTGAGTATTATTGATTACTATATGAGGTATTACGATCAAAACACACCGTACATGTCAAACTATATTTTTTTACACTAGAGGTATTACTGATTATTTCTCTGGGTATTACTGAGTACTACTTAGTGATTTTTTTTTAATTTTAAATGCATATCTTTTTGGGTACATACAAAAATCACTAAATCTATATGTATAGATAAGAAAATGATTTTTATTTTTAATTTTGGAGGGGGGGGGGAGGGGGGGGGTTGGCGGGGTGGGTTGGTGTTTGTGGTTTACAAATCAGCCGAGAATAGTTATTAGAATCTTTGGATATGTATATTATAAGATTTTATCCTTATTTATAGGGTTAATTTGATTATTTATACTATTGATTTAAGAGGAATTAATTAATTACATGGATAATGAGTTGGCATGCCAACTCATTAATATCTGGTTCCATAAAAAACCAGATGGTGAGTTCTATATCACTACTAATATATATATATATATATATATATATATATATATATATACTTTGGCCTTCTACCTTATTTATATTATTAATTTAATAATTAATAAATTTTAGTTAGAATTGCTAAACAGTTTTAAACTGAAGTTTTGTTTGTCCCGGTTCAAAATTTTCGATTAGATTGTAATTTGTGAAAGGATTGTAATTTTATTTACAATTAATCCAAAATAAAAATACAATATGTTATATTTGTAGATAATAAAATGAGGACTTTTTTTTGAAGAAAAATACCTCTCGATTATACATTAAAAATTAATTGAAGGTGCATACTGAAAACAAAAAAAGAATGAAATAAGACGAAAATGGGGCTCGAAAAGGATTTAATTTCAAGAAATTTAAGCCCACTCGTGGTAAAATTATATAGGGCCCCGTTATATACCTCTGACATTATAGTAGATACACCTCTAATTTTTTATTTTATTAGTAAAAGTCCTGTATTACCCTTAGGCCGTGTTTGATATGCCTGAATGGAATATAGCTGGATGGAATGAACTTACGAATGTAATGAAGGTCTGAATGGATTGACGTGAGAATGATCATTCTTATGATTGATATGGATTATGAATGGAATGTATTGAGTCTGATTAATAATATTATTAATATTGATATGTAGGAATTAGAAGATAATATTATATAAATGAAAATAATTGATGATATTTTTGGAAAATAATCTTTTTTCAATATGTGGAATATATAAACTCATGTGTTATGACAGAAATCATTATTCCACATAATTAGGAATCTCCATTAATCGCTATTCCATTTTTAAAAACATACCAAACATGGTATTTGGAATAGATTAAGGAATGAGTATTTCATTCCCTATTTATTCCATCGTATCAAGCATACCCTTAGTTTCTTACAATTAACTACCCAAATCATATTCCTAACTTCTAATTTGAATGACCACGGCAGCCACGCCATCCACCTCCGCTGCCCCCTGCCACCGCCACACATTGCATATAAGATGATATCATTTTTTATATTATTAATTTAATAATCATTGAATTTCAGTCAAAATTACTAACAAATTTTAAATTGAGGTTTTTTTTTTTGCAATGGTTCAAATTTTTTGATTAAATTGTAATTTATCAAAAAATATGATTTTATTTGCCTTTAATCCAAAAAAAATATACAATGAGGACTTTTGAAGAAATATACGTCTCAATTATACATTAAAAATCAATTGAAGAAAAATATTATTTTGTTTGTAAAAAAAAAAAAAAGAGGACTTGTGAAGAAAAATATATCTCAATTATACATTAAAAATTAATTGAAGCCGCATACTGAAAAAATTCGAGAATGAAATCAGGAGAAATAGTAAAATTATCCATTTAAGACCTTTTCATAAAGGGTGCAACTATATTCCCTTCCATACTTATTAGATACCCCAACCTACTTAATCTACCCACCTAATTTTAAATAATTATTAGATACACCTCTAATATACCTATATTACCCTTACCCTTAATATTACTTAAAAAAATTGACACCCACAAAACCATTCCTCTACTTTTTACACACTGCGCTGAAACCTCACTATTCATGGTGGCGACCTAGGCCTCACGAAGGGCAAGACATCCAGTCTTCCTTTCACACTTTTCATTTAGATCTGTCTCAACTCTATCTTTAAATCCTTAAAACGAAAATAACACATAATATAAATATTTAGAGAAAAATAAGTTTTTTTTGGTCCCATAACTTATCGAGTGTCCGAATTTGGTCCCAACATTATTGACTCTTCGATTTTGATCTCATAACTCCTAAGGATTATACTATTTTGGTCCTATTTTTGGTAGAATTTTTTTTGGTCCCATAACACTACAAAAAAAACACTGTTTTGCGACGGAATTAGCGACGGAAAATCCGTCGCAAACAGTGTTTTGCGACGGTATCTGCGACGGACACGTATCCGTCCCTAAAACAGCCGTAGCTAATTTTTGCGATGGATTTCGACTTCCGTCGCAAATTAACGACGGACAAATCCGTCGCAAAATCGGCGGGTCAGACCCGGCCGGGTCACACAGAATTTGCGACGGACAGTATTCCGTCGCAAATATTTCGGGTCAGACCCGTTGGGGTCAACAACATTTGCGACGGCCACATTCCGTCGCAAATGTTTATATATATTTTTTTTATTTTTTTCTGTTATAATTTGCGACGGGTTGTTTTCCGTCGCAAAATTCAATATTTGCGACGGAATTTGGCCGTCGCAAATTACCGAGCGTATACAAAAAAAAAAGTGGCTCGCGTGGTTCGAGCCCGGGCACCCGAGGCGGCCGGGGCGGGCGCGGACCACTAGGCCAACCGACCCATCTCTTTTTATATGCGGCCCACCTTCTATATTAGTCTTATTAGGCCTTGAACAATTAATCCATTTTTTGCATCCAAGGGGAATCGAACACGGGACCTCTTGTGCAAGAGGAGGGGGCGCGCGCCACTAGGGCACAAACTACTTTCGTTTATTTTATGCAATTAATTGTATATGTATTCAAATTAAGTCATTTTTTTTTATAATTCACCAAATTAATTTCTTTTCGTATCTAAGTTGTTTATTAAAATATTTTGCCCAACTATTTTTTTTATTTTGTAAAATTATTTATTTCGACTCCCGCTTAAATTTATAATTCGTTCATTTGTACACAATTAATTGTATATGTATCCAAATTGACTCGTTTTTTTTTCTACAATTCACCAAATTAATTCATTTTCGTTTCTAACTTGTTTTTATAAATATTGGGGCCATTTAATTTTTATTATTTCTGTAAATTTATTTATTTCGACTCCCGCTTAAATTTATAATTCGTTCATTTGTACGCAATTAATTGTGTATGTATCCAAATTGACTCGTTTTTTTTTCATAATTCACCAAATTAATTCATTTTCGTTTTTCACTTGTTATATATACAATAATTTAGTAATTCTAATCGTCGTCTTCTTCCTCGTCATCCTCATCATCATCTTCATCCTCTTCCTCATCTTCATCCTCTTCCTCTTCCTCTTCCTCTTCTTCTTCCTCCCCACCGTGCTCTTGTCCATCACCCTCATGATCACTTTCAATCATTATCATTTCTGGATTTGCAGCAAGTAAGTCGACAAAAATATTCACACCTGCTTGATCAACCTCTGTTTGAGCCTCTTGTATCTCTGTTTGAAATGGATCTGTTGGTTCTACACCGTCTTTGTTTGACGGATTAGAAACTTCAACCAGTGATCTTGCCTTTACTTTGCAAACTGTCCTCAAGTTGGGCCTACTTGATCCGGGGTATTTGCAATAATATACCTGAGATGCTTGCGTTGCAAAAATATAAGGATCGTATGCCGCCGGAAACTTCTTTCCGGTGTTGATATCAACAATCTTGTAGTTTTTGTCGACTCTTGTTCCTTGGTTCCTTGGATCATACCATTCACACAAGAACAACACTATCGTCCTGCTCGGCCAACCCGGATATTCTATTTCAACTACTTCTTGCAGCACTCCATAGTAATCGATGGGTTCTTCGTTGTAGTTTGCACCGATAACGCAAACACCACTGTTTGTAGTCGATTTCGTTGAAGCATACGCTTCAGTATGAAATTTGTATCCATTTGCGTAATATCCGTGGTATGATACCACACTACGTAGTGGTCTTTTGCTCAGAGCTTCAAGATGTAGGTTGTTATTAAGTAGGCCATTTTGTCCCTGTAAATATTAAATTATCATGTATAAAAATAATAACATATTTGTTATAAGGTAAAAATCATATAATTATGTGGTACTCACGTAACGTTGGAACCAAAACATAAAATCATTGCGGATGGATTGAAAAACTGTTGCATCTGTGATGTCTGGTTCTACTTGACGCTTATACTCACAGAACATGCTTATATATCAGAAAAAAGAAATTAATTACTTTTCAGATATCAACAGTATACATATTGTAAAAAAACTCAACTATAAAATTAAATTACTTACTCTATATACGGTTGGACTTCAGAACAATTCATCAAAACATATGAATGTATTGTTTCCTCTTTAATACTGCCCCTGAACGGTCGTTTGGTGCCCTTACCCATTGGTCGACCCGGATGCAAAAATACAGATAACATACCTTCAACATTACGAAGGGGATGGTCTACTCCACGACCATCGTAGTTGCGAGGCACATTTCTGATTCTGGTTTGAACTTGATCGCCGAAGTAGTAAGAACAAAATGCTCCAACCTCTTCAGTAAGGTATGCATTAACAATTGATGCTTCGATGTGGGCCGCATTTCCAATATTGAGCTTTAAATTGTGCAAATACCTAAAACATTCTTGTGTTAGAAAATTTATTCAGTATTGATCTTAAAAGTCGATTTAAAAAATGGTATATAATTACCTCTCAAAAGGGTACATCCATCGATACTGTACGGGACCAGTAATTGAGGCTTCATACGCTAAGTGTACGGGTAAGTGCTCCATCGAGTCGAAGAAGCTGGGTGGAAAAATCCGCTCAAGTTTGCATAGAATAACAGGGATCTCCTCATCCAAACGCCTCATGTCCTCAACTGTAATCGTTGATGCCGTTAAGTGTCTGAAAAAGAGACTTAATTCCGTGATGACACTCCATACATTCTTGGGAAGTGAGTACCGAAATGCAATAGGTAAGAGTCGTTGCATGAACACGTGACAATCATGACTCTTCATTCCAGACACCTTTCCGGTTTCCGTGTCAACTCTGTCTCCCAAATTCGACACATAATTGTCAGGGAAGCTCAACTCTTTCACCCACTTACACAAATTCTTCCTTTCTGCTTTACTAATTGTGTAAGAGGCCTGGGGATATGTTCTTGTCTGCTCATCCTTGTGTAGGGAAGCACGAGAACAGAAGAGCCTCAACTCATCTCTGGATTTTGAAGTGTCTTTGGTCTTCCCTTCAGTACCCACGACCGTATGAAACAAGCTGTCGAAAACATTCTTCTCTATATGCATCACATCCAAATTGTGTCGAATCAACAAATTGCTCCAATAAGGTAAGTCCCAAAAGATACTTCTCTTCTTCCAACCACCCTGGATACGTTTATTGTGATCCATTGCACCCGCCTCAGTTGTCTTCATCAAATCAGTGACTGTAACCTCATACAACAACGAATCACCTGAAATAATTAATTTATATATGGTTAACTTATATATATGAGACACATAGACATCAGTAGTGATTCAGTACCCAGACACATACCTGATCGAATCCGTGGTCTTGGGCGGCCTACTGCATTTTTACCCTTTAGAAAGTCTGTTTTGTTCCTCCGAAAGGGATGATCAGGAGGAAGAAACTTGCGATGGTTGTCGAACCATGACACTTTTCTACTCAACGGAAGATAGAATGCATCAGAACCGTCCATGCAATATGGGCATGCTAGTTTTCCTGCTGTTGACCACCCAGACAACATAGAAAATGCTGGAAAGTCACTAATGGTCCACAAAAGTGCAGCTCGCATCGTGAAGTTCTGCTTCCTATGAACGTCGTAGGCCTCCACCCCCGTAGACCACAAAGATTTCAACTCTTTAATCAATGGCTGGAGATATACATCCAATTTATGCTTAGGGTTGTGTGGTCCAGGCACCAAGATACTAAGAAATATATGTTGAGGCTTCATGCACAACCAAGGAGGTAGATTGTACGGGGTCAACAGCACAGGCCATAATGAATACTTTTTTCCGTGCATTCCAAATGGGGCAAAACCATCCGTGCACAAGCCTAACCTCACATTTCTCGTCTCCCTTGCAAAATCTGGGAACTCCCTATCAAGATGTTTCCATGCCTCCGAGTCTGCAGGATGCCGCATCTCTCCAGAATTCTCACCAGAACACTCCTCAGCATGCCATGTCATGTCTTTAGCCGTGGCACTGGACTGATACAACCTCTCTAGACGAGGAGTGATGGGAAGGTAATACATTGCCTTATAAGCCTTCAACTGCACTTTCTTCTTACTTTTTGTACGACCAGATGGTTTGTACCGTGGGTGACCACACATCTTGCAATGATCCTCATCCTCATCCTCATCCCAAAACAACATGCAACCGTTTGTACAACAATCAATCTTCTCAAAGGGTAGACCCATATCCTTCAAGAGCCTCTTGCTCTGATAGAAATTATCCGGCGCCGTGTTGTCTTCAGGTATAGCTCGTTTGAACAATTTAGCAAATTGATTGAACACTTTTTGACTGACCTTGCCTTCAGTTTTGATGTTCAACATTTGAGCATTGAATGACAATTGCGTCTCAGTCTCACAACCAGGAAACAACTTTTGATCAACGGTTTTAAGCATATCAAAAAACTTCTTTGACCGATGATTTGGTTCCTCCTCCATAGGTGTTTCATTGAATTGTGGTTGACCACCCAAAACAGATTCTGCAATCATCATCCGATATCTATCAGGTTTATCCTCTATTTGTGGTTCAAATTGAGTATACGGAACATAACTTGAACCACCAACATAAAAATTTCCACCACCGCTCCACCCAGTATACCAGTATTCTACGGTTTCGATGTCAACATTCCACCGTTGTTCACCGTGACTGGTCCAGTTGTAATAACGGGGAACAAAACCGAAAATCACAAGATGAGTTCTAACCTCATCAACACTCAAGAATCTCATATTTCTGCATCTTCTGTCTTTACACAGACACCTAATATTACCCATACAATCCATACTGCATGGATGTTGTAGTGCAAACTCAATAAACTCATCAATTTTATTGCAAAAGGCAGAGTTAATGCCTCCTCCTATCATTCTAGGTATTGAGTACATCCAACCACGATCTGGAAATTGCATCTGTTACAGATTAAAAGTAAATATCACGTGAGTTATAAAAAATTGGGCAGAGTTTGCCTAAAAATAAGGATATACAAAATTTTCCTTCACAAAATTCAATCCAACACAACCATATATATCAATCATAGTAAACCAATCAAATAAACAAATATCACACAATTTATCTAATAGTGTACATAAAAATTGAGCAGAGTTTCGACTAAAAATAGGTATAAATATCACACAAACTAAAATTAACGTACCCATCAAATAAACATATATCATCAATAATACCTAAACCCATCAAATAAACATATATCATGCTCATTACCTAATAGTGTACTAAAAAATTGAAACAATAAAAATATGACATTTAAACGCTTTAAAATGTGAAAACGTACGGTGAAGTAGAAGACAATGACAAATACGTACGGTGAGGTTGAAGGCAATGACAAATACACCAATTATACGTGAAGAACATATGAAAACCGCATCATTTCTTATTTTTTTCGTGAGTGAAAGTGAAAGGGAAAGAAGAGTGAAAGTGAAAGGGAAGGAAAAGGAAGGGGATTGTTATAAATTTGCACAAATTTGCGACGGACTGATTTTCCGTCGCAAATTCTATATTTTGCGACGGCAATTCCGTCGCAAATACGCTTTGCGACGACCCAGGTCAATTATTGGTCACCAACCCCTCTGACGAGCTTCAACTACTCAATTTTGCGACGGAAAAGTGGCCGTCGCAAATATGAATTTAAAATTTGCGACGGCCATTCCGTCGCAAAACAGGCAAATGGGTCATTTTCCGGGTGGCTACTTTTAAACGGGTCGTTTTGCGACGGAAAATTCCATCGCAAATTTCAATTTTGACTTTGCGACGACATATCCGTCGCAAATGAGCAGGAGTACAACGAAGGTGGTGGGCCCTAGGATTTGCGACGGACATTTCCGTCGCAAAACACTAACTGTTGCGACGGAATTTCATATCCGTCGCAAACTGACATTTTTTACGACGGCTTGCCCAAATCCGTCGCAAATACACGAAATTTGCGACGGATATTTGGCCGTCGCAAATTTTCCGTCGTTAAACCGCGTCTTTTTTGTAGTGTAACTTATTCAGCATCCGATTTTGATTTCAAAATTTTTTACTCTTTGATTTTAGTCGTGTAAGAGATTGTCCAAATTTTGGTCCTATTTCCGCCGAAAAATGAAAACGACGCCATTATTTGTCATGTGTGTAGCTCACGTGTTGGCTAAATTTGGGGCTTTTCGGTACTCTCACCGACATAGCCGCCAATTGACATTTATTTTTTATTTTGAATTTTTTCTTATCCAATTTTTTTCATGTCACTAATACAGTATAATAAAAACAAAACTCAATAACATAAAAATAAAACACTAATATAATTAAATCATGTCAAACTATAGAAAAACAAAAGGAACACACCAAAAGGAGTACACGACTCCTTTTGTTTTTCATTACTTTGATTTGATTTAGTTATTTGGGTTTTTAGTTTTATTTTATTGAATTTTGTTTTTATTATAATTACTATATTAGTGACATAAAAAAAAGTGAATAAAAAAAATATAAAACTAAAAAAATAAATGCCAATTGGCGGCCATGTCGGCGAGGGTAACAAAAAATCCTAAATTCGGCTGCACATGATAAAAATGGTGTTGTTTTTATTTTCTAATGGAAATAGGACCAAAATTGGACAATCACTAGGCATTAGGGGACCAAAATCAAAGAGTCAAAATTTTTGGGACCACAATCGAACACTTGAAAAGTTATGGCCGGGACCAAAAGACTTTTTTTCTCTAAATATTTATATTGGGTCCACTTTATACACTAGAAAGTATAAACACCACTTTTTAATTGGTTGAGATAGTTAATAAAAACAGTTTTTCTTTATATTTGTGTTTAAGAATGTGTGAATATAGAGTTGCAAGGAAAATGAGTATTTTTTATTTAATAAGATAATACTTATATTTCGCTTATAACTTAGGGGTGGATGTGTTTTAAAGATAATATGTTTTCAGGCTTGTAAAAGTAGGACAATATTTTTCGTACTTATAAAAATAAGAGAAGATATATTTTCGAGCATGTAAATATAGGACAATAATTTTACTTTGCCCGGATAAAAAAGAAAGGAAAAGTACCTAACTAGATAAGTTCGCAATAGAATACGTATCAACAATTGCATAGACAACTTAACTAACAGAATACAATATCATCTTTTAAGACCTTGCTTAACAATTTGACTAGCTATTTTCTCGTTGAGTGCTACATCTACAGTCTGAAATGTGAAAATCAATGCATGAAATTGAAGTTAGTACTATAAAGTACTTTCGACTTCAATTCATTGTCTTTCCTTAGCTCTACTACATCTCTCTTTTACTCGGCTTGCATCTTCTTTAAAACTGTTGTTTTCTTGAAATAAATCCAAATTAAAAACTCGTCCATGCATATAATTTTGCTGCTTGTTATTCTCTTCGTTACGATTTAGATTATCCCTACCAAATAGTGCATGTTTTAATGAAAAACTTGTTCATTAGTGTTAAAAGCTGTAAAGTTGAGGGTTTCTTAGTCCATCTTTTATATAAGGGAATTTAATACATTGATAAAGGGTATATTGAAAAATATTGTACAATAAAATATAAATAAGTGATGTTTGAAAATAATTAGTTTTAGAGAATAAAACTGTTTTTTGTAGCTTGAAATAATTTAAGTTGTAACGAGGAGTTATAGCATTACTCGTTACAATATGTGCATAGTAAGACGCTCCAGTGCTCGACGAACCAGAGCCTTTAACCCAAAAAAAAAAAAAAAAACCTGTAGTTAGATACTCTTCTAAATACACGTTAACGAAGGGAATTTTTTTGTCCTACAACTTTTCTCCTTTTTATTATCATCCTAAATTTTATATTTTGATTTTAGTCCTGCCACTTCTAATTTTTTATTTATTTGAGTCCTTCAACCTGTTATAGCATGTCACCACCACGTATTAGTGAGTGGCCATCAATTTATTATTAGATTTTATTAAAATAACGCGGTGCTAGAGCGGGTTTTTTTTCCATTCGGGCGGACAATACCACGTGCCTTCAAATTTTTTTTTTTTCCACTACAAAAAAGATGGAGTTTAGCGACGGGAATTTTGCGACGGCAAAAATATCCGTCGCAAATTCAGTGAATTTGCGACGGATTTTTGTAAGTCGTCGCAAAAAATGAAAATTTGCGACGACTTAGGAAGTCCGTCGCAAATGATAGTAATTTGCGACGGATAAGCCGTCGCAAAATCTAGGGCCCACCGACTTGGTCTTGAACCGGCTACATTTGCGACGGAAAGGTCGTCGCAAATTTCAATTTTGAGTTTGCGACGGTCAATTCCGTCGCAAAACATACCCGTTTAAAGGTGACCGTTCGGGAAGCGACCCGTTTGACTGATTTGCGACGGAAGAAGCCGTCGCAACTTTCAACTTTGATTTTGCGACGGTCCATTCCGTCGCAAAATATACCCGTTTAAAGGTGACCGTTTATCAAGCGACCCGTTTGACTGATTTGCGACGGAATTTGCCGTCGCAAATTTTAACTTTGAGTTTGCGATGGACCAAAGTCGTCGCAAATCTTACATTTATATTCGCGACCTTTCGGGAAACGGTCCATTTACTGATTTGCGACGGAATTTCCATCGCATATACGAACCGCTTTTACGCGTCTTCTCGGGGAACGGTGCGTTGACTAATTTGCGACGGAAAAACCGTCCCAAATCAGTAAAAACGACGTCGTTTTGTCTTTGACAGGCGAAATTTGCGACGGATAGGCGTCCGTCGCAAATTTTTTTACAATTATAAATACTCTCCTCGCGAAGAAGACGGATCCTGCGAGAAAAAAGAAGAAGAGGAGGAAAACGAAAGGAAAAGGAAGGAGAAGTCGGGAAAAGGAAGACGTCCGTCCCCACCGAGTTCTCGTTTCAAAATTTTCTACAAATAAACCGTAAGTTTTCTTCATTTTTACCGTTTAAAATTTAATTTTAAAGCATGTTTAGAGAATTGATTTTAGTTGAGAATTGATTTTAGTTGAATTGTTTGAATTATATTAGTAATGAATTGATTTTAGTTGAATTAGTTGATCGGATTTTAATTTAAAGCATTTTTTAATTTTTTTAATTAAGTTTAGAATTGAATTAGTTGAATTGTTTGAATTATATTAGAAATGAATTGATTTTAGTTGAATTAGTTGATCGAATTTAATTAGTTGATTGAATTTTAATTTAATATTAAAGCATAATTCATTTTTGTTAAGTTTAGAATTGAATTAGTTGAATTGTTTGAATTATATTAAAAATGAATTGATTTTAGTTGAATTAGTTAATCGAATTTAATTAGTTGATTGAATTTTAATTTAATTTTAAAGCATAATTAATTTTTGTTAAGTTTAGAATTGAATTAGTTGAATTGTTTGAATTATATTAGAAATGAATTGATTTTAGTTGAATTAGTTGATCTAATTTAATTAGTAGATCGAATTTTAATTTAATTTTAAAGCATGTTTAATTTTTGTTAAGTTTATAATTGAATTAGTTGAATTGTTTGAATTATATTAGAAATGAATTGATTTTAGTTGAATTAGTTGATCTAATTTAATTAGTAGATCGAATTTTAATTTAATTTTAAAGGATGTTTAAATTTTGTTAAGTTTATAATTGAATTAGTTGAATTTATAATTATTACAGATGAACCCAGGTCAAGTTAATTTTCTCAGTGTCATCATAGTCGACAACAAGTAAGTATTTTTTAATGAATTATGTATACTTTTAATTATATATATATTAATATAATTAACATGATTTTTTAATTTTGTTGTCACAGACTGCTTCCAGCCCATGAGACTAGCTTAATCGTCTCACAAATCATTAGGATGGGACAATTTGAGTATGGTGCCCACTCGTGGAGTCAAGTGTCCGAGCAAAAGAGGATGGAGTACTTTGATGAATTCAAGGTATAAAAAATTTATTTTTTATGATTTTAATTTAACTTTTAATTTTTTAATTTATTCGTTAATATTCTATTTTTAATTTATTTGCAGAGGCGGTGCGTTTGGGACCCTGCCAACGATAGTATTATGTACCAATTGTTATGTGCAAAAGCGCAAGAACGGTACAAAGATATTATCTACGACCTGAAGAAGCAGTGGGAGCGTGGGGATCGGGTGGAATTGGGTCGAGCACCAGACGGACGGTCGTTATGGGATGGTTTGGTGGATCACTGGAACAGTGAACCATCATTTTGAAGAAGATCATGAAGAGAGAGAGAGATAGAGAGAGAGAGAGAGGGGGGAGAGGGAGAGAGGAGAGAGAGAAGAGAGAGTCAGTTTGAACAATTTATTTATGTTTTTTGAACAATTTTTGGTAAAGACATTCCCGGTTACAAGGTTTCCGCCATTATTACAGAGATAATGGGGGATAATTTAGAGTAGAACGCAATGAAGTTCAAACTCGTCTCGTCGCAGCGGAAGCAGTACTACTTGGATGGGTTTTGGGTATATATATGCAAATATTTATAAACAATTAGTTGGTTAAAAATATTAGCATATATATACCCGAAACTCATCCAAGTAGTACTGCTTCCGCTGCGACGAGACGAGTTTGAACTTCATTGCATTCTCCTCTAGATTATCCCTCAATATCTCTGTAATAATGGCGGAAACCTTGTGACCGGGAATGATGCTACAAATAGTATTTCAACAAAGATATTACTAATTCAGTGTTAATTATTTAATTACTTGTAGCAAACATATACATGATTTTAGATGAATTAATTTGGTGAATTTTGAAAAAAAAAAATGAGTCAATTTGGATACATATACAATTAATTGCGTACAAATGAACGAATTATAAATTTAAGCGGGAGTCGAAATAAATAATTTTACAGAAATAATAAAAATTAAATGGCCCCAATATTTATAAAAACAAGTTAGAAACGAAAATGAATTAATTGGGTGAATTGTAGAAAAAAAAATGAGTCAATTTAGATACATACACAATTAATTGCGTACAAATGAACGAATTATAAATTTAAGCGGGAGTCGAAATAAATAAATTTACAGAAATAATAAAAATTAAATGGCCCCAATATTTATAAAAACAAGTTAGAAACAAAAATGAATTAATTTGGTGAATTGTAGAAAAAAAAATGAGTCAATTTGGATACATACACAATTAATTGCGTACAAATGAACGAATTATAAATTTAAGCGGGAGTCGAAATAAATAGTTTTACAGAAATAATAAAAATTAAATGGCCCCAATATTTATAAAAACAAGTTAGAAACGAAAATGAATTAATTTGGTGAATTGTAGAAAAAAAAACGAGTCAATTTGGATACATATACAATTAATTGCGTACAAATGAACGAATTATAAATTTAAGCGGGAGTCGAAATAAATAGTTTTACAGAAATAATAAAAATTAAATGGCCCCAATATTTATAAAAACAAGTTAGAAACGAAAATGAATTAATTTGGTGAATTGTAGAAAAAAAACGAGTCAATTTGGATACATATACAATTAATTGCGTACAAATGAACGAATTATAAATTTAAGCGGGAGTCGAAATAAATAATTTTACAAAATAAAAAAAATAGTTGGGCAAAATATTTTAATAAACAACTTAGATACGAAAAGAAATTAATTTGGTGAATTATATAAAAAAAAAGACTTAATTTGAATACATATACAATTAATTGCATAAAAATAAACGAAAGTAGCTTGTGCCCTAGTGGCGCGCGCCCCCTCCTCTTGCACAAGAGGTCCCGTGTTCGATTCCCCTTGGACGCAAAAAATGAATTAATTGTTCAAGGCCTAATAAGACTAATATAGAAGGTGGGCCGCATATAAAAAGAGATGGGTCGGTTGGCCCAGTGGTCCGCGCCCGCCCCGGCCGCCTCGGGTGCCCGGGCTCGAACCACGCGAGCCACTTTTTTTTTTGTATAGGCTCGGTAATTTGCGACGGCCAAATTCCGTCGCAAATATTGAATTTTGCGACGGAAAACAACCCGTCGCAAATTATAACAGAAAAAAAAAAAAAAAAATATATAAACATTTGCGACGGAATGTGGCCGTCGCAAATGTTGTTGACCCGAAATATTTATGACGGAATACTGTCCGTCGCAAATTCTGTGTGACCCGGCCGGGTCTGACCCGCCGATTTTGCGACGGATTTGTCCGTCGTTAATTTGCGACGGAAGTCGAAATCCGTCGCAAAAATTAGCTACGGCTGTTTTAGGGACGGATACGTGTCCGTCGCAGATACCGTCGCAAAACACTGTTTGCGACGGATTTCCCGTCGCTAATTCCGTCGCAAAACAGTGTTTTTTTTGTAGTGTTCTTTTAATAAATAATCCATCGTGGAAACCCTATGAAGCAGGAGGAGTGAAGCATAATCAACAGTCCCATATTTACCTGTTGTGGGTAATGGAGTTTAATGATAGGTTAGACACACCGAAAAATGATGTTATCTTTAAAGGTATTAATTCCTCCCATATCGGAGTAAATGGTTCACAAGGAATTGACCTTCAAGGATATATACAAAACCTATCGCACGGAAATTCGATAGTTACACTCTAACGAATTTCAGAAGTAGAAATCACAAGTGTTTTAATAAAACTCAAAATATAAGACTCGACTAATATATATAGAAAGACCGACTTTTCAGTGTTTTGAGAAATTCTAATTCTCAACTTCATTTTCAATTCGATATCCTGAAATGACCACACCAATGAGTATTTATAGTTACTCAAAAGTTGCATCGAAAGGTTGCGACTGATCTACTCAAAGGTTGCAGTGAACCTAAGAGTTGCAACTTTTACTTACCAAATGGTGCCACTTCACCTTATAGTCACGTTGAATTGAATAGTTACAACTTTTCACCGAAAAGATGTTCTTTCACGAAGAGCTCTCTCAAATACTCCCTCCGTCCCCTATTAAACTTCACAGGTTGGGTGACACAAATTTTAAGAAAAACTGTTTTATTGACTTTTTCAACCAATGGGAGAAGAGTATTTTGAATTAAAGTAGGTATTGTGAGTGTATTTTATTTCCTCATTTGGGGTGTGAAATTTATTGTGGGACGTCCCAAATAGGAAAGTGTGAAGTTTAATAGGGGACGGAGGGAGTATTATATTATGTAAGTACACTAATATACAACAATCCCCTACTTATTTACAGTTGAAGGAAACCATGAACACGACCGAGAACAACCAAAGCCTGTTAAGAAAAAAAAAACACAGACAAGAGAGTAGTGGAAAACATTAATCAAGCGTAAAGAAATCAAATAGTGAACGCAAACCTGACAACAAATACGACACGAAGAAAAAATATTGAACACAGAACTGGTAGAGAAAAAGAATAGAAGCGAAATTTGCCGGAAAAGACGAAGGATGATTGCCAATTTCGTTATGCACAAAATCGAACTTACTCGCAAGTGTACGAGATTATTGTTATAATAAGGCAATTGACCAAGTTATAAAATTATCTAACCCTAGGGAAACAAGTGCTTAACTAAGTTGATTCACGTTGGTATGCTTTGGAAATTTAAGGACAAGTTCGAGTTTGGCTAAGCTACTAAACAAGGAATTTCAAAACAAGCAAGAAAATAAAAATCTACCTAACTTCGAGAGACGAAGTGCAAGGAGATGGATATGCTTCGGATGATGTCGATTATGCGATTATCGAAGCTAGCTTAACTAATGTCCTTCTTATATTTCCTATCGTGATTAGACTAGATCAAATTAACCTCATCAAATCAACAAACTCCCGTTCCGAGGATTTGATGCCTGATTCGGAGTGTTCTAGACAATCTAGAAATGTCTTAGAAGTCTAATGATGTCATTCGATAACTCATATCCCTCGACTATATAAACACCCGTTGGGACGAGCTCAACTCTCGTATTATTGCTCATTCAAATGAAATGCATAATCTACTAAAAACAAGTCATCAAAGCTCAAATAATCCACAATCAAATAATCTAATCATTCAAGTCAACACAATCAAGACATAAATCAAACAAAACTTCAATTCTCACATTATCTAAATCATCCAAAGCATATAAGGGTTAGCTCATAGTTCTAGAAGAGACATCCCTGGCTAAGGAAGCTAAAAACAATTATATCCATAGAATTCAAATTAAATTGCAATAGAAAGAGAAAAATATCACCTCTATTGATGAAATGAAAATTAAGTTCTGCAATATATTTCAATAGTTGCTTGAAATGTAAATTGCTAGTAATTGAAAACTTAATCTACTCTAAACTATGGAGAAATTTAAAGGAAATGCAAAAGAAAAATTAAAAGAAAAAAATGGAAGAAAACTATTATACTCTAATCGGCTCGTCACGTCTTGCTGCTTCCGACTTCCGAAACGACATTGTTTTCTTCGTCTTCCTCCACGAATTTCCGGCAACTAGGTCGACCTCTGCTTTTATACAAATTCCGCAATTAGCGGCGTGATCTTGGCTTTTCCGGCGACATGGAGGCTCAGCAGGCGTGAATCGCTATTGGTTCCGGTGTGGGTTTCAATTCCGGCGTGAATGGTGAAAGTGGGTGTGAGCTTTGCTTCTGCCGAGCTGCTTCGTTCTCCGGTGATGAGAAGGTGGCGACCGGAGACAATGGTGGTCGCTGCTGCAATTACTTTCGGCATGTGCTACGCTTCATTTTTTCTTTCGCGCCAACAATGGTGGAATTTCAGAAAAATTGTACTTTCTTCTCTTCGATTTTAACAGCAATGGCTTTTCCTCTTGGTCAATTGTGATAGTGGGCCCAGCTGCTTTGTTTTGTTCTTCGGCTAAAAATAGCCTACTGCTCCCTTTTCTCTCATTCACGTGACTTGATGCATCCCATATTGAATCTCAATGGCAATGGCATATTAAAGTTGCAGCTGCAATGTTTCATTTCCACATTTATTTTGCAAATTAAATTGTAAATGGGCCTCTTGATTAAAAAATGATGGGCTTAAATGAATTTAATTTTGGGCTCCCACTTGCTGAAATAAAATGGGCCGTGATTTTCATTTTTGATCTTTTATCTCTTTAAGCACGTATTTGCTTCTAAAAATTTAAATTTTCCTACAAAATAAATTATAAATATCATTTTCGACAATTAAGCACAAATGAATTAATTTAATGCAAATATTTGCTAGAAACTCAATAAAATAAATAATTTAAATACACAAATTTCGAGCATAAATCACACTAATCAACCGCCGCTAGAAACAGTGGAGAAATGCCAAAACTAACACTCCGAAACTTGTGGAGAACTTGATTGTTTTGAGACTGTCTTTTTTTGTCAGTAATTAGTACTCCCTCCGATTCGATTTTAATTTTCACTTTCAAAGTGGCACGAGTTTTAATAAAAGAGTTGTTTATTAGTATTTGTAGGTATAAAGTAAATTTTTAAAAGGGATAAGAATTGTTTATTAGTATTTGTGGGTATAAAGTTGATAAAGTAGTGTCATAAGTGTAAATAAATGATTTTTTAAGGGGTAGTGTTTGTTTTTTGCTATTTTGGGTAAGTGGAAAAAAAAAACCTTCATTTTATGGTAATAAAGATAATAAAAAATGAATCTGAGGGAGTACATGTTAGAAAATAGGGTAATTGCAAAATACGAATTCTAATGTTTAATTAATTTATTTTTATTGTCTCACTCAGAATTTTCAATTTAGAAAAGCATAATTTGTTAAAATAAATAAAAATAGAATTAACTACATTAATTAACATTGAATTTTTTAAGAAAATCTAATAATTTAAAATTTTAACATGTAATTGACGAATTTTTATTGTTTAGTAAATATAGTGCACCAAAATTTTAATTATTTGAATTGTTTCAAATCTCAAATCGAATTTAATATGACTTATCTGTATTTCACATGTGACATTACATTTGAATATATTTATTATATAATAAGGGGACTTACTATAGGAAAAGTTTTATAAGACATAATTACAGTTGGGTTGGTACACTTTTAAAACTTGGCAAAGTATTATATGAAAATAGTTCATGATAAGCTTATCATGAAACAATTTTAAAGTATCATTAATCTCATCGGGAGTATCATTAATCTCATCAGGGGTATCATTAGTCTGAGTTCAAGAAAATTATTTTAAATTTTCTTGAACTCAGACTAATGATACCCCTGACATGTTTAATGATACTCCTGATGAGATTAATAATACTCTAAAACTATTTCATGTTAAGCTTATTATGAAGCGTTTTCATATAAAACCTACTCTTAAAACTTATAAGTAGGTTAACTTTATAATAGTATAATATCATTACTACCCTTCCTTTCTTCTCTTTTGTTTTCCTTTATATTTACTTTCATATGTTCATGATTTGACATCTACTTTTTAGCTTTTGTAGATAGTTTTTAAAATTTTGTCAGATTTGTGTCCAATTTTTCTTTTTTCAAAATTAGACTTTTTTTTTCCTGCATTTCTTTATTTGATAATTATTCATGCAAACACGATAATACCATGGTACAAATTCTATCCATAAAGTACAAATTTATTAGACCTTTTTTTAACTATAATAATTCTCGTAACTCTATAGTACAAAAGAAAATATCATAGTACAAATTTAAATTTGATTGGACAAAAGTGTGAGCATTGGTGCAAATGAATTATTTATTTATACCATAGTACAAATTTATTTAATTTGTAGTATAAGTGATTGAACATAGTACAAATTTTAACAGTAGAGTACATAAAAAAATATCATGCACAAGCTTATCGAATTACAACTATCAATATTATCTTTGTATTTATCTCAGGAGCATTATACACTTTAAACATAAACAACATCCAAATTTCTTCTCACCAAAACCCAATTCAAATCACTTCATATATATTTCCTATGTATACACAACAACAAAATCCATCTCTTGCTTGCAACAAAACCAAACTCCTGCAACAAGAAAACCCAAATTAAAAAAATTATTATTTATAATCTGGTACTATAAAATCAAAACCCAACAAAAAATCATTTTTTGCAACAAAATATAAATTTATAAATAAAATTGGTGTCAAACATTGATACAATTACATCAAAACCCAAACTGAGTCAAGACAAAGTATAAGAAATTATTTCAGTAAACTATAGGGTCAAGACAAAATGTTTTATCAAAGTACACCTTAATGTTCAAACTATAATCATTTAGCAAATTAATCAAAAAATGTTCCATGCCAAATTTATATCAAAATTAAACTGGATTTCTCCCCCTATTTTTATAAAAATTGAAGCACAACACCAGATACACAGATGTACCTAAACTATATATGTGATGAACCCTAAATTCTAACAAAATCTAGCAACCTAGAGAGCTATTAGATCAAGTGTTTGGACTTACCAGACGAGACGACAATGCAGATCAAGCGCTTACAGAATGCAGAGTTTCACTCCACTCCAAAGAAATACCAATATAAGAGGCATAGGCCAAATCTTCAAAACATGACCCTTAGAAAAATACAAAATATAAGCAAAAGAGTTCAGCTTGACATCGATTTAGCTTCATAAGTACTCCTTGTGCATCAACGAGAAAGGAGGCAGGGCGACTTGGATCTTTTCATTTTTTGGAGGTGAGATCTGCGACGGGGAGAAAGGGGGCCTCAGATACGACACCGTCTGTGATGCTCCGTCTTTCCCCTTCATACCCCAAAGCCGTCTCTGTTTTTATTTTGTTCGGATCGAGAATCGACGGAAACCTTGAAGGATTTATGCGGCTTGAGGATTCATTGAAGACGCACTACAAAAAAGACGGAGATTAGTGACGGAGATTTTGCGACGACACAATATCCGTCGCAAATTTCGTGTATTTGCGACGGATTTTGGTAAGCCGTCGAAAAAGATGACACTTTGCAACGACTTAGGAAGACCGTCGCAAAGGTTAGTAATTTGCGACGGAAAAGTCCGTCGCAACAACTAGGGCCCACCGCCTTCGTCTTAAACCAGCTACATTTGCGACGGAGAGGTCGTCGCAAATTTCAACTTTGATTTTGCGATGGTCAATTCCGTCGCAAAACATACCCGTTTAAAGGTGACCGTTTCGGAAAGCGACCCGTTTAACTTATTTGCGACGGAACAGGCCGTCGCAATTTTTAACTTTGTATTTGCAACGGACCAAAGTTGTCGCAAATCTTACATTTATATTCGCGACCTTTCGGGAAATGGTCCATTGACTAATTTGCGATGGAATGTCCGTCGCAAATCCGAACCATTTTTACGCGTCTTCTCGGGAAACGGTGCGTTGACTGATTTGCGGTGGAAAAGCCATCGCAAATCAGTCAAAACGACGTCGTTTTAGCTTTGACAGGCAAAATTTGCGACGGATAGGCGTCCGTCGCAATTTTTTTTACAATTATAAAACTCTCCTCACAAAACAGACGGTGTTGGGACATTGTCAGTTTTGATTAAGATCCCAAAGCCCCTAAAAAGATGATTTGCCTTTTGTTTATCTTTGTCAGGCTAGTCTTGGTTAGGTTTTGTACTTAGTCATTTTACACTTCACAGGTACTCAGTAAGAGGAGCACTTACTGATGACAATCAAGACTTAGAGCCTGAAGACAAAGTTTACCATCCTGAACTTATGGCAGTCTTCTAAGCTGGCTGAGTAAGTCTCAACGATGAAGAATATGACCCTGAGGTCATTTACTACTCAGTCCTGAAGGGAACAGGAGGATACTGAGTTTATGGGAAGACTTGGAGTAGAGCCAAGCAATGCAAAAGGAATGTCAGCGTCAGGACAAGACCGGTGAGCTCAAGACAAAAAGAACTTAATAAGACAAGCCTGAAGCCCAGGAATAAGTTCTGACATTCTCACCAACCTGATGACGTGGACCAATCCTGGAAGGACACGCACGTACGAAACCTGTCAGAAGACTGAATTCAGACTGCACTTTCAACGGACAAGAATTTAATGTGCATTTAATGCATATACCTAATTCCATGCAAGGACGGCTGCTGCATGAAGATATGTCCGTTTGAAGCCACTCTACATAGATGACAAGAAAGGATATCTCTCCAACGGATAGTTTTTCAAATCACCTATAAATACAGAAGGCCTTGAACCCATTCAAGGTTACGGGAAATTTCCAAACCAGAAATTACTCAAACTCTCAAGCATTCTAAAGCATTCAGCCTTAGAAGAAGCACTCGAAACCATCTAAATTTCCCAAGTGTTTCTTAGCTACTGAGAGTTATTCTGTATTCCAAAAAGAGCAAACTAGCATTATCTTAAGCTTAGAGAGATTATCCAATCCTTAGCATAGCTTTTCCTTGTAAGGATAATCTCAACTTAGTTGGAATCCAAACTGAAACCAAAACCCTAAGTTAGGTTTGTTGGGAGTAAGTCAGTTACCCGGTGTTTGGTTAAGGATGGGCCCATCCGGATGGGGATGGGCCATCCCCCATCCCATTCTATTTTGGATGGGCACATCCCATTCCCCATCTCACAAAATTCCATACAATCACATCATCACTTTTTCATTCATCCACTCATTCTCTCTCCTACTTTTTTTAATCACTTTTTATTCATCCACTAATTCTCTCTCCTACTTTTCTTTCACCCACTTATTCTCTCTCATAACTCCAATAACTATTAAGAATAAAATAATACTATCACTCATCATCACAATCATTACCACTAACTAACAATAATAAAATAATACAACATCACTATTGATTTGACATAAAGTTTCATCCAACTCTACTTCTCCATCCTTAACCAAACACGGATTTACTATTCATAGGATTACCCCCATCCATCTTTTTCCATCTTCATCCCCATCCCATCCACCACCATCCTTAACCAAACAGACCCTTAGTGAGTTAGTCAGAGGAGTTGTATAGATCAGTGAGGTTAGCTGGTCTTGGTGCACCTTGGCACGTTAAAAACAAGAATCCCTTGAGTGGATTTCCTGTTAAATCAGGCCGTGGACGTAGGAGCTTGAGTCTCTGAACCACATTAAACTCCTTGTGTTCTTATTGCTTTGATATTGCGCATTCCTGCCATATTACTTGGTCATTCATAAGCATTTGGTTTATCAGACCTGAATCAACCAACCTGATCGTTAAAAAGAGCACTGCCCTACTAATCACTATTCAGAATTGAGTATACAAGTTTTTCAGAAAACAAACTAAACAAGACTTTAAACTATCAGGGCTCACGCATTTCCGTACTGAACTTGAATTGATAGTTAGCCAACTGACCCGCACCAAGTGTAGTCAGTAGGTGTGTTATCAGCTCCTAGTTCTTTACCACTCCGAGCCAAGGGGACTCAATTAGGTTTTAAGTTTGAAAATTGGTATATGTGTATTCCCCCCCCATAGACGTATTCCTCAGTCTTGTATCGGGACCAACAAGTGGTATCAGAGCAGTGGTTCAAAAGACAACTGCCTTTGAATACTAATAGTTTCAGAGGAGAAACTGTTGGTGGTCACTGAACAGATCTGAGTTTGCTTTTCATAAAACTTGCATCATCATGACTTCGAGGAGACTTGAAGCTTCGTTACCTGAATTCTCTGTATCTAACTTTGTCTATTGGAAGTTCAGATTAGAAGCGCATCTTGATACCATCCATGACCAGATGCCGCGTGTTCTCAGTGAGGGACCGATCAAGATTACTATTCCCAATGTCAGAGGACTGGGATATGAGCATCTTGAGATTGGCGTGCAGGTTCCGAAAGAAAGGAAAGACATGACCAACGATGAAATCAAGATGGTGGGACTGGACAACGTTGCCATACAGTGCCCTTCGAGGAGTCAGCCAGACTGATGAACTTAAAGACGACAAAGGAGGTTTGGGATGAGCTGACCAGGATGTGCGAGGGGTCAGAAAAGATAAAGGAGAACAAGAGAAACATTGCCATTCAGAAGTTCGAAGCGTTCGAGATGCTGCCTGATGAGACAATCGATCAAATGGAGTCAAGGTTCATCAAATTGATGAATGAGTTGGTGGTGCTGGACAAGGATGTCCCAAAGAGAGATGTTGCTTCAAAGATCCTGAATGCCCTTCCTAAGAGATGGGATAATAGTGTAATTATGCTTAAGAACACTCAGGATATGAGTAACATAACTTCTGCTTTACTTTTTTCAGAGCTAAAGGCACTGGAATTTGATCTTAATAAAAGAAAGAAGAAAGTTCAGCCAGAAGAGGAAGAAAAGGAGAAATCTCCTGAGAAAAGTGTGGCCTTCAAGGTCAGGTCTGAACCTGTTGAGTCTTCATCTAAGTCACTGATGGAGATGAGCAAGGAAGAACTTGCTGAAGAGTACAGCCTGATGGCCAGACGCTTTGATAAGCTTAATTCCAGGTTTGGTCGCTATAAGAAATTTTATCATGACTCACGTGACAGGAAACCTGAAGGAACCCACCAAAGTTCAAGGAGATATGAGGAAAGGAGAAACACTGACCAGAGGAGAGATCGTGGCGAAGAAAGAAGATATTCAGATCCAAAGCCCGATCGCAGAGATAAACAGAGACGTACTCATGATGACAAGCGATCAGGAAAGACTGAAAGCTCATCAAGACAGAGGAAACCTGACTCAAGGAGGAACCCTGAGCCAAGGAGAGAAAGAGGAGATGAGAAACCAACATGTTACAACTGTAACAAGAGCGGACACTGTTGGTCCCACTAGATAGATTAATTGCGGAAGCCTTTTTAACCGATATGTCTTTAGAAGAAATCCTTTTCTAAGAGCACAAATTATAAACAAGCAAGTATTAAGGAAAGCAATAAATAAGACCGTATATATAGTGGTTCGGATCTGAATATCCTACGTCCACTCTCCCTTGATCAAAGGGGTCTCACTATCAACCAACCAACTCACTATCTTACTGGAATTTCCGAAGTACCAGCACCTTCTTACAATCTCTTTAGATCTAACTCCGATCTAAAGACTGACTTACTCCAACCTTATCTAACAAGATGAACAGGTTGAGTATATAAACTCCTTACGAGTTGGATGAGTAATTAAGAACAAAGTGAGTGCAAATGCGTAGTGATCAAAAGCTTAGAATGCTATGTGCGCGTGTAGAGTCTCTCTAGAGCTTTTTCTTGAACTGCACTCTTGTATATATAGAGGGGATTAGGGCTAGCCGTTGGAAGGGCTAATCCAATCAGATCCTCTATATAAGGAAGCTTCAATCAATCAATTCCCTAATTGATTGATTGGGTTGGTGGGATCCTTGGATTGATTATCTTCAAATACTTTCCAATCCTGATCTTGTTGACTTGATTTGAATCACCAACGGTCAATAGCTTCCTCTGCCTAACTCTGATTCTCTCCAGAGAAGGCAGGACCAGACACCAGGCAACTTCGGTGTCTTCTGGTCCTTATCTGGTGAACAACCAGAATACTCAGTAGAATAAGGAGATCAAACTGAGCATCTTTTGTTCCACCAGACTCGTCTGGTCTGGACTCGTCTGGTCTGGGGAAGGTCCTCTGCCTCTGGTCTGATCTCATCTGGTGAAGTCTTCTGGTGGAGTCCTCTGGTGAAGTCCTCTGGTGGGGTCTTCTGGTGACTCTTCTGGTAAAGTCTTCTGGTCTGGCAGTTCCCCCTAGACTAAGTCCTAATCTAGATCATCATCTGGCTAACAGGTCCAGATGGTCCTATTACATCTTCTGGTTTGTTTTAACTCATCAAAACTAACAATTTTTATCCTAACAATTTCCCCCTTTTTGATGGAGTTAAAACACTACCAGAACTGATCAAAAGTAAACTTAAGCAAGAAAACAATAAAGGGATGAGACCTTAGAATAGATCTCATCAGGCAAATAATAAGACAACAAGGAGTTGTCTTTAGAACAAAGAAGATATGTATTTTTCCATTAATAATCAGAGGACAAATAATTACAAATTACATTGAAGTTCATAGTCCTACTCTAGGCATATCTTCTGTTCTCTTTAGGGACAAGAAACCAGTCAAGGAACCTATCCTGAACGGCCTTCAACTCTGCAGAAGATATTGGGGTGAAATTCACCAACACCTTGGTCTTGTAAAGCTTCTTCAGTTCTGCCCAATCCACCTGGTTCCCATTCATGGGAGTGTTAAGATAAGTAAATTCTGGAGCAGTCACCTCCAGGTTGAACTCAATGGTTGAATCCATCAGCTGCTTGTACAAGTCTGCATCATAGGCTTGCATCCAAGAATGGAAGGTTCTGTTGATCAGCTCATCATCTTCTGGTGCTGGCCTCTGGATATAATGCTGAATGAACCAGAGGGTCTTGGCTTCTCTCCATCTCTCAGTCAGAGGATATGGCACAGTAGAGTCAAAAGACCCTTCTGTCCTGAGTGGCAAGATGTTCATAACTTCCACAGGAGCTTTCCTCTTCTGACCTGAGCCACCTGCACCAGAAGAAATACCAGCTTCTCTGGCCTTCTTGTTCTGCCTCTTAACATATCTGAGCCTCTGCTCTTCATCTATGTTCTTTCTGATTCTGGCTTGCCTCTCTTCTGGAGTCTCTTCCTTGTATCTCTTCTCTGCTTCTTCAACAACAGATTCAAGGAAACTCTTCTTTACTTTTCTAATCTTCCTCTTAGCAGGACCAGGAATGGTAGAAGGATCCTGCTCAGCTTCAGATGACTCTTCTTCTGCAGCAAGTTGTTTAGCCATAGTAAGAGACTTCAACTCTTCTTTCTTCTTCTTCTGTAACTCAGCCTGGGCCAGAGTGTTCTCCAACAGGTCCAGACGAGCTCCATGGCTAAACAGAGTCTCATTGGTGGTCTTCGCCAGATCAGTTCTGGCCTTCTCTTCCCCCTTTTTAACTTCATCAAGGAGGGGCTCCACTACCTGCCTTATAAGAGCATGCAAGGCAGTGTTGGAGGAAGAGTGAAGATCACGAAGCTGCTTGGCTTCCTCCAGATAAGCTTTAGACTCTGCAACAAGTCTCTCTTGCTTCTCCAACATCTCCTGGAGGGAGTCCTTCAGCTTAGCAGTCTGAATCATCTGGCTGGCCATCTCCACCTTGAGAACAGAGACTGGCCTCAACTGCTCCAGCACGTGCTCCTGGAGCTGCTTCTGGCTGTGCATGACATCTAACTTGACAAATAAGCCATTAACCTTGAATGAAGCTTTTACCTCTGCCAGAGAGGACTTGAGCTGCTTCAGGAAGATTCTCCTCTCATGCTTAATCTGATGCTCAATCATAGCAGGGGCCATATGTTGAATTGCTTTGGAAAAGCGCCCTATCTGCATGATCTGCTCGTTGAAGAAAGCCTTCATCTTCTGGAGCACAGCAGGAGACATCTCAAAGTCCTCCTCATCAGAGTACAACTCTGGAGGGAATGAGAAATGCGGACCAAAATTGTAGGAGAAGCCCTCTGGAGTGAGCATAACTCCTTTCTGGATAAGGAGAGTCTTGATGAGGATCTTGGCCGTCTCTGGTGTCTCCAACTCTGCTGGGTTTTGAATATTTAGCTTCTTCTTCAGCTCAATCTCCCAAGCAGTGAAGGCAGAAGGAGACATCTCCTCTAGCAGAAGCATGAGATCTTCAACATCCTGGAGTCGTGCCATACTCCAAACCTTGGCATCAGTCAGATCTGCCAGGAGGGGTGAGTGCTCCAACAAAATTGGAAACTGCTCTCTTAGCCAGAGCTGAGCACTCACACTCATACTCTGCCTAATGGGACCCATATCATCAGAAGAGAATATAAAGGGTTTGGGCCCAGAGGCAGAGGAGGAAGGTGCTAAGTGAGTAGGCTCAGGTGAAGCTTCCTCATCTTCACTGTCATCGCTTGTTAAACAGGTTGGGGGGGGGGGGGAGGGGCAGGGAATCCCAGAGCCATAGCAATGGTTGGGTCCTGATCTGTATGGGTTTGGGGAGGGTTGGGGTTTTGTGAAGTAGAGGTGGTAGGAAGAGGTTGTTCTGCACCAGAAGAGGAAGGAATATCTGATACAGAGTGTGTAGGAGGGATCTGAGAGGTGGAGGAGTTTGAAGGGGGGACTTCTGCACCAGAGGAGGTTGAGGGTACCTCTAGTCCAGAAGGTGGGGGAGAGGGGTTAGTGGGAAGATGTGTTTGGGAGTTTGGGGGAGAAGGTGTATGAGCAGGAATGGTAGAGGGTGTAAAGACAGGGGTATCTGGGATAGTCTGCTCTGGTGAAAGAGTGGAGTTACCAGCGGCAGATGGGGTTTGGGGAATGTTATCTGGGGGAGAGGTGGAAGGGGAAACAAGATTAATGGGAAAAGAAGATGGAATTGAGGGATTTACCTCTGCTGGGTCAAGACCAGCAGGTATAGCCGTCTCTGGAGCATCCTCCATCAACTGGGAGGCCTCTTCAATAGCCTTCTCCAAGGCCTCTCCAAGATCAGATCCAGATTCAGGATCTTGAAGAATAACTCTCTTAGCCTTGGATTTCCTCACAAGAGGCACTTCCTCTTCTTCTTCTTCTTCTTCTTCTTCTGATGGCTCATCCACCAGAAGGGTTTTCTTGGCCTTCCTGCTAATCTTAGACTTTTTAGCAGAGCCTCTCCTGGCCTCCTCTGGCCGCTTCCTCTTGGCTGCTCCAACCTTCTTTACAGCTTTATCATCACCCTTCTTCTTAAGCACATCAAGAAGGGGAATCTGGTCCTCCTCTGAGGAACCAGAAAAGGCAACGGTTGAAGAACCAGTTGCTTCAGCAGCTTTCTTCTGTGTCTTCTGCTGCTGCTGCTGCTGCTTCTGCTGCTGCTGCTGCTGCTGCTTTCTCAGAGTCGGCATGGCCGTGGAGAGGGCCATCCTTGGAGAAGAGGATCTTGGACTTGTGATAATTGTGGCACCAAGATGACCTCCACTTCTTCTCTGGAAGAAGAGAATCCAGAATAAGTGTTAACTTAGTCCCCAAAGAGACATTTGCAGTGAAACAGAACTGCAACTCCCCTGGCTTGGAAGGACAAGGCTCCTTCTTCACCTTCAGCTTGTTCTTCCTCAACACATCCCAGAAAAACTCCGCCCAATTACATTGCACACCATCATATAACGCTCTCATCACACACATCCTACCATTGAAAATGGTATCTGTGCTGTGATTTTCACACATAAGTACTTTAACCACAATATCGAACAACACCTTGAACTTCTGCCTTAAATGCTTATCCACAAAGCCCTTTGTGATGTTCTGGCAGGAAGAACGAGCAAAAATCTTGAATGATCCAACGATATCATCCTCCTTGTATGTCAACGGATCCACTCCCACCGCAGAAATGTTCTCGAACAAAGCGCAGAAATTGTGCTTAGAAAACACCAAATCATCTTCACCAATCTTTGAAGAGATGTAATCCTCATGAATCTTCATGCGAACCAGAAACTGGGCCGCATAACCGTCAAGGGTGCGAAAGTCCTTGGGAACAGTGGAGATCAACTTCTCCACCCCTGCATTCTGGAACATCTCCAGAACCGACAGCACAACTGGATTCTTGGTGGTATAAAAGTCCACCACCATCTCCGTCTTAAGCTTTTTCATCATCAGGACATGATCGAAATTGCACGGAGGAGCCATTACTGTGAAAGAGAGAGAGAGAGAGAAAATGCTTTGCAGAGAGAGGTTAGGGTTTGAATAGTATAGAAACGTGAAAGGACAGATTGAAAACAAAATTGATTTAAATAGAGTAATACGCGTGGCTTGAAAATTAAATGAAGTGTGAACGCGTGTTGTTTCAAATTCAATTTAGGAAACAAAATCAATTTTAGCATTGATTGACATTTTGCACAGTGATTAAATCTGATGGCCACGATGAAAGGCAAGATACAGATTTAATCTGGTGCGTTGGCATAGTCATTGGGACTGGGCATAAAGGGGTTTTGTGGCAGTCAAGAGAAAAAGCGAAATGATTGCCTAGGCCCTATACCCTAGTCTTAAATACACTTCGAAGTTGAAACGTTTTGAGTGTATTTACTAATTTTAAAAGTGTATCCCAATGATCAGAGGCCAGAGAAGTAAATGCATACCTGTCACCTGATATTGTAACCAGATGAAACCACAACTACATCTCCTCTGATGGAGCTCATCTGGTTCTGGTCAGAGAAGATTTTGGACAAATGACTCAGCACCTCATCTGGGACAAGTGTCACCTGGTGCATACCTCGTCTGTTGCCTTCTCTGATATATCTAATCTGCAGGTATGTTAGCTCAAGAAAATAAATATATGAGGAAAAATAATGAAACAAGGATACTTCTCTGATGTTCCCCCTAAAACAAATCTGTCTCTGGATCCAACAAACCTAATTCAAAAGCTAACTCTCTGAATCTGGTCTCAGCCAAAGGCTTGGTTAAGATATCTGCTCTCTGCCTCTCTGTTGCAATCTTTTCCATCCTTATATCTCCCTTCTCAACATGATCTCTGATAAAATGATGCCTTATATCAACATGTTTACATATGGTATGAAGAACTGGATTCTGGGTAATGGCAATGACACTATTACTATCACAGAAAATAGGAATATCCTTGGCTCTAATCTGGTAGTCCCTAAGCTGTTGACTAATCCAAAGTAGTTGAGAACAACAGCTCCCTGCAGCCATGTACTCTGCTTCTGTTGTTGATGTAGCAACTGAGGTCTGCTTCTTAGAAAACCAGGATACCAATTTATTCCCTAAAAATTGGCATGTTCCACTTGTAGATTTCCTATCTATTCTGCACCCACCATAGTCTGAATCTGAATAACCACTCAATTCTAAATTGTCATCTGCAGGATACCATAATCCTAAATTCACAGTTCCCTTAAGATATTTCAATATCTTCCTAGCTGCTTCCAAGTGACTTTTCTTGGGATTAGCTTGAAATCTGGCACAAACTCCTACAGCAAAAGTAATATCTGGTCTGCTTGCAGTCAGATACAAAAGAGAACCAATAAGTGCTCTGTACTGAGTCTGGTCCACACTCTCTCCAGACTCATCTGGATCCATGTTGAAATTTGTCATCATAGGGATCTTGGCTGCCTTGCTAGATCCTATTCCAAATTTCTCTAACATGTTTCTGGTGTACTTAGCTTGATAAAAATTCCCTTCTCTGATTGCTTAACCTGCAAACCCAAAAAGTAATTCAATTCTCCCATCATGGACATCTCAAACTGTCCCTGCATGAGCTCACCAAACTTCTCACACAGCTTCTTGTTAGGGGATCCAAATATGATGTCATCAACATATATTTGGACCAGAAGGATGTCCTTTCCTTCTTCTTTCCTAAACAAGGTCCTATCAATCTTACCTTTAGTAAAACCATTGTCCAGAAGAAATTGAGATAGAGTGTCATACCATGCTCTGGGTGCCTGCTTCAGCCCATAAAGAGCTTTCTTAAGCTTAAACACCTTGTCACCTTGTTCAAAACCAGGAGGTTGTTCCACATACACTTCCTCAATGAGAATCCCATTAAGAAAGGCAGATTTCACATCCATCTGGTAAACTTTGAACTTCATGTGAGCAGCATATGCTAAGAACAATCTGATAGCTTCTAGTCTGGCAACAGGAGCAAATGTCTCATCATAGTCTATTCCTTCAGACTGAGAATAGCCCTGGGCCACTAGCCTTGCCTTGTTCCTAGTAATGACATCATTCTCATCTTTCTTATTTTTGAAAACCCACTTAGTGCCTATCACCTTTTGATGTCTTGGTCTGTCTACCAGCTCCCAAACATCCTGTTTGGTGAATTGATTCAATTCCTCCTGCATAGCAACAATCCAGTTTGAATCTTTCAGTGCCTCCTTGATGTTCTTGGGCTCAATCAAGGACACATAGCAACTGAATAAGGCAGCTAAGTTAATAGTTCTCCTAGTCTGGACACCCTTAGTTGGATCTCCTAAGATCAGGTCATTGGGGTGATCAACCAGGGTCCTCCTACCCGTGGTCTTACCTGGATGATCATCTTCTGCAGTACCTTGGTGATTATCACCACCTGCAGAAGAGCGTCCCCCTACAGGAGTTCCAACCTCTTCTGGTTCTGCTCCTTGTGAAGGCTGCTGCTTCAGAGAACCAGGAGATGGGTCATCATCTGAATCTGAATCTGAATCAAGAGCAGGTGGATTGACTTTGATAGTCTGATTCTGGGTCTCATCAGAAGAATTAGAATCCACCTTGCACTCAAAAGCAGATTCATCAAAAACAACATGAGGTGTTTCCTCCACACAAAGTGAATTCTTATTAAAAACTCTAAAAGCTTTACTGGTGCTGGAATATCCCAAAAATATTCCATCAGCCACTTTAGCATCAAAGGTTCTTAATTTAGATTTCCCATTGTCATGGATGAAACACTTACATCCAAAAATATGAAAATATGAAACAGATGGGGTTTTACCTTTCCATACCTCATATGGGGTCTTATTGTGTCTCTGGGCAATCAGGCACCTGTTCTGAGTGTAACAAGCTGTATTGATGGCCTCTGCCCAAAATCTCTGTGGAGTGCTGTACTCTGCCAGAAGTGTTCTTGCAGCTTCTTTGAGAGTCCTATTCCTCCTTTCTGCAACTCCATTTTGTTGAGGTGTTCTGGCAGCAGATGTCTCATGAAATATGTGAATTCAAAAACTCTGTTACTTTGTCACTTCTGATCCTGACAATGCTCTGGTTCTGCTCATTCTGAATCTGCTTGAAGAACTCTGGCAGCTTAGTCATAGTTTCATTTTTCTTAAACAAGAACACTACCCAAGTGTATCTTGAAAAGTCATCTACTATTACTAAGGTGTACTTCCTTCCACTGAAACTAAGAGGAGAAACAGGTCCAAACAGGTCCATGTGAAGTAGTTGAAGTACTCTGGTTGTGGTTGTGCTCTGGACATCCTTAAAGGAAGTCTTGGGTTGTTTACCCTTCTGGCATGAACCACAAACCTGATCCTTCTTAAACACTTCATTAGGAAGACCTCGAATGAGACCTTTTCTGGCAATCTTGTTCAATGTTTTGAAGTTAAGATGACACAATCTCTTGTGCCAAATCCAGCTGTTCTCTGCAGATCCTTTAGCAACCAGGCAAGCATTCCTTGGGCAACTGCTAAAATCTGCAAGATAAATGTTACCCTTCCTCAAGCCTATTAGCAAGATATCATTATAATCAGAAGAGAAAACAGTGCATGAATCACTAGAAAACTTCACTGAGTATCCCTTGTCACAGAATTGGGATACTGAAAGCAGATTATGCTTGAGTCCTTCTACGTAGTAGACTTCATCTACAGATACTCCATTGAAGGTCAACTTTCCAACTCCTCTGGTGACTCCATAGTTGTTGTCACCAAACATCACTCTTGGTCCATTTAATGGCTTGAAATCTTGGAGATTATCCTTCTGGAAGGTCATGTGCTTGGAACATCCACTATCAATGTACCAGACATGGTTGCTTGAAAATCCTTTCTCCAATGGACTCTTATCTACCTGCAGAGAAATCAATTAGGTCCCCTACTAGTGTTGGGTCCTGATTGGTTAGTTGCAGGTTTTGTAGGAATCCATAGATAAAGATCATCCCTTGATGGATGAGGAGATCTTATCTTCCTTCCAAATCTATCTACCAGTACACGTCCTCTTACTATGACATATTGAGCTACTGGTCTGATAAGGACACCTTTCTTATAAACAGGTCTGGTGTACCTTTTCTCAAATCTGGCCTTTGGAATGGCCTGCCTCAAAGACATGGTCTTAAAGGTCTGGTTATAAGGGTACATCCTAGAAGAACCATCTCTGGTATCATAGCTACCCAGATCAGTTGGTTTTCTATAGATGGGTCTGGAGGACCTCCTCTGGTTCTGATAATTAGACTTGTTCTGGTGATTATAGTTCCTTTGAGTATACCTATTCTGGAATAGATTCCTCTGAGAAAATTGTCTCTGGGGTACCTAGTTCTGTTGAACATTGTTCCTTCTCTGGTAGTTGTTACTCTGATTGGTATTCCCTTTTCTTGAGTGTTTCCTTTGAGGTCCCCTAATCTGTTTAGGTTCCCTTTGAGGATTTCTCTGGGGTCCTCCAATTTGAGTAATTCCTACTAGTTGGGACTCATTGTTCACAGAACCATCAATCTTTAATGGTTCCCCTTTTTGACACTTATTCTCTAACATCTTCTCTTCCAGAACAGTCAACTCTTCTGGACCATTTGTTATGTGATTAACAGAGTGATTCCTTTTCCAATCAGGATTGTGAACCACCTTGTAACCATTACCAGTTAAGTCTTTATCATTCCAGATTTCTACCAATTTACCAGCTCTTACAGATTTGTCTTTATTATAGAGGTATTTATGGGTTTTAGTGGTAATTCCAGAATATCCTAAACCACTCTTATCACAAATGCGCTGAGAAGACTCTGATATGATAGATACAACAGATGGTATCTTAGGAGCTTCTCTGGGCATAGGTATCTCCTCTATGTTGTGAGCAACTTGTTTTCCCTTGATAAGTGTCTGGTATTTGGCTCTGAGTTCAGTGATCTCATCCTCTTGAGAATTCCTTTCTTTCATGAGTTGATCTACCAGAGTATCTCTTTCTGTGATCTTATCCTGAAGTTCAGAGACTTCTTTGGAATGATCTTTCACGAGTTCTCTGGTGGATTTGTGCTCATGAGAGAGTGATTGAACTTCAGCTCTGAGCCTACCATTCTCTTTCTCAAGTTTTTGACAGAGTTGGACACAATTTTGGAGATCTGATAGCATTTGTTGCATATCAGACTCTCTGGAGTTACCAGATGAATTAGAGGATTCAGTACATTTGGAATTAGATAAAACAAGAGTAGTTTCATTTACCTCAGTGATGTTTGCCATGAGACACACATCATCATCTGATCCAAAGTCAGAAGAAGAAGAACTGGAACTAGTATCCTCCTCCTCTGCTTCTGCCAGCAGTGCTCTCTTATCTGCATATCTCCTATCTCTCTTGATTCTTTTCTCTTCTCTTTCCCTAGGAGTAAGCTGAGGACAATCATAACTGTAGCGACCAGTCTTGTTGCATGTGTAGCAGGCATTGTCTCCTCTGGGACTAGGACTTGGCTCTCTCCTCCTCTGGTTGTAGTCTGATCTGGCTGGACTACTTTCTCTCCTCTGGTAGTCAGGTCTGCCAGATCTACCATCCCTCCTCTGATAATCTGATCTCCCAGAGTTGCCAGGGTTGTCATCTCTCCTCCTCTCTGGAGTTCTGAATCTGGTCTCCCTTGAGTCTCCAGATGTCTTCTCCTTCTCTGCAGGCTTGAAAGAACTCTTCCTGTCTCTGGTAGACTCCTTCCAATGCCTTTTGTACCTGCCATATTTTGAACTCATTTTGTCTAATTTATGAGTTAGAAGTGCTACCTGCTCCTTGAGGCTCAAGTCATCTGCAGTAGACTCCTTTGGCTTGACATCAGATTTGATGGTTGAAGAGAATGCAACACCTTTCTGACCAGAAGAGGAAACCTCTTCTGTTTGATCCTCCTCTTGAAGATCATACTCATAGGCTTTGAGATCAGACAACAGAAGATGATGATCCAGAGTATTGAGATCCTTGTTGTCCTTGATCACAGTGACTTTAATTCTCCACCTGCTTGTTAGTGAACGCAAGATTTTACTATTAATTTCTTTTTCAGAGTAGGTCTTACCTAAGGCACTAGCCTTGTTTAGAAGGTTTGTGAGACGCATGTCCAGCTGGTCAATGGTCTCGTCTGGTTTCATCTTGAAGGTGTCAAACGAGTGTTGAACAGCTTGGAGCTTGTTGTCTTTGATCTTCTCTGTTCCCTCACAGAGAAGTGCGAGTTTGTCCCACATCTCCTTGGCAGTGACACAGGTTCTGACCTTCTCTATTACCTCCTTAGTGAGAGTGTTGATAATCTCGGTTCTTGCCACCTGGTCCAGGTTATGTAGCTTTCTCTCATCGTTGTCAAGTTCGTCTTTCTTTTTGAGGATTCGTTGTCTGGGAACTCTATCCTCTGCAGCGTCGCTAGTTTCTTCTCTGGACTCAGACCTGCCACTATCAATAGGAGTCCAATAAAATTTAATGGGGCCACTTTCAACCACATCTAACATGCGGTGGTGAATAGCTCCAAGATGATTACTCATCATGAAGCTCTAGTGGCTATAATCCTCGAACGAGAATTCTGGCAGTTTGCGACTCTTATAAGAAGATTTCGAAGACATATTTACTAAAATAAGGATTTATCTAGGTTTTGAACAAAAACAATAAATGAGCAATGGATCTGCCCGGTGACCACCAAAAGCTTTTCAAAGCAGTGGTCGTTGGACACACTGCTCTGATACCACCTGTTGGTCCCACTAGATAGATTAATATGTCTTTAGAAGAAATACTTTTCTAAGAGCACAAATTATAAACAAGCAAGTATTAAGGAAAGCAATAAATAAGACCGTATATATAGTGGTTCGGATCTGAATATCCTACGTCCACTCTCCCTTGATCAAAGGGGTCTCACTATCAACCAACCAACTCACTATCTTACTGGAATTTCCGAAGTACCAGCACCTTCTTACAATCTCTTTAGATCTAACTCCGATATAAAGACTGACTTACTCCAACCTTATCTAACAAGATGAACAGGTTGAGTATATAAACTCCTTACGAGTTGGATGAGTAATTAAGAACAAAGTGAGTGCAAATGCGTAGTGATCAAAAGCTTAGAATGCTATGTGCGCGTGTAGAGTCTCTCTAGAGCTTTTTCTTGAACTGCACTCTTGTATATATAGAGGGGATTAGGGCTAGCCGTTGGAAGGGCTAATCCAATCAGATCCTCTATATAAGGAAGCTTCAATCAATCAATTCCCTAATTGATTGATTGGGTTGGTGGGATCCTTGGATTGATTATCTTCAAATACTTTCCAATTCTAATCTTGTTGACTTGATTTGAATCACCAACGGTCAATAGCTTCCTCTGCCTAACTCTGATTCTCTCCAGAGAAGGCAGGACCAGACACCAGGCAACCTCGGTGTCTTCTGGTCCTTATCTGGTGAACAACCAGAATACTCAGTAGAATAAGGAGATCAAACTGAGCATCTTTTGTTCCACCAGACTCGTCTGGTCTGGACTCGTCTGGTCTGGGGAAGGTCATCTGCCTCTGGTCTGATCTCATCTGGTGAAGTCTTCTGGTGGAGTCCTCTGGTGAAGTCCTCTGGTGGGGTCTTTTGGTGACTCTTCTGGTGAAGTCTTCTGGTCTGGCAGTTCCCCCTAGACTAAGTCCTAATCTAGATCATCATCTGGCTAACAGGTCCAGATGGTCCTATTACATCTTCTGGTTTGTTTTAACTCATCAAAACTAACAATTTTTATCCTAACAGGCACTATCAGTATGATTGTCCGAAGCTGAGTGCAAGGAAAAGAGAGGACAGGAGGGCCAAGAGAGACCAGAGATTTGCTGACCGGAGAGCCATGCTCGCTGAGGATGCAACTGACTCTGATGGTACTGAGGAAAGGTCACCTGAACTCTTTTCTGATGATGAGTACAATGATGTTTGCCTGATGACAAGGGAGGAACCTGAGGTAACATCTAACTCTGTATGTGGTTCCTACACTGGTCAAAATCCTGAGCTAAGCTCAGAGTCAGTCAGAGAAATAAACCTTCAGATCTGCCTGGATCAATTGATGGTTGATTTCTCCAGATTGCATGAAACTAATGTCTTCTTGGTAGAGGAGAACAAGAAATTGAGTACCGAGGTTCAAAACCTGAATGATCAACTCACTCAGTCTGATCTTAAAGAATCAGCTCAGATTGCGAGACTAACTCAGGAGATTGATTTAATCAATGCTGAGCGTCTCCCAAGAGAGAAAATTCTGAAGGAACTGGCTGATGAAGAGTTGGTCAGGAAGGAAGAACTGAAAGTACTTAAGAGTGAGTTTGATGACCTCTTTACCAGACATGAAATCCTGAAAAAGAGTGAGGACTCTCTCAAGAAAAAGGTTGCAGCAATGAATAAATCCTCAGTGGCTAGAGAGGAAATAAATAGCAGCCAGATGCTTGGGAATGAGAAAAAAGGACTTGGATATGTTCCTAAGAAATCCTCACAAGGTCAATCTCATGTTGCTTCAGGGAGCAACACTGAGAGGGTATTTGTTCAGGCAGGCCAGAGTGCACCCAAGGTTGTACTCCAGGCCCGTCAAACTGATAAGGGCAAGGAAACTGTTGACACAGTCAGGGTTGCCCCTAAGGTAGCTAAGCCAAAACCCAAGGGAAAGGCAAAGCAACCTAAGGAGGTCCCTGAGAGCTCAGGCCAGGGAAAGCCTCAGCGAAAGCAGAGGAAGACTCAAGCCAAGAGCCCTCAGACTGGTCAGCGAGGGCACCATCATGCTTGGCAATACCAACAGGGAAGGCCAAACATGATGACACCCCCATGGTTTTGGCATCCTGAGGTCTTTAACTGTTTTTCATTCCCTCACTTGCCTAGGGGGAATAGAACACAGGGCCCTTATCAAGAACAAGGCCCAAGACCTGCTGCACCCAGACTTAGGAAGAACAGGAAGCCAGCCCAAAAGGCATCCACTCAGGCTCCTGTGAAGCCTAAGTCTAGCACTCATACACCATCTTTCTCTCAGGCAAAGAAGAAGAAAGTTGTGTATGTTGATGTTTCAGGGAGACATATTTACCACTCTGAGGCAATCAGGGCTGTTAAGCAAGTCTGGATCCCGAAGGGTACATCTGACATAATAGGACCCAACACTCAATGGGTACCTAAAGCCTGATTTAATTGCAGGTGGCTGTGGATCACAACAAGAGGAAAGGAGACTCAATCAAAGTTGTTTGGTACCTAGACAGTGGTTGCTCAAGGCACATGACTAGAATGGAGAGTCTTCTCCAAGAATACCAAGCTAAATATGGTCCACAGGTAACCTTTGGTGATAACTCAAAAGGTGTTACTAAAGGTTTTGGTGTCTTAATAATAGGTACAGTCAGAGTGGAAAATGTGTCCTTTGTGGAAGGACTGAAGCATAACCTGCTGTCAGTAAGTCAATTCTGTGACAAAGGGTTCAGTGTTGAGTTCTCATCAAATATATGTTCAGTCAAGGACAAATCAACACAAGTGCTTCTATCAGGTATCAGGAAAGGTAACATTTATCTCGCTGACTGGAGCAGCACTCTTCCTAATACTTGTTTTGTTGCTAAAAGCTCTCTAGAGCTCAGTTGGTTATGACATAAAAGATTAAGCCACCTACAGTCACTTGTTGAAGGTCTACCTAATGAAGTTTTTAGCAAAGATCATGTGTGCAAACCTTGTCAAGAAGGGAAGCAGGTCAGAGCATCATTCAAAGAGAAAACTTCTCATTCCACTAACAGGATTCTTCAGCTCTTGCACATGAATTTGTTTGGTCCCATAACACCTGTGAGTATGAATGGTAGGAAATATACCCTTGTGGTTATTGATGATTACTCTAAATATACTTGGAAAATTTTCTTGTTGAATAAAAAAAAGACACAAGTGAAGCTTCCAGAGTTGCTCAGGAGACTCAGCAATGAGAAGAATCAGTCCATTACTAAGATCAGATCTGACAAGGGCACTGAATTTATAAATTCATATATTTCTGACTTTTGTAATGAACTTGGTATAGCTCATGAGACTTCTGCAGCTAGAACCCCACAGCAGAATGGTGTCGCTGAAAGGAGGAATAGGACACTGAAGGAAGCTGCTAGGACCATGCTGGCAGAGTCAGGATTGCCCAAGAAATTCTGGGCTGAGACAATCAACACTGCATGCTACACTCAGAACAGATCCATGCTAAACAAACAACATGCACAGACCCCATATGAGACATGGAATAAAAGGAAACCTCATATTTCTTATTTTCATGTATTTGGTTGTAAGTGCTTCATCCTCAACAATGGGAAGACCCAATTGAAAACTTTTGATAGCAAATCTGATGAAGGAATATTCTTAGGATATTCTGAAGTTAGTAAGCCTTCAGAGTTTACAATTGTAGGACCCTTGTTGTGGAAGAATCACCACATGTTGTTTTTTTATGAATCTGCTAATGAGTCTAGGATAAAAGTGTTGAATCCTGACACTGAGGAGGTCACAAGGAGTGTGACAAGGCTGAGCTTTAAGAATCAACCTGATCCAAAGGTCAAAATTGTACCAATTCCAAGATGGGATGATGACGATGATCAGGATGATGAATCAAGTGCCACTCCTAAGCCCAACACATTAGATTGTTGAGCCTCAGACTCAACCTGAGGTAAGTACCGTCTATGAAGATGCTGTTGCAGCTGAGACGGTTCCTGAGTCACCTCATCAAGGGGGAATCAATGTCCTTGACATTGAGCTGGTTAATCCCTTTGGTATAGACTCAAGATCATCCCCTTCTGTTCAATTTCCTGAATTTTATGAGCTTGTAGACACTAACATTGCAGGTACTTCAAGAACAACTCCTGGCAAGAGAACATGGCTAGAGGATCATCCCATTGATCAAATCATTGGTGATTCAACTGAGGGAGTCAGGACCAGATGGTTCCATGGTGAGAGCGCATAGTTCTGTTGCTTTCTCTCTAGCAAGAGCCTCAGAACATTGAATAAGCTCTCACTGACTCGAACTGGATCATTGCCATGCAAGAGGAGTTGAATCAGTTCACAGGGAATCAGGTTTGGGAACTGGTAGATAGACCTAGGCATCAAGGAGTAATTGGTACCAAGTGGGTCTTCAAGAACAAGAAGTATGAGAATGGTGTTGTGGTAAGGAACAAGGCTAGACTGGTTGCAAAATGGTATTGTCAATCTGAGGGAATAGACTACGATGAGACTTTTGCTCCAGTGGCTAGGTTGGAAACTATCAGATTGTTCCTTGCATATGCAATATATAAGAAGTTCAAGGTGTATCAAATGGATGTCAAGAGTGCCTTCCTGAATGGTGTACTCAATGAAGAGGTATATGTTGAACAACCTCCCGGGTTTGAGGTTGGAGATAGAGTATACCATTTGAAGAAAGCACTCTATGGACTTAAGCAAGCACCAAGAGCTTGGTATGATACCCTCTCTCAATTCCTAACAGACCATGGGTTCAAGAAGGGAACTGTGGATATGACATTGTTCAGGATCACTGAAGGTGATGACATTCTCTTGGTCCAGATTTATGTGGATGACATAATATTTGGATCACCAAATCATCAGCTCTGTGAGAAATTCTCTAAGCTGATGACTGGTAAATTTGAGATGTCAATGATGGGAGAGACGAACTTCTTCTTAGGATTGCAGGTCAAGCAGACTGGTCAAGGTATCTTCATTAATCAGGCCAAGTATACAAGAGACTTGATTCATAAGTTTGGTGTTCAGAACAGCAATCCAGCAAGGATCCCTATGAACACAAATTGGAAGATGGATCCTGACACTGAAGGGACTTCAGTGAATCAGACTGAGTACCGAGGGCTGATAGGTTTTTTGTTGTACCTGACTGCAAGTAGGCCTGACATTACGTTTGCAGTTGGTGTGTGTGCTAGGTATCAGTCTGATCCCAAGAGAAGTCATTTGGAGTCTCCTTAAAGATACTTAAGTATTTGAGAAGGACAGTCAATATGGGACTATGGTATCCTTCATGTTAGGATAAAAATTGTTAGTTTTGATGAGTTAAAACAAACCAGAAGATGTAATAGGACCATCTGGACCTGTTAGCCAGATGATGATCTAGATTAGGACTTAGTCTAGGGGGAACTGCCAGACCAGAAGACTTCACCAGAAGAGTCACCAGAAGACCCCACCAGAGGACTTCACCAGAGGACTCCACCAGAAGACTTCACCAGATGAGATTTGACCAGAGGCAGAGGACCTTCCCCAGACCAGACGAGTCCGGACCAGACGAGTCTGGTAGAACAAAAGATGCTCAGTTTGATCCCCTGACTCTACTGAGTATTCTGGTTCTTGACCAGATGAGGACCAGAAGACACCGAGATTGCCTGGTGTCTGGTCCTGCCTTCTCTGGAGAGAATCAGAGTTAGGCAGGGGAAGCTATTGACCGTTGGTGATTCAAATCAAGTCAACATGATCAGGATTGGAAAGTATTTGAAGATAATCAATCCAAGGATCCCACCAACCCAATCAATCAATTAGGGAATTGATTGATTGAGGCTTCCTTATATAGAGGATCTGATTGGATTAGCCCTCCAACGGCTAGCCCTAATCCCCTCTATATATACAAGAGTGCAGTTCAAGAAAAAGCTCTAGAGACTCTACACGCGCATAAGTGATCCAAGCTTTTGATATTCATACCAAGCACTCTTACTGTTCATAATATTTATCTACTCTAAATGAGTTACTCAAACCACAACCTGTTCATCTATTAGACAAGGTTGTTGGCTGGTTGATCTTTAGATTGAAGTTAAATCTAAAGAGGTTGTAAGAAGGAACTGGTACTTCCCAATTCCAGTAAGTAAGTTTGTGAGTTGGTTGATAGTGAGACCCCTTGGTTATAAGGGAGAGTGGACGTAGGATATTCGAATCCGAACCACTATACATCTTGTGTTCTTTATTGCTTTATTTTACTTATTGTTTGTTGATTTTTGCCCTCTTGTAAAAGACTTTGAAAGACATTTAACTTAAGCTTCCGCAATTAATCTAACTAGTGGGACCAACAAGTGGTATCAGAGCAGTGTGTCCAACGACCACTGCTTTGTAAAGCTTTTGGTGGTCACCGGGCAGATCCATTGCTCTTAAAGTGCTTTTGTTCAAGTTTTTATTATTTCCCTAAATTTCTTATCAAAATGTCTGCAAAATCTTCTTACAAGAGCCGTAAGCTCCCAGAATTCTCTTTTGAGGATTACAGCCACTGGAGTTTCATGATGAGCAATCATCTTGGAGCTATTCACCACCGCATGCTAGATGTGGTTGAAAGTGGCCCCATACAATTTTACTGGACTCCCATTGATAGTGGCAGGTCTGAGTCCAGAGAAGAAACTAGTGAAGCTGCCCAGAAAACTGCAGAGGATAGAGTCCCCAGGCAGAAAATCCTCAAAAAGAAAGATGAGCTTGATAATGATGAGAGAAAGCTATATAACCTGGACCAGGTGGCAAGAACCGAGATCATCAACACTCTCACCAAGGAGGTAATAGAGAAGGTCAGAACCTGTGTCACTGCGAAGGAGATGTGGGACAAACTTGCACTTCTCTGCGAAGGAACAGAGAAGATTAAGGACAACAAGCTCCAAGCTGTTCAACACTCGTTTGACACCTTCAAGATGAAACCAGATGAGACCATTGACCAGCTGGACATGCGTCTCACAAACCTCCTAAACAAGGCTAGTGCCTTAGGTAAGACCTACTCTGAAAAAGAAATTAATAGTAAAATCTTGTGTTCACTAACAAGCAGGTGGAGAATTAAAGTCACTGTGATCAAGGACAACAAGGATCTCAATACTCTGGATCATCATCTTCTGTTGTCTGATCTCAAAGCTTACGAGTATGATCTTCAAGAGGAGGATCAAACAGAAGAGGTTTCCTCTTCTGGCCAGAAAGGAGTTGCATTCTCTTCAACTCTCAAGCCTGATGTAAAGCCAAAGGAGTCTACTGCAGATGACTTGAGCCTCAAGGAGCAGGTAGCACTCCTAACTCGTAAATTAGATAAAATGAGTTCAAAGTATGGCAGGTACAAAAGGCATTGGAAGGAGTCTACCAGAGACAGGAAGAGTTCTTTCAAGCCTGCAGAGAAGGAGAAGACATCTGGAGACTCAAGGGAGACCAGATTCAGAACTCCAGAGAGGAGGAGAGATGACAACCCTGGCAGCTCTGGGAGATCAGATTATCAGAGGAGGGATGGTAGCTCTGGCAGGCCTGACTACCAGAGGAGAGAGAGTAGTCCAACCAGATCAGACTATAACCAGAGGAGGAGAGAGCCAAGTCCTAGTCCCAGAGGAGACAATGCCTCCTACACATGCAACAAGACTGGTCACTACAGTTATGATTGTCCTCAACTTACTCCTAGGGAAAGAGAAGAGAAGAGAATCAAGAGAGACAGGAGATATGCAGATAAGAGAGCCTTGCTAGCAGAAGCAGAGGAGGAGGATACTAGTTCCAGTTCTTCTTCTTCTTCTGACTTTGGATCAGATGATGATGTGTGTCTCATGGCAGACATCACTGAGGTAAATGAAACTACTCTAGTTTTATCAAATTCCAAATGTACTGAATCCTCTAATTCATCTGGTAACTCCAGAGAGTCTGATATGCAACAAATGCTATCAGATCTCCAAAATTGTGTCCAACTTTGTCAAAAACTTGAGAAAGAGAATGGTAGGCTCAGAGCTGAAGTTCAATCTCTCTCTCATGAGCATAAATCCACCAGAGAACTCATGAAAGATCATTCCAAAGAAGTCTCTGAACTTAAGGATAAGATCACAGAAAGAGATACTCTGGTAGATCAACTCATGAAAGAAAAGAACTCTCAAGAAGATGAGTTCAATGAACTCAGAGCCAAATACCAGACTCTTATCAAGGGAAAACAAGTTGCTCACAACATAGAGGAGATACCCATGCCCAGAGAAGCTCCTAAGATACCATCTGTTGTATCTATCATATCAGAGTCTTCTCAGCGCATCTATGATAAGAGTGGTTTAGGATATTCTGGAATTTCCTCTAAAACTCATAAATACTTTTATAATAAAGACAAGTCTGTAAGAGCTGTTAAATTGGTAGAAATCTGGGATGATAAAGACTTAACTGGTAATGGTTACAAGGTGGTTCACAATCCTGACTGGAAAAGGAATCACTCTGTTAATCACATTACATATGGTCCAGAAGAGTTGACTGTTCTGGAAGAGAAGATGCTAGAGAATAAGTGTCAAAAAGGGGAACCATTAAAGATGGATGGTTCTGTGAACAATGAGTCCCAAGGAGTAGAAATTATTCAAATTGGAGAACCCCAGAGAAATCCTCAAAGGAAACACTCAAGAAAGGGGAATACCAATCAGAGTAATAACTACCAGAGAAGGAACAATGTTCAACAGCACCAGGTACCCCAGAGACAATTTTCTCAGAGGAATCAATTCCAGAATAGGTCTACTCAAAGGAACTATAACCACCAGAGACAGTCTAATTATCAGAACCAGAGGAGGTCTTCCAGACCCATCTATAGAAAACCAACTGATCTGGGTAGTTATGACACCAGAGATGGTTCTTCTAGGATGTACCCTTACAACCAGACCTTTAAGACCATGTCTTTGAGGCAGGCCATTCCAAAGGCCAGATTTGAGAAAAGGTACACCAGACCTGTTTTTAGGAAAGGTGTCCTTATCAGACCAGTAGCTCAATATGTCATTGTCAGAGGACATGTGCTGGTAGATAGATTTGGAAGGAAGATAAGATCTCCTCATCCATCAAGGGATGATCTTTATCTATGGATTCCTACAAAACCTACAACTAACCAATCAGGACCCAGCACTAGTAGGGGACCTAATTAATTTCTCTGCAGGTAGATAAGAGTCCATTGGAGAAAGGATTTTCAAGCAACCATGTCTGGTACATTGATAGTGGATGTTCCAAGCACATGACCTTCCAGAAAGATAATCTCCAAGATTTCAAGCCATTGAATGGACCAAGAGTGATGTTTGGTGACAACAATTATGGCGTCACCAGAGGAGTTGGAAAGTTGACCTTCAATGGAGTATCTGTAGATAAAGTCTACTATGTTGAAGGACTCAAGCATAATCTGCTTTCAGTATCCCAATTCTGTGACAAGGGGTACTCAGTGAAGTTTTCTAGTGATTCATGCACTGTTTTCTCTTCTGATTATAATGATATTTTGCTAATAGGCTTGAGGAAGGGTAACATTTATCTTGCAGATTTTAACAGTTGCCCAAGAAATGCTTGCCTAGTTGCAAAAGGATCTACAGAGAATAGCTGGATTTGGCACAAGAGATTGTGTCATCTTAACTTCAAAACACTGAATAAGATTGCCAGAAAAGGTCTCATTCGAGGTCTTCCTAATGAAGTGTTTAAGAAGGATCAGGTTTGTGGTTCATGCCAGAAGGGTAAACAACCCAAGACTTCCTTTAAGGATGTCCAGAGCACAACCACAACCAGAGTACTTCAACTACTTCACATGGACCTGTTTGGACCTGTTTCTCCTCTTAGTTTCAGTGGAAGGAAGTACACCTTAGTGATAGTTGATGACTTTTCAAGATACACTTGGGTAGTGTTCTTGTTTAAGAAAAATGAAACTATGACTAAGCTGCCAGAGTTCTTCAAGCAGATTCAGAATGAGCAGAACCAGAGCATAGTCAGAATCAGAAGTGACAAAGGAACAGAGTTTTTGAATTCACACATTGCAGATTACTGCAAGGATCATGGGATTTTTCATGAGACATCTGCTGCCAGAACACCCCAACAAAATGGAGTAGCAGAAAGGAGGAATATGACCCTCAAAGAAGCTGCAAGAACACTTCTGGCAGAATACAGCACTCCACAGAGATTTTGGGCAGAGGCCATTAATACAGCTTGCTACACTCAGAACAGATGCCTGATTGCCCAGAGACATAATAAGACTCCATATGAGGTATGGAAAGGTAAAACCCCATCTGTTTCATACTTTCATGTTTTTGGATGTAGGTGTTTCATCCATGATAATGGAAAATCTAAATTAAGAACCTTTGATGCTAAAGTGGCTGATGGAATATTTTTAGGATATTCCAGCACCAGTAAAGCTTTTAGAGTTTTTAATAAGAATTCACTTTGTGTAGAGGAAACACCTCATGTTGTTTTTGATGAATCTACTTTTGAGTTCAAGGTGGAATCTAAGTCTTCTGATGAGACCCAGAATCAGACTACTCCCAGAGTTATCAAAGTTAATCCACCTGTTCTTGACTCAGATTCAGATTCAGATGATGACCCATCTCCTGGTTCTCTGAAGCAGAAGCCTTCACAAGGAGCATAACCAGAAGAGGTTGGAACTCCTGTAGGGGGAAGCTCTTCTGCAGGTGGTGATAATCACCAAGGTACTGCAGAAGATGATCAACCAGGCAAGACCACGGGAAGGACGACACTGGTTGATCACCCCAATGACCTAATCCTTGGAGATCCAACTAAGGGTGTCCAGACTAGGAGAACTCTTAACTTAGCTGCCCTATTCAGTTGCTATGTGTCCTTGATTGAGCCCAAGAACATCAAGGAGGCACTGAAAGATTCAAATTGGATTGTTGCAATGCAGGAGGAGTTGAATCAATTCACCAGACATGATGTTTGGGAGCTGGTAGACAGACCAAGACATCAAAAGGTGATAGGCACTAAGTGGGTTTTCAAAAATAAGAAAGATGAGAATGATGTCATTACTAGGAACAAGGCAAGGCTAGTGGCTCAGGGCTATTCTCAGTCTGAAGGAATAGACTATGATGAGACATTTGCTCCTGTTGCCAGACTAGAAGCCATCAGATTGTTCTTAGCATATGCTGCTCACATGAAGTTCAAAGTATACCAGATGGATGTGAAATCTGCCTTTCTTAATGGAATTCTCATTGAGGAAGTGTATGTGGAACAACCCCCTGGTTTTGAACAAGGTGACAAGGTGTTTAAGCTTAAGAAAGCTCTGTATGGGCTGAAGCAGGCACCTAGAGCATGGTATGACACTCTATCTCAATTTCTTCTGGACAATGGTTTTACTAAGGGTAAGATTGATAGAACCTTGTTTAGGAAAGAAGAAGGAAAGGACATCCTTCTGGTCCAAATATATGTTGATGACATCATATTTGGATCCCCTAACAAGAAGTTGTGTGAGAAGTTTGGTGAGCTCATGCAGGGACAGTTTGAGATGTCCATGATGGGAGAGATGAATTACTTTTTGGGTTTGCAGGTTAAGCAATCAGAGAAGGGAATTTTTATTAATCAAGCTAAGTACACCAGAAACATGTTAGAGAAATTTGGAGTAGGATCCAGCAAAGCAGCCAAGATCCCTATGATGACAAATTTCAACATGGATCCAGATGAGTCTGGAGAGAGTGTGGACCAGACTCAGTACAGAGCACTTATTGGTTCTCTCTTGTATCTGACTGCGAGCAGACCAGATATTACCTTTGCCGTAGGTGTTTGTGCCAGATTTCAAGCTAACCCCAAGAAGACTCACTTGGAAGCAGCTAGGAAGATATTGAAGTATCTTAAGGGAACAGTGAATTTAGGTTTGTGGTATCCTGCAGATGACAATTTAGAATTGAGTGGTTATTCAGATTCAGACTATGGTGGATGCAGAATAGATAGAAAGTCTACAAGTGGAACATGCCAATTTCTAGGGAATAAATTGGTATCCTGGTTTTCTAAGAAGCAGACTTCAGTTGCTACATCAACAACAGAAGCAGAGTACATGGCTGCAGGGAGTTGTTGTTCACAACTACTTTGGATTAGTCAACAACTTAGGGATTACCAGATTAGAGCCAAGGATATTCCTATATTCTGTGATAGTAATAGTGCCATTGCAATCAACCAGAATCCAGTTCTTCATACCAGGTGTAAACATGTTGATATAAGGCATCATTTTATCAGAGAACATGTTGAGAAGGGAGATATAAGGATGGAAAAGATTGCAACAGAGAAGCAGAGAGCAGATATCTTAACTAAGCCTTTGGCTGAGACCAGATTCAGAGAGTTAGCTTTTGAGTTAGGATTGTTGGATCCAGAGACAGATTTGTTTTAGGGGGAACATCAGAGAAGTATCCTTTATTTATACCTTATTGCATATTCATTTATTTTCTTAAACTAACATACCTGCAGATTAGATATTTTAGAGAGGTACCTGATGAGGTATACACCAGGTGACACTTGTCCCAGATGAGGTGCTGAGTTAATTGTCCAAAATCATCTCTGACCAGGACCAGATGAGCTCCATCAGAGGAGATGTAGCTGTGGTATCATCTGGTTACAATATCAGGTGACAGGTATGCCTTTACTTCTCTGGCCTCTACTCATTGGGACACACTTTTCAAATTAGTAAGTACACTCAAAACCTTTCAACTTCGGAGTGTATTTAAGACTAGGGTATAGGGCCTAGGCAATCATTTCGCTTTTTCTCTTGACTGCCACAAAACCCCTTTATGCCCCATCCCAATGACTATGCCAACGCACCAGATTAAATCTGTATCTTGCCTTTCTTTGTGGCCATCGGATTTAATCACAGTGCAAAATGTCAATCAATTCAAATATTGATTTTGTTCCCTAATTTAATTTTGGTATTACACGCGTTCACACTTCATTTATTACTCGAGCCACGCGTATTACCCTATTTAAATCTAATTTTCTTACAATCCGTCCTTTCACGTTTTCATACTTTCAAACCCTAACCTCTCTCTGCAAAGTTCTTCTTTTCTCTCTCTCTCTCTTACAGATATGGCTCCCCCGTGTAATTTTGACCATGAATTAATGATGAAGAAACTGAAAACGGAGATGGTGGTTGACTTCTACACCACCAAGAACCCGTCTGCACTTGCTATTCTGGAACTATTGAGGAGATCCGGAGTTGAGAAGTTGATCTCCACCATTCCCAGAGACCTTCGTACTCTTGACGGTTATGCGGCCCAGTTTTTGGTTCGTATGAAGATCAACGAAGACCATATTTCTACAAAAATTGACAAGGAAGATTTGGTGTTTTCCAAGCATGATTTATGTGCCCTGTTTGGAAACATTTCGGCGGAAGGAGTGGATCCTTTAACCTACAAGGAGGATGATATTGTGGGTTCCTTCAAACTGTTTGCTCGTTCCTCTTGCCAGAATATCACGAAGGGATTTCTGGATAAGCATCTGAGGCAAAAGCACAAGGTACTTTTTGACATAGTTGTAAAAGTGTTGATGTGTGAGAATCAAAGCACAGATGCGATCTTTAATGGAAGAATGTGTGTGATGAGGGCTTTGTATGACGGCGTCCAATGCAATTGGGCAGAGTTCTTTTGGGGCGTCTTGAGGAAGAATAAAGCGAAAGTTAACAAGGAAGCTTGTCCTTCCCAGCCAGGGGAGATGCAGTTTTATTTCACTGCTAATGTTTCATTGGGTACGAAACTTACCTTGATTTTGGACTCCTTGCTTCCAGAGAAGAAATGGAAGGAGACTTGGTGCAAAAGATTTCACAAGTCTAAGGTGCTATTCTCAAAGGATGGTCCCCTTCATGGCCATCCTGACTCTGATGGAGAAGAAGCCATCCCTGCCCCTCCTATTCAATCTATTCCCTCTCCTGTAAAGGGGCAGAAGAGACAGCAGCAGCAGAAGACCCAGAAGAAAGCTGCTGAAGCAACTGGTTCCTCAACCATTGCTTTCTCTGGTTCCTCTGGGGAGGACCAGATCCCTCTTCTTGATGTACTGAGGAAGAAGAGTGAGGTTTCCAAGAAGGCAGGAGCTTCGAAGAGGAAGAGGCCAGAGGAGGCCAAGAAGAAATCTGCCAAGAAGCCAAGGACTGGCAGAAGAGCTCCCAAGAAAACCCTCCTGGTGGATGAGCCGTCAGAGAAGGAAGAAGAGGAAGAGATTGAGCCTCTTGTGAGGAAATCCAAGGCCAAGAGAGCCCTTCTTCAGGATCCTGACTCTGGATCTGATCTTGGAGAGGCCTTGGAGAAGGCAATTGAGGATGCCTCCCAGATGATGGAGGATGCTCCAGAGACTGATGTACCTGCTGGTGTTGACCCAGCAGAGGTAAACCCTTCCCTTCCATCTTTTTTCCCCATTAATCTTGTCTCCCCCTCTACCTCTCCCCCAGATAATATTCCCCAAAACCCATCTGCCTCTGGTAACCCTATTGTTCCACCAGAGTAGATTATCCCAGATACCCCAGTATATACTCCCTCTACCATTCATACCCAAACACCTTCTCCCCCAACTTCCCAAACACATCTTCCCACAAACCCCTCTCCCCCACCTTCTGTACCAGAGGTACCCTCAACCTCTTCTGGTGCAGAAATCCCCCCTCCAAACACTTCCACCTCCCAGATACCTCCTACACCTTCTGTACCAGATATTCCATCATCTTCTGGTGCAGAGCAACCCATTCCTATACCCTCTACTTCACAAAATCCTAACCCTCCCCAAACCCATACAGACCAGGACCCAACCATTTCTATGGCTCTGGGATTCGTTGGCCCTCCCCCTTCTCCTACCTGTTTAACCAGCGATGATAGTGAAGATGAGGAAGCTTCACTTGAGCCTGCTGACTTAGCACCTTCCTCCTCTGCCTCTGGGCCCAAACCCTTCACTTTCTCTTCTACAAAAATGGGTCCCATTAGGCAGAGTATGAGTGTAAGTGCTCAGCTCTGGCTAAGAGAGCATTTCCCAGTTCTTCTGGAGCACTTACCACTTCTGGCAGAGCTTACTGATGCCAAGGTCTGGAGCAAGGCCAGACTTGAAGATGTGGAGGACCTAATGTTGTTGCTTGAGGAAATGGGTCCCTCCAACTTCACTGCTTGGGAGATTGAGCTAAAGCAGAGGATGAATATTCAGAACCCAGCAGAGCTGGAGACTCCTGGTGCTGCTAAAATTTTGATTCGCACCCTGCTCATCCAGAGAGGAGTAATGCTCACTCCAGAGGTCCCCACTTACAAGTTTGGTCCTCATTTTGTCTTCCCTCCAGAGCTATATTCAGATGAGGAAGACTTTGAGATGTCTCATGCCGTGTTCCAGAAGATGAAAGCTTTCTTCAATGAGCAAATCATGCAGATTGGGCGCTTTTCTAAAGCTATTCAACATATGGCCCCTGGCATGATAGAGCACCAGATCAGGCATGAGAGGAGAATCTTCCTGAAGCAGTTAAAGTCTTCTCTGGCAGAGGTAAAAGCTTCTTTTAAGGCTAATGGCTTATTTGTCAAGCTAGATGTCATGCACAACCAGAAGCAGCTACAGGAGCACGTGCTGGAGCAGTTGAGACCTGTCTCTGTGCTCAAAGTGGAGATGGCCAGCCAGATGATTCAAACTGCCAAGCTGAAAGACTCCCTCCAGGAGATGTTGGAGAAGCAAGAGAGACTTGTTGCAGAGTCTAAAGCTTACCTGGAGGAGGCCAAGCAGCTGCGTGATCTTCACTCTTCCTCCAACACTGCCTTGCCTGATCTTATAAGGCAGGTAGTGGATCCCCTCCTTGATGAAGTTAAAAAGGGGGAAGAGAAGGCCAGAACTGATCTGGCGAAGACCACAAATGAAACTCTCTTCAGCCATGGAGCTCGTCTGGACCTGCTGGAGAATACATTGGCCCAGGCTGAGTTACAGAAGAAGAAGAATGAAGAGCTCAAATCCCTTTCCATGGCTAAGCAGCTTGCTGCAGAAGAGGAGTCCGAAGCAGAGCAGGATCCAATTTCCATCACTGGACCTGCTAAGAGGAAGATAAGGAAAGTAAAGAAGAGCTTCCTTGAATCTGTGGTTGAAGAAGCAGAGAAGAGATTCAAGGAAGAGTCGCCTGAAGAGAGGCAAACAAGGATAAAGAAAAACATAGATGAAGAGCAGAGGCTCCGATATGTTAGAAGGCAAAATAAGAAGAGCAGAGAAGCTGGCATCACTCCTGGTGCTAGTGGATCCAGCCAGAAGAGAAAAGGGCCTGTTGAAGTCATGAACATCCTCCCTCTCAGGACAGAAGGGTCCTTTGACTCAACTGTTCCTGTGCCTTTGATAGAAAAATGGAGAGAAGCCAAGACTCTCTGGTTCATTCAACATTACATCCAGAGACCTCCACCAGAGGATGATGCTCTCATCAACAGGACTTTCCATTCTTGGATGCAGGCATATGATGCAGATTTGTACAAGCAGTTGATGGATTCAACTATTGAATTCAACCTGGAAGTCACTGCTCCTGAATTCCATTTTCTCAACACTCCAATGGTAGGAGACCAGGTTGATTGGGCTGAGCTGAAGAAACTGTACAAGACCAAGGTGTTGGCAAACTTCACCCCAGCATCTTCTGCAGAGTTGAAGGCCATTCAAGATAGATTTCTTGACTGGTTTCTGGTGCCCAAAGACAACAGAAGATATGCATAGAATAGGATCTGATCTTCAATGTAATCTGTAATCATCTTTGTCCTTTCTATCAATGAAATTCATATCTTCTCTGTTCAAAAGACAACCTCTTGTTGTCTTAATTGTTTGCCTGATAAGATCTATTCTAAGGTCTTATCCTTTATATGTTTTCTTGCTTAAAGTCTTCTTTGTGATCAGTTCTGGTATGTTTTAACTCCATCAAAAAGGGGGAAATTGTTAGGATAAAAATTGTTAGTTTTGATGAGTTAAAACAAACCAGAAGATGTAATAGGACCATCTGAACCTGTTAGCCAGATGATGATCTAGATTAGGACTTAGTCTAGGGGGAACTGCCAGACCAGAAGACTTCACCAGAAGAGTCACCAGAAGACCCCACCAGAGGACTTCACCAGAGGACTCCACCAGAAGACTTCACCAGATGAGATTTGACCAGAGGCAGAGGACCTTCCCCAGACCAGATGAGTCCGGACCAGACGAGTCTGGTAGAACAAAAGATGCTCAGTTTGATCCCCTGACTCTACTGAGTATTCTGGTTCTTGACCAGATGAGGACCAGAAGACACCGAGGTTGCCTGGTGTCTGGTCCTGCCTTCTCTGGAGAGAATTAGAGTTAGGCAGAGGAAGCTATTGACCGTTGGTGATTCAAATCAAGTCAACATGATCGGGATTGGAAAGTATTTGAAGATAATCAATCCAAGGATCCCACCAACCCAATCAATCAATTAGGGAATTGATTGATTGAGGCTTCCTTATATAGAGGATCTGATTGGATTAGCCCTCCAACGGCTAGCCCTAATCCCCTCTATATATACAAGAGTGCAGTTCAAGAAAAAGCTCTAGAGACTCTACACGCGCATAAGTGATCCAAGCTTTTGATATTCATACCAAGCACTCTTACTGTTCATAATATTTATCTACTCTAAAGGAGTTACTCAAACCACAACCTGTTCATCTATTAGACAAGGTTGTTGGCTGGTTGATCTTTAGATTGAAGTTAAATCTAAAGAGGTTGTAAGAAGGAACTGGTACTTCCCAATTCCAGTAAGTAAGTTTGTGAGTTGGTTGATAGTGAGACCCCTTGGTTATAAGGGAGAGTGGACGTAGGATATTCGAATCCGAACCACTATACATCTTGTGTTCTTTATTGCTTTATTTTACTTATTGTTTGTTGATTTTTGCCCTCTTGTAAAAGACTTTGAAAGACATTTAACTTAAGCTTCCGCAATTAATCTAACTAGTGGGACCAACAAGTGGTATCAGAGCAGTGTGTCCAACGACCACTGCTTTGTAAAGCTTTTGGTGGTCACCGGGCAGATCCATTGCTCTTAAAGTGCTTTTGTTCAAGTTTTTATTATTTCCCTAAATTTCTTATCAAAATGTCTGCAAAATCTTCTTACAAGAGCCGTAAGCTCCCAGAATTCTCTTTTGAGGATTACAGCCACTGGAGTTTCATGATGAGCAATCATCTTGGAGCTATTCACCACCGCATGCTAGATGTGGTTGAAAGTGGCCCCATACAATTTTACTGGACTCCCATTGATAGTGGCAGGTCTGAGTCCAGAGAAGAAACTAGTGAAGCTGCCCAGAAAACTGCAGAGGATAGAGTCCCCAGGCAGAAAATCCTCAAAAAGAAAGATGAGCTTGATAATGATGAGAGAAAGCTATATAACCTGGACCAGGTGGCAAGAACCGAGATCATCAACACTCTCACCAAGGAGGTAATAGAGAAGGTCAGAACCTGTGTCACTGCGAAGGAGATGTGGGATAAACTTGCACTTCTCTGTGAAGGAACAGAGAAGATTAAGGACAACAAGCTCCAAGCTGTTCAACACTCGTTTGACACCTTCAAGATGAAACCAGACGAGACCATTGACCAGCTGGACATGCGTCTCACAAACCTCCTGAACAAGGCTAGTGCCTTAGGTAAGACCTACTCTGAAAAAGAAATTAATAGTAAAATCTTGCGTTCACTAACAAGCAGGTGGAGAATTAAAGTCACTGTGATCAAGGACAACAAGGATCTCAATACTCTGGATCATCATCTTCTGTTGTCTGATCTCAAAGCTTACGAGTATGATCTTCAAGAGGAGGATCAAACAGAAGAGGTTTCCTCTTCTGGCCAGAAAGGAGTTGCATTCTCTTCAACTCTCAAGCCTGATGTAAAGCCAAAGGAGTCTACTGCAGATGACTTGAGCCTCAAGGAGCAGGTAGCACTCCTAACTCGTAAATTAGATAAAATGAGTTCAAAGTATGGCAGGTACAAAAGGCATTGGAAGGAGTCTACCAGAGACAGGAAGAGTTCTTTCAAGCCTGCAGAGAAGGAGAAGACATCTGGAGACTCAAGGGAGACCAGATTCAGAACTCAAGAGAGGAGGAGAGATGACAACCCTGGCAGCTCTGGGAGATCAGATTATCAGAGGAGGGATGGTAGCTCTGGCAGACCTGACTACCAGAGGAGAGAGAGTAGTCCAGCCAGATCAGACTATAACCAGAGGAGGAGATAGCCAAGTCCTAGTCCCAGAGGAGACAATGCCTCCTACACATGCAACAAGACTGGTCACTACAGTTATGATTGTCCTCAACTTACTCCTAGGGAAAGAGAAGAGAAGAGAATCAAGAGAGACAGGAGATATGCAGATAAGAGAGCCTTGCTAGCAGAAGCAGAGGAGGAGGATACTTGTTCCAGTTCTTCTTCTTCTGACTTTGGATCAGATGATGATGTGTGTCTCATGGCAGACATCACTGAGGTAAATGAAACTACTCTAGTTTTATCAAATTCCAAATGTACTGAATCCTCTAATTCATCTGGTAACTCCAGAGAGTCTGATATGCAACAAATGCTATCAGATCTCCAAAATTGTGTCCAATTTTGTCAAAAACTTGAGAAAGAGAATGGTAGGCTCAGAGCTGAAGTTCAATCTCTCTCTCATGAGCATAAATCCACCAGAGAACTCATGAAAGATCATTCCAAAGAAGTCTCTAAACTTCAGGATAAGATCACAGAAAGAGATACTCTGGTAGATCAACTCATGAAAGAAAAGAACTCTCAAGAAGATGAGTTCAATGAATTCAGAGCCAAATACCAGACTCTTATCAAGGGAAAACAAGTTGCTCACAACATAGAGTAGATACCCATGCCCAGAGAAGCTCCTAAGATACCATCTGTTGTATCTATCATATCAGAGTCTTCTCAGCGCATCTGTGATAAGAGTGGTTTAGGATATTCTGGAATTTCCTCTAAAACTCATAAATACTTTTATAATAAAGACAAGTCTGTAAGAGCTGGTAAATTGGTAGAAATCTGGGATGATAAAGACTTAACTGGTAATGGTTACAAGGTGGTTCACAATCCTGACTGGAAAATGAATCACTCTGTTAATCACATTACATATGGTCCCGAAGAGTTAACTGTTCTGGAAGAGAAGATGATAGAGAATAAGTGTCAAAAAGGGGAACCATTAAAGATTGACGGTTCTGTGAACAATGAGTCCCAAGGAGTAGAAATTACTCAAATTGGAGGACCCCAGAGAAATCCTCAAAGGAAACACTCAAGAAAGGGGAATACCAATCAGAGTAATAACTACCAGAGAAGGAACAATGTTCAACAGCACCAGGTACCCCAGAGACAATTTTCTCAGAGGAATCAATTCCAGAATAGGTCTACTCAAAGGAACTATAACCACCAGAGACAGTCTAATTATCAGAACCAGAGGAGGTCTTCCAGACCCATCTATAAAAAACCAACTGATCTGGGTAGTTATGACACCAGAGATGGTTCTTCTAGGATGTACCCTTACAACCAGACCTTTAAGACCATGTCTTTGAGGCAGGCCATTCCAAAGGCCAGATTTGAGAAAAGGTACTCCAGACCTGTTTATAGGAAATGTGTCCTTATCAGACCAGTAGCTCAATATGTCATTGTCAGAGGACATGTGCTGGTAGATAGATTTGGAAGGAAGATAAGATCTCCTCATCCATCAAGGGATGATCTTTATCTATGGATTCCTACAAAACCTACAACTAACCAATCAGGACCCAGCACTAGTAGGGGACCTAATTAATTTCTCTGCAGGTAGATAAGAGTCCATTGGAGAAAGGATTTTCAAGCAACCATGTCTGGTACATTGATAGTGGATGTTCCAAGCACATGACCTTCCATAAAGATAATCTCCAAGATTTCAAGCCATTGAATGGACCAAGAGTGATGTTTGGTGACAACAATTATGGCGTCACCAGAGGAGTTGGAAAGTTAACCTTCAATGGAGTATCTGTAGATGAAGTCTACTATGTTGAAGGACTCAAGCATAATCTGCTTTCAGTATCCCAATTCTGTGACAAGGGATACTCAGTGAAGTTTTCTAGTGATTCATGCACTGTTTTCTATTCTGATTATAATGATATTTTGCTAATAGGCTTGAGGAAGGGTAACATTTATCTTGCAGATTTTAACAGTTGCCCAAGAAATGCTTGCCTAGTTGCAAAAGGATCTGCAGAGAAAAGCTGGATTTGGCACAAGAGATTGTGTCATCTTAACTTCAAAACACTGAATAAGATTGCCAGAAAAGGTCTCATTCGAGGTCTTCCTAATGAAGTGTTTAAGAAGGATCAGGTTTGTGGTTCATGCCAGAAGGGTAAACAACCCAAGACTTCCTTTAAGGATGTCCAGAGCACAACCACAACCAGAGTACTTCAACTACTTCACATGGACCTGTTTGGACCTGTTTCTCCTCTTAGTTTCAGTGGAAGGAAGTACACCTTAGTGATAGTTGATGACTTTTCAAGATACACTTGGGTAGTGTTCTTGTTTAAGAAAAATGAAACTATGACTAAGCTGCCAGAGTTCTTCAAGCAGATTCAGAATGAGCAGAACCAGAGCATAGTCAGAATCAGAAGTGACAAAGGAACAGAGTTTTTGAATTCACACATTGCAGATTACTGCAAGGATCATGGGATTTTTCATGAGACATCTGCTGCCAGAACACCCCAACAAAATGGAGTAGCAGAAAGGAGGAATATGACCCTCAAAGAAGCTGCAAGAACACTTCTGGCAGAATACAGCACTCCACAGAGATTTTGGGCAGAGGCCATTAATACAGCTTGCTACACTCAGAACAGATGCCTGATTGCCCAGAGACATAATAAGACTCCATATGAGGTATGGAAAGGTAAAACCCCATCTGTTTCATACTTTCATGTTTTTGGATGTAGGTGTTTCATCCATGACAATGGGAAATCTAAATTAAGAACCTTTGATGCTAAAGTGGCTGATGGAATATTTTTAGGATATTCCAGCACCAGTAAAGCTTTTAGAGTTTTTAATAAGAATTCACTTTGTGTAGAGGAAACACCTCATGTTGTTTTTGATGAATCTACTTTTGAGTTCAAGGTGGAATCTAAGTCTTCTGATGAGACCCAGAATCAGACTACTCCCAGAGTTATCAAAGTCAATCCACCTGTTCTTGACTCAGATTCAGATTCAGATGATGACCCATCTCCTGGTTCTCTGAAGCAGAAGCCTTCACAAGGAGCATAACCAGAAGAGGTTGGAACTCCTGTAGGGGGAAGCTCTTCTGCAGGTGGTGATAATCACCAAGGTACTGCAGAAGATGATCAACCAGGCAAGACCACGGGAAGGACGACACTGGTTGATCACCCCAATGACCTAATCCTTGGAGATCCAACTAAGGGTGTCCAGACTAGGAGAACTCTTAACTTAGCTGCCCTATTCAGTTGCTATGTGTCCTTGATTGAGCCCAAGAACATCAAGGAGGCACTGAAAGATTCAAATTGGATTGTTGCAATGCAGGAGGAGTTGAATCAATTCACCAGACATGATGTTTGGGAGCTGGTAGACAGACCAAGACATCAAAAGGTGATAGGCACTAAGTGGGTTTTCAAAAATAAGAAAGATGAGAATGATGTCATTACTAGGAACAAGGCAAGGCTAGTGCCTCAGGGCTATTCTCAGTCTGAAGGAATAAACTATGATGAGACATTTGCTCCTGTTGCCAGACTAGAAGCCATCAGATTGTTCTTAGCATATGCTGCTCACATGAAGTTCAAAGTATACCAGATGGATGTGAAATCTGTCTTTCTTAATGGAATTCTCATTGAGGAAGTGTATGTGGAACAACCCCCTGGTTTTGAACAAGGTGACAAGGTGTTTAAGCTTAAGAAAGCTCTGTATGGGCTGAAGCAGGCACCTAGAGCATGGTATGACACTCTATCTCAATTTCTTCTGGACAATGGTTTTACTAAGGGTAAGATTGATAGAACCTTGTTTAGGAAAGAAGAAGGAAAGGACATCCTTCTGGTCCAAATATATGTTGATGACATCATATTTGGATCCCCTAACAAGAAGCTGTGTGAGAAGTTTGGTGAGCTCATGCAGGGACAGTTTGAGATGTCCATGATGGGAGAGATGAATTACTTTTTGGGTTTGCAGGTTAAGCAATCAGAGAAGGGAATTTTTATTAATCAAGCTAAGTACACCAGAAACATGTTAGAGAAATTTGGAGTAGGATCCAGCAAAGCAGCCAAGATCCCTATGATGACAAATTTCAACATGGATCCAGATGAGTCTGGAGAGAGTGTGGACCAGACTCAGTACAGAGCACTTATTGGTTCTCTCTTGTATCTGACTGCGAGCAGACCAGATATTACCTTTGCCGTAGGTGTTTGTGCCAGATTTCAAGCTAACCCCAAGAAGACTCACTTGGAAGCAGCTAGGAAGATATTGAAGTATCTTAAGGGAACAGTGAATTTAGGTTTGTGGTATCCTGCAGATGATAATTTAGAATTGAGTGGTTATTCAGATTCAGACTATGGTGGATGCAGAATAGATAGAAAGTCTACAAGTGGAACATGCCAATTTCTAGGGAATAAATTGGTATCCTGGTTTTCTAAGAAGCAGACTTCAGTTGCTACATCAACAACAGAAGCAGAGTACATGGCTGCAGGGAGTTGTTGTTCACAACTACTTTGGATTAGTCAACAGCTTAGGGATTACCAGATTAGAGCCAAGGATATTCCTATATTCTGTGATAGTAATAGTGCCATTGTAATCACCCAGAATCCAGTTCTTCATACCAGGTGTAAACAAGTTGATATAAGGCATCATTTTATCAGAGAACATGTTGAGAAGGGAGATATAAGGTGGAAAAGATTGCAACAGAGAAGCAGAGAACAGATATCTTAACTAAGCCTTTGGCTGAGACCAGATTCAGAGAGTTAGCTTTTGAGTTAGGATTGTTGGATCCAGAGACAGATTTGTTTTAGGGGGAACATCAGAGAAGTATCCTTTATTTATACCTTATTGCATATTCATTTATTTTCTTAAACTAACATACCTGCAGATTAGATATTTTAGAGAGGTACCAGATGAGGTATGCACCAGGTGACACTTGTCCCAGATGAGGTGCTGAGTCAATTGTCCAAAATCTTCTCTGACCAGGACCAGATGAGCTCCATCAGAGGAGATGTAGCTGTGGTATCATCTGGTTACAATATCAGGTGACAGGTATGCCTTTACTTCTCTGGCCTGTACTCATTGGGACACACTTTTCAAATTAGTAAGTACACTCAAAACCTTTCAACTTCGGAGTGTATTTAAGACTAGGGTATAGGGCCTAGGCAATCATTTCGCTTTTTCTCTTGACTGCCACAAAACCCCTTTATGCCCCGTCCCAATGACTATGCCAACGCACCAGATTAAATCTGTATCTTGCCTTTCTTTGTGGCCATCGGATTTAATCACAGTGCAAAATGTCAATCAATTCAAATATTGATTTTGTTCCCTAATTTAATTTTGGTATTACACGCGTTCACACTTTATTTATTACTCGAGCTACGCGTATTACCCTATTTAAATCTAATTTTCTTACAATCTGTCCTTTCACGTTTTCATACTTTCAAACCCTAACCTCTCTCTGCAAAGTTCTTCTTTTCTCTCTCTCTCTCTCACAGATATGGCTCCCCCGTGTAATTTTGACCATGAATTAATGATGAAGAAACTGAAAACGGAGATGGTGGTTGACTTCTACACCACCAAGAACCCGTCTGCACTTGCTATTCTGGAACTATTGAGGAGATCCGGAGTTGAGAAGTTGATCTCCACCATTCCCAGAGACCTTCGTACTCTTGACGGTTATGCGGCCCAGTTTTTGGTTCGTATGAAGATCAACGAAGACCATATTTCTACAAAAATTGACAAGGAAGATTTGGTGTTTTCCAAGCATGATTTATGTGCCCTGTTTGGAAACATTTCGGCGGAAGGAGTGGATCCTTTAACCTACAAGGAGGATGATATTGTGGGTTCCTTCAAACTGTTTGCTCGTTCCTCTTGCCAGAATATCACGAAGGGATTTCTGGATAAGCATCTGAGGCAAAAGCACAAGGTACTTTTTGACATAGTTGTAAAAGTGTTGATGTGTGAGAATCACAGCACAGATGCGATCTTTAATGGAAGAATGTGTGTGATGAGGGCTTTGTATGACGGCGTCCAATGCAATTGGGCAGAGTTCTTTTGGGGCGTCTTGAGGAAGAATAAAGCGAAAGTTAACAAGGAAGCTTGTCCTTCCCAGCCAGGGGAGATGCAGTTTTATTTCACTGCTAATGTTTCGTTGGGTACGAAACTTACCTTGATTTTGGACTCCTTGCTTCCAGAGAAGAAATGGAAGGAGACTTGGTGCAAAGGATTTCACAAGTCTAAGGTGCTATTCTCAAAGGATGGTCCCCTTCATGGCCATCCTGACTCTGATGGAGAAGAAGCCATCCCTGCCCCTCCTATTCAATCTATTCCCTCTCCTGTAAAGGGGCAGAAGAGACAGCAGCATCAGAAGACCCAGAAGAAAGCTGCTGAAGCAACTGGTTCCTCAACCATTGCTTTCTCTGGTTCCTCTGGGGAGGACCAGATCCCTCTTCTTGATGTACTGAGGAAGAAGAGTGAGGTTTCCAAGAAGGCAGGAGCTTCGAAGAGGAAGAGGCCAGAGGAGGCCAAGAAGAAATCTGCCAAGAAGCCAAGGACTGGCAGAAGAGCTCCCAAGAAAACCCTCCTGGTGGATGAGCCGTCAGAGGAGGAAGAAGAGGAAGAGATTGAGCCTCTTGTGAGGAAATCCAAGGCCAAGAGAGCCCTTCTTCAGGATCCTGACTCTGGATCTGATCTTGGAGAGGCCTTGGAGAAGGCAATTGAGGATGCCTCCCAGATGATGGAGGATGCTCCAGAGACTGATGTACCTGCTGGTGTTGACCCAGCAGAGGTAAACCCTTCCCTTCCATCTTTTTTCCCCATTAATCTTGTCTCCCCCTCTACCTCTCCCCCAGATAATATTCCCCAAAACCCATCTGCCTCTGGTAACCCTATTGTTCCAGCAGAGTAGATTATCCCAGATACCCCAGTATATACTCCCTCTACCATTCATATCCAAACACCTTCTCCCCCAACTTCCCAAACACATCTTCCCACAAACCCCTCTCCCCCACCTTCTGTACCAGAGGTACCCTCAACCTCTTCTGGTGCAGAAATCCCCCCTCCAAACACTTCCACCTCCCAGATACCTCCTACACCTTCTGTACCAGATATTCCATCATCTTCTGGTGCAGAGCAACCCATTCCTACACCCTCTACTTCACAAAATCCTAACCCTCCCCAAACCCATACAGACCAGGACCCAACCATTTCTATGGCTCTGGGATTCGTTGGCCCTCCCCCTTCTCCTACCTGTTTAACCAGCAATGATAGTGAAGATAAGGAAGCTTCACTTGAGCCTACTGACTTAGCACCTTCCTCCTCTGCCTCTGGGCCCAAACCCTTGACTTTCTCTTCTACAAAAATGGGTCCCATTAGGCAGAGTATGAGTGTAAGTGCTCAGCTCTGGCTAAGAGAGCATTTCCCAGTTCTTCTGGAGCACTTACCACTTCTGGCAGAGCTTACTGATGCCAAGGTCTGGAGCAAGGCCAAACTTGAAGATGTGGAGGACCTAATGTTGTTGCTTGAGGAAATGGGTCCCTCCAACTTCACTGCTTGGGAGATTGAGCTAAAGCAGAGGATGAATATTCAGAACCCAGCAGAGCTGGAGACTCCTGGTGCTGCTAAAATTTTGATTCGCACCCTGCTCATCCAGAGAGGAGTAATGCTCACTCCAGAGGGCCCCACTTACAAGTTTGGTCCTCATTTTGTCTTCCCTCCAGAGCTATATTCAGATGAGGAAGACTTTGAGATGTCTCCTGCCGTGCTCCAGAAGATGAAAGCTTTCTTCAATGAGCAAATCATGCAGATTGGGCGCTTTTATAAAGCTATTCAACATATGGCCCCTGCCATGATAGAGCACCAGATCAGGCATGAGAGGAGAATCTTCCTGAAGCAGTTAAAGTCTTCTCTAGCAGAGGTAAAAGCTTCTTTTAAGGCTAATGGCTTATTTGTCAAGCTAGATGTCATGCACAGCCAGAAGCAGCTACAGGAGCACGTGCTGGAGCAGTTGAGACCTGTCTCTGTGCTCAAAGTGGAGATGGCCAGCCAGATGATTCAAACTGCCAAGCTGAAAGACTCCCTCCAGGAGATGTTGGAGAAGCAAGAGAGACTTGTTGCAGAGTCTAAAGCTTACCTGGAGGAGGCCAAGCAGCTGCGTGATCTTCACTCTTCCTCCAACATTGCCTTGCCTGATCTTATAAGGCAAGTAGTGGATCCCCTCCTTGATGAAGTTAAAAAGGGGGAAGAGAAGGCCAGAACTGATCTGGCGAAGACCACAAATGAAACTCTCTTCAGCCATGGAGCTCGTCTGGACCTGCTGGAGAATACATTGGCCCAGGCTGAGTTACAGAAGAAGAAGAAGGAAGAGCTCAAATCCCTTTCCATGGCTAAGCAGCTTGCTGCAGAAGAGGAGTCCGAAGCAGAGCAGGATCCAATTTCCATCTCTGGACCTGCTAAGAGGAAGATAAGGAAAGTAAAGAAGAGCTTCCTTGAATCTGTGGTTGAAGAAGCAGAGAAGAGATTCAAGGAAGAGTCGCCTGAAGAGAGGCAAACAAGGATAAAGAAAAACATAGATGAAAAACAGAGGCTCCGATATGTTAGAAGGCAAAATAAGAAGAGCAGAGAAGCTGACATCACTCCTGGTGCTAGTGGATCCAGCCAGAAGAGAAAAGGGCATGTTGAAGTCATGAACATCCTCCCTCTCAGGACAGAAGGGTCCTTTGACTCAACTGTTCCTGTGCCTTTGATAGAAAAATGGAGAGAAACCAAGACTCTCTGGTTCATTCAACATTACATCCAGAGACCTCCACCAGAGGATGATGCTCTCATCAACAGGACTTTCCATTCTTGGATGCAGGCATATGATGCAGATTTGTACAAGCAGTTGATGGATTCAACTATTGAATTCAACCTGGAAGTCACTGCTCCTGAATTCCATTTTCTCAACACTCCAATGGCAGAAGACCAGGTTGATTGGGCTGAGCTGAAGAAACTGTACAAGACCAAGGTGTTGGCAAACTTCACCCCAGCATCTTCTGCAGAGTTGAAGGCCATTCAAGATAGATTTCTTGACTGGTTTCTGGTGCCCAAAGACAACAGAAGATATGCATAGAATAGGATCTGATCTTCAATGTAATCTGTAATCATCTTTGTCCTTTCTATCAATGAAATTCATATCTTCTCTGTTCAAAAGACAACCTCTTGTTGTCTTAATTGTTTGCCTGATAAGATCTATTCTAAGGTCTTATCCTTTATATGTTTTCTTGCTTAAAGTCTTCTTTGTGATCAGTTCTGGTATGTTTTAACTCCATCAAAAAGGGGGAAATTATTAGGATATAAATTGTTAGTTTTGATGAGTTAAAACAAACCAGAAGATGTAATAGGACCATCTGGACCTGTTAGCCAGATGATGATATAGATTAGGACTTAGTCTAGGGGGAACTGCCAGACCAGAAGACTTCACCAGAAGACCCCACCAGAGGACTTCACCAGAGGACTCCACCAGAAGACTTCACCAGATGAGATTTGACCAGAGGCAGAGGACCTTCCCCAGACCAGACGAGTCCGGACCAGACGAGTCTGGTAGAACAAAAGATGCTCAGTTTGATCCCCTGACTCTACTGAGTATTCTGGTTCTTGACCAGATGAGGACCAGAAGACACCGAGGTTGCCTGGTGTCTGGTCCTGCCTTCTCTGGAGAGAATCAGAGTTAGGCAGAGGAAGCTATTGACCGTTGGTGATTCAAATCAAGTCAACATGATCAGGATTGGAAAGTATTTTAAGATAATCAATCCAAGGATCCCACCAACCCAATCAATCAATTAGGGAATTGATTGATTGAGGCTTCCTTATATAGAGGATCTGATTGGATTAGCCCTCCAACGGCTAGCCCTAATCCCCTCTATATATACAAGAGTGTAGTTCAAGAAAAAGCTCTAGAGACTCTACACGCGCATAAGTGATCCAAGCTTTTGATATTCATACCAAGCACTCTTACTGTTCATAATATTTATCTACTCTAAAGGAGTTACTCAAACCACAACCTGTTTATCTATTAGACAAGGTTGTTGGCTGGTTGATCTTTAGATTGAAGTTAAATCTAAAGAGGTTGTAAGAAGGAACTGGTACTTCCCAATTCCAGTAAGTAAGTTTGTGAGTTGGTTGATAGTGAGACCCCTTGGTTATAAGGGAGAATGGACGTAGGATATTCGAATCCGAACCACTATACATCTTGTGTTCTTTATTGCTTTATTTTACTTATTGTTTGTTGATTTTTGCCCTCTTGTAAAAGACTTTGAAAGTCATTTAACTTAAGCTTCCGCAATTAATCTATCTAGTGGGACCAACACTTCAGATGACAACTTAGAACTGACAGGTTATTCAGATGCAGATTATGGAGGTTGTAGGATTGATAGGAAATCAACCTCAGGGACATGTCAGTTTTTGGGAAGTAAGTTGATCTCGTGGTTTAGTAAGAAGCATAATTCAGTGGCTACATCCACAACTGAGGCTGAGTATATGGCTGCAGGTAGTTGTTGTGCTCATATTTTATGGTTGAGGCAACAGTCGAGGGACTACCAAGTATTTGCTAATGAGGTTCCAATCTATTGTGACAACAATAGTGCTATAGCAATTACTCAGAACCCAGTGCTTCACACAAGGTGCAAGCATGTGGACATTAGGCATCACTTCATTCGAGATCACGTGGAAAAGAAGGACATTAGGATGGAGAAGATTTACACTGACAGGCAAAGAGGTGACATCTTGACTAAGCCTTTGGCTGAAGCAAGGTTTATGGAACTGTCAGTGGAGTTAGGACTCTTAGATCCGGGAGAGCAGTCAGTGTAGGGTTCTAGGGGGAACTCAGGCCAGACTCGACTCAGCGAGGTATCAGGGTGCTACAATGTCTCCCTGACAGGTATGTGTTCTATCCTGAATCTTGTGAATACCAAGCGTCTCCATGAGTCCTTCGTCCTGAAAATCTTTATTAAATTCATTTCGTTTTCATTAAAAGTGCGCCTTTTCACATTTAAACCCACGCGCAGCAGAGCATTTAATGCTTCAGTTACTTTTTCATATACGTGTCCATTTTATTCGGAATATGACTGACATGGGGTAATTGATTGAAACTAAGATTAATCCTGGCCTTTCATTTCAAAACCTTTCAAATTCAGGAATTAATCTCAACCCCACATCTGAGTAACTGACTTAATCTTATCAATCAATAGTATCATTGGAGGTCTTTACGCAAACACAAAGCACATCTGCACACTGATTATTCTCCTGCTCAAAATTCACTGATTTTCTAAAAACCTCTCTTTCAAAATCAATGGCACTTCTTGATTCCAACTGGACAACAGACAAGCTTGGGGATGTTGTCGATAACAAGCTGGTACACATGGAAGGTGCCTGTCTTACAGTGAAGGAAATCAAACCAGTTTTTAATTGGATTTCCAAAGCTGGGTTGGAAACACTAGATTGATAAAATGCGGAAGCTTTAAATTAAATGTCTTAGACAACTTCTTTTTACAAGAGCAGATTATAATAAATAAGAATTTAAGTGCAAAAATAGTAAATAAGACCGGATATATAGTGGTTCGGATCTGAATATCCTACGTCCACTCTCCCTTGATCAAAGGGGTCTCACTATCCACCAAACAACCAACTTACTTACTGGAATTGATAAGTACCAGTTCCTTCTTACACTCTCTTTAGATCTAACTTCGATCTAAAGATCAATAGCCTTCAACCTTATCTTGTAGATGAACAGGTTGAGGTCCAACTACTCCTTAAGAGTGAATAAGTAATTAAGAACAATATAAGAGTGCTATGTACGTGGATGAACAAGAGCTTTGAATGTATCTTCGTGCGCGTATATGAATCTCTCTAGCCCTTTTTATTGAGGATGCACTCTGTATTTATAGAGGTGATTAGGGAGTAGCCATTGGAGAGCTAATCCAATCAGATCCTCTATTTTAGGGAAGCTTCAATCAATCAATTCCCTAATTGATTGATTGGGTTGGTGAGATCCTTGGATTGATTGACTTCAAGACTTTCCAATCCTGATCTTGTTGACTTGATTTGAATCACCAACGGTCAATAGCTTCCAATGCCAAACTCTGATTCTCTCCAGAGAAAGCAATACCAGACACCAGGTAACCTTGATGTCTTCTGGTCCTGATCTAGTTATGAAAAAGATAGCTCATCAGAATTAGGAGATGATTCTGAGCATCTTTTGTTTCACCAGACTCGTCTGGTCTGGGGAAAGGTTCTCTGCCTCTGGTCAATCTCATCTGGTGAAGTCCTCTGGTCTGTCTTCTGGTGACTCTTTAGGTGAGTCTTCTGGTGACTCTTCTGGTGAGGTCTTCTGGTTTGGCAGTTCCCCTAGACTAAGTCCTAATCTAGATCATCATCTGGCTAACTGGTCCAGATGGTCCTATTACATCTTCTGGTTTGTTTTAACTTATCAAAACTATACAATTTATATCCTAACAATTTCCCCCTTTTTGATGGAGTTAAAACAGAAACCAGAACTGATCAAAATAAAAGCATAAAAACAGTAAAGAGATAAGACCTTAGAATAGATCTTATCAGGCAAACAATTAAGACAACAAGAGGTTGTCTTTTGAACAGAGAAGATATGATACTTTCATTAATAATAAGGATCAAAGCGATTACAGATTACAAAGCAAGTCTGGTCCTATCTAAGCATATCTTCTGTTCTCTTTAGGCACCAGGAACCAGTCAAGGAATCTATCCTGAATGGCCTTCAACTCTGCAGAAGATGTTGGAGTGAAATTGACCAACACCTTAGTCTTGTACAGTTTCTTCAATTCAGCCCAGTCAACCTGGTCTCCTACCATTGGTGTGTTGAGATAATGGAATTCAGGAGCAGTGACCTCCAGGTTGAACTCAATAGTTGAATCCATCAGCTGCTTGTAGAGATCTGCATCATAGGCTTTCATCCAAGAATGTAAGGTTCTGTTGATGAGAGCATCATCCTCTGGTGGAGGCCTCTGGATGTAGTGTTGAATGAACTAGAGAGTCTTGGCTTCTCTCCATTTCTCTATCAGAGGCACATGCACAGTAGAGTCAAAAGACCATTCTGTCCTGAGAGGCAGGATGTTCATGACTTCAACAGGTGTCTTCCTCTTCTGACTGGATCCACTGGCACCAGGAGTGATACCAGCTTCTCTGCTCTTCTTATTTTGCCTTCTAACATATCGGAGCCTCTGCTCTTCATCTATGTTCTTTCTAATCCTTGCTTGCCTCTCTTCATGCGTTTCTTCTCTGAACCTCTTCTATGCTTCTTCCACTACTTTTTCTAGGAAGCTCTTCATCACTTTTCTGATCTTCTTCTTAGCAGGTCCAGAGATAGAGATAGGATCCTGCTCTGCTTCCAATGATTCCTCTTCTGCAGCAAGTTACTTAGCCATGGTAAGGGATTTAAGCTCCTCTTTCTTCTTCTTCTGCAGCTCTTCCTGGGCCAAGGTGTTCTCTAGCAGGTCCAGACGAGCTCCATGGCTAAAAAGGGTCTCATTGGTGGTCTTCGCCAGATCAGTTCTGGCCTTCTCTTCCCCTTTTTTAACTACATCAATAAGGGGCTCCACCACCTGCCTAATAAGATCAGGCAAGGCAGTGTTAGAGGAAGAGTGAAGATCACGGAGCTGCTTTGCCTCTTCCAGGTAAGCCTTCGATTCTGCAACCAGCTTCTCCTATCTGTCCAACATCTCCTGGAGGGAGTCCTTCAACTTGGCAGTCTACAGCATTTGAGAAGCCATCTCTACCTTCCGCACAGAAACCGGCCTCAGCTGCTCAAGCACATGCTCCTGGAGCTGCTTCTGGCTGTGCATAAAATCAAGCTTGACCAGGAGACAATTGGCCTTGAAAGAAGCTTTGGCAGCTGCGAAGGTAGACTTGATCTGCTTCAAAAAGATCCTCCTCTCCTACCGGATCTGGTGCTCAATCATAGCAGGGGCCATGTGTTGGATTGCCTTGGAGAATCGCCCAATCTGCATGATTTGTTCGTTGAAGAAAGACTTCATCTTCTGCAGCACGGCAGGAGTGACCTCAAAATCTTCCTCGTCTGAATACAGCTCTGGAGGGAAGACAAAGTGAGGGACAAACTTGTAAGAGGGGCCCTCTGGAGTGATCATAACCCCTCTCTGGATAAGCAGGGTGCGAATCAAGATTTTGGCTGCATCAGGGGTCTCCAGCTCAGCTGGGTTCTGGATATTCAGCCTCTGCTTCAGATCAATCTCCCATGCAGTGAAGTTGGAGGGACCCATTTCCTCAAGCAATAGCATAAGGTCCTCCACATCTTCAAGTCTGGCTTTGCTCCAGACCTTGGCATCAGTCAACTCTGCCAGAAGTGGTAAGTGCTCCAACAGAATTGGAAAATGCTCTCTTAGCCAGAGCTGAGCACTTACACTTATACTCTGCCTGATGAGACCCATTTGTACAGATGAGAAAGTGAAGGGTTTAGGCCCAGAGGCAGAAGAGGAAGGTGCTAAGTTAACAGGATCAAGTGAAGCTTCCTCATCTTCACTATCATCGCTGGTTAAACAGGTGGGAGAGGGAGGGGCAGGGAATCCCAGAGCCATAGAGATGGTTGGGTCCTGTTCTGTATGGGATTGGGGAGGGGTAGGAATTTGAGAGGTGGAGGTGGAAGGGAGGGGTTGTTCTGCACCAGAAGAAGTAGATGGTACTTCTGGTACAAAAACAGGGATGGTAGTTTGAGAAGTGGGAGAGTGGGCAGGGTAGGATCAGCACCAGAGGTGGAGGGGACCTCTGGTACAGGTGCTGGGGGAGAAGGATTTGTGGTAAGAGGTGTTTGAGAAGGTGGGGATAAGGTGTTTGGGTAGGTATGGTGGAGGGAGTGTATATAGGGGTATCTGGAAGGGTCTGCTCTGGTGAGGCAACGGGGGCACCAGAAGTAGATGGGGGATTTTGGGAAAGGTTATCTGGGGGTAGAGGTAGAGATAGGGGGGATTACCTCTTCTGAAGGGATAGGAGCAGAGGAGTCCTGCAAGATTCTGGCAGCCTCATCAATGGCTTGCTCCAGAGCATCTCCAAGATCAGAGCCAGAGTCTGAATCTTGAAGAATGGCCCTCTTGGCCCTGGACTTCTTCTTCTTCAGAGGCTCAACCTCTTCTTCTACTTCCTCTTCTGATGGCTCATCCACCAGAAGTGTCTTTGGAGCTCGCCTGCCAGTCCTTGGCTTCTTTGTAGACACCTTTTTGGCCTCCTCTGGCCTCTTCCTCTTGGAAGCTCCTGCCTTCTTAGCAACCTCAGCTCCTTCACTCTTCTTCTTCAAGACACCAAGAAGAGGAATCTGGTCCTCCTCTGAGGAACCAGAGAATGCAACTGTTGAGGAACCAGTTGCTTCAGCAGCTTTCTTCTGAACCTTCTGCTGCTGCTTCTGCCCCTTTGCAGGAGAGGGAATAGCCTGAAGAGGAGGGGCGGGGATGGCTTGCTCACCATCAGAATCAGGATGGCCATGAATAGGACCATCCTTAGAAAACAAGATTTTGGACTTGTGGAAGCCCTTGCACCAGGTATCTTTCCACTTTTTCTCTGGAAAGATTGAATCCAAGATTAATGTAAGCTTGGTTCCCAGGGAGACATTAGCATTGAAGAAAAATTGTTGCTCCCCTGGCTTGCTGGGACACTCCTCCTTTTGGACCTTCAACTTGTTCTTCCTCAGCACTCCCCAGAAGAACTCAGTCCAGTTGCATTGGGCACCATCCAAAATGGCCCTCATAACACAGAGCCTCCCAGTGAAGATGACATCTGTGCTATGGCTCTCGCACATGAGAATTTTTACCACAATATCAAACAACACCTTATACTTCTGCCTCAAATGCTTGTCCAAGAAGCCCTTGGTAAGAAATTGGCATGAATTTCTGGCAAACATCTTGAAGGATTCCAATGCCTCTCCTTCCTTGTACTTCAACGGATCCACACCCTCCGCAAAAATGTTACCAAAAAGGCTACAAAAATCCGCCTTTGAGAAGACCACATCCTCCTTATCAAGTTTGGAAGAGATATGATCATCATGGATCTTCATCCGGACAAGGAACTGGGCAGCATACCCATCCAAAGTGCGCAGGTCCTTGGGAACCTTGGAAATCAACTCCTCCACGCCCGATCGCCTGAGCAGTTCCAAAATCTCCAGTGCGGCTGGGTTCTTGGTGGAATAGAAGTCCACCACCATCTCCGACTTCAACTTCTTGCAGACGTAGTCTGGGTCAAAGTTGCATTTGGGTGCCATTGCTGAGAGAGAGAGAGAGAGAGAGAGAGAGAGAGAGAGAGAGAAACTTGCAGAGAGAAAGTTAGGGCTTAGAAAAGATAGGAAATGTGAAAGGACAGATTGAATAGAATTTTGATTTAAATAGGGCAAGACGCCTGGCTTGATTAATTAATAAAGTGTGAACGTGTGTAATTTCAAAATTTAATTTAGGGAACAAAATCAATTTTTGAATTGATTGACATATTGCACATCGATTAAATCTGATGGCCAAGATGAAAAGGCAAAATACAGATTTAATCTGGTGCGTAGGCGTGAACATTGGGACTGGGTTCGAGGGGGTTTTGTGGCAGTCAAAAGAAAAAGAAAAATGATTGCCTATCCCCTATACCCTAGTCTTAAATACACTCTGAAGTTGAAACGTTTTGGGTGTGTTAGGATATAGATTAGATGTTTTGAAGATGTTAAAACAAGAACTTGTAATAGGACTAGCTGAACCTGTTAGTCAGCTACAGATTAGTCTAGGTCTAGAATAGGTCTTTGGTTAAGGGGGAAGAAATCTGTGCAGACCAGAGAAGGTGACCAGAGAAGGTGACCAGAGAAGGTACCAGATGAGGTACCAGATGAGATGACCAGATGAGATGTCCAGAGCAGAAGAGTCACCAGAGCAGAAGAGTTCCAGAGGAGCTCTGTCCAGAGGACCAGAGGAGCCTGACTAGAGGAGTCTGACCAGAGGACCTCTCCCAGATGAGGACCAGAGCTGAAGTGTTACCTGACCAGATGAGACCAGACCAGAAGACCCCAGACCAGACGAGTCCTGACCAGATGAGTGAGACGGATTAGTTAACCATACCAGAAGCATCATAGTAATCTGAAGACAAGGAGACTTTGGAAATTCATGATGGAGATGAAGGCAATCTGGAAGTCAACTGATGGAGGATCTGATTGATTGATTGCTTGATTAAAGTCAACTAATCAATCAATATAATCAATCTTTGATTGATTATATTCCTCCAATTATGGTTGTTTGAATTGCTAGCTCTCCAACGGCTAGTTAATTCACAACTATAAATAGGAGTGCTTGGATTAGTTCAAGAGACAAGAGTCGCGCGAGAGCACACAACAAGAACGCACGAACTCTTCCAATCACTCACCTTTGTCTTTTCTAGTTTATATACACTCTATTAGGAGTTTAGTTGGATTATTACTCAACCTGTTCATCTTGTTAGATAAGGTTGGTGTAAGTTGTAAGAAGGAGCTGGTACTTCCGAAATTCCAGTAGTAAGTAAGTTGGTTGGAGAGTGAGAAAGACCCCTTTGGAGAAAGGGAGAGTGTACGTAGGACAAGTTGGTCCGAACCACTATAAATCCTTGTGTTCTTTATTTTCTGCACTTTAAATTTCTGCAATTTCTTTTAGCATTTCTTTAAAGGGTTTTCTTAAAAATAAACTTAAAAACGCTTTCCGCTGGATATTTTTGGGACCAACAAGTGGTATCAGAGCAGTGTGTCCTATAGACCACTGTTTTGAAATCATCTCGGTGGTCACCAGGGTAGATCCATTTTTTTTGAAAACCCAAGTATTTGTTGTGCTAACAAATTTTGGAGAAATGGGCTCAAAGAGATGCAGTAGAAGAGACACCAGGAGATACTCCAAAAGAAGCCTAGCAGATGAGGAAGATGAGGTATCCACTTCTGGTTCATCATTTAATTATGGACCAGACGAAGAGATATGTCTGGTAACAGACGAGGTATGTAATTGAACTCCCTCTTCTTCTTCTCATTCTTCTTTTTCTGAACAATCAGAGGAGTCTGATATGCAGAAGATGCTATTAGATCTCCAAACTTCTATACAACTTTGTCAAAAATTGGAAGAAGAGAACACAAAGTTGAAAGCAGAAAATCAGAAGCTTTCACAATGTTTAGGCAACTCAGCTAATCTACCAGCTGAACAAAATCATACACTAGTTGAAGAGTCTTCTGACTTGACAACCAGGTGTAATGAACAAGTTAAGCTGATAGAAAGGTTGGTTGTTGAAAACATTGAGAAAGACAATGAATATAATCTGCTTAAAGCTAAGTTTGATGAACTCTTCCACCAAAACAAAATTGTAAAAGAAAGTGAGGACAAGCTCAAGATGAGACTGGAGCAGCTGACAACAGCAAATAATGCTGTGTCACACATAGCTGCCTCATCTCAAAGAGAACATGATAAAACAGGCCTTGGTTTTTCCAAACCTGAATCCTCACATGTTCTAAAAGAAGAACAGACTAGTAATTTTATTGATAAGGGTAAAAGGTCAGCTGACCAGGCAACTCAGCCTAATGGGCAGATGAGTCCTAAAACTCAAAAACCCAAAAGGCAGAGGAGGAATTTTAAGAAGGGCTATACCCAGAATAAAAGACCTCAGCCAGGCCAGCAGAGTAGAAGACATTCTGGATCTTCTCAAAAGAGGCAGAACCAGATGACTCCTACTCACCTGCAGAAAACTTTCAAGTCATCTGCCAGACCAGCTGGAACCTTTGATGGTTCTAGTAAAACTTATCCTTATCAAAAGAATTTCAAGTCTATTGCTTTAAGACAAGTTACTTCTTCTACTGGACAAGCTCATAAGAGAAGAAGAGCCTCTAGAAGAAATAACCATGTCGAAGCTTCCTATGTTCAGTGTGTTTTTGTGGATATGTATGGAAGAAAGATAAGATCACCTGATTCAAAAAGGGATGATCTATTCTTATGGCTTCCTAAAAACTGTGCTAACCCCCCTGGACCCAGTAGGGTACCAAAAACTTGATTGCCTGCAGATACACAAGAAGACCAGCTGATATTTTGCCCCAATATCAGCTGAGCATACTTTGAGGGGGAAGATCAGTTGACCCAGCCTGTTAGAATCTCTATTTGGATATTTCAATTTTTCTTGTCTTGTTTTATTTAAGTTCTTTCAGTTTTAACATCATCAAAAAGGGGGAAATTGTTAGGATATAGATTAGATGTTTTGAAGATGTTAAAACAAGAACTTGTAATAGGACTAGCTGAACCTGTTAGTCAGCTACAGATTAGTCTAGGTCTAGAATAGGTCTTTGGTTAAGGGGGAAGAAATCTGTGCAGACCAGAGAAGGTACCAGAGAAGGTGACCAGAGAAGGTACCAGAGAAGGTGACCAGAGAAGGTGACCAGAGAAGGTGACCAGAGAAGGTACCAGATGAGGTACCAGATGAGATGACCAGATGAGAGGTGACCAGATGAGATGTCCAGAGCAGAAGAGTCACCAGAGCAGAAGAGTTCCAGAGGAGCTCTGTCCAGAGGACCAGAGGAGCCTGACCAGAGGAGTCTGACCAGAGGACCTCTCCCAGATGAGGACCAGAGCTGAAGTGTTACCTGACCAGATGAGACCAGACCAGAAGACCCCAGACCAGACGAGTCCTGACCAGATGAGTGAGACGGATTAGTTCACCATACCAGAAGCATCATAGTAATCTGAAGACAAGGAGACTTTGGAAATTCATGATGGAGATGAAGGCAATCTGGAAGTCAACTGATGGAGGATCTGATTGATTGATTGCTTGATTAAAGTCAACTAATCAATCAATATAATCAATCTTTGATTGATTATATTCCTCCAATTATGGTTGTTTGAATTGCTAGCTCTCCAACGGCTAATTAATTCACAACTATAAATAGGAGTGCTTGGATTAGTTCAAGAGACAAGAGTCGCGCGAGAGCACACAACAAGAACACACGAACTCTTCCAATCACTCACCTTTGTCCTTTCTAGTTTATATACACTCTATTAGGAGTTTAGTTGGATTATTACTCAACCTGTTCATCTTGTTCGATAAGGTTGGTGTAAGTTGTAAGAAGGAGCTGGTACTTCCAAAATTCCAGTAGTAAGTAAGTTGGTTGGAGAGTGAGAAAGACCCCTTTGGAGAAAGGGAGAGTGGACGTAGGACAAGTTGGTCCGAACCACTATAAATCCTTGTGTTCTTTATTTTCTGCACTTTAAATTTCTGCAATTTCTTTTAGCATTTCTTTAAAGGGTTTTCTTAAAAATAAACTTAAAAACGCTTTCCGCTGGATATTTTTGGGACCAACAAGTGGTATCAGAGCAGTGTGTCCTATAGACCACTGTTTTGAAATCATCTCGGTGGTCACCAGGGTAGATCCATTTTTTTTGAAAACCCAAGTATTTGTTGTGCTAACAAATTTTGCAGAAATGGGCTCAAAGAGATGCAGTAGAAGAGACACCAGGAGATACTCCAAAAGAAGCCTAGCAGATGAGGAAGATGAGGTATCCACTTCTGGTTCATCATTTAATTATGGACCAGACGAAGAGATATGTCTGGTAACAGACGAGGTATGTAATCGAACTCCCTCTTCTTCTTCTCATTCTTCTTTTTCTGAACAATCAGAGGAGTCTGATATGCAGAAGATGCTATTAGATCTCCAAACTTCTATACAACTTTGTCAAAAATTGGAAGAAGAGAACACAAAGTTGAAAGCAGAAAATCAGAAGCTTTCACAATGTTTAGGCAACTCAGCTAATCTACCAGCTGAACAAAATCATACACTAGTTGAAGAGTCTTCTGACTTGACAACCAGGTGTAATGAACAAGTTAAGCTGATAGAAAGGTTGGTTGTTGAAAACATTGAGAAAGACAATGAATATAATCTGCTTAAAGCTAAGTTTGATGAACTCTTCCACCAAAACAAAATTGTAAAAGAAAGTGAGGACAAGCTCAAGATGAGACTGGAGCAGCTGACAACAGCAAATAATGCTGTGTCACACATAGCTGCCTCATCTCAAAGAGAACATGATAAAACAGGCCTTGGTTTTTCCAAACCTGAATCCTCACATGTTCTAAAAGAAGAACAGACTAGTAATTTTATTGATAAGGGTAAAAGGTCAGCTGACCAGGCAACTCAGCCTAATGGGCAGATGAGTCCTAAAACTCAAAAACCCAAAAGGCAGAGGAGGAATTTTAAGAAGGGCTATACCCAGAATAAAAGACCTCAGCCAGGCCAGCAGAGTAGAAGACATTCTGGATCTTCTCAAAAGAGGCAGAACCAGATGACTCCTACTCACCTGCAGAAAACTTTCAAGTCATCTGCCAGACCAGCTGGAACCTTTGATGGTTCTAGTAAAACTTATCCTTATCAAAAGAATTTCAAGTCTATTGCTTTAAGACAAGTTACTTCTTCTACTGGACAAGCTCATAAGAGAAGAAGAGCCTCTAGAAGAAATAACCATGTCGAAGCTTCCTATGTTCAGTGTGTTTTTGTGGATATGTATGGAAGAAAGATAAGATCACCTGATTCAAAAAGGGATGATCTATTCTTATGGCTTCCTAAAAACTGTGCTAACCCCCCTGGACCCAGTAGGGTACCAAAAACTTGATTGCCTGCAGATACACAAGAAGACCAGCTGATATTTTGCCCCAATATCAGCTGAGCATACTTTGAGGGGGAAGATCAGTTGACCCAGCCTGTTAGAATCTCTATTTGGATATTTCAATTTTTCTTGTCTTGTTTTATTTAAGTTCTTTCAGTTTTAACATCATCAAAAAGGGGGAAATTGTTAGGATATAGATTAGATGTTTTGAAGATGTTAAAACAAGAACTTGTAATAGGACTAGCTGAACCTGTTAGTCAGCTACAGATTAGTCTAGGTCTAGAATAGGTCTTTGGTTAAGGGGGAAGAAATCTGTGCAGACCAGAGAAGGTACCAGAGAAGGTGACCAGAGAAGGTACCAGAGAAGGTGACCAGAGAAGGTGACCAGAGAAGGTACCAGATGAGGTACCAGATGAGATGACCAGATGAGAGGTGACCAGATGAGATGTCCAGAGCAGAAGAGTCACCAGAGCAGAAGAGTTCCAGAGGAGCTCTGTCCAGAGGACCAGAGGAGCCTGACCAGAGGAGTCTGACCAGAGGACCTCTCCCAGATGAGGACCAGAGCTGAAGTGTTACCTGACCAGATGAGACCAGACTAGAAGACCCCAGACCAGACGAGTCCTGACCAGATGAGTGAGACGGATTAGTTCACCATACCAGAAGCATCATAGTAATCTGAAGACAAGGAGACTTTGGAAATTCATGATGGAGATGAAGGCAATCTGGAAGTCAACTGATGGAGGATCTGATTGATTGATTGCTTGATTAAAGTCAACTAATCAATCAATATAATCAATCTTTGATTGATTATATTCCTCCAATTATGGTTGTTTGAATTGCTAGCTCTCCAACGGCTAGTTAATTCACAACTATAAATAGGAGTGCTTGGATTAGTTCAAGAGACAAGAGTCGCGCGAGAGCACACAACAAGAACACACGAACTCTTCCAATCACTCACCTTTGTCCTTTCTAGTTTATATACACTCTATTAGGAGTTTAGTTGGATTATTACTCAACCTGTTCATCTTGTTCGATAAGGTTGGTGTAAGTTGTAAGAAGGAGCTGGTACTTCCGAAATTCCAGTAGTAAGTAAGTTGGTTGGAGAGTGAGAAAGACCCCTTTGGAGAAAGGGAGAGTGGACGTAGGACAAGTTGGTCCGAACCACTATAAATCCTTGTGTTCTTTATTTTCTGCACTTTAAATTTCTGCAATTTCTTTTAGCATTTCTTTAAAGGGTTTTCTTAAAAATAAACTTAAAAACGCTTTCCGCTGGATATTTTTGGGACCAACAAGTGGTATCAGAGCAGTGTGTCCTATAGACCACTGTTTTGAAATCATCTCGGTGGTCACCAGGGTATATCCATTTTTTTTGAAAACCCAAGTATTTGTTGTGCTAACAAATTTTGCAGAAATGGGCTCAAAGAGATGCAGTAGAAGAGACACCAGGAGATACTCCAAAAGAAGCCTAGCAGATGAGGAAGATGAGGTATCCACTTCTGGTTCATCATTTAATTATGGACCAGACGAAGAGATATGTCTGGTAACAGACGAGGTATGTAATTGAACTCCCTCTTCTTCTTCTCATTCTTCTTTTTCTGAACAATCAGAGGAGTCTGATATGCAGAAGATGCTATTAGATCTCCAAACTTCTATACAACTTTGTCAAAAATTGGAAGAAGAGAACACAAAGTTGAAAGCAGAAAATCAGAAGCTTTCACAATGTTTAGGCAACTCAGCTAATCTACCAGCTGAACAAAATCATACACTAGTTGAAGAGTCTTCTGACTTGACAACCAGGTGTAATGAACAAGTTAAGCTGATAGAAAGGTTGGTTGTTGAAAACATTGAGAAAGACAATGAATATAATCTGCTTAAAGCTAAGTTTGATGAACTCTTCCACCAAAACAAAATTGTAAAAGAAAGTGAGGACAAGCTCAAGATGAGACTGGAGCAGCTGACAACAGCAAATAATGCTGTGTCACACATAGCTGCCTCATCTCAAAGAGAACATGATAAAACAGGCCTTGGTTTTTCCAAACCTGAATCCTCACATGTTCTAAAAGAAGAACAGACTAGTAATTTTATTGATAAGGGTAAAAGGTCAGCTGACCAGGCAACTCAGCCTAATGGGCAGATGAGTCCTAAAACTCAAAAACCCAAAAGGCAGAGGAGGAATTTTAAGAAGGGCTATACCCAGAATAAAAGACCTCAGCCAGGCCAGCAGAGTAGAAGACATTCTGGATCTTCTCAAAAGAGGCAGAACCAGATGACTCCTACTCACCTGCAGAAAACTTTCAAGTCATCTGCCAGACCAGCTGGAACCTTTGATGGTTCTAGTAAAACTTATCCTTATCAAAAGAATTTCAAGTCTATTGCTTTAAGACAAGTTACTTCTTCTACTGGACAAGCTCATAAGAGAAGAAGAGCCTCTAGAAGAAATAACCATGTCGAAGCTTCCTATGTTCAGTGTGTTTTTGTGGATATGTATGGAAGAAAGATAAGATCACCTGATTCAAAAAGGGATGATCTATTCTTATGGCTTCCTAAAAACTGTGCTAACCCCCCTGGACCCAGTAGGGTACCAAAAACTTGATTGCCTGCAGATACACAAGAAGACCAGCTGATATTTTGCCCCAATATCAGCTGAGCATACTTTGAGGGGGAAGATCAGTTGACCCAGCCTGTTAGAATCTCTATTTGGATATTTCAATTTTTCTTGTCTTGTTTTATTTAAGTTCTTTCAGTTTTAACATCATCAAAAAGGGGGAAATTGTTAGGATATAGATTAGATGTTTTGAAGATGTTAAAACAAGAACTTGTAATAGGACTAGCTGAACCTGTTAGTCAGCTACAGATTAGTCTAGGTCTAGAATAGGTCTTTGGTTAAGGGGGAAGAAATCTGTGCAGACCAGAGAAGGTACCAGAGAAGGTGACCAGAGAAGGTACCAGAGAAGGTGACCAGAGAAGGTGACCAGAGAAGGTACCAGATGAGGTACCAGATGAGATGACCAGATGAGAGGTGACCAGATGAGATGTCCAGAGCAGAAGAGTCACCAGAGCAGAAGAGTTCCAGAGGAGCTCTGTCCAGAGGACCAGAGGAGCCTGACCAGAGGAGTCTGACCAGAGGACCTCTCCCAGATGAGGACCAGAGCTGAAGTGTTACCTGACCAGATGAGACCAGACCAGAAGACCCCAGACCAGACGAGTCCTGACCAGATGAGTGAGACGGATTAGTTCACCATACCAGAAGCATCATAGTAATCTGAAGACAAGGAGACTTTGGAAATTCATGATGGAGATGAAGGCAATCTGGAAGTCAACTGATGGAGGATCTGATTGATTGATTGCTTGATTAAAGTCAACTAATCAATCAATATAATCAATCTTTGATTGATTATATTCCTCCAATTATGGTTGTTTGAATTGCTAGCTCTCCAACGGCTAGTTAATTCACAACTATAAATAGGAGTGCTTGGATTAGTTCAAGAGACAAGAGTCGCGCGAGAGCACACAACAAGAACACACGAACTCTTCCAATCACTCACCTTTGTCCTTTCTAGTTTATATACACTCTATTAGGAGTTTAGTTGGATTATTACTCAACCTGTTCATCTTGTTCGATAAGGTTGGTGTAAGTTGTAAGAAGGAGCTGGTACTTCCGAAATTCCAGTAGTAAGTAAGTTGGTTGGAGAGTGAGAAAGACCCCTTTGGAGAAAGGGAGAGTGGACGTAGGACAAGTTGGTCCGAACCACTATAAATCCTTGTGTTCTTTATTTTCTGCACTTTAAATTTCTGCAATATCTTTTAGCATTTCTTTAAAGGGTTTTCTTAAAAATAAACTTAAAAACGCTTTCCGCTGGATATTTTTGGGACCAACAGGGTGTATTAAGTAATTTGAAAAGTGTATCCCAATGATCAGAGGCCAGAGAAGTAAGGATATACCTATCACCTGATATTGTAACCAGATGATACCACAGCTAGTCTGGTGTTACATCTCTTCTGATGGAACCCATCTGGTTCTGGTCAGAGAAGACTTCAAATTTTTTTCTGGAATCTTATACAGCACCTCATCTGGATGTACCTCATCTGGTACAAGCCTCATCTGGTGTGATTCTCCTCTGGAAATGTAACATCCCTGGTATATCTAGCCTATAGGCATGTTAGTTTGAAAATAAATATTTTAAGTAAAGAAATGAAATCAAGGATACTTCTCTGATGTTCCCCCTAAAATAAATCTATCTCTGGATCCAATAAGCCTAACTCAAATGCTAACCCTCTGAATTTGGTCTCAGCCAATGGCTTAGTCAGAATATCTGCTCTCTGCTTCTCTGTTGCAATCTTTTCCATCCTTATATCTCCCTTCTCAACATGATCTCTGATAAAGTGATGTCTTATATCAACATGTTTGCACCTGGTATGAAGAACTGGATTCTGGGTGATTGCAATTGCACTATTACTATCACAAAATATAGGAATATCTTTGGCTCTAATCTGATAGTCCCTAAGCTGTTGACTAATCCAGAGTAGTTGAGAACAACAGCTCCCTGCAGCCATGTACTCTGCTTCTGTTGTTGAAGTTGCAACTGAGGTCTGCTTCTTAGAAAACCAAGATACCAATTTATTTCCTAAAAATTGGCATGTCCCACTTGTAGACTTCCTATCTATTCTGCATCCACCATATTCTGAATCCGAATAACCACTCAACTCTAAGTTGTCATCTGCAGGATACCATAACCTCAAATTCACTGTACCTTTGAGATACTTCAATATCTTCCTAGTTGCTTCTAAGTGACTTCTCTTAGGATTAGCTTGAAATCTGGCGCACACACCTACAACAAAGGTAATATCTGGTCTGCTTGCAGTCAAATACAGAAGAGAACCAATGAGTGCTCTGTACTGAGTCTGGTCCTGTTTGCCAAATTCGTTAAAGCACAAATTCGAACTCACTCGCAAGTGTACGAGATCGTTGTTATAGTAAGGCAATTGACCAAGTTAAATATCGAACCACGGGACTAGTGGCTAGTGTTGCCCTAATACTATGCGTTGTCGCGTAATTGTAGTGCGGATCAAGGTTTAGGATCGGGGTTTTCTCGAAATTAAAACAACTATTAAAGCAACTAAACAAATCAAAGAAAATAACTAAACGAAACCAATAATCAATTTTAGGGATTTTCGCAACAATTAAACAAGACGTGTTCGGGTGTTCTTCATCACATGAGAATCAAGTACACGATCGATAAGTAACAACTATTCAAGTTTCCGATCAACTATAGAAGCAATCACTAAACATCACGTACCGTACTGGATAAGCCTAGGTAAACACGTCAAATGAAAACATCGGATCGTTAATCTTCTCACTTATCACCAATTTCTCAATTAAGCAACAAGTGTAGGAAATATGGGGTTCTAATGAAAATACCCAACTCTCGTTGCGATACCTCAATATCCACTCAAATCGCATAAATCACTCACACCCATACAAGATCATGCATCGACCCAACTCTCGTTGCGATAAACACACAATCTAAATACGAATTACAAGAGCAATCATGAAATCGAACAATCAAAGTCCATATTCCTAATAGATTAACCTTCAACTAGAATAGATATCACAAATCAAATCAAATACTCAATTACCCATGTAAATCCAAACACCCAAACACAAGACAATTAACTAAGCATAATATCAAATAAACTCATATGAAATAAAGAACAAAAATCCATAATCATGAAATTAAACCAAAGGGAAATGAAATTAAGGAAAGAAGTCACCTCTTGAGTGTTGATTAAGCTACAATACTTGATAATCCTTGCTTGAATTGAAAGAAATTACTAATTGAAAGCATAATCTAAGCTAATTTATGCTAGAAAATGAAAGAAATGCAAAAGAAAAATAAAAAGAAAAGAAGAAAAAATCTAGGGGAATTAGGGTTTTAAGCTATGAGTGTATTGTTGTATTGTTCTTAATTTGAGAAAAGAGGTATATATATTGGGAGAAGAGGGTATGGAAACGAATTTTGCAAAGAAATCCCTGAAAAATACTGAATTTTCGCACTTTTAAGCCTTTACCGAATTTATCGCGATATATCGTGAAATATAGCGAGATTTTCAATATCTCGCGAGATTTTGAAATTCTTGAAATTGGCTTGAAATTCTCTCCTGCAAGAATTCATACCGGTTTGCTTCTTTGGTATCGACCGGTATGCTTAGGCGTTAACCGGTATTCAAGGGCCGAAGCAATTATACCGGTTTGGACACATTGGTATCGGCCGGTACAAGCTGAGCCTTTCTTTTCAATTTCTGCAAATTTCGGTGCGAATTCCGGCAACGAATTTTGGTGGCGGCGTGAAGCTTCAGGCGATCGAGCTTTTCCGGCGTGGCTAGCTTGCTGCGTTCGAAGCTTTCTAGCATACAGTGGTTCCAGCTTTCATGGCATCGAGCATTGTGCTCCTTCGATTTTCCGGCATGGGTCTTTGACGCGGCGGACATGGCTTCTCCCGGCGACGAGCTTGAGTAATTTCCGGCATGGTGGAATGGCTTTCATTAATTCCAGGTCGCGGCTCTGAAATTCCGGCTACGTGAGCTTCTTCCAGGCGTCTTCGAAGTAATTTCCTCAATTAATGGCAAATCGAGGCTTCATTCTTTCCTATGAAAATGGTTTTCTTCCATTTGGAAATGGATTCACAGCTTTTGTTCTTTCTCTGTCTTCTAATGAATAAGAAAATGTGGCTCTTCTTTGGTTCTTCTCTGATGAATTGGTCAACTTGGGAAAGTAGGAAAGTGGGACCCGCAGCTTTTTGTTTCTCATTCACGTGAAAACCACCTTTGCACCATCACTTTAGCAATTAAAATTGAAAATGGGCTGCTCCTTTTCCAACTATAAATGGGCCATCTTGAATTATTCAACTTGGGCCGAGAACTTTTAATTAAATTAAGGCTCAATTCACTCCCTTCCCGACTTTTTCTTTTCTCGATTATCTTCACAAAATTAGAGGCACGTGTTTGCTTATAAAAATATCAACTTTTCTGCAAAATAAATCACAAACACCTTTTTCGACGATTAAGCACAATTAGTCAATTTAATCCAAATAAATACAAGAAACTCTATAAAATTAGACGAATTAAATGCACGAATTTCAAGCAATTTTCACACTAATCAGGTCTACACTCTCTCCAGACTCATCTGGATCCATGTTGAAATTTGTCATCAAAGGAATCTTGGCTGCCTTGCTAGATCCTATTCCAAATTTCTCTAACATGTTTCTGATATACTTTGCCTGATTAATGAAGATTCCCTTCTATTTGCTTCACCTGCAGACCTAAAAAGTAATTCATTTCTCCCATCATTGACATCTCAAACTGGCTCTGCATGAGATCACCAAACTTCTCACGCAGCTTCTTGTTAGGGGATCCAAATATGATGTCATCAACATATATTTGGACCAGAAGGATGTTCTTTCCTTCTTCTTTCCTAAACAAGGTCCTATCTATCTTTCCCTTAGAAAAACCATTGTCCAGAAGAAACTGAGATAGAGTGTCATACCATGCTCTGGGTGCCTGCTTCAGCCCATAAAGAGCTTTCTTAAGCTTAAACACCTTGTCACCTTGTTCAAAACCAGGAGGTTGTTCCACATACACTTCCTTAATGAGAATCCCATTAAGAAAGACAGATTTCACATCCATCTGGTATACTTTGAACTTCATGTGAGCGGCATATGCTAAGAACAATCTGATGGCTTCTAGTCTGGCAACAGGAGCAAAAGTCTCATCATAGTCTATTCATTCAGACTGAGAATAGCCCTGAGCTACTAGCCTTGCCTTGTTCCTAGTAATGACATCATTCTCATCTTTCTTATTCTTGAAAACCCACTTAGTGCCTATCACCTTTTGATGTCTTGGTCTGTCTACCAACTCCCAAACATCCTGTCTGGTGAATTGATTCAACTCCTCTTGCATAGCCACAATCCAATTTGAATCCTTCAGTGCCTCCTTGATGTTCTTGGGCTCAATCAAGGATACATAGCAACTGAATAAGGTAGTTAAGTTAAGAGTTCTCCTAGTCTGGACACCCTTAGTTGGATCTCCCAGTATCAGGTCATTGGGGTGATCAACCAAGGTCCTCCTTCCCGTGGTCTTGCCTGGTTGATCATCCTCTGCAGTACCTTGGTGAGTATCACCAACTGCAGAAGAGCTTCCCCCTATAGGAGTTCCAACCTCCTCTGGTTCTGCTCCTTGTGAAGACTTCTCCTTCAGAGAACCAGAAGATGGGTCACCATCTGAATCTGAATCTGAGTCTGAATCTAGAATAGGTGGATTGACCTTGATTACTCTGGGAGTAGTCTGATTCTGGGTCTCATCAGAAGACTTTAATTCCACCTTGCACTCAACAACATATTCATCAAAAACAACATGGGGTGTTTCCTCCACACAAAGTGAATTCTTATTAAAAACTCTAAAAGCTTTACTGGTGCTGGAATATCCCAAAAATATTCCATCAGCCACTTTGGCATCAAAAGTTTTTAACTTAGATTTCTCATTGTCATGGAAGAAACACTTACATCAAAAAACATGAAAATAGGAAACATATGGGGTTTTACCTTTCCATACCTCATATGGAGTCTTGCTATGTCTCTGGGCAATTAGGCATCTGTTCTGGGTATAACAAGCTGTATTAATAGCCTCTGCCCAAAACCTTTGTGGTGTGTTGTACTCTGCTAGAAGAGTCCTTGCAGCTTCTTTAAGAGTTTTATTCCTCCTTTCTGCTATTCCATTTTGGTGGGGTGTTCTGACAGCAGATGTCTCATGAAAAATCCCATGTTCTCTGCAATACTCTGCAATGTGTGAATTCAAGAACTCTGTCCCCTTGTCACTTCTGATTCTGACTATGCTCTGGTTCTGCTCATTCTGAATCTGCTTGAAGAACTTTGGCAGCTTAGTGATAGTTTCATTCTTCTTAAACAAGAACACTACCCAAGTGTATCTTGAAAAATCATCTACTATCACCAAGGTGTACTTTCTTCCACTGAAACTAAGAGGAGAAACAGGTCCAAACAGGTCCATGTGAAGTAGTTGAAGTACTCTGGTTGTGGTTGTGCTCTGGACATCCTTAAAGGAGGTCTTGGGTTGTTTACCCTTCTGGCATGAACCACAAACCTGATCCTTCTTAAACACTTCATTAGGAAGACCTCGAATGAGACCTTTTCTGCCAATCTTATTCAGTGTCTTGAAGTTAAGGTGGCTCAATCTCTTGTGCCATAACCATCTATCTTCTGCAGATCCTTTAGCAACCAGGCAAGCATTTCTTGGGCAACTGCTAAAATCTGCAAGATAAATGTTACCCTTCCTCAAGCCTATTAACAAGATATCATTATAATCAGAAGAGAAGACAGTGCATGAATCACTAGAGAACTTCACTGAGTATCCCCTGTCACAGAATTGGGATACTGAAAGCAGATTATGCTTGAGTCCTTCTACATAGTAGACTTCATCTACAGAACTCCACTGAAGGTCAATTTTCCAACTCCTTTGGTGACTCCATAGTTGTTGTCACCAAACATCACTCTTGGCCCATTCATTGGCTTGAAATCCTGGAGATGATCTTTCTGGAATGTCATATGCTTGGAACATCCACTATCAATGTACCACACATGTTTGCTAGAAAGTCCTTTCTCCAATGGGCTCTTATCATCCTGCAGAGAAATTAATTAGGTCCCCTACTAGAGCTGGGTCCTGATTGGTTAGTTTCAGGTTTTGTAGGAATCCAAAGATAAAGATCATCCCTTACTGGATGAGGAGATCTTATCTTCCTTCCAAATCTATCTACCAGAACATGTCCTCTTACAATGACATATTGAGCTACTGGTCTGATCAGAACACCTTTCCTATACACAGGTCTGGTGTATCTTTTCTCAAATCTGGCCTTTGGAACGGCCTGCCTCAAAGACATGGTCTTAAAGGTCTGGTTGTAAGGGTACATCCTAGAAGAACCATCTCTGGTGTCATAGCTTCCCAGATCAATTGGTTTTCTATAGATGGGTCTGGAAGAACACCTCTGGTTCTGATAAGTAGATATGTTCTGGTGGTTATAGTTCCTTTGAGTATACCTATTCTGGAATTGATTCCTCTGAGTAAATTATCTCTGGGGTACCTAGTGCTGTTGAACATTGTTCCTTCTCTGGTAGTTCTTATTATGATTGGTATTCCCCCTTTTTTAGTGTTTCCTTTGAGGTCCCCTAATCTGGTTAGTCCCTTTAAGGATTTCTCTGGGGTCCTCCAATCTGAGTAAGTTCTACTCTTTGGGACTCATTGTTCACAGGACCATCAATCCTCAATGGTTCCCTTTGTTGACTCTTATTCTCTAGAATCTTCTCTTCCAGAGTAGTCAACTCTTCTAGACCATATTCGATGTGATTAGCAGAGTGATTCATTTTCTAATCAGGATTGTGAACCACTTTGTAACCATTACCAGTTGAGTCTTTATCATCCCAGATTTCTACCAATTTACCAGCTCTTACAGACTTGTCTTTATTGTAAAGGTACTTATGAGTTTTAGTAGTAATTCCAGGATATCCTAAACCACTCTTATCATTAATGCGCTGAGAAGACTCTGATATGATATATACAACAGATGGTATCTTAGGAGCTTCTCTGGGCATGGGTATCTCCTCTAAGTTTTGCTCAACTTGTTTTTCCTTGATAAGAGTCTGGTATTTGGCTCTGAGTTCATTGAACTCATCTTCTTGAGAGTTCTTTTCTTTCATGAGTTGATCTACCAGAGTGTCTCTTTCTGTGATCTTATCCTAAAGTTCAGAGACTTCATTGGAATGATCTTTCATGAGTTCTCTGGTGGATTTATGCTCATGAGAGAGAGATTGAACTTCAGCTCTGAGCCTACCATTCTCTTTCTCAAGTTTTTGACATAATTGAACACAATTTTGGAGATCTGATAGCATTTACTGCATATCAGACTCTCTGGAGTTACCAGATGAATAAGATGATTCAGTATATTTGGAATTAGATAAACATAGGGTAGTTTCATTTACCTCAGTGATGTCTGCCATAAGGCATACATCATCATCTGATCCAAAATCAGAAGAAGAAGATGAACTGGAACTTGTGTCTTCCTCCTCTACTTCTGCCAGTAGTGCTCTCTTGTCAGCATATCTCCTATCTCTCTTGATTCTTTTCTCTTCTCTTTCTCTAGGAGTTAATTGAGGACAATCATAGCTGTAGTGACCAGGCTTGTTGCAGGTGTAACAGGTGTTATCTCCTCTGGGACTGGGGCTTGGATCCCTCCTTCTCTGGTTGAACTCTGCTCTGGCTGGACTACTCTCTCTCCTCTGGTAGTCTGATCTGCCAGAACTGCTTTCTCTTCTCCTCTCTGGAGTTCTGAATCTGGTCTCCCTTGAGTCTCCAGATTTTCTTTCTTTATCTGCAGCTTTGAAGGAACTCTTCCTATCTCTGGTAGATTCCTTCCAGTGCTTCTTGTACCTGCCATATTTTGAACTCATTTTATCCAATTTACGGGTTAGAAGTGCTACCCGTTCTTTGAGACTCAGGTCATCTGCAGGAGACTCCTTTGGTTTCTCATCTGTCTTGATAGTAGAGGAGAAGGTAACTCCCTTCTGGCCAGAAGAGGAAACCTCTTCTATTTGATCCTCCTCTTGAAGATCATATTCATAGGCTTTAAGATCAGATAGCAGAAGATGATGATCCAGAGTGTTGAGATCCTTGCTATCTTTAATTACAGTCACTTTGATTCTCCACCTGCTGGTTAGTGAGCGCAATATTTTACTATTAATTTCCTTTTCAGAGTAGGTCTTACCTAAGGCACTAGCCTTGTTGAGAAGATTTGTGAGACGCATATCCAGCTGGTCAATGGTCTCGTCTGGTTTCATTTTGAAGGTGTCAAACGAGTGTTGAACAGCTTGAAGTTTATTATCCTTGATCTTCTCTGTTCCTTCACAGAGTAGGGCAAGTTTATCCCACATCTCCTTGGCAGTTGCATAGGTTCTGACCTTCTCTATCACCTCCTTGGTAAGTGTGTTGATGATCTCAGTCCGTGCCACCTGGTCCAGGTTGTAAAGTTTTCTTTCATCGTTGTCGAGCTCATCTTTCTTTTTTAGGATTCTTTGCCTGGGGACTCTGTCCTCTGCAGCTTTCTGGGCAGCTTCACTAGTTTCTTCCCTGGACTCTGACCTGCCACTATCAATAGGAGTCCAGTAAAATTTAATTGGTCCACTTTCTACCACATCCAACATGCGGTGATGAATAGCTCCAAGATGATTACTCATCATGAAGCTCCAGTGGTTGTAATCCTCGAAAGAGAATTCTGGAAGCTTACGACTCTTGTAAGAAGATTTTGCAGACATTTTGACAAAAGAAATCTAACAAAAATTTTAACTAAAACACAAATAAGAGCAATAGATCTGCCCGGTGACCACCAAAAAGCTTTACAAAGCAGTGGTCGTTGGACACACTGCTCGGATACCACTTGTTGGTCCCACTAGATTGATAAATTGCGGAAGCTTTAAATTAAATGTCTTAGACAACTTCTTTTTACAAGAGCAGGTTATAATAAATAAGAATTTAAGTGCAAAAATAGTAAATAAGACCGGATATATAGTGGTTCGGATCTGAATATCCTACGTCCACTCTCCCTTGATCAAAGGGGTCTCACTATCAACCAAATAACCAACTTACTTACTGGAATTGAGAAGTACCAGTTCCTTCTTACACTCTCTTTAGATCTAACTTCGATCTAAAGATCAATAGCCTTCAACCTTATCTTGTAGATGAACAGGTTGAGGTCCAACTACTCCTTAAGAGTGAATAAGTAATTAAGAACAATATAAGAGTGCTATGTGCGTGGATGAACAAAAGCTTTGAATGTATCTTCGTGCGTGTATATGAATCTCTCTAGCCCTTTTTATTGAGGACGCACTCTGTATTTATAGAGGTGATTAGGGAGTAGCCGTTGGAGAGCTAATCCAATCAGATCCTCTATTTTAGGGAAGCTTCAATCAATCAATTCCCTAATTGATTGATTGGGTTGGTGAGATCCTTGGATTGATTGACTTCAAGACTTTCCAATCCTGATCTTGTTGACTTGATTTGAATCACCAACGGGTAATAGCTTCTGTTGTGGCACAAATTATCCCGTATTTGGCCTAAAAACTATCTCAGAACCGGGGTATACCAGAACCGGGGTTTGGGCCCCGACAATAGGATTTCGACATTAAACAACCCGACAAAATCAAAGGTCAACATTAGTAGAGATATCGAAGTACAGACAAGATATTGTAATTTTAGATTTAATATTGTTCATTACTGTTTATTAGATCTACGGTTGTAATAAATACCCTAAAATAAAGGGTCAGGATTGCTTCCTTAGTTAGATGCTTGGGGCTCTATAAATAGAGGCCCCAACCCATTGTAAAAGAAGAGCTCATTAGTTTTCTCCTCCCCACAAAATTCTCCCCACATAAATAAAATACTAGGAAAGGGAGACCCTTCTTTGGGACTCCCAAAGCCATCTTCAAGGGAAGAACCCATCGGTTCTTCCCCCATTCTTGTGCTCTTCGTGTTCTTTTTATTTTATATGTTTATTATCGATTAATCGGGACTACCCCTACAGCCACATAATTCTTCATCTAGTTCCGACAAATTCGGTAATAACAAATGGCGCTAGAAGAAGGGTCCCTTTTGTCCCTAATCCGCAACAGATCCAACATAGCTGGAAAAAAGCTTGAAGAAATCTCAACATTTTTAAGGGTATCTTCAAATCTCCAAGTATCTTTTCCAGAAAAATTATTTTTAATTCCATGTTATATTATTTAAAAATTGAGTCCCAGCACTACATTTAGTTCTCCTTCCGAAGCTTTTCATGGCAACAATGGTGAATTTCATGATTCACTACTGGTTTATTTCTTTGTTCTTTACACGAAGAATGTAAAACTCAAAATCTCCACGAAGAATTTGATATCACACCCATTTAAACCCAAAATCTCCAGTCCTCATAAAATTTCCATGACCTATATCCAAATCTATACATCAAAGCCAGTGAAAACCAAAAATATTATCTCCATACTCTTTCCCTCTCTCTATCCATAGATACACGTTCGGGGAAAAGAGACCCAAAATTCCATGACCACACAAAACACAATTCCTAAATATCTAAACTATACATTCAGAAATCTGGCAAAACAATACCATGGCTTCGAGCCAATTCACCCAAGAAAATACCAATGCCCACCTACGAAACAAATAAAAGTCAGAAAATCAAATCCCCATTCCTCAAGACCCAGAAAAACAAATGTCTAGCTCTTTACAAAATAGAGTTCATACATTTACATTCAAAACATCCAGTAAATTTATAGAAACTCCTTTCTATGTCTACGAGCCCAGTTTATTCGCACAAACAAAATACTAGAAATATCCTCTCTCTAAAAACACCCTCAAACACCTGCTGGGTTCTCATCTTTTCGCTGGGAATGAAGGGATAATCCTCTGTCAAAAGCTCATCAACCAGAGTCGACCCGATTAGAAAATCCAACTCAATAACCACGGATCCGGGAGCCCGCTCCGATTCCAACGAACCTCGACCAGATCCAGCCGATCCCAGAGACAGAGCATTATTGCTAGCCGCTCAGTGGTCCTGCTTAGAGCCATTTGAAAATTGTGTCTACTATTTTTGTAAAATAAATTTTTCTTTATGTAAAATAGAGGGGAGTACCGTAACTTTTCCAGGCCTGGGACTGATTTCCCAACAACCAGATCATTTTCCGTATAAGTACGGGTCGGCAAGGTCAGAATAATTTTGGATAATTTGCAGAAATCAATCCACCAGAGTGGTCGGGGCTAGTCTGCGCCAACCAAGGCCGCCTACGAGACACCGAGCATCATCAATCGGCATCAGCAACAATGAAGACGCTCGTCACCGTCGGTCTCCAAGACTAGCAATAACTCTCGGGCATTTCATTTAAGGTCGGAAATTAAAAAGGGTGAGTGGAATCCGACCCATCTCTTCCCCGATCACTGAGCAGCTGCCTTTAGGCTATTCGTCAATACCGAGCACCGATATCCCTATAGAGATGTCAATCGGCCGAGAGGACATCCGAGGCTCCGAGCTCAAATAACGACCTCTCTTGCTAAAGCTCCATACACCAAACGCCGATCTCGGCACCAATAGCCACCGAAAACCGAGCCACCACCAGAAGCCTCCATCTATGGTAGTGAGCAGCATCGATTGCATGTTGAACAACCCTTTACAATTTTCAGCGGGGCCGAGCACAGCCGTTGTCGCCACCTATCACGGAGCTCCACTCGAGGTCGTATCCTCCCCTGTTCCGCATTTCGAAGATGAGCTACGCGCACGAAGTGCCGAACTCCGACGACGAATTATCCATCGCCGGCCACGACTACTAGACATCAATCTCAAGGCCGTTCCGAGCGCCGAGCCACATCAACCCACATTCAACCCCAGGATCAAAATCGACTCGAACAGATTTCACCATGTGTATCATCTCCGATCAACCCAGTCTCAAATCTGCCGACCTCAGCCCGTAATGGCCGAGACCACAACGATCTCTCTCAGTTAAGCTCCGAGCGCCAAGCCTCGGATGCCGACCTCATCGCTGTCCGACCCCTCCGAGGTCGAGCACGAGTACGAGCGCCAATTGCCAAACTTGACCGCAAGCCGACACGGAACATACTCCAAATCGAAAAATCACCGAGCAAGATCCCAATTGCCGACCTCGGCTCCAAGCCGGACTCAGCCCCAAGTCACCGACCTCCATCCACAGTGGTCGGGGCCCCTTTTAATGCCTCGCTCGACTCTCTATTGACCGATATCACCGCGACGGCCCAATTCCCGCCACATCAGGCCGCTGAACACCCGCCTCGGCACCTCAACCACTCGACAAGCACATTTCAAACCATTGCCGACCTAAGACCACAATCGAGGTCGGGCTCTAAATTTCGAGGCTTTCGACATCGGCGAGGACGGAGAATGAACATCTGCTGATCTCGTTCCGCTACAATCGACCTCTCAACATCGGCCGGAGCCTCATAACGCGACCGACCGCATCCTCAACGACAATCGAGCCTATTTCTCGTATTGGCCTCAAACCGCTGATTGGACACCACCAAAACCACTAGGCACAAAAATCACCGACGCCGACCTCAACTTCAATTGCCAGGAGTTCGACATCGATTGAAGAGTGGTCGGTAATTGTATTCTCCGATCTATTCAATCCGGTACAAGGCAGGGGAGGACCAATCGTCGCCTCTTCCCCTCAGACCGTCACCAAACGTGAATCACCATCACCACCAGTATAAAGGCCAGTCAACATCCGCCTCGCACAACGAGCATCAATCGCCATCGGATGCCTTCTCAATCGGCGTCGACTCCGGTCAGATCGCAACCACCACAGCGTATGCGAACGATACACCGGGTCGACGTACCACCTCCACTCAGCCGTCAAATGACCGCGACGATCCACGGCCGCCGGGCCCAGCTATCGCCGATCACGACCCCAGTCGGCGCCGCGTCCGATCCGTCTCAACTCCGCCCCTGATTATCACCTCCTCGGCGAATTCCGAGCGCGAGGACAACGTAGCACCAATCTCCGTCATCAAATACCGTGCGCGTGCACGATCGGCACCGATCGGTGCGATCTCCGCCTCTCTGTTTTGGGGACGCGAAGGATCTAGAATCTGACTAAAAGTTGATGAGCGTTGACCGTGGAATAGGGGAGCTGATTGAATTATTTGGGTATTCGAAGTACAAAGGCCAACTTTTTTATTTGGCCCATGTTAATTACTTAAGGAGCCGGCCGAGCCTATAATAATTATAAGTTTTGGGCTAAGCTGAGAAATCTTGGGCTTTTGTAGTATTGGGAAGCTGCTAAGGCCCTACTAATTATTCAAGAAGTAGTGGGATTTATTAATTATACAAGAAGACATCGAGCCAGAAAATTCTCACTAAGGTCCAAGAGCTGCTACAATGACTCAAAGGAATCTACGGGCAGTCCTTTTGCCCATCTCATGTCAGGTTTCCTCTCCAATTACTTCCTTTTAATGTATTGCAATTCAGAAATATTTACAATACACTAAAAGTTGGAGGCATGAGTACCCGTATCTGGAGATTATTTTGGGTAATCCAAAATAAAATTATTGAATCTCGAAAATTCAGTGATATTATCCGCCTTCATCGGCGTGGATCCATCCGCCTCCGTGGCGTCGACGTCTCGTCCGCCTTCTTAGGCGTTGACGTGTTTTATCCGCCTTCATCGGCGTTGATCCGTCTGCCTCCGTGGCGTCGACATCTCGTCCGCCTTCTTAGGCGTTGACGTGTTTTATCCGCCCTCATCGGCGTTGATCCGTCCGCCTCTGTGGCGTCGACGTCTCGTCCGCCTTCTTAGGCGTTGACATTTTTTATCCGCCTTCATCAGCGTGGATCCGTCCGCCTCTGTGGCGTCGACATCTCGTCCGCCTTCTTAGGCATTGACGTATTTTATCCGCCTTCATCGGCTTTGATCCGTCTGCCTCCGTGGCGTCGACATCTCGTCCACCTTCTTAGGCGTTGACGTGTTTTATCCGCCCTCATCGGCGTTGATCCGTCCGCCTCCGTGGCGTCGACATCTCGTCTGCCTTCTTAGGCGATGACATTTTTTATCCGCCTTCATCGGCGTGGATCCGTTCGCCTCTGTGGCGTCGATATCTCGTCCGCCTTCTTAGGCGTTGACGTGTTTTATCCGCCTTCATCGGCGTTGATCCGTCTGCCTCCGTGGCGTCGACTTCTCGTCCGCCTTCTTAGGCGTCGACGTTCTTTATCCGCCTTCATCGGCGTAGATTTTCCGCTTTAATTAGCGATGATTTGTCCATCTTCACCGACGTTGACCACCCGATTACAATCGGTCAAGAACAAAATCAAAATCTAAGTTCAAAAGCGGGGGCCCGCCCTCAAGCGGTCGGCCCTCCACACTTAGTACCAAATGGGCCGGCCCCAAAGCGGCCGGTCCACCCAAAAAATCTAAGTTCAAAAGCGGGGGCCCGCCCTCAAGCGGTCGGCCCTCCACACTTAGTACCGAATGGGCCGGCCCCAAACCGGTTGGTCCACCCAAAAAATCTAAGTTCAAAAGTGGGGGCCCGTCCCCAAGCGGTCGGCCCTCCACACTTAGTACAAAAATTAGGCCGGCCCTAAAGCGGTCGACCTATCACATAGGCCATAGTGCCACCAGCTGTGCAAACAGAAAAAGCCTCGTACGAAGAGCATAGCCTCGAGTATGAGCACAGAAAAAGCCTCGTACGAAGAGCCTAGCCTCGAGTACGAGCACATAAAAAGCCTCGTACGAAGAGCCTAGCCTCGAGTACGAGCATAGAGAAAGCCTCATACGAAGAGCCTAGCCTCGAGTACGAGCACAGAGAAAGCCTCGTACGAAGAGCCTAGCCTCGAGTACGAGCACAGAGAAAGCCTCGTACGAAGAGCCTAGCCTCGAGTACGAGCACAGAGAAAGCCTCGTACGAAGAGCCTAGCCTCGAGTACGAGCACAGAAAAAGCCTCGTACGAAGAGCCTAGCCTCGAGTACGAGCTCAGAGAAAGCCTCGTACGAAGAGCCTAGCCTCGAGTACGAGCACAGAGAAAGCCTCGTACGAAGAGCCTAGCCTCGAGTACGAGCACAGAGAAAGCCTCGTACGAAGAGCCTAGCCTCGAGTACAAGCACAGAGAAAGCCTCGTACAAAGAGCCTAGCCTCGAGTATGAGCACAGAAAAAGCCTCGTACGAAGAGCCTAGCCTCGAGTACGAGCACAGAAAAAGCCTCGTACGAAGAGCCTAGCCTCGAGTACGAGCACAGAAAAAGCCTTGTACGGAGAGCCTAGCCTCGAGTACGAGCACAGAAAAAGCCTCGTATGGAGAGCCTAACCTCGAGTACGAGCACAGAAAAAGCCTCGTACGGAGAGCCTAGCCTCAAGTACGAGCACAGAAAAAGCCTCGTACGAAGAGCCTAATCTCGAAGTACGAGCACATAATTACACATCAAGGAAGCTATAGCCCTCGAATTACGAGCACCTAAAGACTGACGACTCGGGGGCACGACAGAAGATCAATTCCCGCCTGACTCAGTCCGATCAAAATACACTAAGCCACAGATAACATTGAAGACCTTTTCATCAAGGTCTCTACCACCAAAGTCCCCATGGGATACCCGAGCTATCTTATCAACATGCTTGGGGGCATAAGATGGAAACCTCAACTGTTGTAAGGGGCAAAATTTGTTCGAAGCACGAATTAAGATCGAACTCTGACCAAGGTCAAAGCCCAATCTTGGGGGCAATTGTTGTGGCACAAATTATCCCGTATTTGGCCTAAAAACTATCTCAGAACCGGGGTATACCAGAACCGGGGTTTGGGCCCCGACAATAGGATTTCGACATTAAACAACCCGACAAAATCAAAGGTCAACATTAGTAGAGATATCGAAGTACAGACAAGATATTGTAATTTTAGATTTAATATTGTTCATTACTGTTTATTAGATCTACTGTTGTAATAAATACCCTAAAATAAAGGGTCAGGATTGCTTCCTTAGTTAGATGCTTGGGGCTCTATAAATAGAGGCCCCAACCCATTGTAAAAGAAGAGCTCATTAGTTTTCTCCTCCCCACAAAATTCTCCCCACATAAATAAAATACTAGGAAAGGGAGACCCTTCTTTGGGACTCCCAAAGCCATCTTCAAGGGAAGAACCCATCGGTTCTTCCCCCATTCTTGTGCTCTTCGTGTTCTTTTTATTTTATATGTTTATTATCGATTAATCGGGACTACCCCTACAGCCACATAATTCTTCATCTAGTTCCGACAAATTCGGTAATAACAGCTTCCAATGCCAAACTCTGATTCTCTCCAGATAAGGCAATACCAGACACCAGGTAACCGTGATGTCTTCTGGTCCTGATCTGGTTGTGAAACAGATAGCTCATCAGAATCAGGAGATGATTCTGAGCATCTTTTGTTTCACCAGACTCGTTTGGTCCAGACTTGTCTGGTCTGGGGAAATGTTCTCTGCCTCTGGTCAATCTCATCTGGTGAAGTCCTCTAGTCTGTCTTCTGGTGACTCTTCTGGTGAGGTCTTCTGGTCTGGCAGTTCCCCTAGACTAAGTCCTAATCTAGATCATCATCTGGCTAACAGGTCCAGATGGTCCTATTACATCTTCTGGTTTATTTTAACTCATCAAAACTATACAATTTATATCCTAACAACCCTATCTCCATACTTCCAAGGACGGTCGTAGAAGCCTACTTCAATATGTTCCTGCGCAAGGGGGAACTTTTCACGAAGGTGACCGCGCTCAAACTAACGGGAGAGAAGGACGGCGACGGCGAACCTCTCAATAACTCAGAGGTGGTTGACATTGACTTTCGAAAGGCTGTCAAGGAGTTCTTTGCATTGCCTTCCTCAGGGATCAATCCCAGGTTCTACAAGTTGAATTCGGAGGGAGAATTCCTTAAGAAGTGGACCAAGACTGGCTCCATGAGTTCAGAGCCCGTCAGAACAAGAGTACTCTGAAGCCTGAGTACAGAGCTCTTGTGGACTTGGTGTCCAAGGTGGTAATGGGATCCATTAGCTCTCATGAGCAGCTGAGCTTGCCCAAGCTGAGGATAATGAGGGCTATAGTTGATGGAGTGGAAGCGAACTGGGAGCAGTTCTTCCTTGATCAACTCCATCAGGCTGGACTGGACAAGCTAAAGCGGGATGAGGAGAAGAAGCACATTTCTGTCAGTGCCATCCTGCCCTTTGGAACGAGGATGTCCATCCTGATTGATCATGCCTGCCATGAGTACACCTTCGACTTCGAGGGCAATCTTTCCTCCAAGAAGGTGATGTTTACTTCAGCGAGTGACACTTACTCGATGCTAGGGCTGACTGATCCCAATGCTAAGGCAAAGGGTCAGGCTAAGAAGCCAGCTGGGAAGGCCAAGAAAGTGACAACTGTTGGTCCCACTCGATAGATTAATTGTGGAAGCTTATGTAATAATGTCTTTCAAAGTCTTTTATAAGAGAGTAATGAACAATAAACAATAATTAAAATAAAGCGATAAATAACACAAGATATATAGTGGTTCGGATAAATATCCTACGTCCACTCTCCCTTATCACCAAGGGGTCTCACTATCAACCAACTCACAAACTTACTCACTGGAATTTCTGAAGTACCAGCACCTTCTTACAAACTCTTTAGATCTAACTTCGATCTAAAGATAGACTTACTCCAACCTTGTCTAACAAGATGAACAGGTTGAGTATATAAACTCCTTACGAGTAGATGAGTAATTAAGAACAAAATGTGAGTGCAATATGCGTAGTGATCAAAAGCTTAGTATGGCTATATGCGCGTGAATGATTCTAGAGCTTTTTCCAGATCTGCACTCAAGTATATATAGAGGGGATTAGGGACATAGCCGTTGGGAGGCTAATCCAATCAGATCCTCTATATATGGAAGCTTCAATCAATCAATTCCCTAATTGATTGATTGGGTTGGTGTGATCTTGATTGATTGTCTTCATATCTTCTCAATCCAATCTTGATTTGACTTGATTTGAATCACCAACGGTCAATGGCTTCTTCTGCCTAACTCTGATTCACTCCAGAGAAGGCAGGACCAGACACCAGGCATCCTCGGTGTCTTCTGGTCCTTATCTGGTGAACAACCAGAATACTCAGTAGAATAAGGGGATAAAACTGAGCATCTTTTGTTCCACCAGACTCGTCTGGTCCGGACTCGTCTGGTCTGGGGAAGGTCCTCTACCTCTGGTCTGATCTCCTCTGGTGAAGTCCTCTGGTGAAGTCCTCTGGTGGGGTCTTCTGGTGACTCTTCTGGTGAGGTCTTCTGGTCTGGCAGTTCCCCCTAGACTAAGTCCTAATCTAGATCATCATCTGGCTAACAGGTCCAGATGGTCCTATTACATCTTCTGGTTTGTTTTAACTCATCAAAACTAACAAATTTTTATCCTAACAATTTCCCCCTTTTTGATGGAGTTAAAACACTACCAGAACTGATCAAAAGTAAAACTTAAGTAAGAAAACAATAAAGGGATGAGACCTAGAATAGATCTCATCAGGCAAATAATAAGACAACAAGGAGTTGTCTTTAGAACAGAGAAGATATGTATTTTTCATTAATAATCAGAGGACAAAATAATTACAAATTACATTGAAGTTCATTGTCCTATTCTAGGCATATCTTCTGTTCTCTTTAGGGACAAGAAACCAGTCAAGGAACCTATCCTGGACGGCCTTCAACTCTGCAGAAGATGTTGGGGTGAAATTCACCAACACCTTGGTCTTGTAAAGCTTCTTCAGTTCTGCCCAATCCACCTGGTTCCCAATCATGGGAGTGTTAAGGTAAGTAAATTCAGGAGCAGTCACCTCCAGGTTGAACTCAATGGTTGAATCCATCAGCTGCTTGTACAAGTCTGCATCATAGGCTTGCATCCAAGAATGGAAGGTTCTGTTGATCAGCTCATCATCTTCTGGTGCTGGCCTCTGGATATAATGCTGAATGAACCAGAGGGTCTTGGCTTCTCTCCATCTCTCAATCAGAGGATAAGGCACAGTAGAGTCAAAAGACCCTTCTGTCCTTAGTGGCAAGATGTTCATAACTTCCACAGGAGCTTTCCTCTTCTGACCTGAGCCACCTGCACCAGAAGGAATACCAGCTTCTCTGGCCTTCTTGTTCTGTCTCCTAACATATCTGAGCCTCTGCTCTTCATCTATGTTCTTCCTGATTCTGGCTTGCCTCTCCTCTGGAGTCTCTTCCTTGTATCTCTTCTCTGCTTCTTCGACAATAGATTCAAGGAAACTCTTCTTAACTTTTCTAATCTTCCTCTTAGCAGGACCAGGAATGGTAGAGGGATCCTGCTCGGCTTCAGATGACTCTTCTTCTGCAGCAAGTTGTTTAGCCATAGTAAGAGACTTCAACTCTTCTTTCTTCTTCTTCTGCAACTCAGCCTGGGCCAAAGTGTTCTCCAGCAGGTCCAGACGAGCTCCATGGCTAAAAAGCGTCTCATTTGTGGTCTTCGCCAGATCAGTTCTGGCCTTCTCTTCCCCCTTTTTAACTTCATCAAGGAGGGGCTCCACTACCTGCCTTATGAGATCAGGCAAGGCAGTGTTGGAGGAAGAGTGAAGATCACGAAGCTGCTTGGCCTCCTCCAGGTAAGCCTTAGACTCAGCAACAAGTCTCTCTTGCTTCTCCAACATCTCCTGGAGGGAGTCCTTCAGTCTAGCAGTTTGAATCATCTGGCTGGCCATTTCCACTTTGAGTACAGAAACTGGCCTCATCTGCTCCATCACATGCTCCTGGAGCTGCTTCTGGCTGTGCATAACATCTAGCTTGACAAACAAGCCATTAGCCTTTAACGAAGCTTTAACCTCTGCCAGAGAGGATTTGATCTGCTTCAGGAAGATTTTCCTCTCTTGCTTAATCTGATGCTCAATCATAGCAGGGGCCATATGTTGAATTGCTTTGGAAAAGCGCCCTATCTGCATGATCTGCTCGTTGAAGAAAGCCTTCATCTTCTGGAGCACAGCAGGAGACATCTCAAAGTCCTCCTCGTCTGAATAAAGCTCTGGAGGGAAGACAAAGTGAGGACCAAACTTGTAAGTGGGGCCCTCTGGAGTGAGCATGACTCCTCTCTGGATGAGCAGGGTGCGAATCAAGACTTTGGCTGCACCAGGAGTCTCCAGCTCTGCTGGGTTCTGAATGTTCATCTTCTGCTTCAGCTCAATCTCCCAAGCAGTGAAGTTGGAGGCACCCATTTCCTCAAGCAATAGCACCAGGTCCTCCACATCTTCAAGTCTGGCCTTGCTCCAGACCTTGGCATCAGTAAGCTCTGCCAGAAGTGGTAAGTGCTCCAGAAGAACTGGAAAATGCTCTCTTAGCCAGAGTTGAGCACTTACACTCATACTCTGCCTAATGGGACCCATTTCTGCAGAAGAGAAAGTGAAGGGTTTGGGCCCAGAGGCAGAGGAGGAAGGGGCTAAGTCAGCAGGCTCAAGTGAAGCTTCCTCATCTTCACTATCATCGCTGGTTAAACAGGTTGGGGAGGGAGGAGGGGCAGGAAATCCCAGAGCCATAGCAATGGTTTGGTCCTGATCTGTATGGGTTTGGGGAGGATTTGGATTTTGTGAAGTAGAGGTGGTAGGGATTGGTTGCTCTGCACCAGAAGAGGAAGGGATATCTGGTACAGAATGTGTAGGGGGGATTTGGAAGGTGGAAGTGTTTGAAGGGGGGACTTCTGCACCAGAGGAGGTTGAGGGTACCTCTGATACAGAAGGTGGGGGAGAGGGGTTAGTGGGGATATGTGTTTGGAAATTTGGGGGAGAAGGTGTTTGTGTAGGAATGGTAGAGGGAGTATAGACGGGGGTATCTGGAATAGTCTGCTCTGGTGGAAGAATGGGGTTACCAGAGGCAGATGGGGTTTGGGGAAAGTTATCTGGGGGAGAGATGGAAGGGGAAACAAGATTTATGGGGGAGGAAGAGGGAAAGGAAGGGTTTACCTCTGCTGGGTCAACACCAGCAGGCATAACAGGCTCTGGAGCATCCTCCATCATCTGGGTGGCATCCTCAATGGCCTTCTCCAAGGCCTCTCCAAGATCAGATCCAGAGTCTGAATCTTGCAGAAGGGCTCTCTTGGCCTTGGATTTCCTCACAAGAGGCACTTCATCTTCTTCCTCTTCCTCTTCTGATGGCTCATCCACCAGAAGGGTTTTCTTTGCCTTTCTGCTAGTCCTCCTCTTCTTAGCAGAACCTCTCCTGGCCTCGTCTGGCTGCTTCCTCTTGGCTGCTCCAGCCTTCTTTACAGCTTTATCATCATCACCCTTCTTCTTAAGCACATTAAGAAGGGGAATCTGGTCCTCCTCTGAGGAACCAGAAAAGGCAACTGCTGAAGAACCAGTTACTCCAGCAGCTTTCTTCTGTGTCTTCTGCTGCTGCTGCCTTCTCTGCCCCTTAGGAGGAGAGGGAATAGATTGAATAGGAGGGGCAGGGATGGCTTGCTCACCATCAGAATCAGGATGGCCATGAAGGGAACCATCCTTGGAGAACATAATCTTGGACTTATGAAAGCCCTTACACCAGGATTGTCTCAATTTCTTCTCTGGAAGAATCGAATCCAGAATTAGGGTGAGTTTTGTGCCCAATGAAACATTAGCATTGAACACAAATTGTTGCTCTCCTGGCAGCTGGGGGCATTCTTCCTTCTGTATTTTCACCTTGTTCTTCCTCAGCACCCCCCAGAAGAACTCAGCCCAGTTACATTGAACACCATCCAGAATGGCCCTCATAACACAGAGCCTGCCAACGAAGATGGCATCTGTGCTATGGCTCTCACATATGAGAATCTTCACCACAATATCAAATAGCACCTTATACTTCTGCCTAAGATGCTTGTCCAAGAAACCCTTGGTAATATTCTGGCATGAATTTCTGGCAAACATCTTGAAGGATTCCAACGCCTCTCCTTCTCTGTACTTCAGTGGGTCCACACCTTCCGCAGAAAGGTTACCAAAAAGACCACATAAGTCTGCCTTAGAGAAAACAAGATCCTCTGAATCAATCTTGGATGAAATATAGTCTTCATGGATCTTCATCCGGATAAGAAACTGTGCAGCATATCCATCCAAGGTACGCAGATCCTTGGGAACCTTTGAGATCAACTCCTCCAGCCCAGAACGTCGGAGAAGTTCCAAAATCTCCAAAGCGGCCGGATTCTTAGTGGAATAGAAGTCCACAATCATTTCTGACTTGAGTTTCTTGCAGACATAGTCTGGATCGAAATTGCACTTGGGTGCCATAACTGTGAAAGAGAGAGAGAGAGAAAGAGAATGCTTTGCAGAGAGAGGTTAGGGTTCGAATAGTATAGAAACGTGAAAGGACAGATTGAAAACAAAATTGGTTTAAATAGAGTAATACGCGTGGCTTGAAAATTAAATGAAGTGTGAACGCGTGTTGTTTCAAATTCAATTTAGGAAACAAAATCAATTTTAGCATTGATTGACATTTTGCACAGTGATTAAATCCGATGGCCATGATGAAAGGCGAAATACAGATTTAATCTGGTGCGTTGGCATAGTCATTGGGACTGGGCATAAAGGGGTTTTGTGGCAGTCAAGAGAAAAAGCGAAATGATTGCCTAGGCCCTATACCCTAGTCTTAAATACACTCCGAAGTTGAAAGGTTTTGAGTGTACTTATTAATTTGAAAAGTGTATCCCAATGATCAGAGGCCAGAGTAGAAAAGACATACCTGTCACCTGATATTGTAACCAGATGATACCACAACTAGTCTGGTGATACTTCTCCTCTGATGGAACTTATCTGGTCCTGGTCAGTAAAGACTTTGGACATATCTCTGACTCAGCACCTCATCTGGGATTAGTGTCACCTGGTGTATACCTCTTCTGGAAGTATACCCTCTCTGATATATCTAATCTGCAGGTATGTTAGCATAAGGAAAATTTATGAAGAAAATTAATAAAATAAGGATACTTCTCTGATGTTCCCCCTAAATCAAATCTGTCTCTGGATCCAACAAACCTAACTCAAAGGCTAATTCTCTGAATCTGGTCTCAGCCAAAGGCTTGGTTAAAATATCTGCTCTCTGCCTCTCTGTTGCAATCTTTTCCATCCTTATATCTCCCTTCTCAACATGATCTCTGATAAAATGATGCCTTATATCAACATGTTTGCATCTGGTATGAAGAACTGGATTCTGGGTGATTGCAATGGCACTATTACTGTCACAGAAAATAGGAATATCCTTAGCTCTAATCTGGTAATCCCTAAGCTGTTGACTAATCCAAAGAAGTTGAGAACAACAACTCCCTGCAGCCATGTACTCTGCTTTTGTTGTTGATGTAGCAACTGAAGTCTGCTTCTTGGAAAACCAGGATACCAATTTATTCCCTAAAAATTGGCATGTTCCACTTGTAGATTTCCTATCTATTCTGCACCCACCATAGTCTGAATCTGAATAACCACTTAATTCTAAATTGTCATCTGCAGGATACCATAATCCTAAATTCACAGTTCCCTTGAGATATTTCAATATTTTCTTAGCTGCTTCCAAGTGACTCTTCTTGGGGTTAGCTTGAAATCTGGCACAAACTCCTACAGCAAAAGTAATATCTGGTCTGCTTGCAGTCAGATACAAAAGAGAACCAATAAGTGCTCTGTACTGAGTCTGGTCCACACTCTCTCCAGACTCATCTGGATCCATGTTAAAATTTATCATCATAGGGATCTTGGCTGCCCTGCTAGATCCTATTCCAAATTTCTCTAACATGTTTCTGGTGTACTTAGCTTGATTAATAAAAATTCCCTTCTCTGATTGCTTAACCTGCAAACCCAAAAAGTAATTCAATTCTCCCATCATGGACATCTCAAACTGTCCCTGCATGAGCTCACCAAACTTCTCACACAGCTTCTTGTTAGGGGATCCAAATATGATGTCATCAACATATATTTGGACCAGAAGGATGTCCTTTCCTTCTTCTTTCCTAAACAAGGTCCTATCAATCTTACCTTTAGTAAAACCATTGTCCAGAAGAAATTGAGATAGAGTGTCATACCATGCTCTGGGTGCCTGCTTCAGCCCATAAAGAGCTTTCTTAAGCTTAAACACCTTGTCACCTTGTTCAAAACCAGGAGGTTGTTCAACATACACTTCCTCAATGAGAATCCCATTAAGAAAGGCAGATTTCACATCCATCTGGTATACTTTGAACTTCATGTGAGCAGCATATGCTAAGAACAATCTGATAGCTTCTAGTCTGGCAACAAGAGCAAAAGTCTCATCATAGTCTATTCCTTCAGACTGAGAATAGCCCTGGGCCACTAGCCTTGCCTTGTTCCTAGTAATGACATCATTCTCATCTTTCTTATTTTTGAAAACCCACTTAGTGCCTATCACCTTTTGATGACTTGGTCTGTCTACCAGCTCCCAAACATCCTGTCTGGTGAATTGATTCAATTCCTCCTGCATAGCCACAATCCAATTTGAATCTTTCAGTGCCTCCTTGATGTTCTTGGGCTCAATCAAGGACACATAGCAACTGAATAAGGCAGCTAAGTTAATAGTTCTCCTAGTCTGGACACCCTTAGTTGGATCTCCTAAGATCAGGTCAGTGGGGTGATCAACCAGGGTTCTCCTTCCCATGGTCTTGCCTGGGTGATCATCTCCTGCAGTACCTTGGTGATTATCATCACCTGCAGAAGAGCTTCCCCCTACAGGAGTTCCAACCTCTTCTGGTTCTGCTCCTTGTGAAGGCTGCTGCTTCAGAGAACCAGGAGATGGGTCATCATCTGAATCTGAATCTGAATCAAGAATAGGTGGATTGACCTTGATAACTCTGGGTGTAGTCTGATTCTGGGTCTCATCAGGAGACTTAGAATCCACCTTGTACTCAAAAGTAGATTCATCAAAAACAACATGAGGTGTTTCCTCCACACAAAGTGAATTCTTATTAAAAACTCTAAAAGCTTTACTGGTGCTGGAATATCCCAAAAATATTCCATCAGCCACTTTAGCATCAAAGGTTCTTAATTTAGATTTCCCATTGTCATGGATGAAACACTTACATCCAAAAACATGAAAATATGAAACAGATGGGGTTTTACCTTTCCATACCTCATATGGGGTCTTATTGTGTCTCTGGGCAATCAGGCACCTGTTCTGAGTGTAACAAGCTGTATTGATGGCCTCTGCCCAAAATCTCTGTGGAGTGTTGTACTCTGCCAGAAGTGTTCTTGCAGCTTCTTTGAGAGTCCTATTTCTCCTTTCTGCAACTCCATTTTGTTGAGGTGTTCTGGCAGCAGATGTCTCATGAAAAATCCCATGGTCTTTGTAATAATCTGCAATGTGTGAATTCAAAAACTCTGTTCCTTTGTCACTCCTGATCCTGACTATGCTCTGGTTCTGCTCATTCTGAATCTGCTTGAAGAACTCTGGCAGCTTAGTTATAGTTTCATTTTTCTTAAACAAGAACACTACCCAAGTGTATCTTGAAAAGTCATCTACTATTACTAAGGTGTACTTCCTTCCACTGAAACTAAGAGGAGAAACAGGTCCAAACAGGTCCATGTGAAGTAGTTGAAGTACTCTGGTTGTGGTTGTGCTCTGGACATCCTTAAAGGAAGTCTTGGGTTGTTTACCCTTCTGGCATGAACCACAAACCTGATCCTTCTTAAACACTTCATTTGGAAGACCTCGAATGAGACCCTTTCTGGCAATCTTGTTCAATGTTTTGAAGTTAAGATGACACAATCTCTTGTGCCAAATCCAGCTGTTCTCTGCAGATCCTTTAGCAACCAGGCAAGCATTCCTTGGACAACTGCTAAAATCTGCAAGATAAATGTTACCCTTCCTCAAGCCTATTAGCAAGATATCATTATAATCAGAAGAGAAAACAGTGCATGAATCACTAGAAAACTTCACTGAGTATCCCTTGTCACAGAATTGGGATACTGAAAGCAGATTATGCTTGAGTCCTTCTACGTAGTAGACTTCATCTACAGATACTCCATTGAAGGTCAACTTTCCAACTCCTCTGGTGACTCCATAGTTGTTGTCACCAAACATCACTCTTGGTCCATTTAATGGCTTGAAATCTTGGAGATTATCCTTCTGGAAGGTCATGTGCTTGGAACATCCACTATCAATGTACCAGACATGGTTGCTTGAAAATCCTTTCTCCAATGGACTCTTATCTACCTGCAGAAAGATCAATTAGGTCCCCTACTAGTGCTGGGTCCTGATTGGTTAGTTGCAGGTTTTGTAGGAATCCACAGATAAAGATCATCTCTTGATGGATGAGGAGATCTTATCTTCCTTCCAAATCTATCTACCAGTAAATGTCCTCTTACTATGACATATTGAGCTACTGGTCTGATAAGGACACCTTTCCTATAAACAGGTCTGGTGTACCTTTTCTCAAATCTGGCCTTTGGAATGGCCTGCCTCAAAGATATGGTCTTAAAGGTCTGGTTATAAGGGTACATCCTAGAAGAACCATCTCTGGTGTCATAACTTCCCAGATCAGTTGGTTTTCTATAGATGGGTCTGGAAGACCTCCTCTGGTTCTGATAATTAGACCTGTTCTGGTGATTATAGTTCCTTTGAGTATACCTATTCTGGAATTGATTCTTCTGAGAAAATTGTCTCTGGGGTACCTGGTTCTGTTGAACATTGTTCCTTCTCTGGTAGTTATTACTCTGATTGGTATTCCCCCTTTTTGAGTGTTTCCTTTGAGGTCCCCTAATCTGTTTAGGTTCCCTTTGAGGATTTCTCTGGGGTCCTCCAATTTGAGTAATTCCTACTCCTTGGGACTCATTGTTCACAGAACCATTAATCTTTAATGGTTCCCCTTTTTGACACTTATTCTCTAGCATCTTCTCTTCCAGAGTAGTCAACTCTTCTGGACCATTAGTTAAGTGATTAACAGAGTGATTCCTTTTCCAATCAGGATTGTGAACCACCTTGTAACCATTACCAGTTAAGTCTTTATCATTCCAGATTTCTACCAATTTACCAGCTCTTATAGACTTGTCTTTGTTATAGAAGTACTTGTGAGTTTTAGTGGTAATTCCAGAATATCCTAAACCACTCTTATCACAAATGCGCTGAGAAGACTCTGATATGATAGATACAACAGATGGTATCTTAGGAGCTTCTCTGGGCATAGGTATCTCCTCTATGTTGTGAACAACTTATTTTCCCTTGATAAGAGTTTGGTATTTGGCTCTGAGTTCAGTGATCTCATCCTCTTGAGAGTTTCTTTCTTTCATGAGTTGATCTACCAGAGTATCTCTTTCTGTGATCTTTTCCTGAAGTTCAGAGACTTCTTTGGAATGATCTTTCATGAGTTCTCTGGTGGATTTATGCTCATGAGAGAGAGATTGAACTTCAGCTCTGAGCCTACCATTCTCTTTCTCAAGTTTTTGACAGAGTTGGACACAATTTTGGAGATCTGATAGCATTTGTTACATATCAGACTCTCTGGAGTTACCAGATGAATTAGAGGATTCAGTACATTTGGAATTAGATAAAACAAGAGTAGTTTCATTTACCTCAGTGATGTCTGCCATGAGACACACATCATCATCTGATCCAAAGTCAGAAGAAGAAGAACTGGAACTAGTATCCTCCTCCTCTGCTTCTGCCAGCAGTGCTCTCTTATCTGCATATCTCCTATCTCTCTTGATTCTTTTCTCTTCTCTTTCCCTAGGAGTAAGCTGAGGACAATCATAACTATAGTGACCAGTCTTGTTGCATGTGTAGCAGGCATTGTCTCCTCTGGGACTAGGACTTGGCTCTCTCCTCCTCTGGTTGTATTCTGATCTGGCAGGGCTACTTTCTCTCCTCTGATGATCTGATCTCCCAGAGTTGCCAGGGTTGTCATCTCTCCTCCTCTCTGGAGTTCTGAATCTGGTCTCCCTTGAGTCTCCAGATGTCTTCTCCTTCTCTGCAGGCTTGAAAGAACTCTTCCTGTTTCTGGTAGACTCCTTCCAATGCCTTTTGTACCTGCCATATTTTGAACTCATTTTGTCTAATTTATGAGTTAGAAGTGCTACCTGCTCCTTGAGGCTCAAGTCATCTGCAGTAGACTCCTTTGGCTTGGCATCAGATTTGAGAGTTGAAGAGAATGCAACTCCTTTCTGGCCAGAAGAGGAAACCTCTTCTGTTTGATCTCCTCTTGAAGATCATATTCGTAAGCTTTGAGATCAGACAACAGAAGATGGTGATCCAGAGTGTTGAGATCCTTGTTGTCCTTGATCACAGTGACTTTAATTCTCCACCTGCTTGTTAGTGAACGTAATATTTTACTATTAATCTCTTTTTCAGAATAGGTCTTACCTAAGGCACTAGCCTTGTTTAAGAGATTCGTGAGACGCATGTCCAGCTGGTCAATGGTCTCGTCTGGTTTCATCTTAAATGTGTCAAAAGAGTGTTGAACAGCTTGGAGCTTGTTATCTTTAATCTTCTCTGTTCCTTCACAGAGCAGAGCTAACTTATCCCACATCTCTTTTGCAGTGGTGCACGTCCTGACCTTTTCAATTACTTCTTTAGTGAGAGTGTTGATAATCTCAGTCCTCGCCACCTGGTCCAGGTTATGTAGCTTTCTCTCATCGTTGTCAAGTTCGTCTTTCTTTTTTAGGATTCGTTGTCTGGGAACTCTATCCTCTGCAGCGTCGCTAGTTTCTTCTCTGGACTCAGACCTGCCACTATCAATAGGAGTCCAATAAAATTTAATGGGGCCACTTTCAACCACATCTAACATGCGGTGGTGAATAGCTCCAAGATGATTACTCATCATGAAGCTCCAGTGGCTATAATCCTCAAACGAGAATTCTGGCAGTTTGCGACTCTTATAAGAAGATTTCGAAGACATATTGATAAGAAATTTAGGGAAATAACAAGAACTTGAATAACAGCACTAAAGAGCAATGGATCTGCCCGGTGACCACCAAAAGCTTTTCAAAGCAGTGGTCGTTGGACACACTGCTCTGATACCACTTGTTGGTCCCACTCGATAGATTAATTGCGGAAGCTTATGTAATAATGTCTTTCAAAGTCTTTTATAAGAGAGTAATGAACAATAAACAATAATTAAAATAAAGCGATAAATAACACAAGATATATAGTGGTTCGGATAAATATCCTACGTCCACTCTCCCTTATCACCAAGGGGTCTCACTATCAACCAACTCACAAACTTACTCACTGGAATTTCTGAAGTACCAGCACCTTCTTACAAACTCTTTAGATCTAACTTCGATCTAAAGATAGACTTACTCCAACCTTGTCTAACAAGATGAACAGGTTGAGTATATAAACTCCTTACGAGTAGATGAGTAATTAAGAACAAAATGTGAGTGCAATATGCGTAGTGATCAAAAGCTCAGTATGGCTATATGCGCGTGAATGATTCTAGAGCTTTTTCCAGATCTGCACTCAAGTATATATAGAGGGGATTAGGGACATAGCCGTTGGGAGGCTAATCCAATCAGATCCTCTATATATGGAAGCTTCAATCAATCAATTCCCTAATTGATTGATTGGGTTGGTGTGATCTTGATTGATTGTCTTCATATCTTCTCAATCCAATCTTGATTTGACTTGATTTGAATCACCAACGGTCAATGGCTTCTTCTGCCTAACTCTGATTCACTCCAGAGAAGGCAGGACCAGACACCAGGCATCCTCGGTGTCTTCTGGTCCTTATCTGGTGAACAACCAGAATACCCAGTAGAATAAGGGGATCAAACTGAGCATCTTTTGTTCCACCAGACTCGTCTGGTCCGGACTCGTCTGGTCTGGGGAAGGTCCTCTACCTCTGGTCTGATCTCCTCTGGTGAAGTCCTCTGGTGGAGTCCTCTGGTGAAGTCCTCTGGTGGGGTCTTCTGGTGACTCTTCTGGTGAGGTCTTCTGGTCTGGCAGTTCCCCCTAGACTAAGTCCTAATCTAGATCATCATCTGGCTAACAGGTCCAGATGGTCCTATTACATCTTCTGGTTTGTTTTAACTCATCAAAACTAACAAATTTTTATCCTAACAACAACCAATCTCATTGAGAGGGTGAATGACCTCTTTGAAAGGAGTAAGGAGGCTGAGGAGTCTGCCGCTGAGGGAGCGGAGGCTCAGCCTGCAGTGGAGGATGTGGAGAAGAAGAAGAAGAAGAGCACTAAATCTGGGACTGAGTCTGATCCCAAGAGAGCCGAATCTGAGGCTGAGGGAACTGACGATGACGTCAGGAAGGAGAGTGATCAGGGGGAGAGGCCTTTGAAGAGACTTAGAAAGGGAGTCAGAAAGTCCCCTGCTAAGAGACTGCCTGTAGTGAGTGAGAGGGAGAAGTCAAGCTCTCCTAGAGCCTCTGACTTGGAGGAGGTGAGAAAATCTATCGAGACGGCTGAGTTGTTGCAGCCTGAGATAGTACCCACTCATTCACCCACTCACCCTAAAACCCAAACACCAACCAACCCTGACCCCACACCTCAACTAACCAACTCACCCCAAACAGCCGAGCCCAATATCCCAGAGTTAGTGCCATCACATCAGAGGCCTGACCAACCATCAGATCCCACCACTCCCAACCCTGAAGATTTCTCCACTTACCCCAACCCAAAAGATTTCCCTAAAGCCACTTCAATTGAAGAGGATGACTTCCTGGAAGTGGAGGAGGAGGAATTGGATGAGCATATGGCAGGAGGCATTCTGGAGAATACCCTAAGGGGGAACGCTACTGAATGGGCCTCCAAGTGCTGGCCAAGGCTAACGAAGTATGGAGAGCTTGCTGCCAACGTTATTGAGCTCAAAGTCTGGTTGGAGTTCAAGCAATCCAACATGCAGGAGTAGCACATGCTAGTCGATGCTTGTGGATGGGAGCACTGGGAGAATGAGGAGGCAAGATTATGTTTTTATTTTGGACTGACTAGCTGGCTTCAACTGCTGAATTTCGAAAACCTGAGGAAGCTAGTCAATGACTTAATGTCCAAGAGTAAGGCTGATCTTCTTTCAGATGGTGAGGAAGATAAGGGTGGAGAGGATGACGAAGATGCTCAGGGTGGAGCTTCGGAGAAAGTTGTGGAGGAAACAACTGAGGAGGTTGATGCGATGGTCCCTGAGTCTCAGACTCAGGAGGAAGGTGTGAAAGACACTGGTGCTAAGGGTGGACCAGTGGCTGAGGATGTTTTGAACATCTCAGCCACCGATGAGACATCTGTCGATGAAGGGATTCCCTGGCCTGAGACAAGGGAGAAAGATATTGAGGTGTCCAAGGAGACTCCCAGTTCCGAAGGACTAGTTCCTAAGGTTCGAGATGACTTGGTTGAGCCTGAGCAGGTGACCCTGACTACTCAACAACTGCCTTCAGTGTACCCTGAAGAGGGGACTGAGGATGCAGGGGCTGATAAGGGAAAACAGCCTGCCATTGATGAGGCCGAAGATGGTGATGAGGATGTGATCATAACTGGGGTCGGCCGAGCTGAATTCACAAGCATTGTGGAGGTCAAAAAGGAGAAAACCACTGAAAATCTAGCTGAGCTTCAGGAGGAAGTGATGAGGCTACGCGCTGAGAAAGAAGAGGACTCCAAGGCCCTAGCAAAACACATCCGATGGACTAAATTAGCTTACAACACCCTTGTCAATAGGGAGTTGATTTTTCTCAAGAGAACGATGACTGACACGACCAAGTCAGTGAGGGCTGAAAGGAAGCGCACTAAGAAAATGCTGAGACAAACCTTGAAGCATTTGGCTGAGAAGGATGAGCAAAGGAAGGAAGATCTCAATCAGGCCGTGGAGAAGCTTGCAGCTCAGGCTGGAGCCCTATTCACTCATGCCATTTAGGACTCAACGTCCAAGTTGGAGCTGGAGTCAGGACGAATTGCTCAGACTTCGAAAGATATTGCTGAGAGGCTGACTCAAGCAGATAATCGATCCACCAGGGTGGAGGGGAGGATTGAGCAAGCTGAACAAAGACTCTAACTCTCCATGGAGGTCTTTGAGAAGAAGGTGAATGCTGCAATCAGTTCTGTTTCTTTTGCAGGAACTGGTATCTCGATGGGAGTTAACTTACTGAAGGAGGGAATCAATGATGTTCATTCTCTAGCCTCCTTTGTAATTAACAGCGCATCTGACGCATTCCCATCCGAGGCCAATGATGATGCCAAAAAGGGGGAAACTAATAAGAAGAAAAGATCCCGCCCTGAGGCATCTGAGGCAGTCAACCAAGGCGAAACATTTCAAGCTGATCCTGATGCCAATCCTGAAGGGAGTGTGCTGAGGGTAAGGAAGTCAGCTAGGTTGGCAGCAGTAGAGAAGGAAGGGGAGGAAATTGTTGCCAGGCTGAGGCAGAGGCAGCAAAGAAGGCGAGGGCTAATGAACCTTCTAAAGAACTCCAAGTATCCAAGCAACCTGAGTCAGTTCAGAAATCTCCCCCCATGAACACAAGGAAGAATCCCATCACTTACTCTGGGGAGATGGTGGCGGAATTATGCGCTGAGGCGTGGGGGACACCTTCTAAAAAGACTGAGGCTGTACGCAGGGCTGAGATTGCACAGAAAGAAAAGATGTGTATCTTGGAGAAGAAAGTGGAGAAGCTGACTGATATCAAAGAGCTTCAACTGTTAGGATATAGATTAGATGTTTTGAAGATGTTAAAATAAGAACTTGTAATAGGACTAGCTGAGCCTGTTAGTCAGCTACAGATTAGTCTAGGTTTAGAATAGGTCTTTGGTTAAGGGGAAAGAAATCTGTGCAGACCAGATGAGGTGTCTAGACCAGAGGACCAGAAGAGTCTGACCAGATGAGCTCTGACCAGAGGACTAGATGAGCCCTGACCAGAGGAGTCTGCCAGAGGAGTCTGACCAGAGGAGCCTGACCAGAGAAGTCTGACCAGAAGAGTCTGCCAGAGGAGCCTGACCAGATGAGACCAGACCAGACCAGAAGACCCCAGACCAGACGAGTTCTGACCAGATGAGGGAGACAGATTAGTTCACCCACATGGAGGCCGCTTGTAATCTGGAGACAATGAGATCTTGGAGATTGATATGTCTTGTAACAGATGAGGTATGTAATCTAATTTTGGACCAGACGAAGAGATATGTCTTGTAACAGACGAGGTATGTAATCGAACTTCCTCTTCTTTTTCATCTTCTTTTTTTTCTGGACAATCAGAGGAGTCTGATATGCAGAAGATGCTATTAGATCTCCAAACTTCTATACAACTTTGTCAAAAGTTGGAAGATGAGAACTCAAAGCTGAAAGCAGAAAATCAGAAGCTTTCACAATGTCTAGGCAACTCAGCTGATCTACCAGCTAAACAAAATCATACACTGGTCGAAGAGTCTTCTGACTTGACAACCAGGTGTAATGAACAAGTTAAGCTGATAGAAAGGTTGGTTGTTGAAAACCTTGAGAAAGATAATGAATATAATCTGCTTAAAGCTAAGTTTGATGAACAAAATTGTAAGAGAAAGTGAGGACAAGCTCAAGATGAGATTGAAGCAGCTGACTACAGCAAACAATGTTGTGTCACACATAGCTGCCTCATCTCAAAGAGAGCATGATAAGACAGGTCTTGGTTATACCAAACCTGAATCCTCACATGTTCAGAAAGAAGAACAGCCTAGAAATTTTATTGATAAGGGAAATAGGTCAGCTGACCAGGCAACTCAGCCTAATGGGCAGATGAGTACTGAAACTCAAAAACCCAGAAGGTAGAAGAGGAATTTTAAGAAGGGTTATACCCAAAATAAAATACCTCAACCAGGCCTGCAGAGTAGAAGACAGTCTGGATCTTCTCAAAAGAGGCAGAACCAGATGACTCCTACTCACCTGCAGAAGACTTTCAAGTCATCTGCCAGACCAGCTGGAACCTTTGATGGTTCTAGTAAGACTTATCATTATCAAAAGAATTTCAAGTCTGTTACATTAAGACAAGTTACTTCTTCTACTGGACAAGCTCATAAGAGAAGAAGAGCCTCTAGAAGAAATAACTATGTCGAAGCTTCTTATATTCAGTGTGTTTTTGTGGATATGTATGGAAGAAAGATAAGATCACCTGATCCAAAAAGGGATGATCTATTCTTGTGGCTTCCTAAATATTGTGCTAACCCCCCTGGACCCAGTAGGGTACCAAAAACTTGATTGCCTGCAGACACACAAGAAGACCAGCTGATGTTTTGCCCCAATATCAGCTGAGCATACTTTGAGGGGGAAGATCAGTTAACCCAGCCTGCTAGAATCTCTATTTAGATATTTCAAGTTTTCTTATCTTGTTTTATTTCAGTTCTTTCAGTTTTAACATCATCAAAAAGGGGGAGATTGTTAGGATATAGATTAGATGTTTTGAAGATATTAAAACAAGAACTTGTAATAGGACTAGCTGAGCCTGTTAGTCAGCTACAGATTAGTCTAGGTCTAGAATAGGTCTTTGGTTAAGAGGGAATAAATCTGTGCAGACCAGATGAGGTGTCCAGACCAGAGGACCAGAGGAGTCTGACCAGAGGACCAGATGAGCTCTGACCAGAGGACCAGATGAGCCCTGACCAGAGGAGTCTGCCAGAGGAGTCTGACCAGAGGAGCCTGACCAGAGAAGTCTGGCCAGAAGAGTCTGCCAGAGGAGCCTGACCAGATGAGACCAGACCAGAAGACCCCAGACCAGACGAGTTCTGACCAGATGAGGGAGATGGATTAGTTCACCCACATGGAGGCCACTTGTAATCTGGAGACAATGAGATCTTGGAGTTTGATGATAGAGAAGGAGCAATCTGGAGAGTCAACTGATTGGAGGACTGATTGATTGATTGGTATCAATCTTGCAAGATCCAATCAATGGAGGAGATCAATCAATCAATATAATCAATCTTTGATTGATTATATTCCTCCAATTATGGTTGTTTGAATTTCTAGCTTCCAACGGCTAGTTAATTCTCACAACTATAAATAGGAGTGCTTGGATGAGTTCTACACAAGAGTCGGACGAGAGCACACAAGACACACGAACTCTTCCACTTACTCACCTTGTTCATTCAAGTTTATATACTCATTAGGAGTTTTTAGTTGGAATCTTTACTCAACCTCTTCAACATATTGAAAGGTTGTTGTAAGCAGTTGTACGAAGGATCTGGTACTTCCAAATTCCAGAAAGTTAGTAAGTTGGTTGGAGAGAGAGTCCCCTTTGGAGAAAGAGAGAGTGGACGTAGGACAAGTTGGTCCGAACCACTATAAATCTGGTGTTCTCTACTTTATGCTTTTTAGTTTTCGGCACTTTTCTTTTAGCACTTAACTTAAAAGGGTTTTCTTAAAATTAAGTATAAAACGCTTTCCGCTGGATAATATTTTTGGGACCAACATCAATAAAGGGAACTCGATGATGCAGTTATCAGTCTGCTTAGGAGAAAGAAGGCGAAGCCTGAGCCTAGGAAGTACAGAAAGAGGCCTACAACAAGAAAATCAACAATTTTTCAAGTCAAAAGGTCGGAGTCAGGATTAAGGGAAGCCTATGTCGACGAGTTCATCTTCGAGGCACTGAAGGAGTTCTGGGCTGACGCGAAGGATGAGTTTGTGAAGTTGTGGTATGTTGTGAAGAAATGGGGCGACATTGATGATATCAATGCCCACTTCACTGACTACATGATGGACAATCATCCTGAGTTGATCCAAAAGATACTGGAGGAGGCTGAAGCAGCTCAAGTCCAGGTGAAGGCTCCTGAGTTCACGATTCGAGCTCCTCCCTTAGTTCCTAGAACACAGAAGCACAATACAAAGGCCATTATGATGGAAGTTTTGAAGATTGCCAAGGCTGAAGGGTACGTGAATCAACCTAGCAGACTTGACGAGTTAAAGGCAAGAGTTTATGCAGGATATGGACTTGAACCTGAAATGAGATTAGTCTAGGTTTTCACAGCTTCTTGTAATAGATTAGATTCATTGTAATCACCTTCACATCAATCAATGAAATCTATTACTTTTGCCCACAGACAAAAACTCATTGTCTTTTTGGCTGTTATTTAAATTCTATACTTTATCAAGAATTGCTCTAACACTGCCTTATCTTATAGAGAGAGAGAGAGAGAGAGAGAGCCGAGATGAGAGAGAGAGTAAATTGGGAATTGATTTTTTGTTGAAAGAGTCATACGCATGTGTGTTTTATAGAAGGAAATTTTATTTAATTAATTACAAAAGAAGGGATATTTTATGTGGTTGGAATTTAAAGTAAAAATTTAGGATATTTTCCTTCTCAACTCATACACCTTATGAATTGTTTAGTGCACCAATTTAATTTTGAAATTAAAAACTATACAGTTTTAAAACTCAATTAATATTCTAAAGTATTTTAATTATTCTCAATAAATTAAACGGATCGAAAACATAATTTAAGACTTTGAATAATTAATTTCTCGTAATCCCTTATCCGTTTGAAATATTCGATTTCTTTCTTCGAACTTGGGAATTTGAAATAGAGTATATATTTAAATTATACAGTAGCACACAAAATAATAAAATTAAAAGAAACAAGGATAATAATAATATAAAATTATATAATTAAGGTTTCTAGCAAAATAAAAGGTATAAAACGGGACGGGGTATTACATCCTCACCCCCTTAACAGGAATTTCGTCCCCGAAATTCAGCTTCTAGGTATTGCTCGACTAAATCTCGTATGTTCATCTTCAAGTGGTTCCTCCTCTACATGTCAAAGTTATTGAACCAACACAATGGGTGGTGAAACTTGAAATCGTATTTAGGGTATGTAGAGTATGGTAGAATTTTCTAACTATTTCAAATTTTGGAATTAGGTCCCATAATTTTTTCTCATGAGGTTTAATGGTCCTAAATTACCTAGTACATGGTGTTCATCTTGTTTCCATTCTATTGGTGGTTCTGAAGATAAAAGAATAATATTGCTACGTCATATAGGTATGAAAAAATTATAAAAACATAATCGAATTACGTAATCAACACGACGCTAGTACTGAGATACACGTGAGTACATAGTTCACCGCAACGCACTGTGGCCACCAATGGTGCAGTGATTACATTCGCACCGTATAATAGAAACCAGTGACATGTCATTTATCGATAATTGGATAAAATATAACAGTTATTATAGAGCAAGTAACACATATTGCCAAGTAGCAATTTCATAACACATAAAAGTCTCGACTTCTATGTAGGCCAGTCTACTTACGTCATATCTGAAAATAAGTTTTCTAGGTACCGAGCTACTACTATCTTAGGTGGATTCTAACATAGAAAGGAAATTTCTAGTCAAAATTTTAGTTATGCAGAAATATAAATTAAACAATTAAAGCACATAATTTAAACAATTAAAACACATAGTTCAAATAGTCACATAATAGCATTTATGAAATTTATAAACTTTAAACAAATATATTCATTTATGCCATTTACAAAATATTGAATATAAACGGCATTTCGTAGTTCTTTCCACACCACGTAGGTGTTGTTTTGAGTTCTCGATCTTTTGATTTGAGTTTTGTTATGAAAGTCAACTTGTTGCAAGTTTATAAACTTATAGGCACTTTTGATAGTAAAACAAGAACATACCTTCGAGGAGCTTGAGACGGTAATAGGAGACACATTTCCCCTCAAGTGATTTAATTAGTGATCTATACTTACATGATAAGAAAATTTTAATTAATGAAAAATAATTTTGGTTTGATGAAAACAATGATTTGGTTTTAGGTCCGAAAGTTTTGAACATAAGCTCTGATACCACCTGTAACGCCCCGAATCCGAAACACATAAAATATCTCAGATTCGAGGTGCCACTTGTGACTAAAATACGAACTATAAAATTTTTGATATAAAAATGGATAATAAAATCAGAGATGAGAGATGATGAGTCTTTATGCAGCGGGAGAAATGAGTGGAATACTTACATAAGTATTTGAGACATATATATATATATATATATATAAAGCTTATTATTAAAGTAACATTTTATTTAAGTGGGGAACTCCGTGTCGTCTCTATTACTGTCCTTGCTCCGCGAAATCATAATCTGCAAGGGTTGTAAAAAGGGGGCGTGAGATTTGAATTCTCACGTATAGGTGATTTGCAACGTCATGGGATTGGTAAATCCGAAGTATATTAAATTATACTCATTAATAAAGTAATTAATTTATTTAAGCAGTTGACATAGTAATACGAACATCATATATCACAGAAGTAATAAGCTCACGTAATAATTAATTGGGCATAACAGGTTTCACGTTCACATAATTGATATATCACAAATTGATTCACAGTAAGGGGCAAAGCCCAAAGTCATTTTCAAGTAACGACCGAATCTGTCAAAATCATTTCCAACATATTGTGAATCTCCCCCAAACCAGTTCTCACCAACAAACCATCCATGAATCTGAATAATTATTATCACTCATGGCCACCACAAATAATATCAGCGACCATGAATCTGATCTATTATCACTCATGGTCGTACGTGTCAATCCACAAACATAACTGCTCAATGATTACTCGCCTTCCTCTTTCTCATAAAAACTGTCATTTCACATTGTGGGGAGAATTCACATAATTCACACTTAATTTGGTTCATGCTCAGATAATGCCCTTAATCATGCAGTCGTGATTAATTTGAATAGAAACAAAAGATATTTGTATCATATATAAATATATCACGTAATTCAAATATTTATATTATAGGGATACATTTATGTTGGATTAGTTGTTTTAGATTTATTTAGTCGAGTTCAGAGTATACCAGCACAACGTATTATAAGCAGATCGATCAACAGATCATCACCCACCTGATTGTTCTGAGTCCCGGAAATGATGCGTAGGCAGATGGTCGAATCTTCCGTGCGTGTCCCGATTAATACAGAATCCTAATATGGAGTAATTTGATTAAAAGTTGGCTCTCGAATTATTGAAAAGGCCTAGAAGTTCGTGTTACAAGAACGAGGTAGTTGTTATCTTAAAAACTCATTGAAATAGACCTACTTAAAGACACACACTAATTTGGTAAATACACCACTTTCAAAAAGGGTAGTGTATAGGGGTGTATTTACTAATTTGCTTGTTGTATGACTATTTCGACTTTTATAAAAACGATTTATTTGATTTCCTTTGTTCTTTTATAAAATCTTTTATAATTTTAAAAGTATATCCATATAATTCTTTTCTTAAAAGAATTAAAAGTCTAAGTAATATATTAAAAAAATAATACTAATATAATATAGGTCCCAAATTACTATTTTTCTTGGAAATAATTAAAAGAATAAGAAAGTTATATAAATAATATTAATATAATTAAAACCCCAATTTAATATTTTCTTTCTAAAATTTATATTTTATTTTAAAAGAACTTTGAGTATAAATTATATTTTATAAATAAAACTCCCTTTATTAAACTTATTTTGTTCAAAGAAATTTATATAATAAATATTGAAAATAATATAATACATACTTTTCTTTATAATTAGTAATACTTGATTTAAAGAAGTCTTCATAAAAAAATAAATTGAATAAAAGTATTTTCCTATAATACTAGTATTATTAATTTAGTTAACTTGTATCATTTTCAAAACAAAAGAGTACTATTATTTTCTACTAAATTATTTTTCATTTGCTACAACCGTTTAACCCGAGACAAGGGAGAAGACGAGTTTCCCTTTGTCTACGGATTTAAAACAAAAGTGTTTTATCAATTGAAATTATCATCAAATCAATAATACCCATAAAACTAATTTCCAACTACTATCCAACTAAACAATGATACCATACAGTTATAAGAATAATACTTAAACAACTAAAGATTAATATCAGTCCCATAAAGTCCAAAATACTCTAATCCACCACAAATAGGTATAGGTAGCTAGTTCAATACTCACAGTATCAACAAAATCAAAGTCCATCAACAGTTTCAATACAAAACATTTTTTTCTAAACTTACAAGGCCTCAATCGGGGAATTAAAACTGATCAAATCCTATCCCAACTATAACGAGAATTAGAAAGAATGTTAGTAAATCTTACGAGTCCCAAACGGGCAGCCTAACGGCGCTCGTTTAAAGATTCGTGGGGTAATTTCGGCAGCGTAACGGCGTCGTCTGGAAGAGGAAAATAGAGGCGGCGGCGGCTTCGACTGGGTTTCGGCGGTGCTCGGCGGCGGAGGTGCACGAGCGGCGGAGGTTCGTGGCGGGGTTGCAACGGGCGGTGCTCGGCGTGAGGACGGTGACGAACGGTGGCGCTGGAAGAGGCGTCGCGGTGGGGGTCGGCGTGTGGCAGAGAGGCATCGCAGAGATTTCGATCGAAGCAGAGGCGTCGCGGGTTCGAACGGAGGAGGAGAGGCGTGAGCGGTGTGGCGGCGGGAGGGTATCGCGACGGTGGTCGCTGAGCGAAGAGCGGCGGCGGCGCTGCGTTAGTGGCGATTGGCGGAGGAGGGAGGCGCGACGGCGGCTGCTGGCGAAGAGGACGGCTTCGGTTTCGGGCTGGCACGGCGGAGCAGGGCGAGGCGCGGCCGACGGCGTCCCTAGGCGGTGGTGCTTCGCGGCGGCGGAGGGCGGCGGAGCGGCGTCTGGAGAGAAGGAGGAGAGACGCGTTTGGTTTACAGAGAGAGAGAGAGAGAGCCGAGAGGAGAGAGAGAGTAAATTGGGAATTGATTTTTTGTTGAAAGAGTCATACGCATGTGTGTTTTATAGAAGGAAATTTTATTTAATTAATTAATTTAAAACAAAAGAAGGGATATTTTATGTGGTTGGAATTTAAAGTAAAAATTTAGGATATTTTCCTTCTCAACTCATACACCTTATGAATTGTTTAGTGCACCAATTTAATTTTGAAATTAAAAACAATACAGTTTTAAAACTCAATTAATATTCTAAAGTATTTTAATTATTCTCAATAAATTAAACGGATCGAAAACATAATTTAAGACTTTGAATAATTAATTTCTCGTAATCCCTTATCCGTTTGAAATATTCGATTTCTTTCTTCGAACTTGGGAATTTGAAATAGAGTATATATTTAAATTATACAGTAGCACACAAAATAATAAAATTAAAAGAAACAAGGATAATAATATAAAATTATATAATTAAGGTTTCTAGCAAAATAAAAGGTATAAAACGGGACGGGGTATTACAAATCTACATAGATGACAAGAAAGGTTATCTCTCCAACGGATGGTTTTTCAAATCACCTATAAATACAGAAGGCCTTGAACCCATTCAAGGTTACGGGAAATTTCCAAGCCATAAATTACTCAAACTCTCAAGCATTCAAAAGCATTCAGCCTTAGAAGAAGCACTCAAAACCATCTAAATTTCCCAAGTGTTTCTTAGCTACTGAGAGTTATTCTGTATTCCAAAGAGTGAACTAGCATTATCTTAAGCTTAGAGAGATTATCCAATCCTTAGCATAGCTTTGCCTTGTAAGGATAATCTCAACTTAGTTGGAATCCAAACTGAAATCAAAACCCTAAGTTAGGTTTGTTGGGAGTAAGTCAGTTAGTGAGTTAGTAAGAGAAGTTGTATAGATCAGTGAGGTTAGCTGGTCTTGGTGCACCTTGGCACGTTAAAAACAAGAATCCCTTGAGTGGATTTCCTGTTATATCAGGTCATGGACGTAGGAGCTTGAGTCTCTGAACCACGCTAAACTCCTTGTGTTCTTATTGCTTTGATATTGCGCATACCTGCCATATTACTTGGTCATTCATAAGCATTTGGTTTATCAGGCCTGAATCAATCAGCCTGATCGTTAAAAAGAGCACTGCCCTACTAATCACTATTCAGAATTGAGTAAACAAGTTTTTCAGAAAGCAAACTAAACAAGACTTTAAACTATCAGGGCTCACGCATTTTTGCACTGAACTTGAATTGATAGTTAGCCAACTGACCCGCACCAAGTGTAGTTAGTAGGTGTGTTATCAGCTCCTAGTTCTTTACCACTCTGAGCCAAGGGGACTCAGTTAGGTTTTAAGTTTGAAAATTGGTATACGTGTATTCCCCCCCCCCCCCCCCCATACACATATTCCTCAGTCTTGTACTGAGACCAACAGACGGAGAGTGCGAGAAAAAAGAAGAAGTGGAGGAAAACGAAAGGAAAAGGAAGGAGAAGTCGGGTTTAGTTGATTGTAGAGCCGTCCGTCCCCACCGAGTTCTCTTTTCGACATTTTCTACAAATAAACCGTAAGTTTTCTTCATTTTTAACGTTTAAAATTTAATTTTAAAGCATGTTTAGAGAATTGATTGTAGTTGAGAATTGATTTTAGTTGAATTATTTGAATTATATTAGTAATGAACTGATTTTAGTTGATTTAGTTGATCGAATTTTAATTTAAAGCATGTTTAATTTTTGTTAAGTTTAGAATCGAATTAGTTGAATTGTTTGAATTATATTAGAAATGAATTGCTTTTAGTTGAATTATAATTTAATTAGTTGATCGAATTTTAATTTAATTTTAAAGCATGTTTAGAATTTCTTAAGCTTATAATTGAATTAGTTAAATTGTTTGAATTATATTAGAAATGAATTGATTTTAGTTGAATTAGCTTAGTTGATCGAATTTTAATTTAATTTTAAAGCATGTTTAGAAATAGTTGAATTAGTTTATCGAATTTTAATTTAAAGCATGTTTAATTTTTGTTAAGTTTAGAATTGACTTAGTTGAATTGTTTGAATTATATTAGAAATGAATTAATTTTAGTTGAATTAGTTGAATTATAATTTAATTAGTTGATCGAATTTTAATTTAATTTTAAAGCATGTTTAGAATTTCTTAAGCTTATAATTGAATTAGTTGAATTGTTTGATTTATATTAGAAATGCATTGATTTTAGTTGAATTATAATTTAATTAGTTGATCGAATTTTAATTTAATTTTAAAGCATGTTTAGAATTTCTTAAGCTTATAATTGAATTAGTTGAATTGTTTGAATTATATTAGAAATGAATTGATTTTAGTTGAATTAGCTTAGTTGATCGAATTTTAATTTAATTTTAAAGCATGTTTAGAATTTCTTAAGCTTATAATTGAATTAGTTGAATTGTTTGAATTATATTAGAAATGAATTGATTTTAGTTGAATTAGCTTAGTTGATCGAATTTTAATTTAATTTTAAAGTATATTTAGAAATAGTTGAATTTGTTAAGTTTAGAATTGATTTAGTTGAATTAGAGTAGTTGATCGAATTTTAATTTAATTTTAAAGCATGTTTAGATATAGTTGAATTTGTTAAGTTTAGAATTGATTTTAGTTGAATTGTTTGAATTTTAATTTAATTTTAAAGCATGTTTAGAATTTGTTAAGTTTAGAATTGATTTTAGTTGAATTAGATTAGTTGATCGAATTTTAATTTAATTTTAAAGCATGTTTAGAAATAGTTGAATTTGTTAAGTTTAGAATTGATTTTAGTTGAATTGTTTGAATTTTAATTTAATTTTAAAGCATGTTTAGAAATAGTTGAATTTGTTAAGTTTAGAATTGATTTCAGTTGAATTAGTTGAATTATAATTTAATTTTAAAGCATGTTTAGAATTTTTTTCGAATTATGTTATAAATTTTTAAATCATGTTTAATTTCATTGATTTTAATTTAATATTTCAAATTTTGTTATAGATGAGCGGACAAGGCAGTGGGGGTGGCAGTGGCAGTCAGCAGCCTCCGAGGGATGAGGAGGCGAGTCGAGGAGGGCAAGGAGGGAGGAGACGACGGGCCTCACTGAGACCCGTGGTTCCACCTATTTTCAGACCGAGGTCTCAATCAGAGACCTCTTCACAGCCTGGCTCCTCCTCACAGCAGACTGCTGAGGGCTCATCCTCCTCCCGACAGCATCCGGTTGTTCAAGCACGGATGACTGTTCAGCCACATGGTTCAACGTAAGTTTTAATATTTTGTACTAAATTTTTTTATTAATTAAAACCTAATTATTTTACTAACTTTGAAGTTTTAATTTTACAGTTGGATTCCTAGTCATGAGGCTAGTAATCAGGTTTCCCGGTCCATCCTTGGATGTGGATTCGAGCCCACCGCTTACAGTTGGGGGCTAGTGTCCGATGCAAAGAAACAGACATACTTCGAGGAGTTTAAGGTATTAATTTAATTTATTAATTCACTATTTATTAATATCAAATATATAAACAGATATTTACATTTAAATTGTAATTGCAGAAAGAATGTGTCTGGGCACCGGAGCACGATGACCAGATGTGGAAGAATTTTGAAAAATATGCGGCGGAAAGGTACAAAGACCTCCTTTTTAGAATGAGGGAGAAGTGGTACAAGCATGGAGTGGCCACCGACATGGGGACTGATAGTGAAAAGCGGTCGATTTGGGACCAATTCCTCCGGTACTGGGATTCTCCTGAATTCAAAGAGAAGTCGGCGAAAAACAAGGCGAATCGGCGTAGTGACCCTGATGGAGAAGGGATGGCGAGACATCGGGCCGGTTCTCGGTCCATTTATGAGCACGGGTTGAGATTTGTAAGTTTCGTCTTTAATTTTGTAGTTTTTGAATTTATATTATTTTTTTCCTAATTTTTATGAGTGGTATTAATTTTTACTATCTTTTTTTCTAATTAGGCGGCGGAGCAAGGACGCGAGCCCTCTCATTTTGAGAGATTGCAGCTCGCCCACCCACTCGTCGAGGAGACTGGGAAGTCTACCTACGGCTGTACCACCGAGATCCACGTAAGTATTATTTCAATATTAATAGTATTATTTCAATTTTTAAAATTAAAAGTTTTATTTTATATTTTGTGTTCAATTTATTTAATTTGTTGTATAATTAATTTGCAGAGAAAGATGCTCGAGGACATTGCCTCTCAGCCTCAGCCTGAGGAAACGGCAGAGGGGTCGAGGTCGATGCCCCCCACACAGCCTTCTGTTGACGTTCAAAATGAATTGTACTTCAAGAACGTCAAGGCTAAAAAGGGGCGGTTCGCTGGATTGGGCAGCTTCGGAAAGAACTTTTTCCGACCTCGTGGCTCGGGCTCATCCTCCTCTCAGTCTTCCATCGACTCTCATCCCAATGAGGTCGAGAGGCAGCTTGCCACGGTGGTGGAGCAGATGAAGAACATGCAGAGGTAGCAGCGAGAGAAGGAAGAGTATGAGAGGCAGCAGCGAGAGGCGCACGATCGGTATACAGCCGAGATAGAGCGGTATCGGGTCGAGGTGCATGAGTATACAACCACCATGCAGGTCTGGTGGCAGATATTCGCCACTGATTCAGTGTCACGAGCGCAAATGCCTGCGCCACCGATGCCGCCGATCCCACCGACACAACCATCGATGCCGTCGACCCAGCCATCGATGTCGCCGATTGTTAACCTGGGCGAGGATGAGGAGGAAGAGGAAGACGGATTTAATTCCGACGGTTAAAAAAATTTGATTTTAATAAATATGAAGTACAATTTTTTTTTAGTTTGAATTGTTACTTTAATTTGGATACATATACAATTAATTGCGTACAAATGAACGAATTATAATTTTAAGCGGGAGTCGAAATAAATAATTTTACCAAACTAATAAAAATTAAATGGCCACAACATTTATAAAAACAAGTGAGAAACAAAAATTAATTAATTTGGTGAATTATAGAAAAAAAAATGAGTTAATTTGGATACATATACAATTAATTGCGTACAAATGAACGAATTATAAAATTATGCATTGTCGAAATAAATAATTTTACAAAATAAAAAAAAAATAGTTGGGCAAAATATTTTAATAAACAACTTAGATACGAAAAGAAATTAATTTGGTGAATTATAAAAAAAGACTTAATTTGAATACATATACAATTAATTGCTTAAAAATGAACGAAAGTAGCTTGTGCCCTATTGGCGCGCCTCCCCTCCTATTGCACAAGAGGTCCCGTGTTCGATTCCCCTTGGACGCAAAAATGGATTAATTGTTCAAGGCCTAATAAGACTAATATAGAAGGTGGGCCGCATATAATAAGGAATTGGCAGGGTGGCCCAGTGGTCCGCGCCCGCCCCGGAAAACAGCCCGTCACAAATTATAACAGAAAAAAATAAAAAATATATATATAAACATTTGCGACGGAATTTGGCCGTCGCAAATGTTGTTGACCCGAACGGGTCTAACCCGAAAGATTTGCGACGGACTACTGTCCGTCGCAAATTCTGTGCGACCCGGCCGGGTCTGATCCGCCAATTTTGTGACGAATTTATCCGTAGTTAATTTGCGACAGAGGGCAAAATCCGTCGCAAAAGTTAGCAGGACTACTGTCCGTCGCAAATTCTGTGCGACCCGGCCAGGTCTGATCCGCCAATTTTGTGACGAATTTATCCGTTGTTAATTTATGACGGAGGGCAAAATCCGTCGCAAAAATTAGCTACGGCTGTTTTAGGGACGAATACGTGTCCGTCGCAGAATCCGTCGCAAAACACTGTTTGCGACGGATTTTCCGTCGCAAATTCCGTCACAAAATAATATTTTTTTTGTAGTGATGGTCTCCCGCTGCTTGCGAAGTTTCTCAATGTTACCTTCAATCCGGCCCTGGAGGTGGTGGCGCTTGACATTGAGGCCGCCCATTGACCAAATTTGTAGAGGCTCATCAGATTTTTGGAGGCGGTGGTATCCGACTTTGTTAAAGACCCATTCTTAGCTTCTTTGAAGTTCTGTGAAAATGGAGAGAGAGGAGAAGGTTTGGTTACTTTAATTTGAAATTGGGGAGAGAAAATAAATTTAAATGGCTGAAAAGTGTAGGAAAGAGAGAAAATGAGATGTGACTGAATTAGTGAACGGATGAGAGATTTCTTCCCAATTACTAATAGTCTTTTTAGTCTAAAAAAATTCACTTACTTGTAAGTTTAAAAAGTCTACCAACTTGATGGTTATTATGAGTAAAATACTTAACCTAGTTGTAATTTTCCCTATATAATATAATTATATTGTTTACACTGAATTTTATTATGTTATTGTATGTATAATGCATTAAGATGTATAATCAATTTTAATGAAAATCTCGCATGGTACGTGGGACACTCATCTATTACATGATACATAGTAGCTTCCTTCAACCTTTCATGTGCTAATTAGTACAATGTTAGAAAACAGAGTTAATTGAAAAAAAAAAAAAAAAATCACGAACTTTATAATTATATAATAATTGAAACATGAATTTTTTTCTTTGCAATTTAATGCACTAACTTTTTAAGTTTTATAATTGAAAACATCTAACAATTTTTTGACAACTATTAAATGATATGGTTGCCGAATATATCACATATAATCCACACACATACCAACAAATAAAAATAACTTTTTTATAATGAATATAATGTCCTCGATATAATTGATAAAACCACAAAAGTTAGGTTTCTGTTTTTGCAATTAACCATAAAGAAAATAAAGGCATTCAATTTAGTTATAGCTAGCCTGTTACACGAATTGTCAATATCAGATGTGTCTAGCCGCCCAATTAATTATAATCTATAAATGAGTATGTATAGAGTGGAATTGTTTTATATATGAATCATTGAAGGGTATTAGTTGTTTTTATTGAAAAGTATTAGTTACTTTTACTGAAGAGTATTACTGGTTTACACATAAGAGTCTTAGTTCATTTTCACCGAACAACTAAGACTCTTTAGTGTAAATCAGTAATATTTTTCGGTAAATATAACTAATACTCTTCAGTAAAAACAACTAATACCCTTCAGTGATTCATGTATAAACCAGTTTTACTCTATACTTTGTCTCTATAAATATATTATCTAATTTTGTTTTTTGTATATTTCTTTTTTTAGGGAAGAATTTCATATCAAGATCCAAACTTTATGTTATGTCTCAATTTAAGTACTCATTTTAAAAGTGTCTCAAATCAAGTCTCAGTTTTTACTTTTTTCTCAATTTAAGGCTTGTTCTAAATTCTTGTGTCTCAATTCAAGATCAAAAAAACAATTAAATACATTCAATACAAAAAATATATTAGATACATTAAAAAAATTAAAAAAAATAGAGACATTCGTCTTACATTATAAAAAAAAAAAAACTTTAATTATAAAAAATTAACTTTTTTATTAATATAATATATATATTTCTAATTTTTATTTATTATCACCATGTATTAATTTAGTATTTTAAAAAATATGGCAACTAGCATTTTCCCATATAATCCTTTCCCGTCGTATATGAAAAATGTAAGTTTTATTTTTTTAATTTCAAAATGCTAGTTATCAGTTTTTTTAAACAATAAATTAAAATTCTAAATTAAATTAACACGATGATATAAAAAATTTAGAAATATTCATTATATTAATAAAAGGTTAATATTTTTTAAAATTAGTTAAAAAAAATTTATTTATAACGGATGTCTCTAATTTTTTTTTTTTATATTAAACGAATTTAATTTAAAAAATAATTTTTTATTGGATCTTGAATTGAGACATAAGAATATAAAGCAAGCCTTAAATTGAGAAAAAAGTAAAAATTGAGACTTAATTTGAGACACTTTAATTTTAAAATGAATACTTAAATTGAGACATAACCTAAAATTTGGGCCTTGATATGAAATTCTTCAGTTTTGTTTATTTTTCAAGTTTAACTCTAGTTTATTGTCAAATATACTGTTGGTTAACGAGCCATATCGAGCTTTATTGAGCCTAAACAAACTTAATGACATCATTTATAAATTCAATTATTCATCAATTAATTAAAAATTAAAAATAAAAATATTATATTTCATTTATAGATTTTATGATTTTTTTTTCAAATTTATCATGAATTTGATAAATTTGTATGAGACTAATTAATTATAAGTATTTACTATTTTCACTAATTTAATGAAATTAATTTATTATTTTTTTTTTGGATTAACTTTAACCATCACACGTGGGAAGGTCTAACAAAAAAATATTTTTCATCAAGTGTTAGTAAATATTTTGCAAGTGTATCTTTAAAAAAAAAAAAAAAAAAATTTGCAAGTCTATTAGGAGACTATTTGGAGTAGCATTGAAGTTACAATGGAAAAACGTGTTTTTAGCTAACAAAATTAAGTACAAGTTATAGTTGTTATAAAAAGATCGAGTCAATAAACTTAGTAAATTAAGCATCAAGTGTTTTGTTACATAAATGCAAGTATAGAAGCCATGCAAAGCATAGGAATAAATGTCACTACCACCGTAACCTCACTTGCCTCCATGTCCAGTGGTGGAGCCACACCACCGCCAAAGAAATTTTCACCCAATGCCACCGGAAAAGGTTGAAGTATTCAAGTCACTCGAATCATGGGCCTCTAAACATTTGCTCCCACTTCTGAAACCGGTGGAGAAGAGCTGGCAACCCACTGAGTTTCTTCCGGATCCAACCAAGCCCATCACCGACTTCGTGGATGAAGTTCGGGCATTGCGTGATCGCACCAAAGAGCTTCCTGATGAGTATTTCGTGGTATTGGTTGGGGATATGATCACTGAGGATGCCCTACCCACTTACCAGACTATGCTGAATACCTTCGATGGGGTTCGAGATCAGACCGGGTCGAGCCCGACTCCTTGGGCTACTTGGATTCGGGCTTGGACTGCTGAGGAGAACAGGCACGGTGATTTGCTTAAAACTTATCTTTATCTTTCGGGCCGGGTTGATATGTTGATGGTCGAAAGGACAGTGCAATACTTGATTGGAGATGGAATGGTAAGTGTTTGTACCATTATTTTATCTTCTACTTTTAAATGCATTTAGGATTTCTTTATTAAGTTTGAACTTAATATATAATGTTTCTATTGTGAATATACATATAAAAAAAATTAAGACTGCACATATAATTTATGTTTAGTGTATGATCTTATTAATAGGACCCTGGATTCGACAACAACCCTTACTTAGGGTTTGTGTATACATCGTTCCAAGAGCGTGCTACATTTGTATCACATGCTAATACGGCCCGATTAGCAAAACAAGGCGGGGATCCGGTTCTTGCAAACATATGCGGGACTATTGCTGCCGATGAAAAGCGCCATGAGAATGCGTACACTAAAATTATTGAAAAGCTTCTCGAGATCGATACGAATGAAGCCATGATAGGTATAGGGAATATGATGAGAAAGAAGATCATAATGCCAGCTCACTTAATGACGGATGGCCATGACCCACATCTATTCGAGCATTTCGCGTTTGTGGCCGACAAAATCGGTGTTTATAATACTGAGGATTATGTGGAGATTTTGGAATTCTTGATCGGAAGGTGGAGACTAGATAAACTGGAGGGACTGAATGGTGATGCGAGGCGTGAACAAGATTTTGTATGCAGCCTAGGGCCTAGAATTAGAAAACTGAAGGCCAAAGCAGATGAAAGAGCAAAGAATTACAAAGGGTTGAAATTCAGTTGGATCTTTAATAGAGAAGTAAATGTTTAAGTTAATTAAAGAAGTGTCTATTCATCTACTTAATGTTCTATATAGTGCATGTCATGTATAATAGGACATATCCCGAAAGCACTGTACCTAATAAATAAAAGTTTATTTCGGTGCAATATTTTCTCTTTGAAGTACAATAATAAGATGCTTTAAAGTAATTAGCGTTAAAGTTAGAAGTAATTTAAGGGGGGTGGGGGTTAAAGCATAGTCTTAATAATCAAGAAGCACACATACTACGCAACCTTAGCAACACTACTAGAAAAATGACTTTTTTAGTATCAATTATATTTCCGATACGCATCCGATACCTATACCCCCGATTCTAAAGACCTGGTATCAAAAAAAAGAGTTCTGATACTAAAGGGTAGAACTCTTTAATATCAGAAATGTATTTAGTATCGGATCATGGTATCAATTTTTTTTATACAACATTGTACTTATAGCATATTAGCATCTAAAACTTTTTCCGATACTAAACATTGGTATCAATACATATTTTCTAATACTAAAGGATTGAACTTTTTAGTAACAGATTAGAATCGGATAACACTACAAAAAAACTCGCGTTTTAGCGACCGCCTACAATTCGGTCGCTAAATATTGAATTTGCGACCGCTTAGCGACCACTGCATGTAATCTTGTTTTGGCTCAGTTTGTCGAAAAGTTCTTGTGTGCTTTTTTTTCATTTTAGTTTCTTAATTTGCATAGTTTTGGGGTATTTGAACGAGGAATGTTCGAGTACTTATTTATTGATTAGAGTGGGAACCATAGTTGAATTTATTTCACTTGTGAATTAGCTGATTATGCTTGAAAATAAGTTTTCTTAATGTAACTATAAATTTTAAATTCATGTGTCCATGTTTATGAACATTTAAATGTTTAAATGGTTGCTCATTTTTGTAGACATAACTGGAAAAGATTTAAAAGAAATGATTACAGTTCTTGCCACTATTCGCACTGTCTCGACCCTAGCCTTGAGTGCAAACTGGCCTTAAAGTAGCTCGATATCAGCAATGCGTTTCTTCATGGAGATCTGAAAGTTCCTGCCTACATGTCTCAACCCCCCAGTTTTGTGGATAAAACTTGCACGTCACATGTGTTCCTTCTTCATAAGTCTCTATATGGTCTTCGACAGGCATCGAGGGAATGGTGCCATGCTTTGTGCTCTGTCCTATTTGCATTTGGTTTTACTCAATCTCGTGCACTCATTATTCATGGATACTTGTGCTAATACTCATCTACTAGCCTTGGTATATGTGGATGATTTAATTGTCACAAGTTTAAACACTACATTTGTGAACTCCCTGATCAAACACCTGCAATCAAAATTTACAGTCAAGGACCTTAGCTCCTTATCCTTCTTTCTCGGAGTTGAGGTGACCCGTTGTAAAGAAAGTTTGTTCTTGTCCAAGCACAAGTATATTGTTGATCTTCTTAGGCGTCATCGAATGGATGGGGCCAAGCCATTGAAGACGTCAAGAAACCCAAAAACCGTCTCCTCACACATTTGGGTTGATCCAACTGAATATCGAAGTGCTATTGGAGGTCTCCAATATCTTGCCCTTACTAGACCAGACATCTCATTTTCAGTTAACCGACTGACGCAATGCATGTTATCACCTACAGGTGACAGTTGGAGTGAAGTAAATAGATTATTTCGATACCTTAAGGGCACATTGCATCATGGTCTTCTTCTACAAAGACCGACCCATCTTCATCTCACTACTTATTCAGACTCTGATTTTGGTGGTGACCAAAAGGACTGCAAGTCCACATCGGTACATATTGTATTCTTTGGTGACAACCCTATTTCAAGGTGGTCTCGCAACGGTCATCAACTGAAGCTGAGTATCGAGCCCTAACCTCGGCTACTTCTAAAATAGGATGGATTGTGAATTTATTTTAGAAATTGAGTATCCCTAATGTGGTTACACCACGTCTTCTTTGTGACAACATGAGTGCTACACGACTTGCTCTTCATCCAATACAACACTCTAGGATGAAGCATATCGCTATTGACATACATTTCGTCTGTGACCTCTCCTCAAAAGGCTTGCTGTCAGTATCCTATGTAAGCACCGTGGATCAACTAGCTGACTTGCTCACTAAGCCACTACCTCGAACTCGGTTTGAAACATTGCGTTCCAAAATCTCCATTGTTGATGGAACGTCAATTTTGCGGGAGCGTATTAAAGAAGATTCCAGAATGCAATCTTCTACCAACAAATCTCAAGATATCGAATGACCAAGTTAGTTGAACATATTTAGTGAAATTATAGGACCATAATATATTTGAATATCTTTTAAAATCTCTTGTATCTTCTTGAATCTTCCATTGTATATCTATATTGTAAGTCATGGAATCAATGAAACCAATTCTCACCAAATAATAGTTTCACTCTTATATGATATCAGAGCTAAAAGACTCACGCCCGGACAAAGATCCTGGGTTCAACTCTCATTGAAAGCAACTCCACCCATATTAAATTGTCCACTCATTAGGCCTCCCCAAAGAGGGAAAGTTCAAAGTTCGGCCCATGAGTGAGGGAGAGTGTTAGGAAAATAATTAAATGAATTAATTCCATAACTCTCTACATGTTCGAACTTTTAGATAAGGCGGAATTCTTTCAATTATTTCAGATTCTCATCACATTTACAGTCAACATATATATTGCTATTGCAGTTGAGAAATTTATTTGTGATTTGCAGATATCATAGCAGTATGAAAGTGCATATACCATTAGATTGATTAAACCACAATATGATAATTTTATAATTTTGTGTCGCCAATTATAATTAAAAATTAGGAAAATTCAATAAATATATTCTTCTATTTGCCTGATGGAACAATAGTGAAGAGATGAGCGAAATCAATTAGCATCCGTACGCCATGTAAAGAGTTGAGAAGCTAGGTATGGGGTAAAAATTGGGCAGAGTTCCGGCCGTTGCGGTAGTTGGAGAGGGCAGCGGAATCAGGAACATAGAGTTTTGTAAATAGAGTGAGATAAAAGTAAGAAAAAGAATAAATGGATGATAGAGAGGTGATGATGTGATTATCTTGAATTTTGTAAAGAATTATATGTAGTTGTATTTCTTGTTGGCTAAAGTATATACTATGAACAAGTTCTTGTTGTGGACTATATTAGTTATATCATTAAAAAATATTAGTTGCATAGTAATACATTATAATGAAATAATTAATATTATTTTAAGTTGCATGATGAAATTGGTTTAAGAGACTTGCTAATCCTTTTTCGGATATGAAAATTACTGCTATGTATTTTTCTACGGGTTTACTCTGAATGGAACATAATTGTGTCTAAACTGAACATAACTGAAACCACTGAGGCTCATACCTAAGTTTACAATAGCAATGGAGTAAACAAAATGCAAAACTTGTTGATGAGACATGAGAGATTAATGATCACATAAGCAAACAAGGCTAAGATAACGATTACAATATAATATCACTGACCCAACTTAATGAGACTCCTGATGAGATTAATGATACCTTGATAAAATTATTGATACTTTAAAATTATTTTATAATAAATTTATCATAAACTATTTTTATATAATATTTTGCCACAATTAATCCACGTGTACCTGGTGTTGGGAAAAAAGAGGTGCCCGGGAACTATTCGGGATGAAATTTAAATACGAATTAATATCATTATTACTAGCATGAATTAATCCTAATTAATTCAAATAATAATTCCAACAACAATTTTTATCATCATGCAAGTTGAATTAATTCACATAAAATATATGGCGGAAAAACTAAGAGATTATGTAATTACGTACCTCTCGTAGATATGGCCTTTGATTATCACGGGACAATTACGAATGCGCTACCAACCCAAAGACCTTCTCAAGTATTTATCTTTCGCCTTGCTTGATCACCGGTGGAAAGTGCTTTCAAGCAATTAAAATAACTAAGGAAAAAGAAAAATATATATGCTCTATATTTTTACAACACATGGAATTATGTACTTGGGGATGAAATAATCATCCCCTATTTATAATATGGGATGGCCGAAATTTTCATAGTTTATGGGCCTGGAGAAAATCTTTTCTTAGTCACTAAGAAATCTTGAATATATCTCATATATTCTTTTCTCCATAATAAAATATTCCATAAAAATCTCACCCTCCTAATTATACTTGTTATTTTCGAAAATTATAAGAAGTGAATCCAAGATTTGGATCTTCTTGAATATATGAGATAATCTTGTATTACAAGAATACTTATCTTCCATAATATCTTTCTAAGAAAATCAACAAAATCTTTTCTCTTTTAAATATTCTTTTTTCGAAAATATCAATGAAAAATCAGCAATATATTTTCTTTTTATTTTAATCACCTTATCATTATTGGGCTACTTGAGGGGCCTTAAGGAGAATTAAGATTGGACCTCCTAATGGACTTCTGAATTTCAATATTGAGCCCCAATATAATTCAGCCCATTAATATTAATAAGTACCACTAATAAATTAATATTGCACTATCCATCTTAATCCATATTACGATAATATGGGCTCCCGGTTATTATTTTTTGCATTTAAGATTATCAAGTCCATTAATTAATTAAGCTTCTGAATAGCTCTAAATTAATTAATATATTTCACCTTGGAGTAAAGACAACTCAACATTATTATCCGTACCGAAGAAACTAATTCTTCACTTGCAAGATTTGATACGATAAAACTTCTGAGCCCACCATGGGGAACTAATCACACGAGCCGTACTCACACGCGTTTCTCCGTATTAAATCTTAGCAACCGTCGTATGATTAATATTACTGCCCAAAACACAAAGTTCGAAGTCACGATGATTCTCACCCAACATGAATGAAAGCAGTAACCATTAAGCACACACAGTCCTATTTAAGTGACAGAGATTAGAAAATCAATAACCACTGAGAGCTAATTCTTCACATTTCAGAACAGAAGAATTTATCCTCGCTGTAGGTCCTCTTCAACACATACTAAATGTGCTAGTGCAATCTCTTGGTCAAGACAAGCCAATCTGAGATATGCACATCGACCTTTCACGGTGGATTGTTCAATTCCACCTAGGTCGTGAATTTGTACTTTTAGTTACAAGGAAACCGTTAATGTGATCTTCCGTGATCAGGTATCACCACATTAACTACAATGTAACATGTACTATTTATAATGAACTGGTTGCAATAAATATTCAATATTCAACATTCAATCATATCTAAAGCAAATGTGATAAAAGAATTATTCTCATAAACAAGTGTTTAATACATGAGTTATACAAAGTAAAAGCATACTTTCACGTATAACTCCAACAATCTCCCACTTATACTTAAAGTCTGTTTTTTAGTATACATCATGCATGTCTTAGTGTAGTAGCTCTATGTGACATCTCATGTCAACCTACACTAACCTAATAATTCCTCCCACTTATACTTAAAGTAGATTGGCAATAGTCTTTACTCCCATACCATCCACATGTCTCTCGAATGTACTCTGAGGCAGACCCTTTGTGAATGGATCCGCTAGGTTATCACCCGACGCTATCTTTGCCACCTCTATATCTCATCTCTTAACAATTTCTCGTATAAGATGATATTTTATTTCTATGTGTTTGCTGGCCTTGTGGGCTCTCGGTTCCTTTAAAATTGGCAACTGCTCCGACATTGTCACAATAGACAGTTATCATGTCGGATAAATTCATAACAACGTCCAAGTCCACTAAGAAGTTCTTGAACCATACTGCCTCTTTCGCTGCTTCACAAGCAGCTACATACTCGGCTTCCATGGTTGAATTGGCGATGCATTTCTGCTTAACGCTTCTCCATGAAATGACTCCTCCTCCCATGCAAAACACACTACCCGAGGTTGACTTTCTTGAGTGTATGTCTGATTGGAAATCCGAGTCCATGTATCCCACGGGGATAAGACTATCTGACTGGTAAATCAACATCCGCTCACGAGTTCTTTTCAGATACCTCAAGATGCACTTTACGGCAGTCCAATGGTCTTTTCCTGGATTACTTTGATATCTTGCCACCATGCCCATGGCAAAGCAGATATCCAGTCTGGTACACAGCATCCTACGGCCGAAGCGTACGGAACACCTTTCATGTCATCTATATCCGCTTGCGTCTTAGGGCTCATTTCTTTAAATAGATGGATTCCATTCCTAAAAGGTACAAAACCTTTCTTAGAATCCTTCATGCTGAAACGCTTCAAAACAATGTCAATGTATGAAGCTTGCGATAAGCCCAACATCCTCTTCTTGCGATCACGAGTAATGTTGATCCCAAGGATGTGACCGGCTTCCCCTAAGTCCTTCATATCAAATTGTTTTGTCAGCCATACCTTTACGTCTGACAATACCTTTACATTGTTTCCAATGAGCAGAATATCGTCTACTTATAATACTAAGAATACCACCGCAGTTCCGTCACACTTTTTATACACACAACTTTCTAACTCGTTTTGATCAAACCCATAAGACTTAATCACTTGATCAAAACACTGGTTCCAAGTACGTGATGCTTGCTTAAGTCCATAAATGGATCTCTTAAGCTTGCATACGAGGTGCTCTTGGCCTTTTTAATGAAATCTTTGGGCTGTTGCATATAGATATATATCCCGTTAAGACTTCCGTTAAGGAAAGCCGTCTTGACATCCATTTGCCAGATCTCGTAATCTAGGTGCACAACGATCAACAAGAGAATACGGATAGACTTAAGCATAGCTACAGGCGGAAAGGTCTCCTCATAATCGATCCCTTCTTTTTTAGTATACCCTTTGGCCACTAGCCTTGCTTAGAAGGTCTCAACCCTTCCGTCCGGTCCTCTTTTCCTCTTGTACACCCACTTGCATCCAATGGGTTCTACCCCATTGGGTGGTTCGACCAACTCCCACACTTGATTATGATCCATTGAATCCATCTCGGCTTCCATTGCCGTTTGCCATGACTCTGCGTCTTTATCTTGGATTGCCTCGTCGTACGTCCATGAGTCCGATTTATTACCGGGAATCAAATCCAAAGATTCTCCTATTCCCATGAATCTTTCGGGTTGCCTAGCAATCCTCCCACTGCGATGGGGTTCCAGTTGTGAAGGTGTGATGTGTGGTATATCATCTTGTATACTTGGTATCGAGGTTTGTCCTCTCAATTCTTCTAAGGTAATTTCACTTTTAGGCTTCCGATTGTTCATATACTCTTCCTCCAAGAATTTAAAGTGTGTACTAATCACGGTCTTTTGATCCTTGGGACTATAGAACATACACTCTTTCGTTCCCGCAGGGTACCAAATAAACAACCTTAATTCTGAACGTGGATCCAACTTATCGGCTTCCTTATCTAGCACGTATGTCGGACAACCCCAAATTCACAAATGTCTTAGACTGGGCTTGTACCCGGTCTACAATTCCATTGGGGTTTTAGGAGCCGATTTGGATGGCACCAAGTTTAGAATGTAAGCCGTCGTTTCCAAGGCGTACCCCAAAATGACTTGGGCAAATCCGAATAACTCATCATGGATCTGACCATCTCTAAAAGAGTCTGGTTACTTCGTTCCGCCACACCGTTCTGTTGAGGGGTTCCCGGTGTGGTTAACTAGGATACGATCCCTTCATCCGACAAGTAGTTCAAGAATTCATTACTGAGGTATTCGCCTCCACGATCTGATCGTAGAAACTTGATACTCTTTTCCCTATATTTCTCGGCTTCGGCCTTAAACTCCTTGAACTTATCAAAAGTTTCAGACTTATGCCTCATAAGGTAAATGTACCCATATTTCGAGTAATCGTCAATGAAAGTGACAAAGTACTCATACCCCATTCTTGCTTTGATTGTTATTGGACCACACACATCGGTATGAACGAGTTCTAACACTTCCGTGGCTCTATTCCCCTTGGCTCCAAATGCCCTCTTGGTCATTTTACCCTCTAAACAGGATTCACAAGTTGGAAACGGTTCGACTTGGAATGATTCCAAGGATCCGTCTTTCACCAATCTCTCTATCCGCTTTAGATTAATATGACATAGTCTAAGATGCCATAGAAGTGTTTCGTTCATCTCCGAAGAACGCTTTCTTTTATTGCTCGAAATGATCGACGTGTTATTAGATTCATTATTTGAGTGGTGTGCACACTTAATCATATAGAGATTGTTTACCAACGTTCCATGACAGATAATATCATTCTTAAAAGAAATAGTAACAACTTTATTAAAAGTAACTGAATATCCATAAAAAAGAACAACTTAGAAACCGAAATTAAATTCTTCCTAAAGTTTGGAACGTATAAAACATCTCTTAAAATTAAAACTCTATCTTCAAAAGACATGTGCACGACTCCCACTGCTTCGGCTGCCACTCTCGTAGCATCGTCCAAAGTGACAAGGATCTCATTCTTGCTAAGTCGTCGGGTTAGCTGGAACCCCTGAAGAGTGAAACAAATATGATCAATTGCCCCGGTATCCACTACCCAAACGTGGGTAACATACGCCGCAACATAAGTTCCAACGACTAAAGCATGAGACTTACCTTTCTTTACCGCCTTCTTAGGTTTAGAAGAGGTAGACCTCCAATGTCTTTTCTCCCCGCAATTGAAGCACTTACTCTTACCGGATATCTTCACACAGTACAGTTTGAATGCTCTTTCTTTGCCATCAAGAGTGAGTCTACGGGTATGGTTCTGATCAATCTCCTTCTTCTCAATCTTACCTTCCATTGGCCTACATTTCGAGAAAATGCTCTTGATCACCAAAGCCTCATCCTTACTCCCTAAGTGCGACTCTACTGATACCAAAGCTTTGAGCAGGGTATCTAAAGTGAACTTGTGTTCCGATAACACATATTCCCAAAAGAACCCATCAAAACTGCTCGATAGCTTTAGGAGTATGGAATCAATTTGACTTTCTTCACTTTGTCCGGCACTAAGAAACTTAAGTTTTTCAAACTCACGCCTAAATTTGAGAACATGATCCCTTACAGGTGTTCCCTTCACCATTTCCTTCGTGAGCTTCTCACAAATGGTGAACAGATTCGCCATGGGGTTCTGATGGTGAAACATCTCTTCAAGGTTATCCATAATTTCAACAGTCGCTTTAATGCCTTCATGAATGTGTTTCAAATCTTTAGACATAAATGTCAAGATGATGTGCTTCATGTGCTCATTGAAATGCTTCCAATCATCAAATACCGCCTTTTCCCCATTACTTGACTTATGATTAGGTTTCTTGGGTACGTCAACGCTAAATATCTAATAGTGTTCTTGTGCAGGTAGGACCATTTTCATGTTACGTTTCCAATCAACATAGTTCTCACCGACAAGTTTATTATCTTTAAGTATACTAAACAGTGGATTAAAAGGTTGCGACATGATGAACTGAGAATAAAACATACATTCATATCAATATCTAGAAAAATACGAAATTATCACATAATTCGATCACATCAATTATATTGAAACCTTAAAATAATATAATCATGCATCAGCCAACATCTTGAAATAATTTAAATGTGTCACGAGGGGTGGTCTATACATTTAAACACATCCAAGCGGATTACAAACTTGTAAGTAACAAATCCTTAATTCAAAATTAATAGTTGGCTCCCACTTTAACCACATAAAAATTGATAGGGACTCCGAAGGGAGTAAGTTAATATCAATTTCTTATGCCTAAGTAATAACCATAATTAAATACAGGATTATTATTTCACTTTGAGCAAGCCACTCGTGGTGAGGGTCAATACCGCCACTAGTAATAATCCACAATCATCCTTTCGGAATTTATTCATGTGAAATCCGTCCTTTTGGCCGATCCGAGGGGGAAATGTATTCCAAAAAGACTTCACAAATAAATATGGAGGCCAAATTAATCCAATTTTAATATCCGGAATAAAATTGCGATTAAAGAAACATACTTAGTAATTTTCGAAAGTAAGGTTTTTCTGGGACAATAAAAATCATGCAAACACATATTAACAAATAATAATAAGTGCACGAAATAAAACATCCATTAAAACAAATTTAAACACATTGGAGCACTCAAATCCAATTGTCACGGTTTAATTTCTCCACGTCTTGATGCGAAAAACCGTCCTTGTTGCTTTCCATCGTTCGTCTCGACACGCTCCCACTCGAACAGTAACACTTCATCAAAAACAACTTTGTTTGGGGTTCGAGACGACGTTTGAACTCACATAAAAAATTGAGAACGAGAAATAAAATTTCCACAGCCCGAGATACGGCGCGCATCCGTGGGCCGCGCGCCTCTCGGCTACGGTCGCCGAGATGCCGAGAGCCGAGCTGGGTTTCGCCGTTCGTTCTCGTTTTTCACCCTGTGCATGATTTTACGCCCATGCATGCGTCATCCGGGTACGCCGTCTTTAATTCTTCGTTTCCGTCTTCGTCTTGATCCGGTTACAATTTATTTACAAAAAATAAATACTAGATCTAGACTAGTCTATTTCAATGATCAAATCAAAATAAAAACAACTAATGTACTCGTGGATTTTCTCACGAGAAAAATGAATTCAAACTAATCGAATTAAAAACAACTAATTCACACGCATGAAAAAAAAAACATTAAAACCATGACAATTGGATACCTGCAAAAAAGATCTAGCAATTCTACTATCCAATTTCAATTTAATGTCTAACAATTTAAATTCCAATTTAAAGATCAGAGCTCGAAACCGTGGCTCTGATACCAGTTGTTGGGAAAATAGGGGTGCCCGGGAACTATTCGGGATGAAATTTAAATACGAATTTACATACCATTATTACTAGCATGAATTAATCCTAATTAGTTCAAATAATAATTCCAACAATAATTTTTATCATCATGCAAGTTGAATTAATTCACATAAAATCTATGGCGGAAAAACTAAGAGATTATGTGATTACGTACCTCTCGTAGATATGGCCTTTGATTATCACGGGACAATTACGAATGCGCTACCAACCCAAAGACCTTCTCGAGTATTTTCCCTTCCCCTTGCGTGATCACCGGTGGGAAGTACTTTCAAGCAATTAAAATAACTAAGGAAAAAGAAAAATATATATGCTCTTGATTTTTCCAACACATGGAATTATGTACTTGGGAATGAAATAATCATCCCCTATTTATAATATGGGATGGCCGAAATTTTCATGGTTTATGGACCTGGAGAAAATCTTTTCTTAGTTTCTAAGAAATCTTGAATATATCACATATATTATTTTCTCCACAATAAAATATTCCATAAAAATCTCACCCTCCTAATTATACTTGTTATTTTCAAAAATTATAAGAAGTAAATCCAAGATTTGGATCTTCTTGAATATATGAGATAATCTTGTATTCCAAGAATACTTATCTTCCATAATATCTTTCCAAGAAAATCAACAAAATCTTTTCTCTCCTAAATATTCTTTTTTCGAAAATATCAATGAAATTCAGCAATATGTTTTCTTTTTATTAATCACCTTATCATTATTGGGCTACTTAATGTGCTACTTGAGGGGCCTTAAGGAGAGTTAAGATTGGACCTCCTAATGGACTTCTGAATTTCAATATTGAGCCACAATATAAGTCAGCCCATTAATATTAATTAGAACCACTAATAAATTAATATTGCACTATCCATTTTAATCCATATTACAATAATATGGGCTCCCGGTTATTATTTCCCGCATTTAAGATTATCAAGTCCATTAATTAATTAAGCTTTTGAATAGCTCTAAATTAATTAATATATTTTACCTTGGAGTAAAGACAGCTCAACATTATTATCCGTACCGAAGAAACTAATTCTTCACGCAAGATTTGGTATGATAAAACTTCTGAGCCCACCAAGGGGACTAACCACACGAGCCGTACTCGCACGCGTTTCTCCGTATTAAATTTTAGCAACCGTCGTATGATTAATATTACTACCCAAAACACAAAGTTCGAAGTCACGATGATTCTTACCCAGCATGAATCAAAACAGTAACCATTAAGCACACACGGTCCTATTTAAGTGACGGAGATTAAGAAATCAATAACCACTGAGGGCTAATTCTTCACATTTCAGAACAGAAGAATTTATCCTCGCTGTAGGTCCTCTTCAACACATACTAAATGTGCTAGTGCAATCTCTTGTCAAGACAAGTCAATCTGAGATATACATAACGACCTTTCACGGTGGATTGTTCAATTCCACCAAGATCGTGAATTTGTACGCTTAGTTACAAGGAAACTGTTAATGTTATCTTCCGTAATCAGGTATCACCACATTAACTTCAATTTGTAATAAATATTCAACATTCAATCATATCTAAAGCAAATGTGATAAAAGAATTATTCTCATAAACAAGTGTTTAATACATGAGTTATACAAAGTAAAAGCATACTTTCACGTATAACTCCAACACCTGTAAGATATTTATCAGCCAGACCCAACTAGAATAGTATAACTATAACATAGCCCATGATAATATATTCTGATGTATCTCATCAAGGGCTCTATGTTATCTTACGTGATATTTTTTAAAATAACTACATTATAGTAAATAGTAAAATATATTATAATGGAGTGATACACAATGTATAGTGAAGCAGACCAAAATATCAGCCCTAAAATATTTATCTTCTTCTCCAAACCCATATTGTACTCAATTTTTCTAACATGCAAAAGGCACATTAAAAGGGTGGAAGGAAAGAACCCTCTCAAAGGCCGGAAGGGAGGTTCTTCTCAAGAGTGTAATACAAGCTATACCCACATATACAATGAGTTGCTTTGTATTCCCAAAATCATTGTGTGAAGATATTGAGAAAGAGATAGCTAAATTCTATTGGGGGAGCGAATGGAGAAGAGCGGAAAACTTACTGGGTAAGTTGGGCAAAAATCTCACGATCGAAAGAAAATGGTGGTCTTGGATTTAGGGAAATCTACTTCTTCAACCTAGCCATGGTGGCGAGACAATACTGGAGGATTGCACCTCGCCCACCCACTCGTCGAGGAGACTGGGAAGTCTACCTACGGCTGTACCACCGAGATCCACGTAAGTATTATTTCAATTTTTAAAATTAAAAGTTTTATTTTATATTTTGTGTTCAATTTATTTAATTTGTTGTATAATTAATTTGCAGAGAAAGATGCTCGAGGACCTTGCCTCTCAGCCTCAGCCTGAGGAAACGGCAGAGGGGTCGAGGTCGATGCCCCCCACACAGCCTTCTGTTGACGTTCAAAATGAATTGTACTTCAAGAACGTCAAGGCTAAAAAGGGGCGGTTCGCTGGATTGGGCAGCTTCGGAAAGAACTTTTTCCGACCTCGTGGCTCGGGCTCATCCTCCTCTCAGTCTTCCATCGACTCTCATCCTAATGAGGTCGAGAGGCAGCTTGCCACGGTGGTGGAGCAGATGAAGAACATGCAGAGGTAGCAGCGAGAGAAGGAAGAGTATGAGAGGCAGCAGCGAGAGGCGCACGACCGGTATACAGTCGAGATAGAGCGGTATCGGGTCGAGGTGCAGGAGTATACAACCACCATGCAGGTCTGGTGGCAGATATTCGCCACTGATTCAGTGTCACGAGCGCAAATGCCTGCGCCACCGATGCCGCCGATCCCACCGACACAGCCATCGATGCCGTCGACCCAGCCATCGATGTCGCCGATTGTTAACCTGGGCGAGGATGAGGAGGAAGAGGAAGACGGATTTAATTCCGACGGTTAAAAAAATTTGATTTTAATAAATATGAAGTACAATTTTTTTTTAGTTTGAATTGTTACTTTAATTTATAATTTTGTGAATTTATTTTAGTTTGAATTTACTTTTATTTAATATCAAAATAAATAAGTTTAGCAAAAAAAAAAAAATAGACACAACATTTATAAAAACAAGTGAGAAACGAAAATGAATTAATTTGGTGAATTATAAAAAAAAACGAGTCAATTTGGATACATATACAATTAATTGCATACGAATGAACGAATTATAATTTTAAACGAGAGTCAAAATAAATAATTTTACAAAAATAATAAAAATTAAATGGCACCAACATTTATAAAAATAAGTTAAAAACGAAAATGAATTAATTTGGTGAATTATGGAAAAAAAAAACGAGTCAATTTGGATACATATACAATTAATTGCATACAAATGAACGAATTATAATTTTAAGCGGGAGTTGAAATAAATAATTTTACCGAAATAATAAAAATTAAATGGCCCCAACATTTATAAAAATAAGTTAGAAACGAAAATTAATTAATTTGGTAAATTGAGAAAAAAACGAGTCAATTTGGATACATATACAATTAATTGCATACTAATGAACGAATTATAATTTTAAGCGGGAGTCAAAATAAATAATTTTACAGAATAATAAAAATTAAATGGCCCCAACATTTATAAAAACAAGTTAGAAACGAAAATGAATTAATTTGGTGAATTATGGAAAAAAACGATTCAATTGGATACATATACAATTAATTGCATACAAATGAACGAATTATAATTTTAAGCGGGAGTCGAAATAAATAATTTTACCTAACTAATAAAAATTAAATGGCCACAACATTTATAAAACCAAGTGAGAAACAAAAATAAATTAATTTGGTGAATTATAGAAAAAAAAATGAGTCAATTTGGATACATATACAATTAATTGCGTGCAAATGAACGAATTATAATTTTAAGCGGGAGTCGAAATAAAAAATTTTACCAAACTAATAAAAATTAAATGGCCACAATATTTATAAAAACAAGTGAGAAACAAAAATAAATTAATTTGGTGAATTATAGAAAAAAAAGAGTCAATTTGGATACATATACAATTAATTGCGTACAAATGAACGAATTATAATTTTAAGCGGGAGTCGAAATAAATAATTTTACCAAACTAATAAAAATTAAATGGCCACAACATTTATAAAAACAAGTGAGAAACAAAAATTAATTAATTTGGTGAATTATAGAAAAAAAATGAGTCAATTTGGATACATATACAATTAATTGCGTACAAATGAACGAATTATAAAATTATGCATTGTCGAAATAAATAATTTTACAAAATAAAAAAAAAAATAGTTGGGCAAAATATTTTAATAAACAACTTAGATACGAAAAGAAATTAATTTGGTGAATTATAAAAAAAGACTTAATTTGAATACATATACAATTAATTGCTTAAAAATGAACGAAAGTAGCTTGTGCCCTATTGGCGCGCCCCCCCTCCTCTTGCACAAGAGGTCCCGTGTTCGATTCCCCTTGGACGCAAAAATGGATTAATTGTTCAAGGCCTAATAAGACTAATATAGAAGGTGGGCCGCATATAATAAGGAATTGGCAGGGTGGCCCAGTGGTCCGCGCCCGCCCCGGAAAACAGCCCGTCGCAAATTATAACAGAAAAAAATAAAAAATATATATATAAACATTTGCGACGGAATTTGGCAGTCGCAAATGTTGTTGACCCGAACGGGTCTAACCCGAAAGATTTGCGACGGACTACTGTCCGTCGCAAATTCTGTGCGACCCGGCCGGGTCTGATCCGCCAATTTTGTGACGAATTTATCCGTTGTTAATTTGCGATGGAGGGCAAAATCCGTCGCAAAAATTAGCTACGACTGTTTTAGGGACGAATACGTGTCCGTCGCAGAATCCGTCGCAAAACACTGTTTGCGACGGATTTGCCGTCGCAAATTCCGTCACAAAACAATATTTTTTTTGTAGTGATGGCCTCCCGCTGCTTGCGAAGTTTCTCAATGTTACCTTCAATCCGGCCCTGGAGGTGGTGGCGCTTGACATTGAGGCCGCCCATTGACCAAATTTGTAGAGGCTCATCAGATTTTTGGAGGCGGTGGTATCCGGCTTTGTTAAAGACCCATTCTTAGCTTCTTTGAAGTTCTGTGAAAATGGAGAGAGAGGAGAAGGTTTGGTTACTTTAATTTGAAATTGGGGAGAGAAAATAAATTTAAATGGCTGAAAAGTGTAGGAAAGAGAGAAAATGAGATGTGACTGAATTAGTGAACGGATGAGAGATTTCTTCCCAATTACTAATAGTCTTTTTAGTCTAAAAAAATTCACTTACTTGTAAGTTTAAAAAGTCTACCAACTTGATGGTTATTATAAGTAAAATACTTAACCTAGTTGTAATTTTCCCTATATAATATAATTATATTGTTTACACTGAATTTTATTATGTTATTGTATGTATAATGCATTAAGATGTATAATCAATTTTAATGAAAATCTCGCATGGTACGTGGGACACTCATCTATTACATGATACATAGTAGCTTCCTTCAACCTTTCATGTGCTAATTAGTACAATGTTAGAAAATAGAGTTAATTGAAAAAAAAAAAAAAAAATCACGAACTTTATAATTATATAATAATTGAAACATGAATTTTTTTCTTTGCAATTTAATGCACTAACTTTTTAAGTTTTATAATTGAAAACATCTAACAATTTTTTGACAACTATTAAATGATATGGTTGCCGAATATATCACATATAATCCACGCACATACCAACAAATAAAAATAATTTTTTTATAATGAATATAATGTCCTCGATATAATTGATAAAACCACAAAAGTTAGGTTTCTGTTTTTGCAATTAACCATAAAGAAAATAAAGGCATTCAATTTAGTTATAGCTAGCCTGTTACACGAATTGTCAATATCAGATGTGTCTAGCCGCCCAATTAATTATAATCTATAAATGAGTATGTATAGAGTGGAATTGTTTTATATATGAATCATTGAAGGGTATTAGTTGTTTTTATTGAAAAGTATTAGTTGCTTTTACTGAAGAGTATTACTGGTTTACACATAAGAGTCTTAGTTCATTTTCACCGAACAACTAAGACTCTTTAGTGTAAATCAGTAATATTTTTCGGTAAATATAACTAATACTCTTCAGTAAAAACAACTAATACCCTTCAGTGATTCATGTATAAACCAGTTTTACTCTATACTTTGTCTCTATAAATATATTATCTAATTTTTTTTTTTTGTATATTTCTTTTTTTAGGGAAGAATTTCATATCAAGATCCAAACTTTATGTTATGTCTCAATTTAAGTACTCATTTTAAAAGTGTCTCAAATCAAGTCTCAGTTTTTACTTTTTTCTCAATTTAAGGCTTGTTCTAAATTCTTGTGTCTCAATTCAAGATCAAAAAAACAATTAAATACATTCAATACAAAAAATATATTAGATACATTAAAAAAATTAAAAAAAATAGAGACATTCGTCTTACATTATAAAAAAAAAAAAAACTTTAATTATAAAAAATTAACTTTTTTATTAATATAATATATATATTTCTAATTTTTATTTATTATCACCATGTATTAATTTAGTATTTTAAAAAATATGGCAACTAGCATTTTCCCATATAATCCTTTCCCGTCGTATATGAAAAATGTAAGTTTTATTTTTTTAATTTCAAAAAGCTAGTTATCAGTTTTTTTAAACAATAAATTAAAATTCTAAATTAAATTAACACGATGATATAAAAAATTTAGAAATATTCATTATATTAATAAAAGGTTAATATTTTTTAAAATTAGTTAAAAAAAATTTATTTATAACGGATGTCTCTAATTTTTTTTTTTTTTTATATTAAACGAATTTAATTTAAAAAATAATTTTTTATTGGATCTTGAATTGAGACATAAGAATATAAAGCAAGCCTTAAATTGAGAAAAAAGTAAAAATTGAGACTTAATTTGAGACACTTTAATTTTAAAATGAATACTTAAATTGAGACATAACCTAAAATTTGGGCCTTGATATGAAATTCTTCAGTTTTGTTTATTTTTCAAGTTTAACTCTAGTTTATTGTCAAATATACTGTTGGTTAACGAGCCATATCGAGCTTTATTGAGCCTAAACAAACTTAATGACATCATTTATAAATTCAATTATTCATCAATTAATTAAAAATTAAAAATAAAAATATTATATTTCATTTATAGATTTTATGATTTTTTTTTCAAATTTATCATGAATTTGATAAATTTGTATGAGACTAATTAATTATAAGTATTTACTATTTTCACTAATTTAATGAAATTAATTTATTATTTTTTTTTTGGATTAACTTTAACCATCACACGTGGGAAGGTCTAACAAAAAAATATTTTTCATCAAGTGTTAGTAAATATTTTGCAAGTGTATCTTTAAAAAAAAAAAAAAAAAAATTTGCAAGTCTATTAGGAGACTATTTGGAGTAGCATTGAAGTTACAATGGAAAAACGTGTTTTTAGCTAACAAAATTAAGTACAAGTTATAGTTGTTATAAAAAGATCGAGTCAATAAACTTAGTAAATTAAGCATCAAGTGTTTTGTTACATAAATGCAAGTATAGAAGCCATGCAAAGCATAGGAATAAATGTCACTACCACCGTAACCTCACTTGCCTCCATGTCCAGTGGTGGAGCCACACCACCGCCAAAGAAATTTTCACCCAATGCCACCGGAAAAGGTTGAAGTATTCAAGTCACTCGAATCATGGGCCTCTAAACATTTGCTCCCACTTCTGAAACCGGTGGAGAAGAGCTGGCAACCCACTGAGTTTCTTCCGGATCCAACCAAGCCCATCACCGACTTCGTGGATGAAGTTCGGGCATTGCGTGATCGCACCAAAGAGCTTCCTGATGAGTATTTCGTGGTATTGGTTGGGGATATGATCACTGAGGATGCCCTACCCACTTACCAGACTATGCTGAATACCTTCGATGGGGTTCGAGATCAGACCGGGTCGAGCCCGACTCCTTGGGCTACTTGGATTCGGGCTTGGACTGCTGAGGAGAACAGGCACGGTGATTTGCTTAAAACTTATCTTTATCTTTCGGGCCGGGTTGATATGTTGATGGTCGAAAGGACAGTGCAATACTTGATTGGAGATGGAATGGTAAGTGTTTGTACCATTATTTTATCTTCTACTTTTAAATGCATTTAGGATTTCTTTATTAAGTTTGAACTTAATATATAATGTTTCTATTGTGAATATACATATAAAAAAAATTAAGACTGCACATATAATTTATGTTTAGTGTATGATCTTATTAATAGGACCCTGGATTCGACAACAACCCTTACTTAGGGTTTGTGTATACATCGTTCCAAGAGCGTGCTACATTTGTATCACATGCTAATACGGCCCGATTAGCAAAACAAGGCGGGGATCCGGTTCTTGCAAACATATGCGGGACTATTGCTGCCGATGAAAAGCGCCATGAGAATGCGTACACTAAAATTATTGAAAAGCTTCTCGAGATCGATACGAATGAAGCCATGATAGGTATAGGGAATATGATGAGAAAGAAGATCATAATGCCAGCTCACTTAATGACGGATGGCCATGACCCACATCTATTCGAGCATTTCGCGTTTGTGGCCGACAAAATCGGTGTTTATAATACTGAGGATTATGTGGAGATTTTGGAATTCTTGATCGGAAGGTGGAGACTAGATAAACTGGAGGGACTGAATGGTGATGCGAGGCGTGAACAAGATTTTGTATGCAGCCTAGGGCCTAGAATTAGAAAACTGAAGGCCAAAGCAGATGAAAGAGCAAAGAATTACAAAGGGTTGAAATTCAGTTGGATCTTTAATAGAGAAGTAAATGTTTAAGTTAATTAAAGAAGTGTCTATTCATCTACTTAATGTTCTATATAGTGCATGTCATGTATAATAGGACATATCCCGAAAGCACTGTACCTAATAAATAAAAGTTTATTTCGGTGCAATATTTTCTCTTTGAAGTACAATAATAAGATGCTTTAAAGTAATTAGCGTTAAAGTTAGAAGTAATTTAAGGGGGGTGGGGGTTAAAGCATAGTCTTAATAATCAAGAAGCACACATACTACGCAACCTTAGCAACACTACTAGAAAAATGACTTTTTTAGTATCAATTATATTTCCGATACGCATCCGATACCTATACCCCCGATTCTAAAGACCTGGTATCAAAAAAAGAGTTCTGATACTAAAGGGTAGAACTCTTTAATATCAGAAATGTATTTAGTATCGGATCATGGTATCAATTTTTTTTATACAACATTGTACTTATAGCATATTAGCATCTAAAACTTTTTCCGATACTAAACATTGGTATCAATACATATTTTCTAATACTAAAGGATTGAACTTTTTAGTAACAGATTAGAATCGGATAACACTACAAAAAAACTCGCGTTTTAGCGACCGCCTACAATTCGGTCGCTAAATATTGAATTTGCGACCGCTTAGCGACCACTGCATGTAATCTTGTTTTGGCTCAGTTTGTCGAAAAGTTCTTGTGTGCTTTTTTTTCATTTTAGTTTCTTAATTTGCATAGTTTTGGGGTATTTGAACGAGGAATGTTCGAGTACTTATTTATTGATTAGAGTGGGAACCATAGTTGAATTTATTTCACTTGTGAATTAGCTGATTATGCTTGAAAATAAGTTTTCTTAATGTAACTATAAATTTTAAATTCATGTGTCCATGTTTATGAACATTTAAATGTTTAAATGGTTGCTCATTTTTGTAGACATAACTGGAAAAGATTTAAAAGAAATGATTACAGTTCTTGCCACTATTCGCACTGTCTCGACCCTAGCCTTGAGTGCAAACTGGCCTTAAAGTAGCTCGATATCAGCAATGCGTTTCTTCATGGAGATCTGAAAGTTCCTGCCTACATGTCTCAACCCCCCAGTTTTGTGGATAAAACTTGCACGTCACATGTGTACCTTCTTCATAAGTCTCTATATGGTCTTCGACAGGCATCGAGGGAATGGTGCCATGCTTTGTGCTCTGTCCTATTTGCATTTGGTTTTACTCAATCTCGTGCACTCATTATTCATGGATACTTGTGCTAATACTCATCTACTAGCCTTGGTATATGTGGATGATTTAATTGTCACAAGTTTAAACACTACATTTGTGAACTCCCTGATCAAACACCTGCAATCAAAATTTACAGTCAAGGACCTTAGCTCCTTATCCTTCTTTCTCGGAGTTGAGGTGACCCGTTGTAAAGAAAGTTTGTTCTTGTCCAAGCACAAGTATATTGTTGATCTTCTTAGGCGTCATCGAATGGATGGGGCCAAGCCATTGAAGACGTCAAGAAACCCAAAAACCGTCTCCTCACACATTTGGGTTGATCCAACTGAATATCGAAGTGCTATTGGAGGTCTCCAATATCTTGCCCTTACTAGACCAGACATCTCATTTTCAGTTAACCGACTGACGCAATGCATGTTATCACCTACAGGTGACAGTTGGAGTGAAGTAAAGAGATTATTTCGATACCTTAAGGGCACATTGCATCATGGTCTTCTTCTACAAAGACCGACCCATCTTCATCTCACTACTTATTCAGACTCTGATTTTGGTGGTGACCAAAAGGACTGCAAGTCCACATCGGTACATATTGTATTCTTTGGTGACAACCCTATTTCAAGGTGGTCTCGCAACGGTCATCAACTGAAGCTGAGTATCGAGCCCTAACCTCGGCTACTTCTAAAATAGGATGGATTGTGAATTTATTTTAGAAATTGAGTATCCCTAATGTGGTTACACCACGTCTTCTTTGTGACAACATGAGTGCTACACGACTTGCTCTTCATCCAATACAACACTCTAGGATGAAGCATATCGCTATTGACATACATTTCGTCTGTGACCTCTCCTCAAAAGGCTTGTTGTCAGTATCCTATGTAAGCACCGTGGATCAACTAGCTGACTTGCTCACTAAGCCACTACCTCGAACTCGGTTTGAAACATTGCGTTCCAAAATCTCCATTGTTGATGGAACGTCAATTTTGCGGGAGCGTATTAAAGAAGATTCCAGAATGCAATCTTCTACCAACAAATCTCAAGATATCGAATGACCAAGTTAGTTGAACATATTTAGTGAAATTATAGGACCATAATATATTTGAATATCTTTTAAAATCTCTTGTATCTTCTTGAATCTTCCATTGTATATCTATATTGTAAGTCATGGAATCAATGAAACCAATTCTCACCAAATAATAGTTTCACTCTTATATGATATCAGAGCTAAAAGACTCACGCCCGGACAAAGATCCTGGGTTCAACTCTCATTGAAAGCAACTCCACCCATATTAAATTGTCCACTCATTAGGCCTCCCCAAAGAGGGAAAGTTCAAAGTTCGGCCCATGAGTGAGGGAGAGTGTTAGGAAAATAATTAAATGAATTAATTCCATAACTCTCTACATGTTCGAACTTTTAGATAAGGCGGAATTCTTTCAATTATTTCAGATTATCATCACATTTACAGTCAACATATATATTGCTATTGCAGTTGAGAAATTTATTTGTGATTTGCAGATATCATAGCAGTATGAAAGTGCATATACCATTAGATTGATTAAACCACAATATGATAATTTTATAATTTTGTGTCGCCAATTATAATTAAAAATTAGGAAAATTCAATAAATATATTCTTCTATTTGCCTGATGGAACAATAGTGAAGAGATGAGCGAAATCAATTAGCATCCGTACGCCATGTAAAGAGTTGAGAAGCTAGGTATGGGGTAAAAATTGGGCAGAGTTCCGGCCGTTGCGGTAGTTGGAGAGGGCAGCGGAATCAGGAACATAGAGTTTTGTAAATAGAGTGAGATAAAAGTAAGAAAGAGAATAAATGGATGATAGAGAGGTGATGATGTGATTATCTTGAATTTTGTAAAGAATTATATGTAGTTGTATTTCTTGTTGGCTAAAGTATATACTATGAACAAGTTCTTGTTGTGGACTATATTAGTTATATCATTAAAAAATATTAGTTGCATAGTAATACATTATAATAAAATAATTAATATTATTTTAAGTTGCATGATGAAATTGGTTTAAGAGACTTGCTAATCCTTTTTCGGATATGAAAATTACTGCTATGTATTTTTCTACGGGTTTACTCTGAATGGAACATAATTGTGTCTAAACTGAACATAACTGAAACCACTGAGGCTCATACCTAAGTTTACAATAGCAATGAAGTAAACAAAATGCAAAACTTGTTGATGAGACATGAGAAATTAATGATCACATAAGCAAACAAGGCTAAGATAACAATTACAATATAATATCACTGACCCAACTTAATGAGACTCCTGATGAGATTAATGATACCTTGATAAAATTATTGATACTTTAAAATTATTTTATAATAAATTTATCATAAACTATTTTTATATAATATTTTGCCACAATTAATCCACGTGTACCTGGTGTTGGGAAAATAGGGGTGCCCGGGAACTATTCGGGATGAAATTTAAATACGAATTAATATCATTATTACTAGCATGAATTAATCCTAATTAATTCAAATAATAATTCCAACAACAATTTTTATCATCATGCAAGTTGAATTAATTCACATAAAATCTATGGCGGAAAAACTAAGAGATTATGTAATTACGTACCTCTCGTAGATATGGCCTTTGATTATCACGGGACAATTACGAACGCGCTACCAACCCAAAGACCTTCTCAAGTATTTCCCTTTCGCCTTACTTGATCACCGGTGGAAAGTGCTTTCAAACAATTAAAATAACTAAGGAAAAAGAAAAATATATATGCTCTTGATTTTTACGACACATGGAATTATGTACTTGGGGATGAAATAATCATCCCCTATTTATAATATGGGATGACCGAAATTTTCATAGTTTATGGGCCTGGAGAAAATCTTTTCTTAGTCTCTAAGAAATCTTGAATATATCTCATATATTCTTTTCTCCATAATAAAATATTCCATAAAATTTTAACCTCCTAATTATACTTGTTATTTTCAAAAATTATAAGAAATGAATCCAAGATTTGGATCTTCTTGAATATATGAGATAATCTTGTATTCCAAGAATACTTATCTTCCATAATATTTTTCTAAGAAAATCAACAAAATCTTTTCTCTTCTAAATATTCTTTTTTCGAAAATATCAATGAAAAATCAGCAATATATTTTCCTTTTATTTTAATCACCTTATCATTATTGGGCTACTGATTAGGCGTGAAATTGTTATGTTTTGGTGCCCGATTTGCCCATGTTTTGAGTATTTTCGATGAGTGTTTGGAGTCAAATGAGTATCATTTTTTATAAACTTATTAATTTGTCTCTTTTGTTTTCATAGATGGATAGAGGGCGAAAAGAGGAGTTCGTGGGACTTTGAATCGGCCAAAACGGACTCCCGGTTGAGAAGTTATGAAGGTTTTACAAACATGTGTACAGCCAGCGGTCGAGCGCCTTCGCTCGACCTCTTGACCGCTCGACCACCAAGCTCGAGCGCTGGCGCTCGAGCTGCACCTGCACTCGAGCGTTTTTGCGTGTTTTTGGCCCAAAATCGCCCAAATTCGTCCCAAAGCCTATATATACCCTTTCCAAGCATATTTTCACATATCACCACATACCAACACATATTTTTACATATTTTGAGCGAGGAGAAAGCTTGGGAGGGAGATTGTAAGAGTTTTATACGTTGTAATCGAGGTTTTAATTTACGAATTCTTCGTTTTAGTATTTCTTTTGAACGTATTAGATTAATTCTTTCTTTCTTTACTCTTTGAGACGATTAAACCTAGTTTTTCAGATTTATATATATTTCTTTAGAGACTTTAATTTGTTCTTTCGTTTATGTTCTTGATTTCTTTCGTTAATTTAATTATGCATATGATTTTTGTTCTTGTGATTGATTTTATTATTCAAACAACCATGTCCGGCTAAAACCCTTGCATGCTTGGGGTAGGATGAACTCGTAGAAGTAGGTTGTGGGTACGTAATTAGGGTAACTCGTGACGTTATGTTTTAATTCTCTTGATTAATGAATGCTTAAAATTAATCTAGACTTTACTTTTGAATTTCGTTCGAAAAGTGTTAGAGAGAGGACGACTGTATCACTCTTTAACAACGAGTAGACTTAACTAGAGGGTTTAGGAAGGGTTAATTCATCTACCAGTTTAGCGAAGGAGGACGACCGCATCACCTTAGTTAAATTAGGGTCTCATTAATTAAGCACATTCTATTAACTTGTTAGTGGATTAGTGAAGTCGAGTGTTAGGGTAAAGTATTAAGGTTTAGAATCTTGAGCTTTCACCTTGCATTCTTTTACTTAGGTTATTTCTCGCGCGTCACAGTTATTTTGATTATGTACCAGCTCCGTTAGTATATGTAGGGATTTCTATCCTGAGCATCGCCATCTCATATTTGAAAACACTCCTTAGTTAAATTGTTTAGTTCGCTCTTTAGTTTAATTAGTCTATTTTAGTTCATAATTAATTCTTCAAAAAAATCCAAAAATATTACACTCATATTAACTACGACGCGTAGATCTTCAGGGATCTGTTCGCATACACTCCATCTCGTGGGTTCGATAATACTTGGCCATTATACTTACTCTTACTACAGTGAACCCGTCCGCTTGCGGGTGAGCGATTAGTAGAAGTTAGTGTAATTCGGCTTCAAGTCAATGGCGCCGTTGCCGGGGATGGCGTTGTATGCTTTTTGAATAGGACTTGTCGATAGCTTAGTAGTTAGTAGTTAGTAGTTAGTAGTGAGTGATTATTTTCTGTCTTTATTTTTATTTTTATTCATTCGGCAGTTGCATTTTGATTCTTCTGCTAGTGTGTCAGGTATATGAAAACACGCTCACAAGGCAATACAAGCGAAGAGAGAATACCGTTGGACCCTGAGACAATAGCTAGAAGGAACCGAGCTTTCTTGAGGAGGATGAACGCTGCCGACTTAGGGAAAGAACCAATGGACATCACTAATGAGTTGGATGATGCTGCTAATGAGTTTAATCAGGCAGTAGACCGGGTTGATGGCACTGGAGGGAGTGGTAGTCAGAATCAAGACCAGTTAGTGGATAGTCAGAGCCAGAACCCGGGTGCACAAACCGTAAACAATCTAGCTCAGAATTTTGTCCAAAATCCTCAGAACAACCCTGCTTACCCACCAAACCCAAATAACCCTTTCAACAACCCAGTATATCAACCTAACCAACCATACCCATACCCACCATACCCTTATCCACCATACCCGTACCCTCCACTTCCTGTCTACAACCAACAACCTGTGTACCAACCACCTCCAGTTCAACAAATACCAGCACCACCTGTTGTTCCTCAGCCTGTGCCCCAGAACGCAGATCAGAATATGGCAATTCGGGGCAGGTTTGCAGCACAGCCGCAGAGGTACTATGATGGAGTGGCTTTACCACCTGTTGAGGCAAATAACTTCTCGATTTCCCCAGGAATTCTTAAGCTGCTTACCGAGAATCAGTTCAAGGGGTGATCGGGAAGGAGAATCCTCATACTCATCTGAGGAATTTTCTAATGATAGCCTTCACTTCAATTACAATGGCATGTCTGAAGATGCCAAGAGGCTTAGGCTGTTCCCATTCTCATTGACGGGAATAGCTAAAGAGTGGTACGATAATACGCTCCCGCGGGGAGGTGTTACCACTTGGGCCGAGCTCGAGCGTCTGTTCCTCGAGCGATTCTACCCTCCATCAAGAACTATCAAAGCGAGGATTGAGATCTCTTCTTTTCGCCAGAAGCAGGGAGAGGACCTACGTCAAGCGTGGGAGAGATACTCAAACATGTTGATAGAGTGCCCGCAGCACGGGTACAATGAGGGGGATATTATGGCATTCTCTACAGTGGTGTCAACAAGGCGGGACAAGACCATTTAGACGCATGTGCAGGCGGAGCATTCCTGAATCAAGGCATAGAGAGGTGTAGAGAGATCGTGGACAACATTGTCACGAATGCCGAGGCTTGGAATGGAGATCCAGATTTTCAGAGAGTTCATCAGGTTGAGGAGAGTGAAGGAACGAGAAGGCTGTTGATGGCCATGATGGAGAAGATTAACAACCTTGAGTTGGGGAAGAACTTGGTTGGAGGGAATGTAGCAGAGAATGAGAAAGTGGACCAACCCACGAGTCAGCAAGAGGTAGCCAATTATATGGGAGGTCCTTATTACAATCAGAATGGCTACCAAGGAGGTAATCAATTTGGGATGCCCTCTTATGGCCAACCATTTGTACTTCCAGGTCCACAGCCTCCTCAAAATCAATGGAGGAACACACTTGGGTATCAAGGAGGCCAGCAGCCTCCTCAAAACACATGGAGGAAGAATGAGAATTTTTCCTATGCTAATTCGAATGCGGGTATTACAGTTCCTCCGGGTGTTGACCCGGGTTCAAAGCCTCCTGGTGGTGAAGGCGGTTCCTCAACTGAGGAGATGTTGAGAACTATCCTTCAGAAGGTGGAGGAAGGAAGCAAGAGATTATCCTCTTTGGAGTACGATGTGAAGGAGTTGCATAAGAAAGGGGATCAGCGTGATCAAGAACTCCAAAAGAGAGATGTAGAGCTGAATCGAATTCAGCAAGAGAATAATCGAAGGTTCACTTCTATAGAGTTCCAGATGAGCCAGATTGCCAAGTCATTGAATAGAGAGCCGGGTAAATATCCTTCAATGCCTGAGGGTAATCCTAAAGAGCATTGTAAGACTATCCAGCTTAGAAGTTGAACCAACTATGATGGTCCTCAGATGCCTGCTGATTCTAAGACGCCCCAGAAAGAGCTTGAGAAGGATAGAGATGAAATTGAGGAGAAAGAAGTTGAGAAAGGGGTTGAGGACGAAAGCATTCAGAAAAGTAAAGAGAACAATGAGTCCCAGAAGGACAAAGACCTTGAGGAAGTTGAGAGAATTCCTAAGTGGAAAAAGGCAAAGGAAGCAAGGGATAAAGTGAAAGAAACAGAAATAGATGAATGAGGGGTACCCAAATCTGTGATACCCGTCCCATATCCACAACGCTTCATGAAAAAGAAGCTTGATGAGAAATTCGCTAAATTCCTTGGTGTTTTTAAACAGTTGCATATTAACATTCCTTTTTATGATGCTTTGGAACAGATGCCCAACTATGCAAAGTTTCTGAAGGACTTGATCGCGAAAAGACGGCGAGTGGATAAGCCGAAGTTGGTGCAGTTGAACCATGAGGTGAGTGCATTAGTGCACAAGGCGCTTCCTCCAAAGCTGAAGGATCCCGGGAGCTTCACCATTCTTTGTGATATCGGGAACGGGATCAGGAAAGGAGCGTTGTGCGATCTTGGAGCGAGCATCAGTCTTATGCCCTTGTCACTATTCAAGAAATTGGATGGCGGAGAACTTCAGCCGACAATGATGACGCTTCAACTCGCCGATCGGTCTATTACTCGACCTCAAGGTGTGGTTGAAGACGTCCTCGTGAGAGTTAGAGATCACGTTTTTCCAGCCGACTTTGTAGTCCTAGAGATGGAGGAAGATGAGCACGTTCCATTGATCTTGGGAAGACCGTTCTTAGCTACGACGGGGATGGTGCTAGACGTGGCAAATGGAAAGATTACGTTGAAGGTTGATGATCAAGAAGTGAAGATTTCCCTATATGAAGCCATGAAGCACCCGAAGGAGGATGAGAGTTTGTATTGCATGGATGCAATTGATCCTCGTGTTGAAGACACACCTCCTATTCCTAATCCTTCTCATATTCATGAATTTTATAATCCTTCACTTGATAATTTAACCCATGAGCATTATGTTCTTGATTATGTTGATAGGGATAAAGTGAAAAAGTTGAAGGATGAAGAGGTGAAAAGAGTGGACGTGGTCCAGTTGGAGGGAAAATGAGGAGTTAAGAAGAAAAAGTCCAAGCGCAAGAAATTGCTTAGTGAGACTCTTCCAGATAAAGGTGAGAAGGAGTTGAGACCCATAACACTTGGGGATGAGAAGGAAGCAAAGGAGCTCATGATGGAGGGGCATCAAGGAAAAGAATGCAACCACCACTCTTATGAGAGTAAGGGAGGTAAATTTGAGTATGATGTCCCATAAGCTCTTTTGAGCTCGGTCCGGCATCAGGACCTTAAAAATAGCGCTGAATGGGAGGCAACCCATTTTTATTTGTTTTTAGTGTCCTATTATGTTATTGGGGTGTTGTTGAGTCGTATGTTTAACCTCGTACTTGAGAGTTTTATTTTGTAGGCTTGTTTCTAAAAGAGTAAAGGAATGATGGAGTATTCAGATTGAAGGGACCAACTCGAGACAAATGAGTGTGCTAAGTTGTTGAAGAGAAACTGAATTGTTTGGTTGAGGTAACCCACAACCCCAAACTTAGACCTCTTCGCAAGGTCGAAGTTTGGGGGGTGGAGTATTTATGTGTTTTATGACATTGCATCGGAGCACCCCTTATCTTTGAGTTGAGTTGATTATTTGTGTCTTGAGATGCTCCTTGGGCTGATTTTGATTTGTTTTGTTACTCAATATTTCATGCCTATCAATTCTCTTATGCTTGTTGGTTGCTATCTTTGAGTATGATTTGATGAGTTGATGATGTGTGGATTTGAGTTAGGGACTCTTTTGTGTGAGTGTTTGAATGAGAGTTGATTTGAGAAAGAACTTGTATGCTTGTGAATTTTTCTTTTGAGTACTTGTGTGACGAGGGTGAGAATTCACTAGGACTAGCATGGATGTGAAAGCCGTGAGAGTTGAGCCTTATGAGATTTTTATGCATTACTTGATCTCTTCGTTTGTGAGAGGATCGCCACCTTAGAGGATGCTATAACTTGTGTGTGCTCTTGCTTCTTGATTGTGTCTAGTTTGAAATGTCGAATGTGATCTTAGGCCATTTTTTATTTGAGTGAGTCACTTAGCCAAAATTTTCCTTACCAATGACATGTATCCCTTGCTAGCCCCTTTGAGCCTAAAGCCTATTTTATTTGCTAGCACATTTAAACACTATTCCAAGTTCCTAAGCCTTTTGTTCCAATTTGAGTGGAGAATAGGAAAAGTGTGAAGGTTAAAGGGATTGAGTTGAGTTGAGTTGAGAAAAAGGAATTATGATGGTTGAGTGGTGATAAAATAAGGGTGTGAATGAGATTTGAGTTGTGGGAAAGAACAAAAAAAGTTGAGAATGAGCAAAAGAAAAAAAAGAGCTCATGTGTTTGTGCGAAAAAAAAAATGAAGTGATTGAAAAAAAGTGAAAAGAGTGAGAAAGAAAAAAAATTGAAGTGTTGAGAAAAGTGGAATTGAAAGAGTGTTGATTGAAAATGTTTGAAGTAGTCTGTTCCTAATCTTGAAGTACTAAAGTTTGAGTTTCTATTCTCCATTCACGTGAGTCACTTATCCATATTGTTATTCCACCTGTCCAAATAGCCTACATTACAACCTTGAGAAAAGTCCTTTTTGATTCGGCATTGATTTCTAGAGTATGGTCGGAGTTGAGAGTGCTTACAAGCCTATGGCTGCCGATATGAGTGATTGATTGTTTGAGTGAGTCCCTTAATCATTTATATACACTAGTGAGGGAGTGAAACACATCGTTGAGAGCACATCCATGTTTGATCTTGGTGTTTCTTGTTGTTGTTGTATGAGTATGATGAAGGAAGGTGAGTGAGTATACTTGTGATTGATCTTTGAAGCTCGAGTTCATTTGCTTGCATGAGTTGATTTCTTGACTCATTCCTAACAATTTCACTTGACTTATTATTTCATTGCTTGAGGGCAAGCAATATGATAAGTTTGGGGGGGTTGATTAGGCGTGAAATTGTTATGTTTTGGTGCCCGATTTGCCCATGTTTTGAGTGTTTTCGATGAGTGTTTGGAGTCAAATGAGTATCATTTTTTATAAACTTATTAATTTGTCTCTTTGGTTTTCATAGATGGATAGAGGGCGAAAAGAGGAGTTCGTAGGACTTTGAATCGGCCAAAACGGACTCCCGGTTAAGAAGTTATGAAGGTTTTACAAACATGTGTACAGCCAGCGGTCGAGCGCCTTCGCTTGACCTCTTGACCGCTCGACCACCAAGCTCGAGCTGTACACATGTGTACAGCTAGCGCTCGAGCTGCACCTGCACTCGAGCGTTTTTGCGTGTTTTTGGCCCAAAATCGCCCAAATTCGTCCCAAAGCCTATATATACCCTTTCCAAGCATATTTTCACATATCACCACATACCAACACATATTTTTACATATTTTGAGCGAGGAGAAAGCTTGGGAGGGAGATTGGAAGAGTTTTATACGTTGTAATCGAGGTTTTAATTTACGAATTCTTCGTTTTAGTATTTCTTTTGAACGTATTAGATTAATTCTTTCTTTCTTTACTCTTTGAGACGATTAAACCTAGTTTTTCAGATTTATATATATTTCTTTAGAGACTTTAATTTGTTCTTTCGTTTATGTTCTTGATTTCTTTCGTTAATTTAATTATGCATATGATTTTTGTTCTTGTGATTGATTTTATTATTCAAACAACCATGTCCGTCTAAAACCCTTGCATGCTTGGGGTAGGATGAACTCGTAGAAGTAGGTTGTGGGTACGTAATTAGGGTAACTCGTGATGTTAGGTTTTAATTCTCTTGATTAATGAATGCTTAAAATTAATCTAGACTTTACTTTTGAATTTCGTTCGAAAAGTGTTAGAGAGAGGACGACCGTATCACTCTTTAACAACGAGTAGACTTAACTAGAGGGTTTAGGAAGGGTTAATTCATCTACCAGTTTAGCGAAGGAGGACGACCGCATCACCTTAGTTAAATTAGGGTCTCATTAATTAAGCACATTCTATTAACTTGTTAGTGGATTAGTGAAGTCGAGTGTTAGGATAAAGTATTAAGGTTTAGAATCTTGAGCTTTCACCTTACATTCTTTTACTTAGGTTATTTCTCGATCGTCACAGTTATTTTGATTATGTACCAGCTCCATTAGTATACGTAGGGATTCATATCCTGAGCATCGCCATCTCATATTTGAAAACACTCCTTAGTTAAATTGTTTAGTTCGCTCTTTAGTTTAATTAGTCTATTTTAGTTCATAATTAGTTCTTCAAAAAAATCCAAAAAAATTACACTCATATTAACTACGACGTGTAGATCTTCAGGGATCTGTTCGCATACACTCCATCTCGTGGGTTCGATAATACTTGGCCATTATACTTACTCTTACTACAGTGAACCCGTCCGCTTGCGGATGAGCGATTAGTAGAAGTTAGTGTAATTCGCTTCAAGTCAGCTACTTAATGGGCTACTTGAGATGCCTTAAGGAGAATTAAGATTGGACCTCCTAATGGACTTCTGAATTTCAATATTGAGCCCCAATATAATTCAGCCCATTAATATTAATTAGTACCACTAATAAATTAATATTGCACTATCCATCTTAATCCATATTACGATAATATGGACTCCCGGTTATTATTTTTCGCGTTTAAGATTATCAAGTCCATTAATTAATTAAGCTTCTGAATAACTCTAAATTAATTAATATATTTCACCTTGGAGTAAAGACAACTCAACATTATTATCTGTATCGAAGAAACTAATTCTTCACTTGCAAGATTTGATACGATAAAACTTCTGAGTCCACCAAAGGGAACTAATCACATGAGCCGTACTCGCACGCGTTTCTCCGTATTAAATCTTAGCAACCGTCGTATGATTAATATTACTGCCCAAAACACAAAGTTCGAAGCCACGATGATTCTCACCCAACATGAATCAAAGCAGTAACCATTAAGCACACGCAGTCCTATTTAAGTGACAGAGATTAGGAAATCAATAACCACTGAGGGCTAATTCTTCACATCAGAACAGAAGAATTTATCCTCGTTGTAGGTCCTCTTCAACACATACTAAATGTGCTAGTGCAATCTCTTGGTCAAGACAAGCCAATCTGAGATATGCACATTGACCTTTCACGGTGGATTGTTCAATTCCACCTAGGTCGTGAATTTGTACTTTTAGTTACAAGGAAACCGTTAATGTGATCTTCCGTGATCAGGTATCACCACATTAACTACAATGTAACATGTACTATTTATAATGAACTGGTTGCAATAAATATTCAACATTCAATCATATCTAAAGCAAATGTGATAAAAGAATTATTCTCATAAACAAGTGTTTAATACATGAGTTATACAAAGTAAAAGCATACTTTCACGTATAACTCCAACAATCTCCCACTTATACTTAAAGTCTGCTTTTTAGTATACATCATGCATGTCTTAGTGTAGTAGCTCTATGTGACATCTCATGTCAACCTACACTAACCTAATAATTCCTCTCACTTATACTTAAAGCAGATTGGCAATAGTCTTGACTCCCATACCATCCACATGTCTCTCGAATGTACTCTGAGACAGACCCTTTGTGAATGGATCCGCTAGGTTATCACCCGACGCTATCTTTGCCACCTCTATATCTCCTCTCTTAACGATTTCTCATATAAGATGGTATTTTCTTTCTATGTGTTTGCTGGCCTTGTGGGCTCTCGGTTCCTTTGAATTTGCAACTGCTCCGGCATTGTCACAATAGACAGTTATCATGTCGGGCAAATTCAGAACAACATCCAAGTCCACTAAGAAGTTCTTGAACCATACTGCCTCTTTCGCTGCTTCACAAGCAGCTACATACTCGGCTTCCATGGTCGAATTGGCGATGCATTTCTGTTTAACGCTTCTCCATGAAATGACTCCTCCTCCCATGCAAAACACACTACCCGAGGTTGACTTTCTTGAGTTTATGTCTGATTGGAAATCCGAGTCCGTGTATCCCAAGGGGATAAGACTATCTGACTGGTAAATCAACATCCGCTCACGAGTTCTTTTCAGATACCTCAAGATGCACTTTACGGCAGTCCAATGGTCTTTTTCGGGATTACTTTGATATCTTGCCACCATGCCCATGGCAAAGCAGATATCCAGTCTCGTGCACAGCATCCTATGGCCGAAGCGTACGGAACACCTTTCATGTCATCTATCTCCGCTTGCGTCTTAGGGCTCATTTCTTTAAATAGATGGATTCCATGCCTAAAAGGTACAAAACCTTTCTTAGAATCCTGCATGCTGAAACGCTTCAAAACAGTGTCAATGTATGAAGCTTGCGATAAGCCCAACATCCTCTTCTTGCGATCACGAGTAATGTTGATCCCAAGGATGTGACCGGCTTCCCCTAAGTCCTTCATATCAAATTGTTTTGACAGCCATACCTTTATGTCTGACAATACCTTTACATTCTTTCCAATGAGCAGAATATCGTCTACGTATAATACTAAGAATACCACCGCAGTTCTGTCACACTTTTTATACACACAACTTTCTAACTCCTTTTGATCAAACCCATAAGACTTAATCACTTGATCAAAACACTGGTTCCAAGTACGCGATGCTTGCTTAAGTCCATAAATGGATCTCTTAAGCTTGCATACGAGGTGCTCTTGGACTTTTTAATGAAATCTTTGGGCTATTGCATATAGATATATATCCCGTCAAGACTTCCGTTAAGGAAAGCCGTCTTGACATCCATTTGCCAGATCTCATAATCTAGGTGCACAACGATCGACAAGAGAATACGGATAGACTTAAGCATAGCTACAGGCGGAAAGGTCTCCTCATAATCGATCCCTTCTTTTTTAGTATACCCTTTGGCCACTAGCCTTGCTTTGAAGGTCTCAACCCTTCCGTCCGGTCCTCTTTTCCTCTTGTACACCCACTTGCATCGAATGGGTTCTACTCCATTGGGTGGTTCGACCAACTCCCACACTTGATTATGATCCATCGAATCCATCTCGGCTTCCATTGCCGTTTGCCATGACTCTGCATCTTTATCTTGGATTGCCTCGTCGTACGTCCATGAGTCTGATTCATTACCGGGAATCAAATCCAAAGATTCTCCTATTCCTATGAATCTCTCGGGTTGCCTAGCAATCCTTCCACTGCGATGGGGTTTCGGCTGTGAAGGTGTGACGTGTGGTATATCATCTTGTATACTTGGTATTGAGGTTTGTCCTCCAAATTCTTCTAAGGTAATTTCACTTTTAGGCTTCCGATTGTTCATATACTCTTCCTCCAAGAATTTAAAGTGTGTACTAATCACGGTCTTTTGATCCTTGGAGCTATAGAACATACACTCTTTCGTTCCCACAGGGTACCCTATAAACAGCCTTAATTCCGAACGTGGATCCAACTTACCGGCTTCCTTGTCTAGCACGTATGCCGGACAACCCCAAATTCACAAATGTCTTAGACTGGGCTTGCGCCCGGTCTACAATTCCATTGGGGTTTTAGGAACCGATTTGGATGGTACCAAGTTTAGAATGTAAGCTGGTGTTTCCAAGGCGTTACCCCAAAACGACTTGGGTAAATCCGAATAACTCATCATGGATCTGACCATCTCTAAAAGAGTCCGGTTACTTCGTTCCGCCACACCGTTCTGTTGAGGGCTTCCCGGTGTGGTTAACTAGGATACGATCCCTTCATCCGACAAGTAGTTCAAGAATTCATTGCTGAGGTATTCGCCTCCACGATCTGATCGTAGAAACTTGATACTCTTTTCCCTATGTTTCTCGGCTTCGGCCTTAAACTCCTTGAACTTATCAAAAGTTTCAGACTTATGCCTCATAAGGTAAATGTACCCATATTTCGAGTAATCGTCAATGAAGGTGACAAAGTACTCATACCTCATTCTCGCTTTGATCATTATTGGACCATACACATCGGTATGAACGAGCTCTAACACTTCCGTGGCTCTATTCCCCTTGGCTCCAAATGCCCTCTTGGTCATTTTACCCTCTAAACAGGATTCACAAGTTGGAAACGGTTCGACTTGGAATGATTCCAAGGATCCGTCTTTCACCAATCTCTCTATCCGATTTAGATTAATATGACCTAGTCTAAGATGCCATAGAAGTGTTTCGTTCATCTCTGAAGAACGCTTTCTTTTATTGCTCGAAATGATCGACGTGTTATTAGATTCATTATTTAAGTGGTGTGCACATTTAATCATATAGAGATTGTTTACCAACGTTCCATGACAGATAATATCATTCTTAAAAGAAACAGTAACAACTTTATTAAAAGTAACTGAATATCCATAAAAAACAACTTAGAAACCGAAATTAAATTCTTCCTAAAGTTTGGAACGTATAAAACATCTCTTAAAATTAAAACTCTATCTTCAAAAGACATGTGCACGACTCCCACTGCTTCGGCTGCCACTCTTGTAGCATCGTCCAAAGTGACGAGGATCTCATTCTTGCTAAGTCGTCGGGTTAGCTGGAACCCCTGAAGAGTGAAACAAATATGATCAGTTGCCCCGGTATCCACTACCCAAACGTGGGTAGCATACGACGCAACATAAGTTTCAATGACTAAAGCATGAGACTTGCCTTTCTTTACCGCTTTCTTAGGTTTAGAAGAGGTAGACCTCCAATGTCCTTTCTCCCCGCAATTGAAGCACTTACTCTTACCGGATATCTTCACACCGTACAGTTTGAATGCTCTTTTTTTGCCATCAAGAGTGAGTCTACGGGCTTGGTTCTGATCAATCTCCTTCTTCTCAATTTTACCTTCCATTGGCCTAGATTTCGAGAAAAAGCTCTTGATCACCAAAGCCTCATCCTTACTCCCTAAGTGCGACTCTACCGATACCAAAGCTTTGAGCAGGGTATCTAAAGTGAACTTGTGTTCCAATAACATATATTCTCAAAAGAACCCATCAAAACTGCTCGATAGCTTTAGGAGTATGGAATCAATTTGACTTTCTTCACTTTGTCCGGCACCAAGAAACTCAAGTTTTTCAAACTCACGCCTAAATTTGAGAACATGATCCCTTACATGTGTTCCCTTCACCATTTCCTTCGTGAGCTTCTCACAAATGGTGAACAGATTCGCCATGGGGTCCTGATGGTGAAACATCTCTTCAAGGCTATCCATGATTTCAACAGCCGCTTTAATGCCTTCATGAATGCGTTTCAAATCTTCAGACATAAATGTCAAGATGATGCGCTTCATGTGCTCATTGAAATGCTTCCAATCATCGAATACCGCCTTTTCCCCATTACTTGACTTATGATTAGGTTTCTTGGGTACGTCAACGCTAAATATCTAATAGTGTTCTTGCGCAGGTAGGACCATTTTCATGTTACATTTCCAATCAACATAGTTCTCACCGACAAGTTTGTTATCTTTAAGTATACAAAACAGTGGATTAAAAGGTTGCGACATGATGAACTGAGAATAAAACATACATTCATATCAATATCTAAAAAAAATACGAAATTATCACATAATTCGATCACATCAATTATATTGAAACCTTAAAACAATATAATCATGCATCAGCCAACATCTTGAAATAATTTAAATGCGCCACGAGGGGTGGTCTATACATTTAAACACATTCAAGCGGATCACAAACTTGTAAGTAACAAATCCTTAATTCAAAATTAATAGTTGGCTCCCACTTTGACCACATAAAAATTGACAGGGACTCCGAGGGGAGTAAGTTAATATCAATTTCTTATGCCTAAGTAATAACCATAATTAAATACAGGATTATTATTTCGCTTTGAGCAAGCCACTCGTGGTGGGGGTCAATACCGCCAATAGTAATAATCCACAATCATCCTTTCGGAATTTATTCATGTGAAATCCGTCCTTTTGGCTGATCCGAGGGGGAAATGTATTTCAAAAAGACTTCACAAATAAATAAATTATGGAGGCCAAATTAATTCAATTTTAATATCCGGAATAAAATTGCGATTAAAGAAACATACTTAGTAATTTTCGAAAGTAAGGTTTTTCTGGGACAATTAAAATCATGCAAACACATATTAACAAATAATAATAAGTGCACGAAATAAAACATCCATCAAAACAAAATTAAACACATTGGAGCACTCAAATTCAATTGTCACGGTTTAATTTCTTCACGTCTTGATGCGAAAAACCATCCTTGTTGCTTTCCATCGTTCATCTCGACACGCTCCCACTCGAACAGCAACACTTCATCAAAAACAACTTTGTTTGGGGTTCGGGACGACGTTTGAAATCACACAAAAAATTGAGAACGAGAAATAAAATTTCCACGGCCCGAGATACGGCGCGCATCGGCCCACGGATGTGGGCCGCGCGCCTCTCGGCTACGGTCGCCGAGATGCCGAGAGCCAGAGCCGGGTTTCGCCGTTCGTTCTCGTTTTTCACCATGTGCATGATTTTACGACCATGCATGCGTCATCCGGGTACGCCGTCTTTAATTCTTCGTTTCCGTCTTCGTCTTGATCCGGTTACAATTTATTTACAAAAAATAAATACTAGATCTATACTAGTCTATTTCAATGATCAAATCAAAATAAAAACAACTAATGTACTCGTGGATTTTCTCACGAGAAAAACAATTCAAACGAATCGAATTAAAAACAACTAATTCACACGCATGAAAAAAAAATAACATTAAAACCATGACAATTGGATACCTGCAAAAAAGATCTAGCAATTCTACTATCCAATTTCAATTTAATGTCTAACAATTTAAATTCCAATTTAAAGATCAGTGCTCGAAACCGTGGCTCTGATACCAGTTGTTGGGAAAATAGGGGTGCCCGGGAACTATTCGGGATGAAATTTAAATACGAATTTACATACCATTATTACTAGCATGAATTAATCCTAATTAATTCAAATAATAATTCCAACAACAATTTTTATCATCATGCAAGTTGAATTAATTCACATAAAATCTATGGCGGAAAAACTAAGAGATTATGTGATTACGTACCTCTCGTAGATATGGTCTTTGATTATCACGGGACAGTTACGAATGTGCTACCAACCCAAGGACCTTCTCGAGTATTTCCCCTTCCCCTTGCGTGATCACCGGTGGGAAGTACTTTCAAGCAATTAAAATAACTAAGGAAAAAGAAAAATATATATGCTCTTGATTTTTCCAACACATGGAATTATGTACTTGGGGATGAAATAATCATCCCCTATTTATAATATGGGATGGCCGAAATTTTCATGGTTTATGGACCTGGAGAAAATCTTTTCTTAGTTTCTAAGAAATCTTGAATATATCTCATACATTATTTTCTCCATAATAAAATATTCCATAAAAATCTCACCCTCCTAATTATACTTGTTATTTTCGAAAATTATAAGAAGTAAATCCAAGATTTGGATCTTCTTGAATATATGAGATAATCTTGTATACCAAGAATACTTATCTTCCATAATATCTTTCCAACAAAATCAACAAAATCTTTTCTCTCCTAAATATTCTTTTTTCGAAAATATCAATGTAATTCACCAATATATTTTCTTTTTATTTTAATCATCTTATCATTATTGGGCTACTTAATGTGCTACTTGAGGGGCCTTAAGGAGAGTTAAGATTGGACCTCCTAATGGACTTCTGAATTTCAATATTGAGCCCCAATATAATTCAGCACATTAATATTAATTAGAACCACTAATAAATTAATATTGCACTATCCATCTTAATTCATATTACGATAATATGGGCTCCCGGTTATTATTTCCCGCGTTTAAGATTATCAAGTCCATTAATTAATTAAGCTTTTGAATAGCTCTAAATTAATTAATATATTTTACCTTGGAGTAAAGACAGCTCAACATTATTATCCGTACCGAAGAAACTAATTCTTCACGCAAGATTTGGTATGATAAAACTTATGAGCCCACTAAGGGGACTAACCACACGAGCCGTACTCGCACGCGTTTCTCCGTATTAAATCTTAGCAACTGTCGTATGATTAATATTACTGCCCAAAACACAAAGTTCGAAGTCACGATGATTCTCACCCAGCATGAATCAAAACAGTAACCATTAAGCACACACGGTCCTATTTAAGTGACGGAGATTAAGAAATCAATAACCACTGAGGGCTAATTCTTCACATTTCAGAACAGAAGAATATATCCTCGCTGTAGGTCCTCTTCAACACATACTAAATGTGCTAGTGCAATCTCTTGGTCAAGACAAGTCAATCTAAGATATACATATCGACCTTTCACGGCGGATTGTTCAATTCCACCTAGGTCGTGAATTTGTACGCTTAGTTACAAGGAAACCGTTAATGTGATCTTCCGTAATCAGATATCACCACATTAACTTCAATTTGCAATAAATATTCAACATTCAATCATATCTAAAGCAAATGTGATAAAAGAATTATTCTCATAAACAAGTGTTTAATACATGAGTTATACAAAGTAAAAGCATACTTTCACGTATAACTCCAACACCTGGAAGATATTTATCAGCCAGACCCAACTAGAATAGTATAACTATAACATTGCCCATGATAATATATTCTGATGTATCTCATCAAGGGCTCTATGTTATCTTACGTGATATTTTTTAAAATAACTACATTATATTAAATAGTAAAATATATTCTAATGGAGTGATACACAATGTATAGTGAAGCAAACCAAAATATCAGCCCTAAAATATTTATCTTCTTCTCCAAACCCATATTGTACTCAATTTTTCTAACATGCAAAAGGCACATTAAAAGGGTGGAAGGAAAGAACCCTCTCAAAGGCCGGAAGGGAGGTTCTTCTCAAGAGTGTAATACAAGCTATACCCACATATGCAATGAGTTGCTTTGTATTCCCAAAATCATTGTGTGAAGATATTGAGAAAGAGATAGCTAAATTCTATTGGGGGGCGAATGGAGAAGAGCGGAAAACTCACTGGGTAAGTTGGGCAAAAATCTCACGATCGAAAGAAAATGGTGGTCTTGGATTTAGGGAAATCTACTTCTTCAACCTAGCCATGGTGGCGAGACAATACTGGAGGATACTAAAAAATCCAGAATCCCTAATCTCAAAAGTCCTTAAAGCTCAATACTTTCCAATAACGAACATTGGAGAGGCTAAACTCGGCTACCAGCCAAGTCATCTGTGGAGTAGCCTTATGAAAGCAAGCCCATTGATTAGAGAAGGCATAGCATGGAGGGTTGGCAACGGAAAAAGCATTCGAAGTTTTTCGGATAGATGGGTGGGAACTCAAGGTGTTGCAAAACCTGACTTCTACAGGGATATGCCTAGTGCCTATTATTGAGTTTCAGACTTCATTGATCAAGAGCTGGGCACTTGGAGAGTAGATAGGCTTCAGCAGTGCTTCAGTGAAGACGAGGTTGTTATTATACGTCAAATGCCCCTCTGTGAAACTCTCCCCCCGGATCGAGTTGTGTGGAACCATACAAAGAACGGAAAGTATACTGTTAAGTCGGCTTATCATCTGGCTGTGCAGAAATTTTCGAAATTTGCCCTCGCCAAGCACACCGAATAAGCTTTGGAAAAGAATTTGGCACTTACAAATACCACCCTCGATAAAGCACTTCATTTGGAGGGCCTGTGCAAATTCTATACCAACAAGAGATAGCCTGCGAGAAGGAATTTAAGTGTGGACATCGTTTGCCCAAGATGTGGAATTGAAGACGAATCGTGCACCCATGTTTTTTTCAGATGCCCGACGACAACCGTTCATACCTGGGGACAGAGCCCCTGCGTGTATTCCCCACGGAGGAGAATCTCAATTTTTAAGAAATATGTGCACACTTCTTCGATATATTACCAAGAGAAGGGAGCTCCATATTTGCTATCATCATTTGGAACATATGGAAAGCAAGGAATTCCATGATTTTTGAAGAATCCTACACTGACCCAAGAGAGGTTGTCCAGCGATCACTGCGACTCTTCCAAGATATGCGGTCGGCTGCTGCTCATGGAAATTTTTTGGCTTCGGAAAAGCGAACGACGGTGAAGTGGCTACATCCTCCGGAAGGAAAGTATAAACTTAACTCTGATGCCGCGAATTTTGGGAACGGACAAGTGGGCTTTGGGTTTGTAATTCGAAATTGCAGAGGAGAAGTGATGATGTCAGGAACGAAGAGGTGCCGGGGTTTGGGAACAAGTACATTGATTGAAGCCTTAGCTCTCCGATTCGCCCTACGACAGGCAATTGATGGAGGTATTCGTCGTCTCACAATTGAAATGGACTCAGAGGTCCTAGCAAACCTCATACAAAGTGAATCCAAGGATGAGTCGTATGAAGCTCTAATTGGGATGGAAATCAAGACCATGGCTAATGAGATTGGGTGCTCAGATTTCTTTGTTGTTAAAAGAGAAGCAAACCAGCTTGCGCATGAACTTGCTCATTTTGGCACCAGGTTAGATTTTGAGGAAATTTGGATAGAGGATATCCCTCAAAATTGTAATGGAACTTATCTAAATGATGTAAGGCGAGAGCCTGCGGTTCATTAATACAAATTTATTTTTCTATCCAAAAAAAGAAAAAAAGGCTCCGACATGGGGACTCTAACACTCAAGCCGATCAAGAATCATTTTATACTGTAAAGTATTATAAAAAAAGGTAGAGAAGATGGGTAGAAAAGGGTTCTTGTTCTCACCTAATGAGAGGAAGGCCTATATATAATGTTTTATACTTGGGGGTTTTAGAGTCATTTATTACAATTAGGACACCTTTCTATTGGGCTTGTCAATGGACTTTCATGCTTGAACTTAAACTATATATTATTTATAGGCCTAGGTAAAATACAGTCTCATGTTTAGTTAATACACCTCACCCAAAAAAAAAATGTACGGAATTTTTTTTCGAAAAATGTATCAATTTTCAGAAAAAAAATCCAAAAGTTCATATATTTAGTGTTTTTCTTTTTGCATTTTCAGAATTTATTTCCTTGGGTGAAGTGTATTAATAAAAGATAGAACTATATATAACCTTGGCCTTATTTATATTTGACTTTAGCTATGTTGGACTTCAAACAACATAGATTATTTATTCAATTGGGGAGGGGGGTGTCTTATTTCCAAGGGTGATGAACCATCCCTCGTTATATAGAATCCATAAATCTTTTAAAAAAAATTAGCAAAACACGATATATATTTTCTCTGTTCATAAATCTTATTTTCCTTTATTGTTTGACATATTTTAATGAAAATTAGTCTTTTATTTTAAAAAAAGTTGATAATTAAGCATATTATAGGACCTAATTATTTGTTTGTGAGTGTTATTTATTTTTAAAAAGAGAATGCAAATAAATTTTGTGAATAATTCAAAATAAAAAATGTAAATAAATTTGGTGGACGGATGACGGACTAAATAGTTAATCCAAGCATACGACTTGTGTTTGGCTATATACCCCTCGATAATTGCTAGATACACCTACTAAAATTTTAATTTTATAAAAGTAGTCGAAAACACCCTTTTATAAAAGAAAATCTAAAGTCTTCATCTTCTTCCCTTCCAACTTCCAAAAGACCCGGCGCCAAAAAAACAGAACCCACCCCTCAAATGAGTTGATGAATAATGAACCCTCGATTTCTAGTCCAAATACCCCACAGATTATAGAATTATGGTCATCATCGTCATCTCCATCCCGACTCACGGCAAAAAATAACTTACAACCTCATTACAAAAATGAGATCTGGTTCTTCAAAGGAGTGGGATTTCTGTGGCAATATTCTTGAGCGATAACGGTGTGGTGGAGCTTCGGCCATGTGAGACAAATTATATGAGAGATTTTCTACAAAGAGGTTTGATGCGGCTGCAGCAAGTTCGTATAGGCGACTGTGACTAAATACTAATGACGGTGCAACAGAGCAGTTTGAATTTGGAGAAAAAATCGGGGTGTATCAGGATTAAGGGTATAATTGATAATTTAATATAAATGTTGGTGTATCTATAAATTATGGAAAGGTATATAGCCGACTCAATTGGTTTTAGTAAGCCCATTTAAGTCATGTAGATATCTGTCAGTAGGCCCATTTAAAGTCATGTCGATATCTATCAGTAGGCCCATTTTTTTAACGAGAAGGCCCATATGTGTAAGAACCTTTATATTTCCAAATTGATTGGGCCTGCTTTATAAAAGTGGGGCAGGTTTTTTCCATAATTTTACAAAATAAATCATTCTTCGAAAGTTAGTGGGTTCACACATGTGACAATACCAACAGATGCAAAACCGGTGTTCGATGCTTTGAGTGGTGAAAAGTAGAGTGATACTTGTTCGGAGACTACATAAACCAGGGGAAGATAATTTTAAAGAGCAATCCCAACATTATTACAAATTAGGTCTGATAATTTTATGACACATACTTTTGCGGGGACTTTTCATTTGTTTGAGAGTCATCAATATTGGATTTTAGTCTCCCATCTTCGTGGATGATCTTCATATATATATATATATATATATATATATATATATATATATATATCCTTCATTGAACGGCAATCATAACGTCAAACGGTCATACATAATCAAATGGGTTGACCATCACCCTTTTAGTATGATGTTTATAAATAAGTAATTTAGATGAAAATTTTGTCTCATAATCCATACCTGGCTGCACAATAAACAAAAATAATTTGAGTATGTAATAGATAATCTATTTTGCAAAACAATTTAGTAGAATAATTTATACTATTTATGTAAACAACTAATTTCCTTTAGTGCTTCGTTCCCTTCAACTCATATTCGTGAAATAACTTGTACCCACCAAACTGATATCTTTTAATGAAAACAACTAATGTCATTTAGTGAAACAATATTCTTTAAATAATTTATATATGAATCATTTTTACTCTATAATTTATAACTTTTATTCTGCTAATAAAAAAAAAGACATTTGTATATCTTACTTAATACGGTACAATTTCAATAAAATAACATTTATGGTATTTTTGGAAACACTATTGCAAAATCTAATAATGCGATGTTAAGTACGTAATTCTTGAAGTAAAATCAAAAGTGGTTGAGTGTGTTGAAATAAAGTAATTTTAGAAGGACAAAGTTTCTTGCCAAAAAATAAATTAATTAATACTTCCACCATCCTTCAACAAGATTTCCATCTTTTATTTTGGTTGTCCTCCAATAAAATTTTTCATAACATCTTTTGGAAACTCACCTGCTCCACTTTTAATTTTTTTTTTTCATACTTTACTTTATTCTCTCTATTTAATCATACAATTTCAGAGAAAAAAAGTTATTTGGTCTCATAACTTATTAAGTGTCTGATTTTGCTCCCAAAAATTTTGACTCTTCAATTTGGTCCTGTAACTCCTAGGGATTGTCCATTTTTTGTCCCATTTTCTTTAAAAATACAAGAATGGTGCCTTTTTTTGTCATGCTCAACTCACATTCTGCCCGAATTTGGGCCTTTACGGTACCCTCGAAGATGTGTCCATAAAACGATTTTTTTTTCGTTTTGTATTTTTTAATCATTATTTTCATATTACTAATATGTGGTTGAAAAATGGACAAACCATAGGAGTTACGGGACCAAAATTGAAAAGTTAAATTTTTTGGGACTAAAATCGGACACTCGATAAGTTATGAGACCAAAAAAAAATTTCTCAGCAAGAATGGGATCAAAATTAGGCAAACCGTAGAAGTTATGGGACCAAAATTGAAGAGTCAAAATTTTTGGGACCAAAATCGAACACTCGATAAGTTATGGGACCAAAAAACTGTTATTCTCTACAATTTCACTTTAGTCTCTCTATCCAATCATATCATAAGTACTACACGCCATTTTATATATTAAAATTCCTTAATTTTCGTGGAAAAATTCATGGAAGCTTATTGATGGACGGAAGGAGTAATAACTTATAAAATTATTCATGTGTCCCACCTAAAAAAATCAATTCTTAAAATTTAAAAGCAGGTTATGACTGTTTTTTCAAAATGGATTTGAAATTCTTAAATTAGTGATTGCAGATACTATAGAATTGATTAATGAAAAAAAAATAGATTATCCTTATAAGATAAGAGTATTAGAGTTTCCAAATGATCACTTATTATGAAACGTAGTTAGTATTAACATTACTCGATTAGTGAGTGTTTTACTCGATGGCATGTACTAGTAAAGTAAAATTATATACTCCTATCACATACTTAATTGCTAGTTGCAAAAAATATCACTCACCTTGCTTATTAATTAATATTTCAATAAATTACGAATAACTAACATTATCTTTTTACTATTCTCCTTTTTTATTATATTCAAGTTATTATTTTACGCATACTATTTTATATTTAATAATTAAACTCAATTCAATTTAAAAGAACAAAAAATAAAATAATAATTAAATTTGAAATAGAGGGAGTAACATATATATAAAAATTCACCAAGCCCAATCCTATCAAAAATTGAAGTCACCCAATTAACGTATACCGTACCACAAGAGAAAATAAAAATGGACTAGCAAATTGTGAAAATTAATATTCCTGAAATCCATCTTATTACATTAATTGCTCGTCTACTGATGAAAACTCAAGAAAACAAATTACAGAAGAATCAACTGCAGTTAAAAAACAGGAAATTAAAAAAAAAAAAAAATTAAAGCCCAAAAAGAAAAAGGAAACGAAAACATTATTGCGTAAGCAAACTTCTGATAAGAGCTGCTTGAGTGGAGTCGGTGTTTTCCAACAATTCAGACAGCCTCTCACTTAAATCATCAACTTCTCTGTGCAAGCTTCTTATGTAGTTGCATGTCTCCTGCAACACTTTAGCTGATGATCTCTGCATTAATTTTTTAGATTTGTCAGTCCGGTTAAAAAAGAAATTGATAAAATAAATTTGCTATTTTGTTGGTTTTGAGATATATTATTTTAATTTATTGCACATGCATGGAGTATACTCCGGCATGATCGACTACTATTTTAAAAGGAGCATACACGTGATGGGGGTTGGGGTGGATTCTTTTCATGTGTAATTAATTTTAAATTAGGATCACACAGAACAACTCCAACTCCAACTCCAAGGTTATCTTTAGAACCCTAAAATATATATTTAAAAAAACATTGGGGATTGTGATTGTTCTATAATTAAACTAATTATAATGTGTGTGTGGGTGGGGGTGGGGGGGGGGGGGGGGGGGGGGTGATCATAAACTTCACAAAAAATTAATGTGAACTGTGCTCAGTGCTCACATGTATAATTACAAGTTAAAGGCATTTTTGGTCGTCCCGTTCAATTTTTTTTAAATCGACCCAAAATAGTAAAAAATATATATCATTTTAATCAAGTAATTGTGTGCATTGCTAAATTTACATCGTTTTTCATCAGACGTGGTTGATTTTTGCACATAGTATGGAATGATTTGCAAAATGATGAGAGTTTACGATACCAAAAATAGACTTAAAATGAGTAAGGTATAAAATTACTGAACTATAAACTGATTTTTTTTTTTTTTTTTAATTATCTTGGAACGATTTGCAACAAAAGAAAAAATGAATGTCATGAGACCAAACTTGTTTTTTTAACTCGTATAATTATAGTAACAGAATCTCATTCGGGTTTTCTCGGCTATAGTTCCTACAAATCTACATTAAATTTCAAACTCTGCACATAGAGAAGAGTGAAATATTTTTCATGATAAACCATGACAAGTTTTTAGGGTTTATTTTACTTGCGTACTTTAGGAAAGATAAAAAAAAAAAAAACCAAGGCATTTAATTATAGTGTGCATCACCTTATAAATTCATATATTACTAAAATGTACCTTATCTGAACGCCTATTGTTCATCTCCGGAAGAAGCTGCTGCAGCTTGGAGACGAGTTCGTTGATTTGATCTTCGCTGATTCTTGAAGATCCCGACTGCCTTGATCTTGATCTCCGGCTAGACATTTTTATGTGTTTTTGTAATGAAATGCGGTAAAGATGATTGTTAATATAAAGTTGCAAGGTATAAGGTGGAGAAAGGGGATACAAGAGAGTGTGAAAGTAGTGTCTGAAAAAAGAGAAGATGAGAGGGGAAAAACACAGTACTAGGTTTGTAGTTGAGTGGAGAGTAAGGAAGGCTAATAATTCATGAGAGTGTGGAGTGGGAAGTCTTGGCTTTATATAAGGTTTTAATTTGTGGGGTTGTGGGTGGAGGGTGTGTGTGGGGGGATAGGGGAGTGAAGAATCAAAGTTCAACTCCTAGAGTAAAGATAACACACAATGAATTCATTTGGGAACCTTTTGTCCAAAAGTGTTTTAGTTTTTAATTTGCTTCATTTTAATTATCAATATATATATATATATATATATATATATATATATATATAATGTAATGCGAATTTCGAAAATTATATGAGATTCACATGATCTCCTATGTGTTAGTGATCAAATTTAATTGGAAGGATTAGTGACTGTTTTAGTTCGGTTTAAGATCACCAATCAATAACGTGTTATTGATTACCACCGTAAATGGTAAATCGAAGATTCGGGTTATGAAATCATAAATACGAAAGCCGAAATTGCATTAATTTCGTATGTGTGCACGTTTAGGTGTGTTTGTGTGTGTTTTTTGGAGTATTTGTATCATTGAACGTGTATTTCTTAGCTGGAGAACAACTATTTATAGAAACTAGCAAACATGAGGTGTCCAAGACTCTTAGACTTCCTAACTTGCATGCTAGACAAGTGTCCTTTGACCTTGTTTGACCTTATCTAAGTTGAATCTTAGTTACAAAGTCTTCTTTGGTCTTATCTCGGTCTTCATTGTTGTTCGTCCAGGTCGGCTTAATTGATCCAGTATGGTCTTTCAACAAAAGTTGTTCACCTTTTGTGGATGTGACTTGGAAGTTGTTCGCTTGGACTTCGTGTTGGGATGAACTTTGGAATCTTGGTTCCTTGTTCATCTTCATACACCTCTTTTTGTCAAGGTTGTTCGTCACCTGCGACTTGGTTAAATGGGCAAGTCTGGTCTCGGATCTCAAAACATGTTCGTCTATCAGTTGTTCGTCGAAGTAGTTGCTCGTCACTTTATACACTCCCCAGATTGATTAGCGCACCCCATTCTTGATTTTCTGTTAAAGTGCTTAATCTTGGTTCACCCGCAAGGATTAATGTTCGCCTATCAACACTATGAACAAAGTTTCATAATATAAAATTTAATTATATCATTAAATGTAGTCACTGTTACTATTATATGCATTCAATGATACTATTAAACTTATAGACTGAAATCACAGTATAAAATGTTATGATATCAGTAAATGCATGTAATAGTATCAATAAATATATATAATAATGGTATCAACTTTTTACTTATTGACAAGTTTGAGACCTACCCTGAAATTAATTAGTAGATAGGTATAGAATATATAGTTAAATTAACTTGTATACCCAAACATAATCGAGTCGTATTCGAATTCAAGCTCAATTCGATACATAATCGAGTCGTATTCTAATTCAAGCTCAATTCGATATAACTCAACTCGATCAATAGTCTTACAAGTTTAATCAAACTTTAGTAAATGTACTTTATATTTTATCTTTAGTGTATCCATTAACAATCTATAAATAAAAAGAAAAAACTCTAGTATTATGTAAATTATCGGTTCACCGTTCACTCTAGCGGAGATCGAGTTTAACAAGTCTCTCAAGTCGAATTCTTGAATCCAAAAAATTGATCTTGAGAGTTCAAATTGAACTTCGAGTTTTATCATGGAATCGAGTTTGAATCTGACACTACTCAGCTCCATTCGACCCGTTTAAATGATAGTACCTTGATCTTTATCATTTGATCATTTTTTTGGTTTATATCATCGAGATTCAAGATCAACTATATATAGGATATTCTAGTCAAAACCATTGATGCAATAACATGACATTTTCCTGAAAAGGAAAGCGCAAATATTGACACGTAGAAATGAAGCAAGCTTTGTCACCAGCTAGAACAACAAATTAAAAGATTTATGTAACATGTTATTGTTTGTAATATTGCACTTTTATATTACAGTAATGATGTCACTGATGATCAGTTTAACTTGGACTGAACTATACCTTATCTTTTATGACAGAATTTTAATTCTTTGCCAGATCAACTTTAATAGATTGCATATCCTTTTTTCTTGTTTTTGTCAAGACTTACTAGCTAGCTAGGGTTGCAGTTAACAATTAATTAAGTCTTAAATGCAACGGGAAGGATGGATTAAATTTTTGTGACATTTAATATATATATATATAATAAAATTTTCTAAAAGCAAGCATATATATATATATAACGGCCGATCATGCAAGTATTCAAGTAAATATATTAATCTAAAACGAATTTATTGATAGTGATAGGACTTTTTTGGGGGTGGGTGGGATGATCCATTAAAAAAGAAGTTTACTATTGGCATTTTAAAAATTATAAATACAAGTTTCTAACCTTTTCAATTAAAAATTAATAATTCGCATTACTTGTGTGAACAAGTTGCATGTTATTGCGCAATTAATTCAATAATATCATTATATTTATTAATAATACTACATCACTTATCAAGTGATACCATTATACTTATAAAGTAATACTATAATATATTTTCACACAGTGATCAGTGTGTTTTGAGTATGTAAAATATTACGGTATTGATTTATAAGGTGTAATAATATTACTTCGTAAGTGATGTGGTATTACTAAATGAATCTTGTTGCACGGTGTAGTGCAAGTGTGACTCAAACTAATTACTACAGTAATTAACTTTGAAATTACTACTCATTAATAAGTCCAATAATATGAATTGTTATAGTAGTTTAAGTGTTTACCTAGTATCTAATAAGTTATTGATCCCTTGAGTCCAAAAAATAGTTATTAATCCCTCAAATAATTTAACTCGTTCTTCAATTCTACCGATTATATGTGTGACCGTTTCAGACCACGTGTTGGATCCGACCGGAAGAAAATCGGAAATGGCAACAAGGAACCCAGAGGCCGGGACCGTCCCGGCCGGCCTGAATCCGACCTCAGCGGGCTCCGACCTCGAGTTTCCGGCCTCAAGAACGAGGCCGGAAACCCGCTTGAGACCCTCGTCCACGTCCGTCCCAGCCACGTTCAAGTCCTGCCGTGGCCGGACCGGTCCGATCAAGAGCAGTGGAGTCCAACAGGATCGCCCGGATGCGACCGACCGACTGGAGCAATCTCCGACCTCGCTGTCCGCCAGGAGGCCGGCCTCCGATCACTCAAGGCCCCCGGCCGGCAAGAGAGATCCGGAGCACGTGATAGAATCAGGCAAGATCCTCTCCCAAGAGGGAAAAAGGCCGCCTCCGTACCCAGAGACTCAGAGGATATTCCATCCAAATGAGGAAATTCGCCAGAGAATCGTCCTTTTTGGACACGCGTCAACTCCCTAGTGGCCGGCCACCTGCAAGCCCTGACACACCAGAGCCCGCGCGTCCTCAGAGGCAGGAGACATTTAATGCGCCTGTCCCCCGAGAGGCCGGAAATGACCAAAATACCCCTATAGTGAGAAAACTATAAATACCCCCACTTTTGTAATGTAAAAAAAGGTTCAATCTCTCTCAGTATAATCAATACACATACTCATTCAAGTCCAGGGACTCACAACCCCTGGCAATTCTTGGTGTTCTTAGTGTTCTTATGCATTTATTGCTTTTCTTCATTCAAGCATTCATTCTAGCATTTAAGAGCCCAATCATTTGATGTTTTTACCAAAAGCTTTTATAAATAGCCATTCAATCCCAGCAAAATATATTTGGTAAACAACATTTGGCGCTAGAAGAAGGGTCTCTAACCCATCAAACGCATATTTTCTTCATCTCTTTGAAGAACACTCACTGTTCTTCAAAGCTTCACGTCCTCAAACCTTCAAACCTTCAAACCTCAAACCCCTCCTCTTGAAAGTAATGGATCCCCAGAGGTCATCCCATGCCCACGGGAAAGCCACACGAGTGGCCTCCCCAATTCGTTTTCCGGAGGAACCCCTCCCATCCGGGGGTCGAGGTTTCTTTACCCCTGACCAGGCCGGGTCAGGAAGACGCCGCCAGGCGGAAGAGGCGAGGGGGTGCCGGAGCACCACCTCTGCCTCCAAAAAGAAGGCCCAGGCTCGCGCTCTCAAGTGTAAGGCGAAAGCCGGAGAGCACCAAGGCGAAAGCCAATGTCGGGCAAACCCCGTCTCCACCCGTTCACGAGGCTCCGCCCATCCGGTTTTTGACCGTTTGGGCACAACGGACCCGTCGTGGTATCCGAGCCGCGTACCCAGTTACGACACTGGGTACGGTGACACCGAGTCCGTCTCCAACTCTGGGAGCACGGCCCAAATGCCCCACAAGAGGGCGGCCGAGGTCAGCCTGACCCCGGCGAACTCCGCCAGGCGCAAGTTAAGCTTCGCCCAAAGCGGCCTTTTGGGATGCGGAGTCCCTCGCGCGGCCGTTTTCGACCGTATCGGCCCCCTAGCCGGCGTGGGCGACCAGCTGGCCGAAACCCCCAGCCCAGAAATCGTCAAGTTGCAAAAGCAACTGGACGAAATGAAGGCGCTCCTCGAAGCGCAAGGCCAAACCAAGGCCCGGCCAGTCGCCAGCGAACCTCTGGCGGTCGATATTGAGCTCGCGCCGGTCCAGCTCAAGATCGTCCCCCCGCCAACTCCTCTCTACGAGGGGAAAACAGATCCTGAGACTCACCTGAGCAAATTCCGGATCTATATGACCGGGCGTGGCGCGACAGACGCCACGAAGTGCAGGCTTTTTCCCCTCACCCTGGGCGATCTCACCCACAGATGGTACGTGTCCCTCCCGGCACGGTCCATTGACTCGTTCGCCACTCTAAGCGCCCAATTCTCATCTTACTTTGCGGCCAAGATTGCCCGGCCGGAAAGCTGGCACCGCCTGATGCGGATCCGCCAGGAGAAAGAAGAGTCCGACGAGGACTACGTGGCCAGAGTGGATGAGGTCATGCTGACCGGCGAGGCGGTAAGCAATCAACTGGCTTTGCACGCAACCCTGGGGGGTTTCCACGGCCGATCTCCTATGTTCAAACATCTCACCAAGGATTTCCCTAAAACCTACGCCGAATTCCGCGCCCGGGCCGGCGATTACCTGGCTCGGAGGAAGCTTCTGGCACTAAGGTTGGGGGAATCCGAGCCAACCCCAAAGGAGACGGAGGCGGCAGCCCAAACCTCCCCCAAGAACGGCCCAAAGGCCAGAAGGGTGGCCAAGCCGCCCGGCAACTTCAAGTCCTTCGAGGACGTTGAGGTTCACCTAACCCAGGCCATGAGGCAGTCCCCCGCGCATATCTTCAATGCGATTCAGCACCGGGACGTGCTTCCCAGGCCAAGGCCCTATTCTGGAGACCGGTCCCGGCTGGACCCTAAAAAGTTCTGCGCTTATCACGACTCTATTGGCCACAATACGAGCCAGTGTCGTGATCTCCTAAAGCAGCTTTGGAAGCTGTTTGAGGAAGGGCGTCTGAACGACCTCCTTCAGAGGCCTGCCGGCCGGCAGGACCAACAGCAGCAGCAGCAGCCCCAGCGCCACCCTCGGAGGAACGAGGAAGGCGGCCGGCCTCTTAGGCCGGTCGCAGCTTTGGAGGAAGATGATGACGAGGATGACCTCCTCCCTCCCATGAATCCCGGCGGTCGGGTCAACATGATCCAGGCCGGCGGAGGGAACTTAGGCGGCCTCACCCCGATCTCGACGCAGTCCAACCGAAAACGGAAAGCAGAGGTCCGGGCGGCGGCCAACGTCAACTTGGTCACGCCCCAGAACCAAAAATTCACAAGAGCTTGGAGATAACTTTCTCCAACAAGGACAGGACCGGGGTGCTGTTCCCGAAGGGCGATGCATTGGTGATTGCCGCCCAGATCCTGGGCAAAGAGGTGCAACGCGTTCTGGTCGACAATGGGTGCTTTTGCAATATCATCTTCAAAACAGCCCTAGACCAGCTCGGAGACCTCGTCAACTTCATCAGGCCAATCGACCTTCAGCTGAAGGGATTTGGGGACGCAACGGTCGCCGCGTACGGGAGGATAAAGCTCTCCGTGGAACTCATCTGCTGCTACAACAAGGAGGTCAGGATAACTAGGCCGCTAGATTTTATAATTGTAGATCAGCCAAGCTCGTATAATGGCTTTCTGGGTAGGCCCTTTTTAGAAGTTTTTGAAGCTGTTGCTTCTTCCTACTATTACTGTATCAAATTTCCCACCCCCGAGGGGGTGGTCGGCACCATTAAGGGTGACCAGGCAATGGCTAGAAGGTGTTTGAACTATTCCTACTCTTACTTATTTTCAATTAGCAACAACCAAACACCGGACGGGCTACACCCCGACTCTGAAACGGCCATTACGGCCGCAGAACCCGTCGCGGAGGTCGGATCCACATCGGCCGACCCCCAGCCTATGCAGGTCGACGATCCCGAGCCAAGGATTGGTTTCGAACCATCCGAGCTCGACCTCGATCCCAGATTCGATTCTTCTGACCGGCGGAGCTATGAACAAGCTACGGCTTTAGAGGATTTGGAACACATTCCGGTCGACCCCTCGAGGCCGGAACTGGAAGTACTGATCGGCTCTCGCATACCGACTGAAATGCGGGGGGAAGTGATCGAATTCCTCAAAGCCAACGTTGGAGTCTTTGCCTGGTCTCACCAAGACATGGTCGGGATAGACCCAAAGCACGCATGCCATCGTCTAAAGATCGACCCCAACAGGAGGCCGGTCCATCAAAAAAGAAGGAAGTTCGGCCCGGAAAAGTACGAAGGGCAAGGGCCTGATCGGCATCCCCCCGGGCTCGATGCGCCTCCAGCCGCAGATCGGCACTGACGTCCTCCATCTCGGCCACCCGATTCCGGGCATCCTCCAGCGCTTTATACGCCATCTCAGCCCGACCGAGAGCGTCATCTTTTTCCTTTAATACGGCCTCCATCTGGCCGACCGCATAGTCCCTCTCCCTCTTGAGCGCGGTATTCTCGCTCTCGAATCCGGCCTTCTCCTCCCGAGCCCGGGTCAAGTCGGCCTCCAGCCTCCGCACGGTGCTGAGTGCACCGGTGAGCTCGCTCTCCACGAGATTAGCCATGATGGTCGCCTGGCTGACGAGTGCAACACAGGCCCGACCGGCGTATCGAGGTCGGCGCTCGGCGACATCGGCTAACTCCCGCGTCCAAGCTTGGGGCAAAGAGTTCACCGACCGGCTCATATACTCCGGCATATCCACAATTGAGCCTGGAGCCCGGGAGGAGAGGAAATCCAACACCAACGGAGGGAGACCCGAGTTGTTGCGCGTCAGTCTGCATGGAAAGGAAACGGCGATCAGGTACAATCAAAATTTGACTTAAAGAATCTCGAAATTAGAAGACTTACGCTTGGAAACGAGCGGAATCACGACCAAAATAGGTCCTGTCGTCTTCCGGGCCAGAAGTTGGCGCCGCACGGGCCGCATTCTCCGCCCCGACCGGCCCCGGCGGGGTATCATCAGAGAGGACGATAGGGGCCGGACTCGACCCACGAAGGCCGGTCTCCTCGCTCTCAGTTTCCTCCCGACCCCTCTTCCGGCCGGAGAGGCGGGGGGATGCAGGAACCTCAGCAGCAGTGGTCCCGGCGGCCGGAACCGACTGAAGGGGGATGGGCTCTTCGATCACGACCCCGGTCCGGGCGCCGTTCCCTTTCTTCTTCCTTGCCCCCTTGGCCGTCTTCTTCACTGCGCAGGCTCCAATCATAGAAAACATTTCCGGGCAGCTTTCAAGGAGTTCTGGCGGGCACTGCCTCACGATCGGGAAGTCGGGCACTACATTACAGGAAACGAAGCGTTAAAAAAAAAAAAAAAAAAAACACACACAAACAGACTAAAGGCCGGAACCCGGTCCCGCCCTGGTACTTACCCGTCAACTTTAGATGACGCGGGAACTGGAAGAAGCGGCCAGAAATTCGGGATTGCCGAGTCCGAAGGACGGCCTGGTTCCTTTCCGTGGCCGGTAACGACAGAATCCGCTCCCGGACAACTGCAAAGTCGAAATTCAGCTCCCGGTCGGAAGGGCAAGGGTAACCTGCAAAGAGAAGTAAGAAATTAGATCAGTACTTTTATCCAAATTTAAGCTAAAAATTCCTTACTAGGATTCTTGAGACGGATGTCGGTCGGAACATCAATCTCCGTCCCATCCGGGTAGCCGGTCTTCCACGCCCCACCGACGAAGAACCACTTCCTCCGATCGTTTCGACCCTTGCTCGGCAGCCCGGTCACCAACTTCTGTCCTTTAGTTTGAATGAAGACCTCACCGGTCCCACTCTTTTCACTCTGGATCCGGTAGAGGTATGTCATTTCCCCAGGGGTCGGCATCCGGTAGAGCCGATTCTTGCCAAACAAGGTCATGACGCTCACAAGGATCATCCATGTATTCGGGAGCAGCTGGATGGGCGCCTGGTTCCAGTAATTCAACAGATACGACACGGCCGGATGGAGCGAAAAACGAAGTCCAACCTCCATCATATCTTGGGTCACGGCCACCATCCCTCGAGGAGGCTGATCCGCCCGTTCATTTGGTTCGGGGGCGTAGAGGTGGACGTCGTAGGGGATTTCCCAGTCGGACCGGGCATCATCAAGAAAATGCTGGGTCATCTTGCTCTGAATCTGTCCAATGGTCCACCTGCAAGACTCCTTCAGGTCGGCTATCCGGATGGTGGCCCGATCACGAACGGTCGGCCCCCGCGGGAAATGTTTCGAATACTCCTCGAAGTCGAAAGAAAGGGAATCGACCTCATCTTTCATCTCCACGTACTCCGACCACAGGCGAAAGGCCTTCCGGACCTGTTCTTTCCGATCCTGGCTAACGCTCCGGCCAGCAGCAGCCGGCCTAACGGGCTCTTCGGTCTCCGATCCCGAGGCCTCATTTGCCATCCCGAGCCTTTGTTTGATTTGTTCAGCCGCGAGATTCTGAAGCAACAGGTTGGTCCCCAGATCGTCACCTTCACCGCGGCCACTTTCCTCTTCGTCTTCTTCCAAGAGGTCGTCCAATGGATCCCTCTCCTCCACTGGTCGGGCCACCTCCTCGTCCTGGGATCTCTCCGTAGCCAAAGGAACCCCCTCCCGGGCACCTTCACCCAACAGTGACCGTCCCGGGCGCGGGAATAGGGCATCCAAACCATCGTCGTCGTGGGCCCAGATCGAGCCCGCTAGACGAGAAGGAGAGGCTCCACTCCCCCCGCGGGAACTTCCTCCCTCTTCGAACAAACGGCGATTAGCTCCGCCACCACCGCCGCCACTTGAGGAAGCGCCGCCCCTTTGCCCAGGCGGAGGACCAGCCCACCGCCGCACCATTGTGAAAGATAGAGTGTGAAATAGCAAAAATTTAAAAAATTACCTTCTGAAAAACCACCACAACGCCGTTCGAAGCTCGTCGCCGCCGTGAAGAACTCGCCGGAAATCGTCTAAGAGCAGCTGCAAATCGCTAAAGGGTGAAAACCTTTGAAAATGAAGTGAAACCCCTATTTATAGGAAATGGGTGAGGGCCTATGTCGAAATAAAATCCTAGGTATAGGGACCTAGGTGCAAGAATTTGAAGAGGCGGTTTCGACGCCAGGCGCCTCGTACATTGCGCGCATTAAATGCGCGAGATTCGAGGAGACCAAATCATGTCACGCACGACAGCTTTCAATGCGTAATCTGAGGCGTCGCCTGACGTCATGCGCACCTTTTTAGGTGAAGTACAACGCACGTCCTTATAGCCTTCGCAAAGCCGTAAGCCGGTCTCCGACCACCCCGGGCAAACCAAGGTCGGCACCAACACAAAACGGCAAACGACCACCTCGCCCCACACTAACTTTGAGCGACGAGCTGGGGGGCAATTGTTGTGACCGTTTCAGACCACGTGTTGGATCCGACCGGAAGAAAATCGAAAATGGCAACAAGGAACCCAGAGGCCGGGACCGTCCCGGCCGGCCTGAATCCGACCTCAGCGGGCTCCGACCTCGAGTTTCCGGCCTCAAGAACGAGGCCGGAAACCCGCTTGAGACCCTCGTCCACGTCCGTCCCAGCCACGTTCAAGTCCTGCCGTGGCCGGACCGGTCCGATCAAGAGCAGTGGAGTCCAACAGGATCGCCCGGATGCGACCGACCGGCTGGAGCAATCTCCGACCTCGCTGTCCGCCAGGAGGCCGGCCTCCGATCACTCAAGGCCCCCGGCCGGCAAGAGAGATCCGGAGCACGTGATAGAATCAGGCAAGATCCTCTCCCAAGAGGGAAAAAAGCCGCCTCCGTACCCAGAGACTCAGAGGATATTCCATCCAAATGAGGAAATTCGCCAGAGAATCGTCCTTTTTGGACACGCGTCAACTCCCTAGTGGCCGACCACCTGCAAGCCCTGACACACCAAAGCCCGCGCGTCCTCAGAGGCAGGAGACATTTAATGCGCCTGTCCCCCGAGAGGCCGGAAATGACCAAAATACCCCTATAGTGAGAAAACTATAAATACCCCCACTTTTGTAATGTAAAAAAAGGTTCAATCTCTCTCAGTATAATCAATACACATACTCATTCAAGTCCAGGGACTCACAACCCCTGGCAATTCTTGGTGTTCTTAGTGTTCTTATGCATTTATTGCTTTTCTTCATTCAAGCATTCATTCTAGCATTTAAGAGCCCAATCATTTGATGTTTTTACCAAAAGCTTTTATAAATAGCCATTCAATCCCAGCAAAATATATTTGGTAAACAACATTATACAGTTTGCCCAAATTTTCAAAAGCCCGTGTCAAAAATAGCATTTAAATGTAAAGTTGAAGCCAAAAATAGGACTGATATCAAGATTCGACTTCTGGCTATTCCCTAATAATATCATCAAATGATCAATAGGAAGTGACTAAAAGGAATCTCAAATAATTAATATTCAAATATCTGCATTTTTTTAACTAAATCTCACCTGGAATTATTTGCATTAAATATATTTTAATTTAATTTATAACTTAAAAATAATAAAGTCTGATTTCTAATTAGTTGGCATATTAACGTGGTGTCTTGCTATATAAATGTACTATTTGTGTTTGTTTGATTTTTTTATGAGGTACTATTTTTTCTAAATAATTAAATGTTTTTGGCAGAATTAAGTTCTTGGACGACATGCATAAACACGTGCATGGAGGGCATCCAATGGTTGGAGGATATAGATTCCAATAATTGAAAGATGATTTGATCATGTTCAAACTAAAATCCATCTGATTGGTCAAAATTACCTGATGGGTTTTAAATTGTGTTCAAATCCCAATATCTTGGTTGATTTTATATATCAGCTAGTTAATTAATCAACTTGTTTTATATATTTACCGGAAAAGAAAGGACCACAAATAAGGTTTAGGACCACAAATAAGGTTTATGACGTAATCCTCTGTCCCGATATTTACTTCATGTTGTTTTTGGCACAACGTTTAAAAAGAGTAATTAAATATATATAGATATAGTATAGGTAATGTGAGAGAGAAAAAAGAATAAAATGTAATTTGTTGGATATGAATAAAATGTATAAATATAATATAATTAATTGATGACCAAAAAAGATATTGAAAGTTAATAGTGGAACGGACGAAAATGACAAAATGGGAAGTTAATAGCGGAACGGAGGGAGTATATCTCAAATGTATAACATATATTAGAATTTTGACTTAATTTTAATTTTAATTTTAACATTTTCAATTAGAAATATATAATAATAAAAAAATGGAGATATTATTGATTACTGCTTAGGTATTACTGGCTACTGTTTGGAGTAGTACTGACTACCGTTTGGATTAATACTTTGTTGATTATTGCTCGTGATATTAAGGATTATAATTTGAGGATTGTTTTTACGGCTTTGAGTATTTTTTACTATTGTTTGGGATATTACTGATGCAAAACACATAGTGCATATCGAACTGTGTTTTTTGCAATTGATTTTCAAAATCCAAATACATGTCATTTCTTTGGGTGCACACAAAAATAACTCAAAGTTTAATTATGAATAGTAAAAGAAATGCGATAACGAAATAAGCCATCCAAATTAAAAACATTTTTGGGTTCAGTTTTGCACCCCATGTCAAAAAAATTATTGAATACCATTGCAACGTCGATCCAATGTATAATTTTTTTTTTCTAATAATTGCTTTGCATTAGAGTGTTTGTTCTGTGCATATTGCAATCGCATTGCATCTTCCTACTAATAAATTAAATTAATAAATATAAAAATAATAAAATATTCTTTTTAATTTATAAGAATATTACTTTTAAAACTACACCTGTATTTTTATTAACATTTTATGTTGGGAAAAATATCAAATTCACCTCTTATCTTATTCCACCGGAGCAGATACACCATCAATCTTATTTTTCTTTCATTCATACCCTGTTTCTTTTCAATTAAATCAATTATAGGTCATTTCGCTTCTGAACATAAACCCTTTTATCTAGCTACTATGAATGGACGGTAAACGGTACTGTTAACAAGATTGAGTTGTGGAACTCAAATACTCCCTCCCTTAATTTTATTTTTGCTCTCTCTCTCCCCCCTAATGCCAGCAACAAAATCCTTTAATACACGATGAATCAAAGTTATTAGGTCAAAGAAATCAAAATTGCTTGTGAAGTCTTCCAATGATGAATAAATTCAACCCGTGACTTTGACATCTCTCTCATATTGAAGGATTATTTGCCAACAAATATCTCTACAATTAAATTCATAGAATCTTTTATGAAAGTTCATGCTGTACGAGAATTTGGAAGTTTTAATGGAACAACATACCATAATTGCGAAACATAGATGATGTGTCAATTTTTTATTGGTTCTAATGGTATAACTACTAATTTGCCTCGTACAAGGATGGAAGAAGATAAAAGTATAACTTTTGCTCAGATATTGGTAGAATAGAGTTTACAGTTTACATATATTATATATATGCGTACACACGCTTATGATTATTGCAAAGCAGCTGCTTAAAGTTTTTGATTGGGCTAACAAAATATCCTAACTAATTAACTAATTAGGATATTAACAACTCTAATAATAATCCTAATAAATGCTAACTTTAACATGCTCCGTTTGGCTATAAACCACCCGGAAAAATGAGTGTTGAAAATATTTGAGTCACATACCAATGCAGGATAGTTGTTCATCTTTATACATCCAATAATACTCCCTTATTTAATTTAATTTGATGTGGAATATTGTATGAACCCCAACAATTCTCCCCTCAAATTAACCACTCAATATCACAAACAAACAAACAAAAAAAATTGAGAAAGAAACAAGACCATTTTTCACTAACGGTAGTAACTTATTATTATTATTATTATTGATCGGGCAAAACTTTTTATTTCACAAAATTTCATGGCATCAAGAAAGCCTCCGGGGACAGCCCCAAGGGCATATTAATTACAGAGCCTCTTCAAAAAACTAAATTAGGACATAAAAGTCAATTTATCAAAGAGGAGTTACAATGAATTACTTTGTTTTACCAACAACCAGCTCCAACTTCTCCCTCTAATTTCCTAAAAAATATTACCTTCCCCAAGTTCGGAACTTTCAAATAAAAATTTATTTCTCGCCTTCCAAAGCGCCCATACCGTGCACTCCCAAATAATAGTACCCAGCAATACTACCTTCTTCTTTCGAAAAAGCCCCGAAAATAAAAAGAAATGATCGATTACCTTATTTGGCAACGCTACCGGAACTCCAAGACAATCGAGGCATTTATCCCATACTTTCTGGGCCAATGGGCATTCTGACGGTAGTAACTACTTCCTCCGTCCCGCAATTACTTTCATACTTGTAAATGACACATTTTTTTAAGAAAGAAATGAAGTATTTGAGTGTAGTGCTTGAATAAAATAATGATATTTTAATACTTTGTTGACTTTTATGAGTGTGCGTTGTTTCCTATTTTGAAGTGTGAATGTAATTGCGGGAGGGTAAATTGCAAGGATGGTCCCATGAGAATTTGTATTTGACAGATTTGGTCCCATGTTCTTTTTTTGTCCCATTTTTAGCAGAAAATGTCCCATCCGTTAAATATTTTACAGTTTTCTATGGAATACTGGATGGAAAAACCTTTTCAACTTGATTTTTGGAGGAAAATGAGTCAGCTTTTGCTATTAACAATCATTTCAAGGTAAAATGCAAGTATGGAGGCGATTCTGCAACTTTAGTTCGTAGAGTTTTAAGATGTTAGAAATTAATTATTTTTAAGTTGGAAATTATACGCGCGAGTTTTTGGCAGAAAACTAACGGGCATGTGGGCCTCATGCTCGTTAATCTGTTATTTTTTGACGGAAAAATCGTATGGGACTATTTGCGCTTAAAAAAGGACCAAATTCATGAGGACCAATTCTTATGGGACCATTTCTGCAATTTCCCCAATTGCGGGACATCCAAATAAGACAAGTGTGAAAGTTTAAGAATATTATATAAATTTATTCTTTTTAAATAAATGCGTGTTTAACTAAAATAACATACACTTTGAACAAGAGGGAGTATGTTTATTTTAATCAGTGTAGATTTTTTTTAAAGAGTCTATTTTAACGATATATTGAGGTAATAATTTGAAAGTACATCTCATTAAGTGGGTGTTTGCAAACTCTACTTTGTAATTAAAATCACTTATTTTTTAAAAAAAAAAATATATTATAAAGTGTTTGCAACTACTACATTAATCATTTAAAATCTATTTTGAAAAGGTTATAAAAACCTTTTTTTTTTATTATGGAGAACTGATTCTCATGGGACCCATAAATCTCGCAAACAAAAAAAAAACACTATTGATATTATTACAAACTCTCCCACTTCTAAAATTACTTTATTTCAAAACATTCACAACTTTTAATTTTACTACAAAAATCACTTAATATCACTTTTATTTTGCAATCAAGTTTCAAAACACACCCTACATCCATGGACTTGCACTACAAAAAAGATGGAGTTTAGCGACGGGAATTTTGCGACGGCAAGAATATCCGTCGCAAATTTCTATCATTTGCGACGGATTTTTGTAAGTCGTCGCAAAAAATGAAAATTTGCGACGGATAAGCCGTCGCAAAATCTAGGGCCCACCGACTTGGTCTTGAACCGGCTACATTTGCGACGGAAAGGTCGTCGCAAATTTCAATTTTGAGTTTGCGACGGTCAATTCTGTCGCAAAACATACCCGTTTAAAGGTGACCGTTCGGGAAGCGACCCGTTTGACTGATTTGCGACGGAAGAAGCCGTCGCAATTTTAAACTTTGTAATTGCGACGGACGAAAGTCGTCGCAATGCTTACATTTATATTCGCGACCTCTCGGGAAACGGCCCATTGACTGATTTGCGACGGAATGTCCGTCGCAAATTCGAGCCGTTTTACGCGTCTTATCGGGAAACGGTGCGTTGACTGATTTGCGATGGCTTTTCCGTCGCAAATCAGTAAGAAACGGCGTCGTTTTGCGTTTGACGGGCAAAATTTGCGACGGACAGGCGTCCGTCGCAAATTTTTTTCCACTTATTTATACAGGCCCGCCACGTTGCAGACGGAGAAAGAGAGAAAAGAAGAAGAAGAGGACGAAAAAGAGAGGAAAAGGAAGGAGAAGTCGGGTGCCGTCGCTGTAGAGCCAATCCGTCCCCACCGAGTTCTCGTTTCGTCATCTTCTACAAATAAACCGTAAGTTTTCTTCATTTTTACCGTTTAAAATTTAATTTTAAAGCATGTTTAGAGAATTGATTTTAGTTGAATTATTTGAATTATATTAGTAATGAATTGATTTTAGTTGATCGAATTTTAATTTAAAGCATGTTTAATTTTTTTTAAGTTTAGAATTGAATTAGTTGAATTGTTTGAATTATATTAAAAATAAATTGATTTTAGTTGAATTAGTTGAATTATAATTTAATTAGTTGATCGAATTTTAATTTAAAGTATGTTTAATTTTTGTTAAGTTTAGAATTGAATTAGTTGAATTGTTTGAATTATATTAGAAATGAATTGATTTTAGTTGAATTAGTTGAATTATAATTTAATTAGTTGATCGAATTTTAATTTAATTTTAAAGCATGTTTAGAAATTGTTGAATTTGTTAAGTTTAGAATTGATTTTAGCTGAGTTGTTTGATTTTAGTTGAATTGTTTTAGTAATTTGTTAATTTTTAATTGTTAAGCATGTTTAAATAATATTACAAAATAATTTTAGTTGCTTGATTTAAGTTTAGTAATTTTACAAAATAATATTAGTTGATGATTGATTTTAATTTAGTTGAATGAATTTAGTTGAGTAGGTTGTTAATTGATTTTAAATAATATTAGTTGTTTGATTTTAGTTTAATATATAATTTATAAAATAATATTATTAGTTGATTGATTTTAATTTAGTTGAATGAATAATTCGTGAAATTTGTTATAGATGAGCGGACAAGGCAGTGGCAACGACAGTCAGCAGCCTCCGAGGGATGAGGAGGCGAGTCGAGGAGGACGAGGAGGGAGGAGACGACGGCCCTCACTAAGACCCGTGGTTCCACCTATTTTCAGGCCGAGGTCTCTATCAGAGACCTCTTCACAGCCTGGTGCGGGCTCCTCCTCCTCCTCACAGCAGACTGCTGAGGGCTCATCCTCCTCCCGCCAGCATCCGGTTGTTGAAGGACGGATGTCTGTTAAGCCATGTGGTCATATGTAAGTTTTAATATTTTATACTCAATTTTTTTATTAATTAAAACCTAATTATTTTACTAACTTTGAAATTTTAATTTTACAGTTGGATTCCGGGTCATGAGGCTGCTAATCAGGTTTCCGACTCCATCTTTCGCGGTGGATTCGAGCCCACCGCTTACAGTTGGAGGTTAGTGTCCGATGCAAGAAAAAAGACATACTTCGAGGAGTTTAAGGTATTAATTTAATTTATTAATTCACCGTTTATTAATATCAAATATATAAACATATATTTACATTTAAATTGTAATTGCAGAAAGAATGTGTCTGGGCACCGGAGCACGATGACCAGATGTGGAGGAATTTCGATAAATATGGAAAGGAAAGGTACAGAGACCTCCTTTACAGAATGAGGGAGAAGTGGTACAAGAAGGGAGAGGCCACCGACTTGGGGCTTGACAGTGAAAGACGGTCGATTTGGGACCAATTCCTCCGCTACTGGGATTCCCCTGCATTCCAAGAGAAGTCGGCGAAAAACAAGGCGAATCGGCGTAGTGACCCTGATGGAGAAGGGATGACAAGACATCGGGCCGGTTCTCGGTCCATTTATGAGCACGGGTTGAGATTTGTAAGTTTCGTCTTCAATTTTGTAGTTTTTGAATTTATATTATTTTTTTCCTAATTTTATGAGTGTTGTTAATTTTTACTATCTTTTTTTCTAATTAGGCGGCGGAGCAAGGACGCGAGCCCTCTCATTTTGAGAGATTGCATCTCGCCCACCCATTCGTCGAGGAGACTGGGAAGTCTACCTACGGCCGTACCACCGAGATCCACGTAAGTATTATTTCAATATTAATAGTATTATTTAAATTTTTAATATTAAAAGTATTTTTTATATTTTTTGTTCAATTTATTTAATTTTTTGTATAATTAATTTGCAGAGAAAGATGCTCGAGGATCTTGCCTCTCAGCCTCAGCCTGAGGAAACGGCAGAGGGGTCGGGGTCGGGGTCGGGGTCGATGCCCCCCACACAGCCTTCTGTTGACGTTCAAAATGAATTGTACTTCAAGAACGTCAAGGCTAAAAAGGGGCGGTTCGCTGGATTGGGCAGCTTCGGAAAGAACTTTTTCCGACCTCGTGGCTCAGGCTCATCCTCCTCTCAGTCTTCCATCGACTCTCATCCCAGTGAGGTCGAGAGGCAGCTTGCCACGGTGGTGGAGCAGATGAAGAACATGCAGAGGCAACAGCGAGAGAAGGAAGAGTATGAGAGGCAGCAGCGAGAGGCGCACGACCGGTATACAGCTGAGGTGGAGCGGTATCGGGCCGAGCTGCAGGAGTATACAGCCGCCATGCAGGCGTGGTGGAAGATATTCGCCTCTGATTCAATGCCACGAGCGCAAATGTCTGCGCCACCGATGCCGCCGATGCCGCCGATCCCGCCGACCCAGCCATCAATGTCGCCGATTGTTAACCTGGGCGAGGATGAAGAGGAAGACGGATTTAATTCCGATTGTTAAAAAAATTTGATTTTTAATAACTATGAAGTACAATTTTTTTTTAGTTTGAATTGTTACTTTAATTTAATTTTTGAATTGTTACTTTAATTTATAATTTTGTGAATTTATTAGTTTGAATTTACTTTTATTTAATGGACACAACATTTATAAAAACAAGTGAAAAACGAAAATGAATTAATTTGGTGAATTATGAAAAAAAAAATTAAGCAAATGAACGAATTATAAATTTAAGCGGGAGTCGAAATAAATAATTTTTACAGAAATAATAAAAATTAAATGGCCCCAATATTTATAAAAACAAGTTAGAAACGAAAATGAATTAATTTGGTGAATTGTAGAAAAAAAAATGAGTCAATTTGGATACATATACAATTAATTGCGTACAAATGAACGAATTATAAATTTAAGCGGGAGTCAAAATAAATAATTTTACAGAAATAATAAAAATTAAATGGCCCCAATATTTATAAAAACAAGTTAGAAACGAAAATGAATTAATTTGGTGAATTGTAGAAAAAAAATGAGTCAATTTGGATACATATACAATTAATTGCGTACAAATGAACGAATTATAAATTTAAGCGGGAGTCGAAATAAATAGTTTTACAGAAATAATAAAAATTAAATGGCCCCAATATTTATAAAAACAAGTTAGAAACGAAAATGAATTAATTTGGTGAATTGTAGAAAAAAAATGAGTCAATTTGGATACATATACAATTAATTGCGTACAAATGAACGAATTATAAATTTAAGCGGGAGTCGAAATAAATAGTTTTACAGAAATAATAAAAATTAAATGGCCCCAATATTTATAAAAACAAGTTAGAAACGAAAATGAATTAATTTGGTGAATTGTAGAAAAAAAATGAGTCAATTTGGATACATATACAATTAATTGCGTACAAATGAACGGATTATAAATTTAAGCGGGAGTCGAAATAAATAGTTTTACAGAAATAATAAAAATTAAATGGCCCCAATATTTATAAAAACAAGTTAGAAACGAAAATGAATTAATTTGGTGAATTGTAGAAAAAAAAATGAGTCAATTTGGATACATATACAATTAATTGCGTACAAATGAACGAATTATAAATTTAAGCGGGAGTCGAAATAAATAGTTTTACAGAAATAATAAAAATTAAATGGCCCCAATATTTATAAAAACAAGTTAGAAACGAAAATGAATTAATTTGGTGAATTGTAGAAAAAAAAATGAGTCAATTTGGATACATATACAATTAATTGCGTACAAATGAACGAATTATAAATTTAAGCGGGAGTCGAAATAAATAATTTTACAAAATAAAAAAAATAGTTGGGCAAAATATTTTAATAAACAACTTAGATACGAAAAGAAATTAATTTGGTGAATTATAAAAAAAAATGACTTAATTTGAATACATATACAATTAATTGCAAAAAAATAAACGAAAGTAGATTGTGCCCTAGTGGCGCGCGCCCTCTCCTCTTGCACAAAAGGTCCCGTGTTCGATTCCCCTTGGACGCAAAAAATGGATTAATTGTTCCAGGTCTAATAAGACTAATATAGAAAGTGGGCTGCATATTACAAGGAATGGGCCGGTTGGCCCAGTGGTCTGCGCCCGCCCCGGCCGCCTCGGGTGCCCGGGCTCGAACCACGCGAGCCACTTTTTTTTTTGTATAGGCTCGGTAATTTGCGACGGCCATATTCCGTCGCAAATATTTAATTTTGCGACGGAAAACAGCCCGTCGCAAATTATAACACAAAAAAGTATAAAAAATATATAAAAACATTTGCGACGGAATTTAGCCGTCGCAAATGTTGTTGACCCGATCGGGTCTGACCCGAAAAGTTTGCGACGGACTACTGTCCGTCGCAAATTCTGTGTGACCCGACCGGATCTGACCCGTCGTTAATTTGCGACGGATGGCCGAATCCGTCGCAAAAATTTGCTACGGCTGTTTTAGGTACGGATACGTGTCCGTCGCAGATCCCGTCGCAAAACACTGTTTGCGACGGATTTTCCGTCGCTAATTCCGTCGCAAAACAGTGTTTTTTTTGTAGTGTTGAGTTTTAACACGTCATAGTCAACCCAAATCGAAGAAAAGTAAACGTTTAGATGGAATTTAAATATTTAATTAATTATAAATGTATTTATGTATAAATTCAGTAATATAAATAATAAATTGAAAAATGTCCTGTGGAAATAGGATTAGATAAAAATTAGAGATAATTTCAGCGTGCATCCCGGGGCACATGACTTGGATCCAATGGCCAGCCAGTGGTCATGAGGAACCCTAATTTCTTTATTTTGCATTTCAGATTTATTGAATTTTTTAAAGAGTTTTTGACACTCCAAGAAAGATATATGATAATCTCATTCTAAGCATATGCTTTGCACTCGTTAATCCTATTTTTTAATTCGTTATATAGGACATTTTGTTTTGTTTTGTGGCAGTGATTACTTATTCTATTTGTACCTTAGTCAGGCATTTTCATATTTAATTTGATTGAATAGTATATTATATATTTTGTCGGTGAAAAGGGTAAAATTTCTTGGAATGCGAGTTTAAAGAAGAGTTTAACTGTCATTGCTAAACCGTCATTACCGACCACATGTTGTGCAATAAAGACGGATTTAATTGCATTTAGTTTTAATTAGTTACACTTAAGGCTTGTTTGTTTTGAAGAATAAGATTGCTAAATTATTATATTTTGGCAAAAATTTATATGAGACCGCACAAATTAACACATACCCCTACTAAAGTGTTAATGAGTCAATGTCCTAGTTACACCCATCATGAGACGGTCTCATACAAGACCTACTCTTTCTCTTTAATTATGGGACAGTTAGTCAAACCTCCTTCATGGGTCAAATTAATCTCTAATTTCCCCCTTTTTGATGATTCCAAAACTTCTAACCAAATGATTTTCTATTACAAGAGTGATGTCAGAACACAAGTAATAGTTTGAAATATACAGATATTCCCATAATTTAAAACATTTAAGATTTGTTCGGTAGACCATTTTTCTTAACAAAACTGGATCAGTGGTCATGTGAACAACCCGCTCTGATACCAATTGATGGTCCCGTTTTCGAATACCAAAATGAGAATTCAGGGGCAAATTTTTTTTAAAAAAAAAAACTTTTCCTCAGGGAGTTCAGCAAGAGTAAAGAGTTCTCTAGTCACTGCATTGTTAAGAGGCTGAGCTACCAAGTCAGTGAGAAGACTTGAAGACTCGTGCTCTTAGCAACACAGTGACTCGAGAGGTTACACTTCAAGTCACTGTTCTGCTTAGAGACTGAGCTACCAAGTCAGTGTGAAGACTTGGAGGCTCATGCTCTAAGCAAGGCAGTGACTCGAGATACTGAACTCTCGAGTGCGTTGCCTGAACTGGTCAGTGAGAGGATCCTCCCTGACCTGAATATTTAACCAAAGTTTTCCTTTTAACAATGCTCTCAGTGAGCAGATTTTCACAACACTTTAGTAAATACTTTAAATGAAACGAACGCTCAGTTTAACGTGGTTCGTAGATTCAAGCTCTTACATCCACGGCCTAATTTAACAGGAAATCCACTAACTGGGATTCTTGTTTTTAACGTGCCAAGGTGCACAAAACACTGGACTCACGCCACTCACTGGGCTGCCCCTCCTTACAAACTCACTGACAACTTACTCCCAACAAACCTATCAAGAGGGTTTTGATTTCGGTTTGGTTTCTCCAACTATGTGAGGTTTTCCTTTACAATGTGTTAGCCTAAAGCTAAGATTAGGAAAACCTCTCTAATATGAATTCTAAAGTTTAGTTTACAAGATGCGAATCGTGCCTCCTTATAACTCCCAATATAATGCACAAAACACTCACACTTTCACATCTCGTAGGTGTTGATTTTTCTCTTACTTCACACACACTCAAAACGCAGCTATGAGCTTGTATTTATAGTGTGGATTCAAATGTAACCGTTGGATGAAATTACATTTGAATCCATACAATTAATGGTTTCAACCACTTTTCTTGGAATGCGGCCTTGTCAGTGTCAGAGTTGCTGCCTTGTACTGATTGGTCCACGTGGGCTGGATCCAACGGATCTTTGACTCAGTGGGTTGACCAAGACCCAACTGACTTTAGGTAGCTTCCTCCTTCACTGACTGATGATCTTCAGTGGACTGAACGTCTTCAGTGTAGTTGTCCTTTAGAGACTGTTTGAAGATCACTCAAAGAAGTTTGTCATAAGGCTGAATGACAAACTTACCTGACCACAGTAGTCTGACTCCTTCAGGGCCTACTTGGTGCAGCACTGATCCTCTTGATCATGCTCTTCACTGAGTGGTCCACCTGACTTAGCTTAGATCAGTCAGGTTTACATTCAGTGGGACATCCTTCAGGCTTCTCTTCTGGTTCAGGTTACAAGCATGGCTTCAGTTAGATCTTCTTGGTGTCATCTTGATATCCTCAGGCTGTGTTGCTGAGTTCCCCCTCGTTGAGTTCTCCCTCAACTGAGTGTTTCCTCAACTGAGTTCTTCTCAACTGACAGCCTATTCTACTGATATATAACCTAGCATGACCTGAAACAAAAGATACAATTCTGACTGCTTTCAAACCTATTACAAGTGGTTTTGGAAAATCATCAAAACTAAACATATCCCAACAACCACTTATTCCGAATTGTCACATGAACCAAACGCATAATTAAATGAGATTAAAATATCAATCCCTTCTAATTCAACAAAACAAACATGGCCTTGGAATACTACTGCCTCCATCCAATTGGATAGGCAAGATCGATTGTACGTACGTCATCTTGAGATGTCCTATTATGCAGATTTGTTTTGCATTCCAATAAACATTAACTACTTTTTTTTTACTAAAATTTCTCTTATTTAATTTTAAAAAGTGCCTCAATTTAATTTTATAGTTTGTGTGAATAAGGATAAAAAGTGAAAATTTACTATGAATTAAATGCGTTGATTAAGAGTTTATACATGTCTTAGTCTATATCTAAAATAAAACTTATCTATTATTGTTGGACCGGGAGGTATTATTAGAATTTTACCATCAAATACTTCTAGCTAGAAAAATTATATACACTCTCTAAATCACACTCCCCCATCCCTTTTTAATTGATCCATTTTATCCAAAATGATATCCTTTTTAACGGTCACTCAACTAACATTAATGCATTTTTATCTATTTTTTCTAACAATATCCCTAATAAATAGTAAATCTAATTAGCATCTTGTAATAAAAAAAGTAAGGGTGTAAGTATCTTTTGTTATTCTAATAAATAAGAAAATTGATTTGTGTAATAAATAAAATGACACGATAAAAAATGAATGAAAGTGTACTAAATTTCAATTTTCTTATAGCATTCAATTATATTAATTACAATTGAGAATTTTACGGGTTTAGTCACTTGGTACAAACGGATTACGATTACCTAATTCATTTAGTACAGGGATTAAGATTTAACTATTTCACCTCCGATATCGAATATCGATATCGATATTTCCACAAATTTAAGGTCTCAAAATTTCTATCAATACCAATATTTTCAACCTTACATATATATATATAATATAGAGAATGTATTATGTATACTTGTACCGTCCGCCATTAGTAATATATCACTTCCTTCTTTCCCCAAATTCATTCTCTTTCTCTCTTGATCGTTTGTCCCTTACATCTATTCTTATCTTTTTTTGGAAAATATTTAATAATCACACCACAAATAATCTCTTTATGTCTAATGAACACTACGGTAATTCCACAATATATTTACATTATCTATTTTATCTTTTTTTTTTTTTTTAACTCGTGCTAGTCTCAATGGAAAATATGGAGGAACGGAATGAGTAGTTCTTTACAGATAATAGTATTAATATGAGTAGGTTTTGTATGAGACCGTCTCATGGCATGAGACAATGAGAATGGGTGTAACTAGGGCATTGACTCATTAACACTTTGGTAGAGGTGAGTGTTAATTTGTGTGGTCTCATGCTATGAGACGGTCTCATACAAGTTTTTGCCTATTATAGAGTAGGTCCTAAACTCCCTCCGTCCTAAACTCATTTTTCTATTTACTGTTTGCACGAGTTTTAAGAAAAAAAGTTGTTTATAGTATTTAAAGTGGTAAAGTGATAAAGTGATAAAGTAGATGTTTTTCTTTATTAGTGTATGAAAAATATAAATATTAAAAAATATTGTTATTTTTTTGCCAAAAATATATGTAACAAATGAGTATTGGTTGGACTTTTTTGACAATGTAGCAAACGAGTTTGGAACGGATGGAATAATATAAATAATGTACTATCTTTGACTATAATATATACTAGTACGTTCCCACTTCTCACTATGGAATCCAAAGCTAGCTACCGAACCCCTCACAGGTCCGTGCCCTTTCTAAATTACCATTAATAGCTAATTTTTATAAGCATGTACTCAAATGCACTATGTGCATGGTGCACTCACTCAACAGTGAGATTGTTTATATTGAAAATGAAGGTTGATTATACTGAAAACTATACTCAACAGTGAGATTGATTTTCAATGTAAAATTTTCACTATAATCTAACCATAAATGTAAACTTTTCAATGTAATCTAACCACACTTTTCAATATAATTAAATCATATTTTTCAGTGTAAACAGTTTCAATTGTTAAATGAATACACTATACATCAAGTGCACAATAAAATTAGTCATTTTTTATTATATTTTCAAAAGAATAATTTTTTACTTTTGAAGAATTCATAGACAGTTAAAAGTAATACATAAAACCCAATAGAGTAAGTTTAGTACAGGAAAATAATTTTGTTTTGCGACAAGAGTTGAAAAAACAAGTGATGCATGTGCAGGACTTTAATTAAGCATCTTCTCTGAGATCTTTCCGAGACTGAACAGTACAGGAAACAAATCGTTTTTTGGGCAACTTCTCGCAGGTTTTTTTTCTTATACTTCCTAAATTCAATTATTTTAATTTGAGACAATATGAGTTCACAAGTTTCTAGGTGAGCCATCAGGCCTAGGAGACTATATATAGACTCTACCATACCAAAAAAAATTATTTATTTTTGTTATTTATTTTAGGAAAAGTATTTATTTTTATTTTGGTTTTAATCCTAATAATTTTAGCAAACATTATTTTTTCAGAATTGTAGTTTAAGTGAGGTGTCAAAATGAGGACTATAATTTATTTGAGGTGGCAAATTGAGGATAATAATTTTAAAATGTAGCAAATTCAGAACAAATTAGCTTGAAACAATGCAAATCAGACCTTTGGCTAAATTCAGGCTAGAATTCATGTCCAAATCGAGTCTATTTAGCTTGAGTTTGGGTTGAATTTGATCTCATTTTGCAACTTTTAATAGTTATGGTTCTTAAATTCTCAATATGAATGTTATGATGCTCATTTTTTCAACCTAAAAAAATTATGATTCTCATTTTGCCCGCCAAAAAAATTACGATTCCGACTTTGTCACCCTCTATAATTTACCGTCCTAAAAAAAAACTGTCTTTATTATTTATTTGCCACCCTCGCTACACATTAAAATTGTTTAATCTACATTAACACCGCATCAATATTGGGAATAAAACACATGCAAAAATTGAAATGTCCTTATGGGTGGACGAAAAGTAGTTTGGTCAAGATTGCCTTTTGATTCAGAAACTTTATAGTATATCAATTAAAATAAATTTAACAGAAATCTCAACTATGACGTAGCGATATCTCTGAAAAAAGAAAATTTTATAGTATTTAATTACTCGATCGATCATAATTTAGTATAAATTAAGTAATTGTAGGACACCATATGATATAACTACCTTCTTTTTCACTAATTAATATTTCTTGATCGACAGCGTTTACTAACTAATTAATTTTGATACATTAAAAGATATATAGTTACATTTGAATAAAGTGGAGTTTAAATTACAATTACCGTTCTTACTTCTTAATCAATTTGCAATTTTCAAATTAATTAACCCAATTGCAAGTTGATATGTTTCTGACATTCTATAAAGGGATTGGTTGCCATAAATCTTGTAATAAGTTAATTTGCAGAATTTAAATACCATCAACTGGGAACTGTTTCATACGTGGAAACATTCACCTCATTCATCCTTAACCAAGACGATGCATATTCAACAGCTAATACAGCCAATATTTTTTCTGAATTATTGCAAGTGGATGTAAAAAAATAATCAATTTAAATCTATTATTTTGTCTTAAAAAGATTGATTAAGAGTTAAATATAGGGTTTTGGCTGTACGAGTTAAAGAATAAGTATATGTGGTGCTACGATTGTCCGATGCATCCAGAAGTTTCTTACTTGTGTTGAAGGGGTGGCCTCTTCATACGTTTGCTATTCTTTTATTTTATTGACTCGTTTGAATTAATTTAGTATTCTTTTAAATATTATTAAGTAATCATTTAAATAAATAAATTGATTCCACATCTCCCTATATATAAATTTGGACTTTTAAAAGTGATGAATTAATGTTTTCATGATATCAAAGTCAAAAGACTCACATTCACACGTTCAGTGTTCCATTTCTACTGAAAACAACTCTTTCCATATTAAATTGTTCATACATTGGCCTTCCCAAAGAGGAAAAATTGAGAATCCAGCTCATTACTAAGGGGGAGTGTCTGTGAATTAAATAAATGAATTAATTTTATATTTTTTACCAGTTTGAACTTTTAAATGGAATGAAATTTTTCGGATATAACTATAAGAGATGATTTTATAAGATCGTTAATTGGAGACTAATAAATTTATTTTTTTAATGATTTATTTACAAAATAGTGTACAAATTAACTTATGTGAATTCGAGTTCACGTAAAAAAAAAAATTAAGTATTATTTTTGTGTATATAAAATATTATTATTATGCATATAAAATGTTACTATATAAAAATCAAGTATTTTTAAATGGTGATACTTTATATACAAAACAATGACGCTCTAAATAGAGAATTCATATCAACACGAGTTTACGAGAGTCCTATTCAGAATGCAATAAATTAAGACTATAATTTATAAATACACAATAGTCTTGAATTTACTAGTCTAATCATTTTCTCATGGCCGGCCTTCAAATTTTATACTTATACAAAATACTACCTCCGTCCCAATTTTGTTTACCCATTTGACTTTTGTTGACTTTTTTGTGAGACTTAATTTGTAGTATTTAAATGGATAAAATAGTTTTTTTTTATAATTGCATATTATTCAATTGAAGTGCATGAAATAAAATAAAGATGTTTTTCTACGTAATTATTAGTGGAATGAGGTGTAATTTAGAAGTGTTTGAAGAGGGTATATAATGAAATGGGTAAATAAAATTAGACGGAAGGAGTATGAAATTATAATTATGTACGTCTATTGAGGGATGTGTAATTTTTACGGCACGTTTTACCTGCCCAAAAACATCGAAAAACAAAATTTCAAATTCCGGCTTACAATGTTATATTATTGTACATACCCTTTTTTATAGGCAAATTATTATATAAAAATAATTTAGATAAATTTATCATAAAACTATATTAAAGTATTAATATTTGACTAAAATAATCGAAAATTTCACCAGAAGTATCATTAATAAGGGTGGGTGGTATTATATTGTAATTGTTGTAAAAAAATTTGAACCCAAATTAGTGATACTCCTGGTTAGATTATCGATACTCCTGGTAAAATTTGCAATACTTTAAAACAGTTTTATAATAAGCCTATCATGAATTATTTTCATATAAAACTTACTCTTTTTTTTTTATATATAGAAAATATTTTACCACATAAAACATTCAATCAGAAATGTTTTCGTTGTCATTTTTTTCAGCAATAAATTTAATATAAAATTTACGAGATCAAATCAATACATTTTAACGTTAGCACGTATATATCTCAAACACAATTTAACTTTCCCCACATAAATCAATTCATAGGAATGAGTTTTGTAATTAAAATGGACCATATATGCTCGCTCTTAATTGTAATTATTTAGAGTGACACTCTTATACACTTATATAAGACAAATGTAGCACTAAAAAATTAATACTTTATCGTAAAATTATTAATAACAATTAATAATACACTTAATTTGCAACCAAATGTATATAAATTTTGTCATTTTACTTATTTATTTATTTTAGAATGTGTGTTCAACATAAAAAGTTGTTACGGCCCAAATAATGGCCCACAAGATCTAGCCTACTTGCCTCATTAACCTGGTCAGTTGTTGGGCCACAAAACATTTACACATGCAACCACATCTTGTCACTTTTAAGTTTTACAGATCAGTAGAAATTCTCAAGTGTACGAGATTAAAATATTTTTAAAAAAAAATGCGTAAATTAAGCGATGTGTAACGTATTTTGAAATATATTTAAAAGAATATGTTCAAACTCAATAAAAAAGAAATTATTTCAAATTGTAATAAATTCATATCTGATCTGAAATATTGTTCTTATGCAATAGGTTTACATATCCAATAACCCTAACGGGAATATGTGTGAAATAATTTTCCCTACATAAATTTTTAGAATAATTTGAGTATCGAGATTTTGATCGACCTCAAAAGAAACACATTTAGACAAGAGATCTACTGAGTACATACAAAGAGGTACATTGTGGGTCAGGAGATAAGATCCTAATATGTCATTGGGCCTATCAATACTATGCTAGAAAATACAAAATAACCAATTTAATTTGTTTTTTTAAGGAAAATAAGCAATTTAATTAGTTACACTGCCTATTTGTAATTTGAGTCAATTTAAAGAACAATTTTGGCTCAGTATACAATTCTGACAGCTACGTATTATCAAAGTTTGCTTCTGTTTGAGAAAGATAACAATTTTTTATAACACATATTAAATCCAAAAAATTTAGAGTTCATTTCATGCATGCTAGGTGTAGTAAATATGAGCAATGGTCAAGCTGAATTATGCCCTATTTACGACCATTGACACATCTATATGTGTTAAAAGCTGATGTGTAGAGAATAAATTTCCTGGAAATGTACTGAGTGACACATTAATCTTAATGCACATGATGCGTATGTCGGCATCAAATTACTATCAAAACTTGACTTCATTTAATTCAATAAAAGTGTTTAAATTTTAATAAATTATCAAATCAATTCAGATTATTGGCATTAATTACACATATATTGTTGTTGATTCACGGCAAGAAGATAAAAAATTACCTAATTTTTTTTCTATAGCTATGAAAATTCCAACGAAAAATAATTATGTTTTTAAATAGTGAGGATTGTATACAATTTATCTATGAACAAATTCAGAATTTCCTAGGCAAATTACAAATTTTGTAGGCAAAATTACCTATGAGCAAGTTGCCTAAAAGAAATTTAGATAATATGAAATATAAAAAGACCAAAATTATCAGAAAAGTTTGTAGGCGGATCGTAGAAAATTCCTATTATTTAAGAATATAATTATTTTTATTGAAAATTTTGTAGTTATATTGACAATTTCATAGGTAACTCAATATTTATTTTGTAGTAATTCAACTAACCCTTGTCATTACCATAATCTATAACAAACACTTTTTAAGTCTTTACCCGTGATGGTTATGAGGTGAGCTAAAGTCTTTTTAGGAGGAGGTAAGTTGAAATCTTCTTAAGAGAAGGTGAGGTGAGCTGAAGTCTTCTCAAGAGGAGATGAACACAAAGTCACCTAATAGATCCGATAGAGAGCCACCTAACAAGCCTAGGTGGACCAATCATTGGTCGAAAGCCAATGATAACACAAAAGTTGATTGTAGTAGTGTAAGAAGACAAGGAAAAACTAGAAGTTTCCCTATATGATAAAATATGAGTTTAAAGTTACAACTCCAACGGTAATATTCAAATTCATGCTATAAATACAAGCTCTAACTTTATAACAAGTGTGTGGAAATGCTACTAAGTGAACAAGCAAACAAGATCTTCAAACATTTCCATCCAAGAACATTAAGCTTTAATCCATACATATATAAGAGTGTTATAAACTGGAATTATTACAGTTTAGTTCAAAATATATAGTGATATTAAGTTTTAGTTCTAACTTTTTTTTAAATATCATTTTGGTTCTAAAGGGCCCACAAAATAGATAAAAGTCCAATTTTTCCCCAAGCCCAGCCACAGCGCGTGGGAGCCCAACATCAACCCACTCCCCCCCTCCCTATTTTCTATATTCCATTTCACACACACCACACTCTCTCTCCTCCCTCTACACCAAACACACGCACACACCCTCTCTCTCTAGGCGGTTTCAGATCTGGGCGCACCGCTCATGGATCTCCGCCGCTCACTGGTAGGAGACGAGCTCCATCATCGGTATCTCTCTCTATTTTATCTACTCAATCTCTCTCTCGTTGATGATTAATGCATTATGTTGACGATTAATGCATTTTGGTCGTTTCTGATTATTTTTCCAAAAGTAAAAGCAACAAATGTTTCCTTAATTATGCAGTTTCTGATTATTTTTATCAGATTTAGTACATTTTGATGTGTTCGTAACTGGGGCAAAAGTTTGATGGGTTTTGAGCTTAACTGGAAAAAGAAAAATTGCAGAAGAATCATGATATGAGATCCAGAAATTATGAATTTTTATTAAATTTGTTTTTCTTTGTTGGATGATATTCTGAGGAGAAGAATCATGGTGAAGGCAATATAAAAAAACAATAGGCCAAGCATTGAAGATGAAGATACTGCAATTTTTATATCTTTGCACAACTGTTTTTGCACACTTTATTTTGCTCTTGTATTTTGTTTTAGGCTACAACATGTATTTTTTAGATTTTTTGGTGTGTATTAGCAAATAAACTATTTGCACACTTTTTTTGTATTAAACTATTTGTAATTTTTGTATTAAATATCATCATGTATACAAAATTCGAAAATAAACTATTTGCAAATAAATTCTTGCACAGATATGTTTGCACAAGAATTTTGAATATTAAAAGAAGTAAAAAAATAAATAAGTTTTAAAATTGTAAGGATTAAAGCCCGGTTGATATTTTAATAAAAATGACTTAATAATTATTAAATACAAATTTTATAATTAGTTAAAATAATATTAAAAAATATAAAGAATACAAAATTGCAATTTAAATTTTGCACGGGAAAAATAAATGCTGACATGAAAAGACAGATGCAACAGTAGGGAAAATTTGAAAAAGACAGAAGTTTGGGTGAAGTTGGAAGAGGAGATGAGAAAGAGCGAGTGGGGAGAATAGTGAAAAAGGGGGAAGGAGCCCCACTTTTTGAACCAAAATGTAGTTTCTAAAAAGGTTTGAACCATGACTTAATATCACCATATTTTTTTAACCTATTTGTTACTACCCCTTATAAACTATATCTAAGCATATATATTTATATCTTAAGCCTAGAGATTTCTCAACCTTAGCTTCAAGGCTAACACATTGTAAGGAAAATTTTGCCTAGTTGGAAACTCCCTTCAATATTTTTTTTTTTCAAGAGTGAAGTAGTTTGAGCCGATTTAGTAGGTTGTGTAGGACTGAACCGAAAGATTGTTGTAGAGAACTGCAACTCATCTAAATATCAGATTAGACGAATCCCACGAAGGGAGAAGTGTCTAATAAAGTATTTATTGACACTCTAAATCAAGATTCGTAAGGAATTTGAAATTACGCAATTTTGTATGGGAAGGGTGGATATAGAAATTGGGTCTTCGAACCACTATAAATTTTTGTGTGTTTTTACAGTTTTTTATTTAATTGTCATACTCATCTATTTCATAAAGCTAGCATATAACCTTGCACAAAATGAGTCTGCCAAAACTCATCTAGTTACCTTCATACTAAGTAAGCTGCCCTTGTTTCAAAGAGTTTTAAGTAAAACAAATGAGTATAAACTAATTATGGCATACACTATTGCACATCAAACTTTACTAGAAATTGACTTTGTAAGGGCAGTTTATCCATTCCCTCTTGTAAAAGTCATTTTCATAAGATGAGTCGTAAAGAAAATGAAAAATATTGCTTTAAAATATTCTCTTCTTTAGATTTTATTTCGCATTAAAGCTCCTTTTTCGGGACCAATAATCTGTCTAACAACTCCAACTCTATGCATTATCTATTAACATGCAATTACATACGTGTAGAAAGTATATTGTTAAATAAAAAAGAAAAATAAATAAGAAAAACACCGGCAAATTTTATGTGATGCACTCGTTAAAAAAGCGTGTAATTTAAATTCGTGATTTATTTTAGGCTACTTTACTGAAAACTGTCAGTAGAGCTTTGTACAGTAAAACACAATGTGCTTACCATGTGTTGTACATTACAATCATCTTTGTATCCATATTTAATGTTGTTAACTAGTTAGGCAATTAGGTACCCTAAAAGATAGATACAAAAGATTCAATGAATTTGGAATTATGTATCTGCAGCAAATTAATTTGAAAAATAAAAGTTCTTATTTAGTATATGGTAGCTATGCTCTGTACAAGTTTGAAAATGTGAAGCGATACAAAATTAAGATATATGCCATTGCCAATCATCTTCCTAATCCTAATTACCTCAATTTGTAAACAAGATTGAACTTTTAAAAAGAAAGATACAAAATTTAGATAATACTATAATATAGCTAACCCCGAGTGCCGAACTTTCGTTTGGTGAATAGAGCCAAACAAAAAAAAATAAAAAAAAAGTTTTAAACATTATTTAGCATCCTAAAATCATGCTCACATACTGATAAAGAAGTAGTATTTGAACTTTGAAGTATAGCTTTATGGTAATTGATCATTTAAATATTGTCAATTACTTGTCAATGAGAGATGATTGGCAAAGGGGATATTAAAATATCTTGAAATTTATTTTTTTAAACTGTTTAGGTTAGATTCTACTTTAAATTAAGTTCTTATATAATATGTTTGTCAAGAATTTCATAGACATACTTAATTTTTATAATTGAATTGGAGGCTCATCGAGTGAACGGTTTAATATGAAAAGAATTGTTTTTAGTGAAATTTTAATTCAAGACGTGGACATAAGCCAAATGTTCTGATATCATAAAAGAATTTTATCTCATTTAGAAATTTCAAACTTGTAAAAAGATATGAAATCAATTCCGAACACATACTACATATATTGATAAGTAATCAAATGTTCCGTTTTCTTATATATCCATTTATGAAGTGTATATGTATGATTCTTTTTTTTATATGGAGCCTAATGAGAGATTAAATATTTCAATATATATTGATCAATGTAATCAAATAGAGACGAAATGAAATGAAATATCCAACTAAATATGAGTTACATATACTATAAAACATCAAATTGAAAACACCAACATCAGATTATGAGATATTTTGATAGACAGGCTGAAACCTTAACATAATCCAATGGCTAGAATCATCTCCAGAGACAACATATCAACTCATGTTCTCAATTTTCATTTCCCAAATAAACAAGAAAATATTCACAACTTTTCAAACCATAAATGCACATGGGAACCAAAAAGACAAGAAAACCCATTTCTAACAGCTCTATGCTGAGGAAATGAGAAACAAAGGTATCTTTTCTGGTAAGATGTAACCATCTCTGTTAATCACCCTGTTTTGCCAATCATCTGCGGACACGTGTCCAATCCACAGTGGTTTGGGAGTTAAACGAAAAATGAAAACTGGAAACTAGTTTCATCAGGGGGGGCCTAAGAGTTTGTGGGCCCAATTATACTATTGTGCAGAAAATGGGCCCAGAAGTGGGCCCCCATTAACATTAAATTCTCATGCAACTGTTTTTGCCCATGGCCTTTTCTAACTAACATCATTATTTGATTTCCTTTTTAAGAGACTCATTTGCTCTCCTTTCTGCTTCTGTCACTCATTCTTGGTAGTAAAAGAGAGTTCTTCTAGTGAGTGATTTTTTTGTTTTTTGAGATTTTAGGAAATGTCAAGTAGAAGGGGAAGAACTTCAAGAATTACTGAAGATGAGATCAATGATCTTATCTTGAAGTTGCAACCGTTATTATCAGAGTCGAGCTCGAGTAATTCAAAGGTGAGTTCTCCAAATTCATGTTCCAATGCAATTTTTTTCTTGATCAAGATAATTTTGTCGTATAAATTGAGCTTAAGGCAGCCATACGAGGTCCTTCAATTTTTTTTTTTTATCGTGTATTATATTTTACGAGTATATAAATAATAAAAATACAAAATAGAAGATCCTAGAATTTGGTCATATTGCTAAATTATTGTCATTAGTCTACTTAAACAATCCCTAAATTTTGTTTGGCATATAGAAAGTGACACTTTGGACATTAATACAATGAACGAAAAACCTATTATTTCTAGACTTTTTTTAAAAGAAAAGGAGAGACAAATAAAGCAATCATTAGTCCAATTTCAAAGCCTAGCTAGTTACTATTTTACCAGAAAAAGTATATAGTAGCAATATTTGATGACTTTTCACAATTTCACTTGCTAATTGATTTAAACATTAAATTTTCCACTTTATATATGCATGCATGGTGTTATGGTAATTTATCCAATATATATATGCAATATTCATTATCCTATTGACCACCAATTTTATTTTTTTGGTCTAATTTATTTATTTCTATGATTATAATTAATTAATAGGTATCTTCATCAAAGATTTTGAAGGAGACATGCAATTACCTCAAGAAACTTCATAAAGAGGTGGACGATCTAAGTGAGAAATTATCTCAACTTGTGGCTTCTGGAAGAATTGATGCAGAGGCTATTAGATCACTTTTACGACAGTAATTAAACATCTAATCGTCTATTCTAATTTGGTACTCCCTCGGTCCCTGAAAATTAGTCTTGCTTTTTTTCTCATGGTTTAATGCGATATGTTGGAGGGTATTACAGAGTTTTTTGAAGCTATTTTTTTATAAAATGATCGTTTATGGAAAGTATGTGAAATAGATTTTTCATTAACGATCATTTTATTAAAAACCGAACCTAAAAAAACTCATTATACCCTCCGACATATCGCATTAAACCATGTGTAAAAAACAAGACCTATTTTTAGAGACGGAGGTAGTATTATATATGTCTCGAATTGCACTTAAGTGCTTACATAATATGAGATGGAATTCCAAATCAAGAATGATTTGTATAAGTTTATAATTAGTTAAGCTTTCTAATTAAGGTTTGATTATGATATTTTTGTTTTTCCCGGTCTTACTTAACATGATATCGAGGTGTAATTAATCTATGCTCCATGGATGGATGATGTGCAACTCTTTGTTAATTAGGTGGATTCAGTGGAATTAATGCTTAATTATAATAGTCTATATAGTTGATGTGATATGTATATGGAGCCTATTTATGGTATGTATGTAATAATATATGTTTCAATTTAGGTCCATTTAATTTCTTTTGCTTTCGACATTACTGTTGATAGACATGCTGCTGGTATGTATTACTCAACAAAATAATGATTATTTGGGTCCAACATAAAGCATGAGATATCTATGTAGATAACCAAAATATTTGTCTTGGATTTTCTTGTCACAAGTAATACCTAAGAACTAGAAATAAATATCAAAGGGGGGCCCCAGCTAGCAATTAATTATTAATAACAGAACTTAGGTCAACTATTCAAACTGGATGCGTTCCACACACAGGATCCCTAAATTTTTATACGTTCTCGATTATATATGATAAATCATTTGGATTATGGAGGTATTTTCAAACTTTTTCCATACAATTTTCAGGTGCTAGAAGATTTTGTTAAGTGATTAAACGAAGACAATTTTTTTTATGAGACCTATAAATGTTGAGTAAGTCTCTTGTTCACTAAACGTACAATACAATTCAAATACATTTTATAATAGTTACGGTTGTTTTAACTGAACATTACAGTTGTTTGCACTGAAATAGTTACAGTTGTCCAAAAGACATTGTTCAGTACAAACAATTGTAACTTTAAAAGTGTGTTTGATTTACTCGGTGCATCTGATACATACAAGACCGTTATATAATAGTATTAGAACTGATGATTGGCTTCATTTTTACATTTCTCTTCTTTGATTTTTATGCGTTTATCCAATTCTAAGGGGTAATTTTAATTATGGATTCTTAAAAATGATTATTTAGCAATCAGTTCAAAATTCCAATTTTTTGTTAAAAAATATTATATTTTCAAAGGTTATCTATTTGTTCATTTTTCAAATTATGTACATTTGAATTGATGAATTTCTATAATAAAGGAGGGTTTAGAGGAAGAATTTCGAGTCCATTCACATTAGGGAGACTAAATGAGTGTTTTGCAAATTCTACTAAAGAGGTAGAATCACTTTTTTTTTTTTTTAATAATCTATTTTGAAATGTTTGCAACTACTACATTAATTATTTAAAATCTATTTTGAAAAAGTTACAAAAACCTGTTTTTGGATTATGGAGAATTAATTCTCATGGGGCCCACTACTTTTGTATATCTGAAACTAAAAAACGCTACTGATTTTTTTACAAACACTTCCACTTCTAAAATCACTTCATTTCAAAACATTCCCCACTTTTAATTTTACTACAAAAATCAATTAATATCACTTTTAATTTTGCAATAGAATTTTAAAACACACCCTAAATTCAACAAATCAAATTAATTTATATATATATATATATATATATATATATATATATATATATATATATATATTCTCTAGTTCACTAGTGCAATATGCATGCAATTGAGCATATGAGTGAAAGCGACACCAGTTTTGACTAAAACATGCAAGACAATAATATAATTGAAACGTGACAGTAATATTTTTAACTGAAAATATAAAATAAAATGTGACACTAATTTTGACTAAAACGTGACACTAATTTTAATTTTAATGTGATTAGAGGGCATATAAAACATTGCCTTATAAATATATAAAAAAAAAAAGAGAAATTTTGCAATTCTATAAAAAAATAGTACTCTATTAAACTTTTTTTTTTTCAGAACAGATGTACCACATTAAGTTTTTTATTTTTTTATTTGAAAAATATTTGTTCTCATATCTCCCTATTTTATTTTATTTTTTTTCTTTTCTATCACACCCTACACATTTAATGTTATATTTATTAATCTCGTGTAAAAAATAAATGGGAAACTTAACATCGACCGAGGGAGGAAGGGGTATTATATAAGAAAATTTTCTCCTAAATACCACCATATATAGTCCCTCCGTGAACTAAAAGTAAATATTACATAAATTAATTGTCTCTAAATTGTAAATAATCACATAAATTAATTGTCTCTGATCTTCAAATAAATAGGGTTTAATTTGATGGCATTCTTTCTCAAATCTTGGTAAAGGGCTGCCACAAAATATACGATAACGTTATTAATATGTTATATATTTCTTCATATATTGCAAGTTGGAGTGATAAATTTGGTGGATCCCTCGGTGGATATGTATGCACAATATCTTCTAGACAATACTACTGTCCATTTTGGTTTTTCTTTTTTTTTTTCCCAATTATAAAAAAGAGTACACGCTACTACAAGAAAATTGAAAGTTGTTCCAATAAAAAAATTTGTAGTGATAATTATTTAAAATTTGTTTGAGAAGATATCTAACAAATAAATATTCATTTTTATTTCTCAACCTACAATAAACAATTTGCCTATAAAATAAAAGTTTTAAAGCCTACAAAAGTTTATCTTCAAACAACTTTCTACCGGTAGACAAATTGTTTATAGGTGGGAATGAAGATATTTATATAATTCAAAATTTTCGTTGGCAAGTTATAATTTCCACTACGTAATTTTTTATTTTTTATTTTTGGAAATTTCGTATGATTTTTTTTATTTTCTTGTACTGGGCGCAGAAACTTTATTTGATAATTCTTTTGTCATATTATAATTCGCAAATCATATGAGAGAGAAATTATATTGGTAGGGGTCGAAAATTATAAATTATGATTTTCGATTGCAGTGTTCATCTAATCATGATCTATTGATCCCTACAAGCTTTTTTGCGCTTAATTATTAGTAAATTAATTTGATTACTTGGGCCTTGATCGAGCTGTGCATGAACGTCAGCTACAGTTAACTGTATTTTAGGCGTTAATCAAGATGTTAATTAAGTCGGCAAAGGCATAATTACGATAAATCTTAGAATTATGCATACATTATAATTTATAAGTGTGTGGTTGAGGGACAATACAACGATTATAACTTGAATATAAAACTAAGGAATTCGTCATCAAAGTTTCAAAAGATGGATCACAGGGAAATTAGAACACGAAAAGTTAACTACTTTAATAAAATTTTCTTCCTAAGAAATTTGGTGACTTTTGTACTCCTAAAGTTATTGCAAATTTGGCATGTTGACTGATATATGAAGATTATGCTTGGTTGAAAACAAGTGTGTTTGCACATAATATAAAATGTTTGAAGTATTACGTAGTGTTATAACTTATAAGATATATAAGATGTACATATTTTTATTTTTTTTTTAAAGTATAGTAGGCACAAGTTTACATAAATACCCTTTCAATTTGATTGTCACGAAAAATATGAATTTAAAATTGTACATAACACAAATTTTTGTATGCAACAAAATGCAAATTTATTTCACTAGGATTTTGAGTCTAATTTCAAATCAATTTTGAGTTTTTAAAGCTCATTAAGTTAATTGATATGAAATTGGACTCAAAATCCAAGTACATACTATGCACTTGAGTGCACACAAAAATTATTTTGTACATAATTTTGTATTTATTAAAATAAAATGCTATTTTTTTTTTTAAGTTTTATGTAGCTCTAATTTTCAGAGTCAGTTTAATTAAACTTTAAAGTAATTGCATACAACTTCTAAATCACTTGTTTAGTAAAGTTGTGAGATTTTTCCTTAAAAAAAGAAAAAGAAGTTGTGAGGATTTTTAAAAAAAATATATTAAGAAGCTATTCTTCTCTTTTTACTTGACTATGAAAGCCTAATCACTTTAGAGTGTTTAATTATGAGCACCTTAAATCACGTAAAAAAGAAATCAACTACGAGATCATCCACATACTTGAAAAATATCGGTATTCAGATAAATATGGGAAAATAGGGCAATATATCACTTTTAAATTTTTATGTGTAAAAATGTCACCATATATATATATATATTTTTTTTTTTTTATTGTAAAAATGCCATCAAAATAGCACAAGGTTCTTATAAGTGAAAACTTGAAAGTGATATATTGACATATTTCTTTAATTATTAGACCTTATTTTTACGAAAAATGAATAAAATTGATATCGAATATTGGCAAATAAAAACAATGAAAAATTTCACTATATAAATGACAAACTTAATTTTATACATAAGTTTAAGAATAGGATTTAAACAAAATCTACATTTGTGACAAATACATTAAAATAGAATATATATAATATTATCGCATATGCAATCATATGTCTTTATACATTATTATTTAATTATCTTTTTACTTTTTATCAAATAAGTTTTGGCATTAAGTGGTTGATCTTTATTGGTTTTTTTAATCGATTTTTTTTTTTTTTTTTTTTTGTATATTTTCTCCATATTTTACTGTTATAAGGCTCAATTAATTTGTTCTATAAATTAACCAATTTTGTTATTGATACTAATATTTAATCGACTTTCTCGATATTTTTATGAATATTGAATTATTAAGTAATATTATTTCTCGATATTTTTATAAATCTTGAATATATTAAGGATCGACATATAGAGGTATTTACTTTCTTATTCATAATCCATTACATTTTAATTTCTCTCTCTTTTGCGAATTTGCAAATACAAGCACGTAGATATTATATATGTGATGTGTATTGATGATGTTGAGGTAGAAGATGAAGCATAATTTATATGAGGTGCCCAAATGACTTGGTAATGTCTATTTGGTGCAGAAAATTTTGTGGCATTTGTACAAGCAAAATTAATGGATTGGGAATGTGATATGGGCTCCATCTGCTTCTGGATCAAGATTTGGACCACATAATAAAGAACCCAATGTCAAGTTCCCTTGCTCTAGTTATGTTTCCACCAATAAATTGATGACGGATGAATAATACTCCCTCCGTTCCCTAATAATATTCACACTTGTGTGGCCACAGGTTTTAAGAAAAATTATTTTATTGATTTTTTAAACCAATGAATGAAGAGTATTTTGAATTAAAGTAGATAGTGTGAGAGTGTTTTATTTCATTTTTTGGGGTGTGAATATTATTGTGAGACATCTCAACTAGGAAAGTGTGAATATTAAGAGGGGACGGAGGGAGTACTTGTGTGAAGTAATAGTACGGTGTAATTTATTTTTGAGTAATATCATTCAATAAAATGAATAAAATATTATTTAGTAAAATCAATAGTATCATTCAACTAGTATGTATGATTTAACTGATTTTTGAAATATATCATTCAGTGAAATAAATAATATTATTTAGTGCAACAAGTAATATCATTAAAAAAAGTGCACTGTACAAATGCATCATATAGAAATTTGGCTAAATTAATAGTTTCACGTTATATATTTGATTTTATATAATTACTTTCTGGTTTTAATTTTATATATATATATATTTTTTGTCAGGTATAAAATTATGTAATTGAGCATTTGTGCTTAACATAATTATATTCACAAATATAAAAAACTTGGTATCGGCACAGCTTAAGGACTAGAACCCTACAACTTCTTTATACGATATATATTCGTAGAGGCAAAAACTTGAGACGGTTTCATGATATGAGAACACACAAATTAACACCTAATTTTATCAAATTGTTTTTTTTTTTTGATCGGAAAAGAAAATTTTATTAAAAGCAAGCTTACAAAATCAAAGGGGAGGTATGAGTTACACCTCCCATTACAAAGCCACCTAGAAATTTAAAACATAAATTCACTATAGCAAGTTACAACACCGAGAAAGGATTTGAATTCCACTCCAAGAAGCTTGAGTCCGACTTCCACTCTTTGTATCTCTTCATCCAATTCCAACAATTAACCTTGAGTTCACTCAATAATTTCTCCGATCTACAATGCTCCCCTCTAAAAATGCACCAATTTCTTGCCTTCCATAAAAGCCAAACGCCACATTCCCAAATGCCAACAGTCACTCGCTTCTCCATCTTACCCCACTTTAGACCCCAAAACATCAGCAGATTTGTAACCGGGTGTGACGAGAGAACCAATTCAAGCCCCATCCATCTAGCACACTTCATCCAAAACTCATGTGCAATCAAGCACTCAAATAAGACATGTCTCATAGACTCCGTTTCCACGTTACAAAAAACACAAATATTATTTACAGCAGCAGGCACTATGCCTCTAAGTTGCAAGATATCCAATGTTGGTAATCTTTCTTTTAAAACCCTCCATACATGCACACGTACCTTTGGGGGTGCCCACGTTCTCCATAATAATTTATATTCCTTCTTTTGCTCCCCGCGACCAAGCTTCCTTTCTGCTAGCCACTTGTACGCGTCCTTTACATTATATACCCCGTTGCTCGCCCTGTTCCACTTCCATAGATCCGGTTCACCTTGTCTTGGAGCATACCTGTTAATAATAGACAGAAGCTCGTTAAGAACTTCCAAGTCGCGACCAAGCTTCCTTTCTGCTAGCCACTTGTACGCGTCCTTTACATTATATACCCCGTTGCTCGCCCTGTTCCACTTCCATAGATCCGGTTCACCTTGTCTTGGAGCATACCTGTTAATAATAGACAGAAGCTCGTTAAGAACTTACCAAATTGTTAATGAGTCAATGTCCTAGTTACACTCATTCTCATTGTCTCATGCCATGAGACGGTCTCATACAAGGCCTACTCATTCGTGAAAAATTATACTCCCTCCGTCCCAACTCTATCTTCACATTTTCTATTTTGGTTTGTCCCAACTCTATCTTCACATCCTTAAAAAGGAAACAAAACTCAATATAAATATTCATATTTAACTATTTTATACACTAAAAAGCAAAAGCATCCAATCTTATTGGTTTAACACTCAATAAAGTAGATTTTTCTTAATACTCGTGTCAAACCAATATGTGAAGATAGTCTTGGGACGGAGGGAGTAACTATATAAAATTATTTGCTTCTTGCGGTCAACATTTATTTGGGTGTAATAAATGAGTTTGACTTAAATAATAGTATTAAATAAGAAATATTAATGATTAATTTTGATTCTGATTTTATATTAAAGTATCCGAAGGAACATCGGGCAGCATTTTAATGTGAATGTTTAACTTATGAATTAATTTAATTATTTTTTTAAAGGATAAATAGCATAAACAAGACTTATTTAGATAATTAACTATAATTTGAGGATTGGACTTTTGACTTTTACATTTTACTGTACCGAAGTTTTAATTGTCGAAAATGGGACCTGTCGGATAAATTTCCACGTAAAAATAGGACTCGAAAAAGGACTTTAATTAATGCCCCATGTTTTGCTTGCAAACTTGCCCATATATTTCCTCTTACAAAGATTGAAAGTTGGATTTTCAAAATGCAATTAATGGCAAGAATAAGTTTTTTTTTTTTTTTTTTTTCCTTTCAATTTAATTCTTTTTATTCTGGTATGCATTGTTGGAGTTATCTTATTAAACAGTTAACTACAAACTTGATTATTAATTGACATTTCCAATTATGTTTCAACTCAAGTTTCGCATGGATTATAAGTTGAATATGTCCACGTACATTGTTCAATATACAGGTTATGCCCCTCACCCCCAAAAAACAAAAACAAAAATCCATATTAATCTATATATATAATAAAATGTAGTCAATTAGTATCAAATACAAGTTGGTATATACTAAGACGTCGACCATGCATGCCACCCACTCATTAGTATACCAACTTGAAGTCTTCTTTCTATATGAAATTCTGCTGACCCAGCTGTGTATAGACGTGGAAATAACATGTAGGATATTTTTATATATTTTTCTAGATTTTTTGTTATTTCTTATGTAATGATCCAATTTCAAAATTTACTTGGTCAATATGTATACAACTTCTTTTTTTTTATAGGATCAATATATATACATCACTGAGTACATAAATAATGTAAATTTATTACATGGCAAATTAGTATAAATTAAATATTTTTAATTTATTTTATAAATACACATCATACACTTACGCATTAATATTGACATTATGGTGTATATATATGGCAAGATTTAAGCAAAAATGCAGATGTGTAAATAAAGTCAAAGTCTACTCAATGTCGATTATAATAATGGGAAATGAATAAACAAAGTCAACTGCAAAAACTATCAATAATTTGCTGTTTAGCCGCTAGCTAGACTTGGTCAACAAAACCCACATAATTTTTCAACAGGTTGATGATTTATTTTAACTCATTTTAGTATAATTATGCAAAATTAATTGAAGCTACGTACACATTCTTTTCCTCCATGGCCTCCAAAACTCTCTCTCTCTTCCTCTCTCTCCTCATAATTCTTTTCTTTTCTACTGATGGTATTTCTATTCTTTCCTCCATATATTATATATATATATATATATACACATTTTAATGTGTATATATAATATATTTGTTAATAGTTTTCATGTTTATGTACGTATATGCTAATATGGTTGATGAAATTCAGGGAGGTCGTTGCACAAGAAAAACGCGGAAGAAAGCGTCGATCTTTCGCACGCTTTCTCCTCCTTGCAATCTACGTACACAGGAAAAACGAATTATAGTGATGGTTAGCACGAGTTTATTATATAATTAATCTCTCCCCACATTTTTTGATTACTCATTCTATCATCTATAGCGAGTTTCGTGTGAAATGGTTTCATGATGGAGCTACACTATAATACTTGAGTCGTAAGCATGATCCCGAATCTAAACACAACTTATCTTTTTAGCTTCTCGTATATGCATGCGATAAGATACGACATAAGGACACGATAGATCATTACATATATTGTTGGAATGTTTTGAATTCTGATTGCGAATTGTTGGATTTTCTTTTAGGCCCCGTCTGTTTAGGGACTATAAATAGATCTATTATTTGTATTAATGTCATTCTATATTTCTTATCTCTTGTTTTACGTATAACATATAATTACATGCAAATTTTTGGGTTATTATATATTATGATCTGATTAATTGAATGTTTTGATTCAGCACTAGGATTGGTTGCAATAATCACACAATTTCCATTGCTAGAAGAGGAGAATGTTGACCCTTGCCTTCCTCCAAGATGGACTTGGATAGAATGTAATTCTGACCCCAGGCCACGTGTACTTGCTTTGTAAGAATTTCCTATTTAATTACTTCAGTTAGATTTTAAATTACTCTATATTTAACCTGCTATTTAAAAATGGAAAATTATACATATATTGATATTATAAAAATTAATTTCGCAACACACTAGAAATATTTTATTTTGCAAAAGAAAAAAAGATTGACAGTGATGGAGCAAGATGATGCCTCAATTAATGAAACAATAAAAAAAACAATATTCATATATATTACGTAATATAATATTTATTAATTTGAATGAAGATTGATGTTTGTTTTTTCAGTATTTTTCAGTTAAAATATTTCGCATAATTTTAAATGTTATACTGATTAAAAGGAAAATAAAAACAGGAACCTCAGAAGCCAACTTCTGGTCGGCGTAATTCCTGACTTCAGTTCAATGGACGCTCTTCAGAGAATGTACACACATATATATAATACCAAAAAAAAAAAAAAAAAATTATAACCTTTATGTTTAATTTATTTCAATTAAATATTGACATTTTCTAACCTTTAAATGCAGAGATTTATCTATAAATGTTCTTACTGGATCCATTCCTTCATTCCTCGGTAGATTTCCAGATCTGGAAGAACTGTAAGTCTAACAAATCAAAAACAACTTAATTTATATATATTAATTTCTAAGTGCACCATGCAACTCAAATATATTTTAAAACGACTTTGGTTGTTTTCACTGAACACTTACTGTTATGGAACAATAATTGTTCAATAAAAACAAACGCGTATATTTTTCTTAAATGCACTTAATTTGCACGATACACCTGTGGAACCAAAATTGATAAAAAAAAATTATCAATTTTGTAAATTTCCTAACAACGCACGCATCTATATCGATCTATTTGTAGACATAAAATTCATATGGACCAACATTGTTACTTCCTCTGTCCCATTTTCGATTGTCATTTTGTCTTTGACATGTATTTTAATGTGCTGCAGTGATAAAATTGTTTTTTAGGAACATTGTGGTAAATAAAACATGTAAAAAAAGAGAATACAATTATTTTTAGTGAAATTATGGTAAATAAAAGTGGTTATTTATGGAAGGACAAAAAAAAAAGATGGTTTTTTTGGTAAGGGGGGAATAAAAAAATGAGACGAATGGAACATTTTCGCAAGACAAATTAAGATCTTACGGGATTGAAAATACAATTAACCCGAAATATATTGAGTAGGTCTTGCGTAAGATCGTCTCACGCGCGATGAAATGAAAGTATAGGTATATTGGAAGGGTAGGTGTTAATTTGTGTTAGTTTGTCTCACACAAGTATTGGCACGCCCACCACAAAAAAAACTCTCATTTAAAGAGGGGAATAAAGAGGGTTTTAACGAGGGAAACCAGCCCTCGACAAAATGAGCCTCGTTAGCAAGGCCCCTCGTCTCGGCCCTCGTTAATTAGTGAGGGGGAAGAGCCCTCGGCAATTAGCTAGGGCTACACCCTCGTTAGTTAAAGAGGGGGACCCCCTCGCTAATTCCCGAGGGTCACGCCCTCGCCAACTCAGTATTGTAGAAAAAGAAAGTGCCGAACAGGTTTCGAACCCGCAACCTCCACCCCAACCCAACAAATATTACCAGGTTTCGCGTGGGAGAAGTTTTGAACCCGTGACCTCCCACATTTGCAAGACTTTGCGCATTTCGCCTAGCCGTCTGGGCTAGGCAAGTCATTCATTATGTTTTCACTTTAAATATATATACTATATAAATATAGTATATAAATATATTTGTAATAAATTTATATATACATTTAATTATTATTATTATTATTATCAAATAATATTTTAAATTAACACTTGTGATATTTTTTTCTTTTTTTATATATTGACATATATGTATACATTATAAACATATATTTATCGTTTTAATTAAAAAAATTAATAAAATTAAATACTTAATTATATATTCTTTTAAATTACATATTAACACATGTATATACATATATGGACATATATTGATTGTTTTAATTAGAAAATTTGAATAAATTTAAATGTTCACTTATATATTATTTTAAATTACATATTAGTACATTTATATACCTAATAAATGCATTATCGTCAATTTTTAACATTTATAAATCTACGCATGATAGTATCACTTGTATTTTCTTTTCCTTTGTATATGAACACATATATACACACATATTGATATTTTATTAAAATATTTAGAATATAATTTTAATTGTATATTAACACAAATATTTTTTATTTTAAATTAATTTAAATTGTCACTTGTATATTCAACAAATATACATGTTCATTTAAATTAAAATATATGGAATAAAATCAAATTATCTCTTATATATTTATTTTAATTATATTTTAACATATAAATATTCATTTTAATTAAAATATTTAAAATGAAATTAAACTATCACTTAACGAGGGTTTTAACAAGGGTAATTATTAATAAGGGTATGTTGCTCTTTTTAATATTGTAATAGAGTTTACCAAGGGAATTGACCCTTGCTAATTAACAAGGGCAAACATTGCCCTCGTTAAATATATCATTTGAAATTGGCGAGGGGGATTGCCCTCGTTACCTACCGAGGGGGCCCACACCCTCGTTAAGTTTGTAGCAGGTTGATCGAGGCGAGGGAAAAACCCTCGTTAACTGACGAGGGGACTCATGCCCTCGTTAATTTTGCTGAGGCGAGGGGACCGCCCTCTTTAACTAACGAGGGGGGTCTCCACACTCGTTAATGCCCTCGTTAATATACAAAATATTTCCCCTCGTCTCGCCCCTCTTTAATAACGAGGGTTACTAAAGCCCTCTTTAAACCCCCTCTTTATTTGAGGCTTTTTTTGTAGTGGCCAAATATTTTACTTACACTTAAGAGAAACGGGTCGAGTCGTGTATATGTTGGTTACTTATGTGAGATTGTGACAATCATATGATTTATTAACCATAAAAGCACTTGTTACAGGAACTTGGGCAATAATTATTTCAGTGGATTAATACCGGACTCACTAGCATGCAACAAGAAGTTGGATTTAACGTAAGGCTACCTCTTAATTAATTAATTAACCATATTTTCATATTAATTACCATTAATTATCAAACTTATTTTTGTCGAACTATATATATTTGATGTAAGTGTTGATGCAACCACGGGTTTATACGTATCGGACAAATGTTCGACGTCGAGTACTCCATCGGCCAACTTAAACCCCGATACAAGCGTGCCCGTTCCGGCAAGAAGATCGAGGTCGACAAAGAAGAAGAGTAATCTGCCGGCAATATTGGGGAGCACAATTTCATTGTTCGGGGTTTTCTGGATTGCTCTCGGCATTTTCATGTTATATCGCCATAAAGCTAAAACGGCAGCGGCAATAGCCGATGCATCCAAACAAGGTTTGTTATTTGAATTAATCCTCGATCTCCACCATTCATATTAATTCATTTCTTTTCTTTACTCATATATTATATAAGGGATATAGAGTTATAAATAGTTTAACAAAGACAAAAAAATGTTATAGTATTTGATTTTTTTTAATTAAAATAATACACAAAATCTAGTGTGTACCAGTTTCATTGTATGAAATTTATACCAATGCATGTATTTACTGATATCATTACATTCAATTACTGATATCGTAGCATTTCATAGCGTAAAATGGTATTGTATCAGTGAATGCATATAATGATATCAGGGGTGTTTGTAATGGTATAAGTTTCATACTATAAAACTAATTTTACTGGAGACCAACTTGAAAGAATATAGTTTTTTGGATTTTTTATATCCTTAATAAAGTCAACTGAAAAATTGAAGGATGGTATGAGATGGTAATACAAGTTTAACATATGAAGGCATGGACTAATTAATTAAACGACAGTACAAGCTTTTTTATACAGTGATACATGTTGAATTAAATACTGGTAACATATTGTGTTAGATAACTAATTACATGATATGAACATACAAAGAAAAGGGAACTTTACCAAATAATTAAAAGGTACAATTAAGATTTTTTTTTTTTTTAATCTTGGTTAAAAAATATGAAACCTAACACCCTAAGTAAAAATAATATTTTTATGAAACTTAAGTCTCAATACCGATATAAAATATTCGTACGATGTTTACATGGTACAATTAGTAGTTGATGTGGAGCTCCAAAATATATATATATTGCCTAGAAAATTGACGTGTTGAATTTCCACTCTTGAAGTACTTTTCTACTATTAAAGGAAATTTGTCAAAATTTACCTTATGCAATGAAGTATTAAATAAAATAAATTAAAATTGTAGATGTTTCTAATTTATTTGCAGGGGCTGGCGACTCCAAGGACAATATACCTGCGGATGAGAGGCCCATGAATGATCGGCCTAATAATATGAGCCCATAGAATATTTGATTTCCTATTTTTGCCCTTCCCATCTAAAGATGTATTTTTTGTTTTATGAAGTGTACATTGATGTACAAAATTATCTCAAGTTGTATTAGTGTTTGCGTCTGAAGAAAATGTCTATTTGACCCTGCTGTTTTAACTAATATATATCAACTTGTTGGGTTAATCAATACTTCAAAATATGTTAATTCTCATTGGGAAGCTTGCCATCCTACCAAAATTACCAATTTGGTGTACAACTACCTCTTAATTCCTCACAAGGGAGATTTATTAATAGCTAGTTACACTTAATTAGGAACAATCAATTTATACTTGATACTTGACGGTGCAACTTATAAGCAATGAATTTGGTTAGCCATTTGCACTATAGCTCAAGTGGGAATGAAGACAGTATGTAACATTATTCGAGCACGCACTATCTTTAATTATTTACTATTGACAAAATTTTGTATAAAATCGTCTCATGGCATGAGACAACACAATTTACATCTACCCTGCAAAAATGTAATGTTAATGAGTCAATGCTCTAATTATACATATTCTCATTGTCTCATGTTACGAGAGGTCTCATACAAAACCTACTCTTCACTGTTAGAAAGAGATTAGGATTAATTAGTTCACGGTGGTTTGACAATAACAACGGTTTGATCGAAAGTGGGCGATTGCAATGATTTTAAATTGAACATGTGCCAATTTATGGAGTCGCTAGGTCAAGTAATACAAGAGTATGATCATAAATCAGCGATCGAATATGCACGACTCAATCTCTTGGTTTCATATTCGCCCGAATTAAATTGTGGAATTAGTTCACAAATACATCACATTTTTTTCTGAAATTTAAAATATAATGAGAATTTGAATTGAAAGTAGTTGAAGGGGGAGCTATAACCACTTGATCCTGATCCTACTTCAGTGCATGATCATAAATGTAGTAATTAACATCAACAATTAACATGTGTACTAAAAATTGAAAAATATATGATGAAACACGAAATTGAAATAAAGAATTTAAATAGCTCATGTTAAACTATTTAATGAATGGTTTTAAATGAATATAAATATTTATTTTTTGCAGTAATAAATTCGCAAAAGCAAGCAAAACAAAAGCACCAACACACAGTACTGCAACCCAAAATACAAACCCACCGCCCCCAAATTTTCCATCATTTCATCCCATGAGTTCCTCTCACCTCCCTCGTCAACAAATCTGAAATCATAATTCACAACTTCGCAGTCACGAAGATAATCTCTACTGTAATTCACCACCGCCCTCGTCTCATCCACCGTCGTCCTAACCCCCTCCGCCGCCGCCGCCCTCGCCAGATCTACCGCACACGCCGTCAGATCGTTCCCCGCCGCCGCTATCCACGCAGTCATATTCCCCCGCTGGTAAGTCTCCACATCCGGGTCAACCCGCATAATCTCCAACATTTTCCTGAGTTGACTCGTTGCGCGGCTCAACGAACTCGCACAATTACTCGAGTTGGGCAAAATTGGAACGATTTTGGATATCTTTTTGAGGGAAGCTTCTACAGAAAGCATGAGAATGTGATTAGGATTGGTGTTGGATGGGGCTTTGATTTCGGAGGATAAGAGATTTATACATGAATCGGATTGAAATTCCCCAATTGGAGTGCAAAATGCCCGAATAGCTCGATTTGATTTGGTTGCATCGGAGTTGATTTTTTGTACGAAGGAGATGATTATCCCGCCGGTGATTAGCGCTAATAAGATGATCAAGGAGAAGAAAGTGACGATTAGGATCTTGTTCCTTCTGCGAATTGTTGAGAGATTGTCGTCTTGATGGAGGAAAGGGCTTGAAGAATCCATTACCGGATGACCGATGGGAGTGGAAAATGGAAATTCAAGTGATAATTAATGTCAACTCCAATATACTCTGTTTAATAACAAAGTATTACATTAACACTAAGTATATCTTCCGTGTATGAATATTATTAAATTTAGTGCGAAATAAATTATGAAAGAAATTTGAATTAAATTTTGTTTGTCCATCTACACAATTATTTTGAATAACTTTTATTTTTTATTACCAATATATTAATTTTTTAAGATATTATACATGTGAGTATCTTGTAATTGTTAAATTAATTATAATATTTCATTGTAACTCATTCCAAATATTAAAATTTTATAAAATTTATAGGATAAAAAGTATTCTCTTTGTCCACGAAATTTTTACCCCTTTAGTATTGGGCACAGTTTTTAATGAAAATTAGTATTGTGGTGGGTATTGTGGGACTCATTTATTTGTTTGTGAGTGTAGTTTATTTCCATAAAAGGAATGAGTATAAATTTGGTGGACAGGCCAAAAAGGAAAGCGGGTAAAAATTTCGTGGACAGAGAGAGTATTATTCATAAAGTTCAATATATATAATCAAAATCAATTATAAAATATTAAAATCATGAAAACATATTATTATAAATCTGTACTTTATATTTTATTATATGTAATATGCATTATAAAGGTTCGAAACAAAAAAACAAATCAATTCTTTTGTTATTATGAGTGAAAAAAAAAAATCATTGCTGATATATTACATCAAAATAATTTCACCAACATCTATTTTTACATTAGTATAGATTTGAAAACAAAATGTTACTAATAGTGGTATTTTATGTATATTTATTTTATAATTAAAATTTAATTCAACATTTCTTAGATTATTTATTTCGGTGTATGGGCAACAGAGCTAATCATATTAACTACATGCCTATTTTGTAGAGAAATTTAAAACAGCTCAGCTTTTATTTTTAAAACAAAACAGCTCAAAATTCAAATATTAAAGATAAATTAGTATTTTCACCCGTGCGATGCACGACTCAAAATTATTAATATATCAGTACATTTATATGAAAATGATTCATTATAAACTTATCATGAAATTATTTTAAAATATTAAATATTTAATCAGGAGTATCAAAAAGTTCATCAGGAGTATTATTAATCTGAGTTCAAGAAAATTTAAAACAATTATAATGGCAAATTTTTTTATTTAGGCCAATTAGAAAATATGATTGCACAAATAGGGTTGCTGCAGAAAAGTTTACGCATATAGGGTTGATCGCGTCTGGGAGTGGCGATCAAAAGAGAGGATCGCGCTCACCAGGCGCGATCTACACATAGCCAGCATTTCAACCCCTTGATCGCGCCTGACAGAGGCGATCAAAAGAGAGAATCGCGCTCCCCAGGCGCGATCAACACCAAGAGGTGCCACGTAGTAGATCGCCCTTACGGGAGGCGAGTCTCGACAACTACTGACACACGCACATGGCTCCCACGCGGTTGCTGCTTCCCACGCCACTCCGCGCCCACGCCAGACCCCTATTTTGGTCGTATATGTTTGTCTAAAATGCATATAACACTTGCTTTCTTCTTCTTCTTCTTCTTCTCATTCTCTCCACACGAAAATTACACTTGCTTCCTCCCCTTTTCTGCACAAAAATAATTTTTCTTCCTCCCCTTTTCTGCACAAAAATAAAAGTTAGTTGGTATTTTGTTATCTACCTGAGGAGTACAGACACTACTATCAAAAGGTAAATTCTTCAAAAAATAATTAATAATATTTTTCGAATTTTTTTGCATGCATATATTATCTAGATGAAAAATTCTCAGTATATATATGTAAATTGCAATTATTGTACACATAGTATTTATTCTTGGTTCTAAAGAAACAAACAATGTTATTAAATATTTTAATGAATTTAGTTTGTCCATATATCGACATGTAATTGTGTTTGCTGTGAATTTAGTTTAGGTGTCTTTTTTTGTAATTTAATTATTTTAATATATAACTTATTTTGAGGTGTTTAATATCATTTCACTTGGAGAAACATCAATCAAATTAAGGAATATCATATTTAGGAGGATGCATGTTCCTTGACATAATTATATGATTCACCCATTTTTTCCAAAATAAAAATACGTTTATTTTGTACATCATTTTATAAATTTTTTTGAATTATAAATTTATTTGGAATATATTCTAAAATTATTAATAAAAATATATTGTTTGATAGGAACTAACTTATAAAAAGTTAAATTTTAATTTTAAAAAAAAAACATCATGCATAAATAAATATATTATATTACAATAAACTATTTTTAATTAAAGGGTATTAATTTCATTGTAAAATTTATTTAAAGGGTATTAATTATTTACACTATAATATAGTAATTTTGAATAATATTAATTGTTTCATTAAAAAAATTAGTCGAAGAATATTAATTGTATCATTAAAGGATATTAGTTATTTTATTATAAGATATTAATTGTAAACCAATTTAACCGTGAAACTAGTTTACACAAAACGGACTTAAAAAATTGTTATATACGTCAACCATTAAATCATTTCCGTATATTGTATAATTAGACATTAAAATTTATAAGTGTGTTGTGTTTTTGAAGATATGCCAATCTCTCGCGATATTGGAATCCTTGTGCGCTCTTGTGGAGCTGTTATTGGAACAAGAAGAGTTGATCGTATGCTTGATTTCTATGGTCTATTACGTGTGTTGTCTGAGATTACGGGATTAGATTTGCGAGTGTATTCTTTGAATGTGTCTTGCATAATAAATAATGGGAATGCCTCCTCTAGTTGTCCTATTAGGAACAACAACGACCTTCTTTATTTCTTCCATCCACAAGCGGGGCTCAATTCAGTTGAGCTATTAGTGGAGGTTGAAATGAAGGTGCAGTACCCAGCATCCCATGGTCAGTGGGAGAACCAATACTATCCTTCTGAAGGGTCAGGTTGTGGTGGAACCAATATGGATAGACCTTCAAACATTGCATACGAGGCCCTGCAAGTGAACCATAATGAGTGGGGTCCTTGGGAAGATGAACCCTACCAACGTTTAGAGTCTAGTCATGCCGGTGGTTCAAATCCTAATGTTGGACCTTCTGGTATCACTAAGATAATGGCCCCTATCGGCACCTCCATAGCTGATATAGAAGGTGATCTATATCCAGACTTTACTTGTAATTCTGAACCAAGCGATAATGGTTCTGAGGACGAGGGGCCGTCTGATGAGGATGATACCACTAACAATCCTTGGATGCCAAGTATTGCTGTACCAAATTCTCTAATGCCAAGAGTGAGACCTCATCCAAATTTGGTTGGAGTGCCATTTTTTGATAGGTCATGTGATGATGTACCTGTTGATTCAGTAGGCGTTCCAAGTGGTGATCTGGGCTACGATGCGGATGATGGAGTTTTGAGGTTAGGAATGATCTTCAAAGACAAAGAGACTGTGATCAAGGTCGTGAAGAATTACTCGGTCCAACATGCAAGACGTGAGTACAAAGTCGAAGAGAGCAACTCGAAGTCAATGAAGTTGGTGTGCAAGCAGAACTATGCAAGTGAAAATGACAATTGCTCGACATTGCAACACTGTGAGTGGCATTTGCGCGCCTCATACCGTAAAAGATCTGGTCATTGAGAAATCACCAGGTTGGGACCGCCACATACCTGTCTGATGGATATTGACTCACGCAGTCATTCAAATCTATGTAAAAACTTGCTTGCAGCTGACTTGGAGAGTCTCATACAAGTTGAACCAGCATACGACGTTAAATGTGTCGTGGAGCATGCAGATAAGAAATATAATTACACTATTTCATATCAAAAGGCATGGCAAGCGTTGAAATGTGCTAGAGAGAATGTGTTCGGAACTTGGGAGAGTTCATGTCAGTATTTGCCCAAGTATATGAGGGCCTTGCAGAAATACAATCCCGGGACCATTGTGGAGTGGAAGCACAAGGCAACGATTGAGTGGAATGTGCACACGTTGGGCTATGTCTTCTGGGCATTCAAGCCATGTATTGAAGCATTCATGCATTGTCGCAAAATACTTTGTGTAGATGGTACTCACCTTTACACTAAGTATAAACACAAATTGTTGATTGCTAACACCCTTGATGCCAATCAGAAGATCATTTCAGTAGCATATGCCATTGTTGACGATGAAAGTTATAAATCTTGGAAATGGTTTCTTAATATGTTAGCCACACATGTTGTCGGTGATATGGAGGGGGTATGCCTTATTTCCGATAGACATAAGGGTATACTGAAGGCAGTGGACGAAGTCCCAGCATTTTCACCACCAAGAGGAGTGCATCGTTATTGTTTAAGACATGTTGCTTCAAATTTCAATACTCAGTTCAAAAGTCAAAAGCTGAAGGACTTGTGTTATGTTGCGGGAAGAACATTGTCTGTAAGACATTTTGAGATAAGGATGAACGAAATACGAGTTTTAAGCGAAGAAGGTCATGAGTATCTACGAAACATCGATCCTACCAAGTGGACATTTTGCCATGATGGAGGTCACCGTTTCGATGTTATGACAACTAATATCTCAGAATGCATCAACGGTGTTCTTAAGGGTGCACGACGCCTCCCAATCACAGCCACCGTCAGTGCAACTTTCACACGATCCAAAAATGCATTTATGGAACGTGCTAAAGAAGCAGGGATTTTAGTGTTGAGAAATCGGATGTGGCCTAAATATGTTCATGACAGGTTTGATTCAGGGCAGCGAGAGGGGATGAAACATCGAGTAGACCTTTTTAATCAGGAGGTGGGATCAGCCAGAGTTTCTACTCGTATTAAGGGCTCAGTACAGTATCGCACATACAGAGTTGCATTATCGAGACGCGAGTGCGATTGCGGGCTATGGAAGTTGGATGGTATCCCATGCTCACATGCATTGGAGGTGTGTAGACAATTCAGGATTGATCCAAGTGTGTATGTGCCCGACTGTTACAGTACAAGTGTGTATACTTCGACTTACACATCTAGGTTTTTTGAGCCATTGCCGGATCCTGAGGAGTGGGATGAACCCAATTTCCAACTGAGGCATAATCTAGATCGCAGGATAAGGCGTCGTGGTCGAGATGTGACGTCCAGGATTCACAATGAGATGGATTGGGCCCAAACCCGCGCTAGACAACAGTACCAAGCCCAAGATAGAGCTGGACCTTCGCATTGATGTTTTGAACCCCTTTGCTGAATTCACTGTAAGCTTTGAATGTGAAAAATGAGATGTACATTCGTTGCTTTCTTCTTCTTCCTTCTCCCATTTTCTTCGTGTTACTTAAATTATTTGTGTAATTGGGACGGAGGTAGTACAACTTAAATTATTTGTGTAATTATATTAATGAATAAATTTAATTTTATATGGGAACAAATTTTACTGGACATAATTTTTAAGGAATTTCAATTAATTTAAAAAAATGTCACAAGTAGCGGTATTAAAAATTGCATACATAAATAAATTATCAATTAAAAATAAATATATATACAAAATATCATACAATTAGTGACAACGTAAATGACCACCCGTGCCACATCGTGTCGGACGTCTATCACGATGACCACAACGAGGTTGTTGTTCATCTTGGCTTGGTCCAGGGTTTTCACTTGTGCCCGCAAATGGTATAGGCGTTGAAGAAAAATTTGGTTGTTCTTGTGAGAATTGAGGTTGATAATAGGTATTCAAATCAATACCCGTGTTTAACATCTCAGTAAATGAACCACCCCATGATGTAAGAAAATCTGTCACACATTTAATGAATTTAGATCAATAATATATTTTACAATATATACATTTACTTATATAAGTTGATAATAATACCTTGTTCATTATAAGGTGTGTGAAAACTCGGCTGGGGCACCTCCTGTTGAAACGTCGATGCAGAAGCAGACTGAGGTACCCCCTCATAGCTACCCCAACCAACTATCAAATATGTAATAATAATATATTACAAATAAATAAACATTATCTCTTAAAAAATATATTTTATTTGTGTAATTTCAGGATTTAGTAACTTGCATACTGTTGGTGAACGAATCTAATCGGGAGGATTAGTGGCTGTTTTAATCCGTTTTTTTTACGTCACCAATCAATAACGTGTGATTGATTACCACCGTAAATGGTAAATCGGGGTTTGGGTTAACGAATTCGGGTAATATGAAGATCGAAATCAAAATTATTTCGTGTATGTGTAAGTTTGGGTGAATTTATGTGTGTTTTTAGTCTGAAATTCCAAAATTATATAAGTAAGCTGGAGAACAACTATTTATCTCACTAGCAAGCATGAGGTGTTCAAGACTCTTGGTCTCCCTAGCCTGCATGCTTGACATGTGTCCCTTTGATCTTATCTAAGCTGAATCTTAGTTACAAAGTCTTCTTTGGTCTTATCTCGGACTCATTGTTGTTCGCCTAGGTCGGCTTGATTGATCTTGTTGATTCTCCAACTGAAAGTTGTTCGCCTCTTGAGGTTGTACTTTGGAAGTTGCTCGCCTTATGGCTTTGTTCAGCTTGGCTTTGGGATCTTTGTCCTTTGTTCACTTGTACACACCTCCTTGGCTATTTATTGTATCATAGTTTGACCAAGTTGTTCGTCATGGATGACTTCACTGTTGGCTCATTCTTGGTCCCGGGCCTTAATACCTGTTCGCCCGTTAGTTGTTCGTCGGGAGAGTTGTTCGTCACTTCATACACTAAGATTGGTTAATGCACCCAAATCGTGATTTTCTTTGTTTTAGACTTCAATAATTATTCGCTCCATACCTAGATAATGTTCGCCTATCAACAATTGCCCCCTATCCTGACTAGATGTTGCATCAGACGAGCAATTTTATGGCGAGCAACTGTAGTTAGGATATCGTCTTGGCCAAGATTTGGACGAACAGCATCTCTGTGACGAGCAATGTTGGAATAACCGTTTTGTCTTCCCATGATCTGGGGAGATTACGAAGATGACGCCAGCGCAATGATTGCGCGCCGCTCACGCGCGAGCAGCCCCAAGGCCACGCGCCCCTATAATTGTTTATAGGTCCTTCATCTTCTAGTTTAGCTCGGAATTTACCCCGCCTTCTTTCAGTTGAGCCCCGGAACTTTCGGAAAATTATGCCCTGGACCCCGTTTTTGTTTGGGGTATAAATAGTGGGGGAAAACAAAATTTTCCCACTTTTTCATCTCTTGCTACAGTTCTACGGCGATTCTTCCTACTCCGGCGATTCCAAGCTTCTCCGGTATCTATTCTTCCAGTGTTTGGCCTCCAATCCTCGAAACAAGGTAGTTATCCTCTTATTTCTTTTCTTTTCTTTACTTTTCCTCTCGAAAACGCCATCGCCGCCGTGTGGGTTCGAGCGCAATCGTCTTCTCCGGGATAGCGCCGCCGTCTGCAATTCTTTTTACCGCCGCCTGGATTTTTCTTCCTCTTCTATGTCTTCGCACTCGAGCAATAAGACTGAGGAGACCTTAGACCCACTCTTTCCAGTCGCGGTCCCCGTCGATCAACCTCCCTTCGAGATTTCCTCGGCGTCGGATCTTCACGTGGATTCAGTTGTCCGCTCTGTGGAGGACACCGGTGCGGGCCCATCTGGGAGAGAATTAATAGTTGCGGCGAACAATAATTTGGGCGTAAGCTCTTCGTCTTCTGCCGAATCTAAAGATCCAGGCCTTAACGAACTCAATCGCGAGTTCCTGGAGAGTATTAACTTCCCATCCCCAAGGATGCGGGAAAATGAGATCCCAGCTGGGGTTGCTCGATTATTTGAATGGCGAGCATACGCTGAAAGGTATGCGAACAGCTTTCCCCGCCCCCAGAGGGAAATAATGGATAAGGTGAAAACTGAGTACCAGGCGAGCAAGATAAAAAGCGTTGTTCGCGAAGATGAACTGGACTCCATCCGGAAGGACTATAAGATCCCATATGATATCCACATGTGGGCTCCTCAGAGAAAGGAAAGAGCTGATCGCCCACCTCCAGGATGTACGGCGATCAACATTCACACTTTAATTGCCGGACTAAAGTTGCCTCTTCCACCCGTTGTTGGTCGATTCCTGGAGGCGACCAACTTGGCCATCACCCAAATTACTCCAATTGGGTGGATGAATCTCTTAGGTTCCATGTGCCTGTTCGCCTTAGAGGGGTATGTTGATAGGATCACTGCGGAAGAGATCAACTACTTGATGACAATTACAAGCTGCCCCTTGGGAGAAGAAGGCTATCACTATCTCAAGGCAAGAACTGGGTTGAAAATGGTGGAAGAGGTGCCGAACAAGGTTCGTGACTGGAAGCAACACTTCTTCTGGATTGGGGTGATTGGCGAGCTTCTTCCGGTCCACACGGCGGTCCTGGATGAATAAATTCTCCAGCAGCCTATGGAAAACTGAAACGTAAGTTTGTTTCTTGCTCGCCTTTGGGCTAAGTTGTTCTAATTTAACTTTTCTTGTTTGTTCGCAGGCCCTCGTCTACCCAAGTGGAATTTGAAAGAGGAGGAGTTGAGCTCCGAGTTCTTGTTTACTTCGTGCTTGGTCGGCCTCCGCAATAAAGCAGATAGAACTATAGACTATCTCTGCCGAACAAGGTGTCAAAAAGCTGCTCGCCTTTTGACTTACCCACACCATCTGGAGGCTCAAGCTGAGGTGCCCCCAGGTATGAAAATTTCTAACTCCTTGCTCAAGTCTTGTTCGTCGTTAACTTGTTTAACTTGCTCGTCTAATTTTAACTTCTTCTCTTTTTTTTTTTTTAGCCGAACAAGTTACAGTTGCCATTCCTCCTTCATATACCCTCCTTGAGCAAAGGGTTCTTGTAATGGGGCCGCCAAAAGGGAAGAAAATGAGAGGTGACCCTCCTCAAGCGGTGCTCGCCATGTCGAACAAGCCTGAGGGGGCTAAAGTTCCGAGACCGGCTGCCCCCCCAGTCCAAATCCGGTCCCCTCCCGTTTCCCCTCCTCATGGGGGGAAACGTTTAAAGAAAGCTGACGGGACTCCCTTGTCCCACGATGTCCCTGGCAAGGGGAAGGAAAAGGTGGGTTCGAGCCATGCTCTCCCAGTAGGGGACGTTGTTCGCCGTCCATCTGTCGAGCTCACCGAGAGGTCCGGCAAGGCGAGCAAAGATATAGGTTCCCCTAGAGGCCCCGAGGACACCACATACTTAGGCCGGGATGAGCGAAAATTTTCTGAGTAAGTTTCTACTTTCTTGCCGAACAAGTTTTTTTTTTTTATTTGCCAAATCTTTCAAGTGTTGACCTTCTTTTTGTTCGCAGATACCGGCCCAACGATTATCCTGGGCGAGCAGATCTGATTCACCAGTTTGCCTGCTCTAGGACGCCGACGAGCTTCCGTGATATTACGGACGACCATGTTCGCCGAGCAACTGAAATTGTTGCTCGTGCCTGGTCACGGCCGTTGAACAAAACGGTCCTCGCCCAGGGCCCCATTGATAATTTTCACTTATCAATGGTCCAAGCTGCAAACTCCCTTGTCTCAGCTCAAAGGGTAATGGCTCAAGTAGCCGAGCTAGAGGAGACTGCTCGTCATCATGCCGCCTCTATTCGCCAGCTCTCTGAGGAAAAAAATAAAATGGCGAACAACTTTAATGGCCAGATTGCTCGCCTAAAGGATCAATTGAAGTTGGCTGATGACCTGGAGAAGAAGCGCATTGAGGACTATCAGCTTGTCTCCGGCGAGCTTAAAGATACAAAGGCCGAGCTGCTCTCCTCTAAGACTGCGCTGGATGAAGAGAGGAAGAGGAGAGAAGGAGCAGAAGAAGAAGTTGCTCGGCTAAAGAAGCAAATGTCTGAGATGCTCTCAAGGGAAGAAGCCGAGCAAGAATTTCAAGCTCGGAGTGGGCCCATCTCAAACTTGGGTTATATATGCGCCTATGCGGACAGCATTCGCACGGCGGATGCTTATGACTTCAAGGATTTAGTTGAAGAGATGTGCAAGGATCTGAATGAATTTCTAGAGAGCTATCCTCCGCCGAACAATATCGAGATTCAGCTGGAGGATTTGGCAGTACTTGGGGTCAAACTTGACAAACTCGACCCTAGTATTTCCATCACACATCCTCCTCTTCCAGTTGATGAAGGCGAAGAAGAGGAAGGGGTGGCCGCGGCTAACGAGCAGAATGCAAAAGAGGCCGAGGATAAAGCTGCTAAAGATCTGGCCCGTGAAATTATTGTTGAACCCCCTGTTGAGCAGGCTCAAGATCCTCCACCCGCCGAGCAACAATAGGCCTTAGACTTAATTTTTTTGTTTTCTTTTAGTAATAGTTGTTCGCTCCCTTTTGTAGTACTTGTAGTGACTGCTTCCAGCTTGTACTATTTTTGAGGCTTAATGCCTTTGATTAATGGAACGTCTTTCTCATGTTCGCTCATTTTCTTATATATGTTAATTGCCTTTACATTTCTGTCAATGCTTTTACAATTATAACATATAGTGTTGGGCTTTTGTTCGAATTGAACTTTGCCTATAGTGGAATCAGGGTTCAGCTTTAGGATCTGTTCATTTTAAAAAACGAACAACCTTTAAGTGGCTTTGGTCCTTAGGTTCTGTTCATTTGTAAAACGAACAACCTTTGAATGGACTTGTACCTCGAGCTTTCGGACTTTTCCTTTTTTGTCGAACAACTATTATATTTACATTGCAAAATAATTACAAGTGTTGCAAGGCTGTCCATCACTATCATATACAATCTGACGAACAGCTTTAAACACAAACTAAAACTTGCTCGCTTATAATATTTTTTGCCGAGCAATTCTATCCATACAATCAAAAGAACTAGCACCAGACTATACAATGTGCCGAGCCACTTTTGAATCTATACTTGAGAAAATTTAAAAAATTAGGCAAGTTTTTAGCCTTTTATAGCCTTCCTTCAGCTCATACGCCATTGACGTATTTTTCTGTTATACGATACGGGCCCTCCCAAGTTGGTCCCAATACACCTGGAGGTTGGGCGAGCAACTTTCTTAGAACCAAATCTCCAACTCTGAATTCCCTAACTTTTACATGGGAATTATAGTAACGTTCTGCTCGCTGCTTGTATGTGGCATTTTTTAGCTCGGCATTCAACCTTTTTTCTTCGAGCAAATCCAATTCAGCATTTAGAGCAGAGTTGTTCGCCTGTTCATCAAAGTTGGTCGTCCTAAATGTAGTGGCCTTTAACTCAATTGGTATTACAGCCTCTGTCCCGAAAGCCATTGCAAAGGGTGTTTCTCCGGTGCTAGACCTGGGAGAAACTCTGTATGCCCATAAGACTTCAGGAAGTTCTGTAGACCAACTGCTTTTACTCTCCGCCAGCCGCACTTTTAATGTATGCTTTATGATTTTATTCACAGCTTCAACTTGTCCATTCGACTGGGGGTGATAAGGTGTGGAGTAATGTTTCTTGATCCCCCACTTCGTACAGAATTCTCTCAACTCTTGTCCATCAAATTGTGGACCATTGTCTGTCACAATTGCTTGTGGAACTCCAAAACGACAGACAATGTTCTTCCAAATAAAGTTGATCATCTTCTGCTGTGTGATATTCACCATGGCCTCTGCCTCCGCCCATTTTGTGTAATAATCGACTGCCACGACGGCGAATCGAACATTTCCAACTCCAGCCGGGAAAGAACCAATGATGTCCATCCCCCATCTTGCAAAAGGCCATGGGTTGTATACTGACACAAGTTCCTGAGCCGGGATGTGGATGTCTGGGGCAAAAATCTGACATTGATGGCAAGTTTTGGCTTTTTTGATTGCATCTTGACGTAAGGTTGGCCAATAATAGCCTTGTCTGATTGTCTTGTATGCCAAAGCTTGCCCCCCAGTATGATTTCCACATACTCCAGCATGTATCTCTTCAAGTACTGCTTGCCCTTGCCCCCTAGGCAAACACTTGAGAAGTGGGATTGATATTCCCCTTTTGAAGAGTTGCTCGCCCACCAGAGTATATCTGGCGGCTCGCTTTATTAGCTTGGCAGCTTCAAAAGGATTATTTGGTTTTTCCCCACTTTTCAAGTATTTGACTATACTTGTTCTCCAGTCTTCTTCTTCACTGGTTTGATCGTCGAGTTGATTGACATTATAGCTTACTGTTGATGGATCTTTCATCTTTGTAACTATAATATCTGCCAACTCTACGGGGCCTTCACTTGTTGCTAGTCGGGCAAGCGCGTCTGCTTGAGTGTTGCTCGTCCTTGGAATTTGCTGTATGAAAACTTGCTGCAACATGGACATCAGGTGAGCAACAATCCGTTGATATTCGATCATGTGATCATCTTTTGCTTTGTATTCACCTCGGACTTGGTTCACGATCAATTGTGAGTCGCCAAATATTTGCAAGCGTCTGACACCAACTGCGAGGGATAGGTGGAGACCAGCGATAAGAGCTTCATACTCAGCTTCGTTGTTGGTTGCCATGAAACCAAATCTGATCGCCGAGGTGAATACTTGTCTGTCTGGACTTATTAATACTACTCCTGCCCCCGAGGCTATGTTGGTTGATGATCCGTCCACATAGAGATACCAAGGATGATCAAGTCCTCTCGTCGGATCTGGTGGGAAAGTTAGTTCGACTATAAAGTCGGCTAACGCTTGCCCTTTGATCGCTGTTCGAGGAGCATAGGTCACCCCGAATTGGCTAATCTCTAGTGACCATCTTAAGAGACGACCTGCAGTGTCGGGGCGATGGAGAATTTGCCTGAGCGGGAAAGTCGTTAGAACTTCGACTTGATGGTCAAAGAAGTATGGTCGTAACTTTCTCACGCTCATTACCAAAGCATACGCCAGTTTTTCGGTTGGAGCATATTTGATCTCTGCTTCGTGTAAAGCTTGGCTGACGTAATAGATTGGTTGATGGAATTTGCCGTCCTCCGGCACCAAAACAGAACTGATGGCAACTTCTGATGCGGCTAAGTATAGAAAGAGTTTTTCTCCTGGGATTGGTTTTGATAGGATTTTGACATCTCCCAGGTAGTCTTTAAGTTGATCGAAGGCCGCTTGACAGTTGTTAGTCCATGCAAACTTCCCTTTTTTGACGGCCTCGAAGAATGGACGGCACTTGTCCCCTGACCTAGATATGAACCGGTTTAATGCTGCTAGGCACCCGGTGAGTCTTTGCACTTCTTTTACCGAACGTGGTGGTTGCATATCCAAGATGGCTTTAACTTTTGAAGGGTTGGCCTCAATTCCCCGCTGGCTAACAAGATGACCCAAGAATTTCCCTGAGTGGACTCCAAAGCTACTTTTCTTTGGATTCAACTTCATGTTATAGTGTCAAAGAATTTCGAACACTTGAGTCAGATGTTGAAGATGGTCTTCCTTCTTGGGACTTTTGACTACGATATCGTCTACATAGACTTCAACCGTGTCTCCAATTTGTTGATCAAACATCTTGTTCACCAGTCTTTGATATGTTGCTCCGGCATTTATGAGGCCAAATGGCATTCTCTTCCAACACAGCAAGTTTTTGTTTGTATAAAACGCCGTGTTCTCTTGATCATCTGGATGCATAGGAATTTGATGATACCCGGCGAAAGCATCCATAAATGTCAACATTTCGTGTCCCGCAGTGCTGTCTACCAATTGATCGATATGTGGGAGAGGAAAATTGTCCTTTGGGCATGCTGCATTCAGATCTGTAAAATCTATGCATAGCCTCCAGGTCCCGTTTGGTTTCCTCACGAGTACTGGGTTTGCTACCCACTGTGGACAGAGTGCTTGTCGAATGAGATCGTTGTCTAGCAACTTTTTAACTTCTTCATTCAAGGCTTGGTATTTGTCTGGGCCGTACTTCCTCCGCTTTTGATGGACGGGCTTTCTGGCTTGGTTTATATTCAACTTGTGGCAAGCATGTTTCGGGTCTATCCCCACCATATCTGCGTGAGACCAGGCGAAAACATCTAGATTCTTGGTGAGGAACACTTTCATTCGGGATCTGTAAGGCTCTGGGAGCTCAGATCCTATGAATAATTCAAGATCCTCGTTGTTGGGATTAACTTTGAACGCCTCCAGCTCTTCGACTGGAGTTGCTCGTCGTTTTTGTCCCTTCCAACGGGGATCAAGTATGGGTTCCTCAGGGTTGGAATCATTTTCGATGTTCATGGGCTCTGCCCCCAGGCGGGGTTCAAGATCATCAGTTGGCTCCGTCCCATTGTTGTTCGTTTGTACTTGGCCCTCCAGGTCCTCCACTGAAGGTTGTTCGTCATCACCCCCTTGTTGTTCGTCAGATGGATATTCCTCGCGGGTGGTAAAGAGTTGTTCGTCCAACACTTGCTCGTTCAAGTGTTGTTCGTCCGCATCCATGTGGTTATCTATGTCCATCATATTGTTTAGTATTGATGGTTCGTCGATGGGATAACTTGTTGCTTCCATCATGGATATTTGTACAAATTTTGCTCTTAGCTGTTGAACGCATTCTCGTGCTCTCCGTTGGTCTCCTTTAATTGTGCCTGTTCCACTAGCTGTTGGAAATTTCAAACAATAGTGGTAAGTGGAACACGCAGCTTTAAATTCATTAAGAAAAGGTCTGCCAAGAAACCCGTTATAGGTCGACTCCTGGTCTACAACCAAGAAATCTACCATTCTTGTTATATTTCTTTCAGGTTCATTGGCCGTTACAAGTTGTACAGCTAATGTTATAATTCCCAACGGTGTTGTCACAGCATTCCCGAAGCCTATGATTCTATGTGTTGTATTCCGAACATAACCCGAATAATCTCCCAGATTATCGAGGGTCTTCTTGAATAAGATGTTCGTGTAAGCTCCGGTGTCCACCAACAGTCTATGGACTCTGGTCCCCATAATCTTTGCACAGATTACGAGCGAATCATTGTGCGGAGTTAAGACGCCTTCAAGGTCTTTTTCGGTGAAAGTTAATTCTGCCGTTTGCATGATAGATGGCTTAACTCCCATCTCTTGTACTTGGCCAATCGCTCGTAGTTCCGCTTTCCTCTTCCGGTTAGAGTCAGGTGGTTGTCCATCAAAACACCCTCCCGCGGGACCTGCGGGTTCCATCATGAACAGGTCTTCTAAAGGTTGAGCTGGCATACTGGGAACTGGTCGCCCGGGTTTGTTGTTTCTCTGAGGTTGACCATCCTCTTAGTCTTCTGAGTTGTTCTCCCGAGCTCTTTTCCCAGGTTGCCTTTTAACGAAATCGGAGAGCTTTCCCTCCTCATAAAATCGCCAGAGTTGCTTAAGCAAATCTCTACACTCACTCGTAAAATGCCCCACACTTTGATGGTAGGCACAATACTTGTTCGGGTTGAGTTTGCCAGTATCCTGACGGATTTTACGTGGTGGGGAAAGCAACTCTCTCTCCTTTACGCTTTCATACACAGTATCAACTGATACTGTCAATACTTGGTTCAATTTTTCTTTCAAATCCGATCCTTCAGTGAATACTTTCATGTTTTTCGGGACCCTGTAGCTTGTCCCGACGGGCTTTTTGTTATTCTCCTTAGGATCAGCTTTGTTCTCCCCTAAATTTGTTTGTAGGGCCTCGTGCATGGAAACGAAAATGCCAGCTTGGTTTCTGAACTCGGCATAAGTCTTTGGGCACTTCAGACGTACCTCATTCCATAACTTCGACCCTTTTTTCAACCCGGCCATCACAGCGACGATCTTTGTATCTTCGCTCACCGGTTCTCCTTCTAGTAAAACTTTATCGAATCTTTCCATAAACGCCCGGTCAGTTTCATCATCATTTTGCCTCAAATCTGATAGCCGGTATTTTTGGGAAAGATACGACCCCGCCGTTGAAAAGTGAGAAAGAAATTCTCGACTTAGTTGGACGAACGAGTGGATTGATACCGGCGGCATTGATGAAAACCACTTGTGAACCCGATCGCCCAATGTTAACGGAAAATTCCGGCACTGGGTGGCGTCGCTGGCCCCCACGGAGACCATGTAGTCCGTGTACTTCGTTAAGTGGACCCGGGGGTTGGTGATGCCCTCATATTGAATGCTAGCCGGAAATTGAATCTTTTTCTGGATCGGGGCCTTCAAAATGTGAGCTGCCAAAGGTGAGGATGGCATGCTGGTCGTTCCCATCCCCCTCTGTTGGTCTAGTTGCCCCTGCATGTTCTCCACAGCCCTCCTTAGGCTTGATAATTCATCAAGAGGTGCCCCCTGACTTGGAGGCTGTTCGGCGAGCAAATGCATTAACCTTTCTGCTCGTCGCAGTCCCTCACTTGGAGTGGGCACTTCCTGGGCTTGCCTCCTAATGTTGTTCGCCGCATTTGGCCCTAGGCGCCTGAAGGCTGACTGGGAGAGTCTTTCATGGACTGATGGGCGAGGCTGTTCAAAAGTTGCTCGCCCATCTTCTGCTCCCCGGCGAGCAGCTTCCCGTTGGGGTTGGCTAAGCCTGTCTTGGGCACTGGAACGTGTTGTCCCATGGCTAGACATAGTTGTTCGTCCGCGACCAGACTCAGCCTGTACTTCTTGTTGGTCGACCACCTTGGCCTTTCCCTTGTTCCGTCTGACTTGGGCACTATCAACCTCTCGCTGTTCGCCCCTAGTGGTCCTGGGTCTAACAACTTCTAGGGACTTGTCCCTTGGCCTTGCTTGTGTTGGCCTAACCTGCTCTTGTTGCCTCTGGAGGGCCTGGAGAGCAGCAATGGTTTTGGCCAACTCGTTGGGGTTGTTCGCCAAAGCCTCCATCTCAGGGGGGAGGTTATGTGTTATGGCCGTACGTTGCGACCTGTTCGTATGTCTCGGGTCACGATCCTGGTGGTCGACCGACGTGGCCCGGGTCTGAGATGCTCTTTTTGACAAACGTGATCCTTGTGTCTCTTTAGATTGAGGCATTTCAATTTAAATTACTTCTTAATTTATAAATTGAAGAACACCAAGAACACCAAGAACACTTTTGTTTGTATCTTCAAATATTTCTTGAGATTTCCTTTGAATCTTCAAGTTTTCAACTTGAAGTTCTTGAGTAATCACACTAAACCGAAGGTTCGAACCCTTCTTCTAACGCCAAATTGTTGGTGAACGAATCTAATCGAGAGGATTAGTGGCTGTTTTAATCCATTTTTTTACGTCACCAATCAATAACGTGTGATTGATTACCACCGTAAATGGTAAATCGGGGTTTGGGTTAACGAATTCGGGTAATATGAAGATCGAAATCAAAATTATTTCGTGTATGTGTAAGTTTGGGTGAATTTATGTGTGTTTTTAGTCTGAAATTCCAAAATTATATAAGTAAGCTGGAGAACAACTATTTATAGAGACTAGCAAGCATGAGGTGTTCAAGACTCTTGGTCTCCCTAGCCTGCATGCTTGACATGTGTCCCTTTGATCTTATCTAAGCTGAATCTTAGTTACAAAGTCTTCTTTGGTCTTATCTCAGACTCATTGTTGTTCGCCTAGGTCGGCTTGATTGATCTTGTTGATTCTCCAACTGAAAGTTGTTCGCCTCTTGAGGTTGTACTTTGGAAGTTGCTCGCCTTATGGCTTTGTTCAGCTTGGCTTTGGGATCTTTGTCCTTTGTTCACTTGTACACACCTCCTTGGCTATTTGTTGTATCATAGTTTGACCAAGTTGTTCGTCATGGATGACTTCACTGTTGGCTCATTCTTGGTCCCGGGCCTTAATACCTGTTCGCCCGTTAGTTGTTCGTCGGGAGAGTTGTTCGTCACTTCATACACTAAGATTGGTTAATGCACCCAAATCGTGATTTTCTTTGTTTTAGACTTCAATAATTATTCGCTCCATACCTAGATAATGTTCGCCTATCAACACATACCATCTCCAGCAGGTTGTGTGTAAGCTCCATGTCCAAATGAGGGTAACCCATAATGTGTGTGAGGCGTAGGCTGAGACGCCCCCTCATTTGATTGCCAGGCTGCTATCAAATTAACAGTGATATGCATATATAATAAATAAAATAATAATTATTAATTTCTTAATATTGAATTACATACCATATGCAGTTGGTTGTGTGTTACCCAAAAATTCAAACGTGGAAGCATCTGTCACATGTTATAAAAAAAATTATAATAACTAAATAAATGTAAATCCACTTAAGGTCATATTTACAAGTGTAATTTTGTAAATTGCATACCATTTCCAGCACCATACTGCGTGCGTGGAGCAGACTGAGGTACCCCATGTTGAATACCTTGTCGGGGAAAAGGGGACTCTGATGGCATTGCTGAGGAATGTCTTCTCCGACTCCTAGACGTTGAAGGACCCGCATCTTCACGTCCTACGGATCTCCTTCTTCTTTGTCTTGTAGATCTTTCCTCAACTTCTACGTTTTCATCTGAGGCCACATCTTGTAGATAAGCAGGGTTTTCTATGAAAGGCTCCACTTCAGTGATGTAATTCTCAGTGAGCTCCAAATGACTATCTACTGATGCTCTATCATCAGGATTGCACTGTCTTTTACTAATTTTGAGCTTCCGAAACCAGCCTACCTGTAACCCAAAAAAAATGAGTGTTATTCATGTTTCAATTTTCAAACATTATACAATAAAGTTTGTGATATATATATTACCAAAAGATCTCGAGTAGATGTTTTTGCTGGTTGGAAACCTCGGGCCACTGCAGTATACTCCACTGGTGAAATCAATCGTCGTGTAATTCCATAGTACCACTGCATATAGTCATTTGGGACCGGATTACCATTGTTGATAGGCGTGCAAGACATGAATGGTCGTCTGTTCCTCCAATAAGTAACCCATTTTTTATGTTTAATGGTCCAATCGCAGCCGGATCTTCCCTGGCGGGTATGATTATGCAACTCCTGGTCTCTACTTTCAACATCACTCTGAATGTTTTGGACCATTCCAAATTGTCTTAACACCCTATTTGGATAATGAAGCTCCACTATCCAAATATTAATCAGCGGACATTGTGACCTCCAATTTTAGGTCAAACAACGAGGTCCAAGACTCGAGATCTCCTCAGCTTGCTCATCATAGGGTTCCCAGATTAACTGTAATGATATACAAAAAAAAAATTAATTTTGATCAAACACACTTATATATTTGTGCGGATCATTATAATAATAACTTACTTGGCCATCAGACAAACGATCAAATATGTCGCGATATAAACGAATCGAGTTGCTCGCGCTTTCAATGTGACTGTGATAATGTATCCACCTATAATTTAAGTAGGTATCACAATAAGTATGCATAGCCAAACAAATGTTATGCGATTTATAGATAAATGTGTTTAGAGAAAAATACCTAGCCCCATACGGTGGAAGCCTCAAATTGCGACCATCTACACTCATGATGTGTCCTTCTTGGAGCATAGGATATACGTTCCTTGGTTGTATTGGTATTATCCTTGACCATGCCCATATCTGTTGTATTCATGGGTAAATTAGTTTCAACATACAACTAATCAATGATTTGTTTAAAAGTAATTAAAACTAATCAAGAATTACCTGTAACAAGCATAATGGTCCACCGATAATCTTGCCATTAGCGTGGCAAGCCATACAGAGTTCCCGATATAAAAGTCGCTAATACAGCACTTCCCCAGCTGTATTCCCCTGATGTATTCACGTTCTCCAGAAAGTTCAAATACACTAACGGGATAGCATTCCGAGTGTGGTCGGGGATCATTACTGTCCCTAGAAGTAAAAGTGCACACCCCCGTGCATATTGATCAACTACCTCCTGTGGTGATTCGTCGTAAATAGCAATATCATTTCTCAACATATTTTTCAGAGAAGAAAACAGGATCGCACTCCTGCCCCTGATATCAACTTCTTGTACGTTGATGCCAAAAAGCGCATTACACTTAGCTTGCCATTCACCGAAACTATGTTTTTCATCTTTGCATATAATTGCCTCTCCTTCTATGGGTAATCCCCACAAAATGGCAACATCTTGTAGTGTGATGGTGGCCTCGCCGACGGGAAAATGGAATGTGTGCGTCTCTCGACGCCATCTCTCCACTAATGCAGTGATGAGATGTCGATCAAGTCTGAAGGACTAACAACGAAGTGGACCGTAAAAACCCATCGTCTTCAATCTCTCCACTACACGGGGGTGAAGTACAATCTTTCGAGGATCGGGGTCATCTTGCCTAAATGTTCAAAACACCCCATCGCCTCCTTGGTATGTATGGAGCACAGTTTCACTTGATTCCCGATTAATACGGTCTAGTCTCGAGCGATGTTCATTTTGCATCGTGAGTACAGATCGGCTCGCCGGTCCATATAATAGTGTCTCTTTTGCAGCATCCATCCTGTAAAGAAATATATTTAACTTTTTAATGGTAATCAACTAATCAACATAATGGTAATCAACTAATCAACATAATCAACTAAAATATATCTAACTAATCAACTAAAATATATCTAACTTTTTAATGGTAATCAACTAATCAACATAATAAATATATTTAATTTTCATGTTTAAAATATCACAAATTAAAGATTTCCTAAATATATATGACCATCACATATTGACGCAATGTTTATTTCTTTTAATGAAAAAAAGTGCATCCGTCTTTAATCCTAAACCCAAGGGAATGCCATTTATGAATTGGAGATATACCTATGAAAAGAAGGAATGAATGAATAAATGAGGGGTTCTTGCAACAAAATTAATTTGTGTTACTTTTTATTTTGCCAATGCATTTTCCCTCGTGGTTGTTTAAATATATGAACACAGAATTATGATTCTCTGTTGGATATTTTTTAAATATGCATTTTCATGTGGGACGGTTTAATTTATGAGACGGGTGTGATAAAAATAAGATGGTTATTTAATTAGATATTTTCTTAAACTAGTGATATACATTAATGTTTCTTAAAGAAATATCTACTATTACTAAGCAACTAGAACTTCTCCCGTGCGATGCACGGTTAATATATATATATATATATATTTTAAATTTGCATACTAAAACTTTATGTTAAAAATTTATATACATACATTGTAATTTTTTTTAATTTATGCAAAAAAAATTCATAATTTAAAATATTATATAATAATAAATTTATTTAATATTTTAAAATTGTTTCGTAATAAGTTTATCATGAATTATTTTTATATAATACTTTGCCAATTATTAAAACAACTATATATATGTGGTGTATTTTGCAATTTCAAATGAATTATTGTTTATATGTTAAAAGAATAATTATGCAATCATAAAATAAGGGTTACAAACCAACAAAAATTCATTTGAAGATTCTTTATGTTGATGCGTGTATATATAATACATATATATTAGTATTAAGTATGGAAAATTCCCTATTCATTAATTACCAACAATATTATTCTTCAACCAACTGTCAAAACATATATAAATAGCATGATCCTTTAAAATATTATAAATCCAATTTTAATTCTCACACTAAATGGACAAATATTTAAATTGGCATAATATAAATTTTCATTAATAAAAATTGTAGACATATTAAAATATATAGAATATGTGTATTAAATAAGTATTGCGCACATATATACGTATTTAAAAATATTATATAATTAATTTATATATTTCTTATATTTATAATTATTAAAAAAAGATTTATAAAAATTAAACTACTAACGTTTATTTTTATTATCTTAAATTATTTTATCATTGTAAACATATTTTATTGACCCACTTACTAAATTGCAAATATTATAGTTATCCCAAACAAAAGGTTTAATTAAAAAAATCACCGCTCTTCTTATAAACATGAAAATATATACAATATTATATAATATGTGTTTATATAATTACATATATACTGTATTTATACTGAAATTATATTATTTATGAAAAATATAATCAATTAATTAAAGATCATTTGTCTAACGCGAGCCAAAAACTGAGAAAGATGAGAGGTATCAATGTGTCAATACCCATGAGCAATCAAATATAACAACTTTGACTCTAAATTCATTAAAATATTTAATAACATTGTTTGTTTCTTTAGAACCAAGAATAAATACTATGTGTACAATAACTTCAATTTACATATATACTTCAATTTCCTTTGCACCGTTATTTAAAAAAAAAGATAATATATGCATGCAAAATAATTCAAAAAATATTATTAATTATTTTTTTAAGAATTTACCTTTTGATAGTAGTGTCTGTACTCCTCAGGTAGATAGCAAAATACCAACTAGCTTTTATTTTTGTGCATATGTGAGACTGCAAATTGAGAAAAAAAAATTTAGAATAAAATAAAAAACTGTAAAAAATATCAAAATACTTACATTTTTGTGGGGATTGGTTTATATTTTGGAAGCAGCCCTTGTGTTTTTATTTTTGGCTAAAATTCGGACAGAATAAAGGGGGGGGGGGAAAGAATACTAAAATGATGGATGAATTTTGGTAGGAGTACTAAAATTTTCGGTGCACGGTACTGTTATGAGGAGGAAGAAGTACTGATGAAATAGGAGTACTAAAATGAGGATACAGAACTGAAATTAAAAGAGGAGGAAGGAGGAAGAAGAGAAATGAGGAGGAAGAAGAAGTGGGTTTGGATACTGTTATATGCAAATGAAGAGAAGAAAACGCCAGAATAGCATTATTGGCCATGCACGCGGGAATGGGGAGGCATCGCACGCGGGAATCTTGCAGGGGAGGCCATGTGCGTGGGCCAGAGTTGGTCGTGCCTCGCGCTTGCGGAAGGCGAGGTAGGACGTGGCGAATATTTGAGTTGATCGCGCCTGGGGAGCGCGATCTACTCCTTTAGATCGCCTCTCTCAGGCGCGATCAAGAGGAGAAAATGCGGTCTTTGATGCATCGCGCCTGGGGAGCGCGATCTACTCAGTTGATCGCCTCTCCCAGGCGCGATCAACCCTATTTTCGTAAAGAAAATTCCAGGACCCCTATTTTTACAATCAATTTTCCTATTTGGCCTAAATTAAAAAAATTTCCCAATTATAATATAATACCACTGGCCCAAATTAATGATATTTTTGAAGAGATTATTGATAATCCTGATGAAATTGTTGATTCTTTAAAGCTATTTTCATATATAGAACAATATTGTCTCTATTTCAATTTCTTTTATTTAAAAATAATATTTTAATATTTTTATCCTATATTAAATAACTATTCCCGCAATTAATTTTATTTATATCAATTGTCAATCTCTCGCTTTATTTAGCACTTCATTTTTCTCATTAAATAAACTCAGTAATTTAAAGCAGACAAATCTGGGTTGAATGATATAGGAGCCGACGCCTAAAAACATTTCAATTACCCTCAAAATTCAACACATTCTAATGGGCTCATAGTGAATCTTTTGTAGCCCATATATTAATTTGAGACTCAATTTGAAATACCCATTTTCAACTTTAAGAAATTTATTTTACCCACTTTAAATATAAATAATTTTTTACCACGGTTATTTGCACTGGCCTCTATGTTAAATACACTACCTGGATAAATACACTACTTTTTTTTCCAAAAATTTGCAACATTTTTGGAAAAAAGTTCTGAAAATAAAAAAAAAAATCGAATTTTTTTCCGAAATATTGTTCATTTCATTATGTTCGGAAAAAATGTTCGAAAAAATGAAAAAAATTCGAGAAAAAAATTCGAACAAAAAATATTGTATTCATCTGGTTAGTGTCTTTAACATAGAGGCTAGTGCAAATAACCTGGGCCATAATTTTTTCTACCCATTTTTAACATCAAACAATTTTTTTACACTACAAAAAAGATGGAGATTAGCGACGGGAATTTTGCGACGGCAAGAATATCCGTCGCAAATTCCTGAATTTGCGACGGATTTTTGTAAGCCGTCGCAAAAAATGACAATTTGCGACGGCTTAGGAAGTCCGTCGCAAAAAATAGTAATTTGCGACGGATAAGCCGTCGCAAAATCTAGGGCCCACCGACTTCGTCTTGAACCGGCTACATTTGCGACGGAAAGGTCGTCGCAAATTTCAATTTTGAGTTTGCGACGGTCAATTCCGTCGCAAAACATACCCGTTTAAAGGTGACCGTTCGGGAAGCGACCCGTTTGACTGATTTGCGACGGAAGAGGCCGTCACAATTTAAACTTTGTAATTGCAACGGACTAAAGCCGTCGCAAATGTGAGCGGTTGAAATTTGTCAGGCGGGTTGGTGGCCAATAATTGACCCGTGTCGTCGCAAAAGAGCTCTGCGACGGAATAGCCGTCGCAAATAATGCAATTTGCGATGGAAATTTAGGCCGTCGCAAATTTACGCAGTTTTATACCAGTCCCCTTCCTTTTCCTTCCCTTTCACTTTCACTCACGAAAAAAAATAAGAAATGATACAGTTTTAATATGTTCTTCACGTATAATTGGTGTATTTGTCATTGCCTTCAACCTCAGCGTACGTATTTGTCATTGCCTTCAACTTCACCGTACGTTTTCACATTTTTAATCGTTTAATTGTCATATTTTTATTGTTTCAATTTTTTAGTACACTATTAGGTAATGAGCATGATATATGTTTATTTGATGGGTTTTAGTATGATTGATGATATATGTTTATTTGATGGGTTTAGGTTAATTTTAGTTTGTGTGATATTTTATACCTATTTTTAGTCGAAACTCTGCTCAATTTTTCTGTACACTATTAGATAAATTGTGTGATGTTTGTTTATTTGATTGGTTTACTATGATTGATATATATGGTTGCGTTGGATTGATTTTTGTGAAGAAAAATTGTGTATATCCTTATTTTTAGGCAAACTCTGCCCAATTTTTTACAACTCATGTGATATTTACTTTTAATTTGTAACAGATGCAATTTCCAGATCGTGGTTGGATGTACTCAATACCTAGAATGATAGGAGGAGGCATTAACTCTGTCTTTTGCAATAAAATTGATGAGTTTATTGAGTTTGCACTACAACATCCATGCAATATGGATTGTATGGGTAATATTAGGTGTCCGTGTAAAGACAGAAGATGCATAAATATGAGATTCTTGAGTGTTGATGAGGTTAGAACTCATCTTGTGATTTCCGGTTTTGTTCCCCGTTATTACAACTGGACCAGTCACGGTGAACAACGGTGGAATGTTGACATCGAAACCGTAGAATACTGGTATACTGGGTGGAGCGGTGGTGGAAGTTCTGATGTTGGTGGTTCAAGTTATGTTCCGTATACTCAATTTGAACCACAAATAGAGGGTGAACCTGATAGATATCGGATGATGATTGCAGAACCTGTTTTGGGTGGTCAACCACAATTCAATGAAACACCTATGGAGGAGGAACCAAATCATCGGTCAAAGAAGTTTTTTGATATGCTTAAAACCGTTGATCAAAAGTTGTTTCCTGGTTGTGAGACTGAGACGCAATTGTCATTCAATGCTCAAATGTTGAACATCAAAACTGAAGGCAAGGTCAGTCAAAAAGTGTTCAATCAATTTGCTAAATTGTTCAAACGAGCTCTACCTGAAGACAACACGGCGCCTGATAATTTCTATCAGAGCAAGAGGCTCTTGAAACATATGGGTCTACCCTTTGAGAAGATTGATTGTTGTACAAACGGTTGCATGTTGTTTTGGGATAAGGATGATGATCAGGATCATTGCAAGATGTGTGGTCACCCACGGTACAAACCATCTGGTCGTACAAAAAGTAAGAAGAAAGTGCAGTTGAAGGCTTATAAGGCAATGTATTACCTTCCCATCACTCCTCGTCTAGAGAGGTTGTATCAGTCCAGTGCCACGGCTAAAGACATGACATGGCATGCTGAGGAGTGTTCTGGTGAGAATTCTGGAGAGATGCGGCATCCTGCAGACTCGGAGGCATGGAAACATCTTGATAGGGAGTTCCCAGATTTTGCAAGGGAGACGAGAAATGTGAGGTTAGGCTTGTGCACGGATGGTTTTGCACCATTTGGAATGCACGGAAAAAAGTATTCATTATGGCCTGTGTTGTTGACCCCGTACAATCTACCTCCTTGGTTGTGCATGAAGCCTCAACATATATTTCTTAGTATCTTGGTGCCTGGACCACACAACCCCAAGCATAAATTGGATGTATATCTCCAGCCATTGATTAAAGAGTTGAAATCTTTGTGGTCTACGGGGATGGAGGCCTACGACGTTCATAGGAAGCAGAACTTCACGATGCGAGCTGCACTTTTGTGGACCATTAGTGACTTTCCAGCATTTTCTATGTTGTCTGGGTGGTCAACAGCAGGAAAACTAGCATGCCCGTATTGCATGGACGGTTCTGATGCATTCTATCTTCCGTTGAGTAGAAAAGTGTCATGGTTCGACAACCATCGCAAGTTTCTTCCTCCTGATCATCCCTTTCGGAGGAACAAAACAGACTTTCTAAAGGGTAAAAATGCAGTAGGCCGCCCAAGACCACGGATTCGATCAGGTATGTGTCTGGGTACTGAATCACTACTGATGTCTATGTGTCTCATATATATAAGTTAACCATATATAAATTAATTATTTCAGGTGATTCGTTGTTGTATGAGGTTACAGTCACTGATTTGATGAAGACAACTGAGGTAGGTGCAATGGAGCACAATAAACGTATCCAGGGTGGTTGGAAGAAGAGAAGTATCTTTTGGGACTTACCTTATTGGAGCAAGTTGTTGATTCGACACAATTTGGATGTGATGCATATAGAGAAGAATGTTTTCGACAACTTGTTTCATACGGTCGTGGGTACTGAAGGGAAGACCAAATACACTTCAAAATCCAGAGATGAGTTGAGGCTCTTCTGTTCTCGTGCTTCCCTACACAAGGATGAGCAGACAAGAACATATCCCCAGGCCTCTTACACAATTAGTAAAGCAGAAAGGAAGAATTTGTGTAAGTGGGTGAAAGAGTTGAGCTTCCCTGACAATTATGTGTCGAATTTGGGAGACAGAGTTGACACGGAAACCGGAAAGGTGTCTGGAATGAAGAGTCATAATTGTCACGTGTTCATGCAACGACTCTTACCTATTGCATTTCGGTACTCACTTCCCAAGAATGTATGGAGTGTCATCACGGAATTAAGTCTCTTTTTCAGACACTTAACGGCATCAACGATTACAGTTGAGGACATGAGGCGTTTGGATGAGGAGATCTCTGTTATTCTATGCAAACTTGAGCGGATTTTTCCACCCAGCTTCTTCGACTCGATGGAGCACTTACCCGTACAATTAGCGTATGAAGCCTCAATTGCTGGTCCCGTACAGTATCGATGGATATACCCTTTTGAGAGGTAATTCTATACCATTTTTTAAATCGACTTTTAAGATCAATACTGAATAAATTTTCTAACACAAGAATGTTTTAGGTATTTGCACAATTTAAAGCTCAATATTGGAAATGCGGCCCACATCGAAGCATCAATTGTTAATGCATACCTTACTGAAGAGGTTGGAGCATTTTGTTCTTACTACTTCGGCGATCAAGTTCAAACCAGAATCAGAAATGTGCCTCGCAACTACGATGGTCGTGGAGTAGACCATCCCCTTCGTGATGTTGAAGGTATGTTATCTGTATTTTTGCATCCGGGTCGACCAATGGGTAAGGGCACCAAACGACCGTTCAGGGGCAGTATTGAAGAGGAAACAATACATTCATATGTTTTGATGAATTGTCCTGAAGTCCAACCGTATATAGAGTAAGTAATTTAATTTTATAGTTGAGTTTTTTACAATATGTATACTGTTGATATCTGAAAAGTAATTAATTTCTTTTTTCTGATATATAAGCATGTTCTGTGAGTATAAGCGTCAAGTAGAACCAGACATCACAGATGCAACAGTTTTTCAATCCATCCGCAATGATTTTATGTTTTGGTTCCAAAGTTACGTGAGTACCACATAATTATATGACTTTTTACCTTATAACAAATATGTTATTATTTTTATACATGATAATTTAATATTTACAGGGACAAAATGGCCTACTTAATAACAACCCACATCTTGAAGCTCTGAGCAAAAGACCACTACGTAGTGTGGTATCATACCACGGATATTACGCAAATGGATACAAATTTCATACTGAAGCGTATGCTTCAACGAAATCGACTACAAACAGTGGTGTTTGCGTTATCGGTGCAAACTACAACGAAGAACCCATCGATTACTATGGAGTGCTGCAAGAAGTAGTTGAAATAGAATATCCGGGTTGGCCGAGCAGGACGATATTGTTGTTCTTGTGTGAATGGTATGATCCAGGGAACCAAGGAACAAGAGTCGACAAAAACTACAAGATTGTTGATATCAACACCGGAAAGAAGTTTCCGGCGGCATACAATCCTTATATTTTTGCAACGCAAGCATCTCAGGTATATTATTGCAAATACCCCGGATCAAGTAGGCCCAACTTGAGGACAGTTTGCAAAGTAAAGGCAAGATCATTGGTTGAAGTTTCTAATCCGTCAAACAAAGACGGTGTAGAACCAACAGATCCATTTCAAACAGAGATACAAGAGGCTCAAACAGAGGTTGATCAAGCAGGTGTGAATATTTTTGTCGACTTACTTGCTGCAAATCCAGAAATGATAATGATTGAAAGTGATCATGAGGGTGATGGACAAGAGCGCGGTGGGGAGGAAGAAGAAGAGGAAGAGGAAGAGGAAGAGGAAGAGGAAGAGGAAGAGGATGAAGATGAGGAAGAGGATGAGGATGATGATGAGGATGACGAGGAAGAAGACGACGATTAGAATTACTAAATTATTGTATATATAACAAGTGAAAAACGAAAATGAATTAATTTGGTGAATTATGAAAAAAAACCGAGTCAATTTGGATACATACACAATTAATTGCGTACAAATGAACGAATTATAAATTTAAGCGAGAGTCGAAATAAATAAATTTACAGAAATAATAAAAATTAAATGGCCCCAATATTTAAAAAAACAAGTTAGAAACGAAAATGAATTAATTTGGTGAATTGTAGAAAAAAAAATGAGTCAATTTAGATACATACACAATTAATTGCGTACAAATGAACGAATTATAAATTTAAGCGGGAGTCGAAATAAATAAATTTATAGAAATAATAAAAATTAAATGGCCCCAATATTTATAAAAACAAGTTAGAAACGAAAATGAATTAATTTGGTGAATTGTAGAAAAAAAATGAGTCAATTTGGATACATATACAATTAATTGCGTACAAATGAACGAATTATAAATTTAAGCGTGAGTCGAAATAAATAGTTTTACAGAAATAATAAAAATTAAATGGCCCCAATATTTATAAAAACAAGTTAGAAACGAAAATGAATTAATTTGGTGAATTATAGAAAAAAAAGTGAGTCAATTTGGATACATATACAATTAATTGCGTACAAATGAACGAATTATAAATTTAAGCGGGAGTCGAAATAAATAATTTTACAAAATAAAAAAAATAGTTGGGCAAAATATTTTAATAAACAACTTAGATACGAAAAGAAATTAATTTGGTGAATTATAAAAAAAATGACTTAATTTGAATACATATACAATTAATTGCAAAAAAATAAACGAAAGTAGTTTGTGCCCTAGTGGCGCGCGCCCTCTCCTCTTGCACAAAAGGTCCCGTGTTCGATTCCCCTTGGACGCAAAAAATGGATTAATTGTTTCAGGCCTAATAAGACTAATATAGAAGGTGGGCTGCATATAATAAGGAATGGGCCGGTTGGCCCAGTGGTCCGCGCCCGCTCCTGCCGCCTCGGGTGCCCGGGCTCGAACCACGCGAGCCACTTTTTTTTTTGTATAGGCTCGGTAATTTGCGACGGAATTTAGCCGTCGCAAATGTTGTTGACCCGATCGGGTCTGACCCGAAAAGTTTGCGACGGACTACTGTCCGTCGCAAATTCTGTGTGACCCGGTCGGATCTGACCCGCCGATTTTGCGACGGATTTTTCCGTCGTTAATTTGCGACGATGGCCGAATCCGTCACAAAAATTTGCTACGGCTGTTTTAGGTACGGATACGTGTCCGTCGCAGATCCCGTCGCAAAACACTGTTTGCGACGGATTTTCCGTCGCAAAACAGTGTTTTTTTTGTAGTGTTTCCCATATGACCCACAACATCATCATCTAATCATCTCATCATATTAATGACCACCTTAACACTCACTTTACCTTTATATCAATTAAACTTTAATAAATACTAAATATTACAATAAGATTCTAAATTTACAATATTAATTAATAACATGTAGTTACAATATTTTTATTGTATATTTGTGTTTATGTATAGTGCATATTAATAAATAGTAATAATATTTTAATTGAATTTAAATTGTGATGTTAAAAAATTAGTAGTTTTAATTGAATGGATAATATAATATTTATTTAATAAAATTTAAGTGATGAGAATGGAGTGGAGGGGTGGGTATGAGGAAAGATGAGACCGAACTCAAATTTGTTAACTTTTTATATCCATGTGGTAGGGGTATTTTGGTCCATTAACACGAGTTGGGTATAAAAGATTTTTTAAAGTTGATGTGGACAAAATAAATTTTTGGAAGTTGGAAACGGGTATTTTGTGGTATTTTCACTATTAATTTAATACAAATGAAAGTCTGATAACATTTGTTATACTTAGTCCATAATAATTGGTCGAATGACTCACACTCGTTCGAGTTGACATTACTCATGGTCTTGGACCGTACTTTATCTCGAGCCCTACCCCTTCCCCAATCTCTACCTGCAAATTGGAAATGGTTTTTGTCGAAACAATTTTTTTTTTTTTTTTGCAATTTTGTGACATTCAGGGCAGGTCTGAATTTTTTTTCCTCTCCCCTGTCTAGGGTTCAATATTTTTTACCGATTTCTCTCAAGCTAGATCTCTAGAAGAACGGTCCGTTTTTCGTTTCGTGATTTGCTTCACTTTGTAAAATATAGAGTGAAATTTGATTCTGTTGTTTCGGTCTGCTATTTTTCATTGTAATTACAGTCATTTTCCTTTGCATTTCACTCTGTGAGTTTATTTTTTCCTCTAATTTTTGGCTTAACCTTTATTTTGTGTAATATCAGATTTTAATTCAATTTTACAATGACATTGTTTGTCCGAGGGAATCTATTTGTGCATCTCTTTTGAAGGTACGTTGATTTAATTTTGTGTTTGCATCTCTTTTAAATTAATTCACAGGTTTGCATGATATGAGTACTTAATGAGTTTGGTATTTGTATATTTCTTGTAGCAAAAGGCGAAGCCCTCGCCCCCAGGGCCCCCACCCCCTGGCCCGACAGGATGTATTTGTATATTTCTCTCTCTCATCTGAACATGCAATGACCATTTTGTTTGGAATTTTTACATTTTTGTATTTGCAATCTTAAGTATCATTGTTAAAAAGATTATTTTAAAACTTGACCATAGTTTTTGAAAATAACACACTGTTGTCAAAAAAAAAAAAAAACATTGTTTAAGATAAGAGAACATGCTTGTTTATTAGACTACCCGCACCGCACCGGTAGAAGGCCGCGACCTCAAGGCAGAAAAGACAAGAAAAAAAAAAAGAAAAATGAATTTGGAAGTTGCAACCTCCGCGTGTCAGGGTTGCAATTTCAACTTTAACCATCCAAAGGTTGCCCAATTAAATAGTGCCACGTGGCGTTATTTAATTGGGTAATTAAATTTTATATGAAAAAAATGTATATTGTAAATTTTGTAGATAATAAATTATTTTAAAAAAATAGAAAAATATATTAAAATTCATATTTTTCAATTCTCTATAAATAGACACTAATATTGATATATTTTGAAATATAATCTCAACTTTGTATTTCAACTATTATAATTGTAATTTCGTTATTGTATCTTATTTTAAATGTATTTTAAATTATTTTTCTTAATATAATCATAAATTTAGAATATTAAATTAATTTATGTATTTTTATATATTTTAATTATGATAAAAACTGATTATAAAAAATATATATAATTAATAAATAATAAAATTATTATTATTATTTTAGGTTGAGTTGAGTTGTGGATGTGAGTATAAAAAAGATAAAGTTGAATTAAATGATAGTTTGTATAGGTGGATGAGAGAGAAATTAATATTTTATTTTAGGTTGGGTTGGGGGGAGGTTATGGACGTGGATAGTCTTAGTAGGCTGCTGGGGATTTGCCCTTCGTTTGTTATATCAAACAGTAGTTTCTTGCATTATTATTTGAAACTCAAAGCTTGTCTATTTAAAAGTACAAATGAGGATGGTAAACTGCTAAAAGATGAATTTTACTCATTTGATAGGTGACTTAAAATTCATGAGCTACATCATATAAAGCATTAGCTTCTTTGACATATATGCTCTCCAAAATATTCCATGTCATTGGGGTTTCTCTAGCATAAAGTCCAAAATATTCCGTGTCGTTTGGGGTTCTCTCCAGAAACATATGTGTAAACGTATTTTTGTTGGTTGTGTTTCTAACTCTTCGTTTTTGTATATATTCTGTTTTTATAGGAAATAATTATGATCCATAGGATGCTTTCAACCCTACATAGCATGCTAAAAATGATTTCTGCTTATTTTGCAAGATCAACCGATGTTGAAACTTCTCATTCTATCTAATATTGAACCATTTGTTCAGAAATCTTGAATGAGATACCTTATGACAATGTGATTGAAATATAGGGTGGCAATGTGTATAAAGGTTGAGCATAAAAGATCATGATTTGTGTAAATAAATGTTAAGCATGTAGATGTAGAACCTAGTGTGTAATTTAATAATTTTTAAATCTGTACTTGCATAATTGGATTGTTAATTTGCTGAAGACATACAAAAGGAATTCCGACTTAAAAGTAAAAGGGAAAATGCACTCTTTAAACCTGAAAACGGTATGGTAACATTTGGGAAACTTTGGACATGCTGTAATGAACACAAAAGGCAAGAGTGTGAAATTTATGAAGTCATCTCTGATGGCTCTCCTATTTCAAAATGCAGGTACAATATTCCTGGTTCAGTTGAATCATTAGAGTCCCACCCCCATCTTCAAGGAACCAATAGTCTCATGATTTAACAATGTGATATACTATGAAAGAAAAATAATGTATATGCAATATGTTACGCAGATGCATGCAGTAGAATAATAAAAATTACAGGTGACTATTGACTAAACGGAATTGGCAAAGTAATTCTGAAAGCAGCCCAAAGGAAGGTAAGATGAATACTGGATATTGTTGATTGATGGAGTATCCAAATAATAGTGAGGTGGGTAGTAGCTATTTATACTACACAGAGGTGAGTTCAAAGGTCAAGAGTTGTAGTTTGAATTCAAATTTGAAACTAAGCCTGATCCCTTTATTTTTAGACTTTCGAGATAATATTTTTTAAGAATCTGACAAATGTTTCAGCCTTACTGCTTTTCCAATTAAAATAAATTAAAGTCATTTGAATTTTATAAAAAATTATTTCTTTATGCTGTTGGCAGACGTAATCAGTAGAAATATCTGCAAATAAATTTTGTAATACAAACCTCTGAAAGTGCCAATAGCAATTTAATTGGAACGTTAAAGTAATGGAATAGCGTGGAGAAGAAGATTTCGTTAAATTAATTACAATACATCCTCGAAAATATTGTTCACGCGATAAGCAGAGAGTGTAGCGCACAGTGTCACCAGAAGACGAGTTACTGTACACTCGCGCTGTAGACTCCTCTCAGTTTGGACAGATGCTGCTGTTTTTATATAGTTATAGATTATTCACTAAATACCATTTATACTATTCCTAGTAAGAATTAACACTATTATTTATTTATTTGTAAGACTATTACTATTGTTTATATTTGTAAAAACGAATATTAATACTTGGGATACGCAGTACACATATGAACATAAGGCCTTCTCTTATTTAATTAGAATGTTGAACAATTAATTTCATACTTAATTAGAATGTTGAACAATTAATTTCATACTAGACAAAGTATAGAGTGAAAATAGTACTCATACATGAACCATTGAAAGATATTAGTTGTTTTCACTAAAGAAGGTTAATTATTTTTATTGAAGGATATTAGTTATTTTTACTGAAAAATATTAGTTGTTTAATGAAAACAAACTAATACTCTTTAGTGAAAACAACTAATTTCTTTCAATCATGTATGAACCAATTTCACACTATACATATTCTTCATACTATACTATAATCTATATTGATCTATTATTTTATTATATTTATAAATGTAATCATACATTGAGACTATACTATACCCTATACCTATTATTTTATTATATTTATAAATGTAATAATACATTGAGACGATAATAAAAATTACTTTGTTAAATAATTACAGTTAATTTGTTGATTAAATTATAATATAATTTCTAGTTTTATAAATTAATTAAATAATTATGCAAACTAGAAATTACGTTAAATTAAAGTAACATTTAAAAACCACATATGTGTTTACATCCTATGAATTTAATAAAATAATCAATATTCATGTTTAGTTTACTAATCGAATATCTAATTATATAAATTAATTTGAATAATAAATTTAAATTTAAATTTAAATATCAATATAAATATAAATATATTGTTTAATAATTGTAAGGCATTAGTTGTTTTCACTAAAGAGTATTAGTTATTTTTACTGAAGGGTATTAGTTGTTTTCACTGAAGGATATTAGTTGTTTTCACTGAAAAGTATTAATTGTTTTTACTGAAGGGTATTAGTTGTTTTCACTGAAGAGTATTAGTTGTTTAGTGAAAATTAATAAATTAAAACTTTTTAATGAAGACAACAAATACTCTTCAGTAAAAACAACGAATATTTTTTAGTAATAATTAATATCTCTTAATGATTCTTTATATGCCTTTTTGAAATAGGGTATAGAAAACTTTATTTTGTATTATATGGTTGAGGTGATCTAAAGTATGTGGATTAACTAGGGAAAAGCATAAGAAGTTTCATCTTTAGTTGACTCAACTTTCGTTGCATGGTCAGTCAACTGTCCATAATTAATGGGACAATCTTTGTTGGTCAAAAAAACTTGTTTTCTCCATTCATGAAAGTTGGAACTTGCTGGTCCACTTCGTCTATTATTATTTTCAATGCATGATATGTAGAAGATAATTGATGAAAATATCACATATTCATCATATTTATAAATGTATATGTTTATTAGTGTGATAACGATTATAAATTTATACCCATTTGTAGACATATACTTATTTCCGGATAGCTGATCACTCTCCCCGTCCCTGAGTAACTTGCACAATTTCCTTTTTAATTCGTTTCATAGGAACTTACACACCCTATAAAAGAAAACATTAATTTGTGCGTACACTAGTAAAAATATATACATATTTACCTATATGTTACTATTTTATTTAAAATGTGACTTTTTCTTAAAGAGTAGGTCAAGGATGGAGGGAGTATTAAAAATTATCATATTAAAACAAATATAAGACTGGATCTTGATTGCGCTTGCCTACTGAAATTTTGTGGATGTTTAACATTTGTATGTTGGGTATATATATATATATATATATATATATATATATATATATATATATATATATATATATATATAATGGTTTCATATAATGTTTTCATCCATTTGGATCTAGTAACTATCACTTTTATATATAACATACCCTTTTCATCCATTAAAATTGTACAATATGAATAAAATAGATAAAATAATATATTGTAAAATTCAATATGCATAAAGTAGAGAGTGAAGATAAAATGATTGTTGTTGTTTACGGGGTAGCATGTTCACTCCAAATAAGACTATAAGCAAAATTTTAGTGGACAATGGAAGTACATGAGAACTAATCCCTTCATTTTTTATTTGATTTTCTATTCGTAAAAAACATCTGTCCTTCATTAAATTAATCTCTCATACTCAAAATAACCATAAAAATAATATAATTGATACATGTAGATTAGATTTGACTAAAAATATAAAATAATACAGGCAAACTAATATATACTCCTTCATCCCGTGTTAAGATTAACCTATTGTCAAATCAGATTCTCCTTATTAAATTTAACATTTTATTTTCTAAAAAAAAAATTAAGAAAATATTATATTCATTGCCCACATTATTTCTACCTTTTCACTTTTTTTTTTTTCTCAATAACTTTTTATTTTCTTTATCAATAATTTAACAATAAAATACTATATATTTTTTAAAATTTGTATCATCTCTCAAAGAATCAAATGTTAACCTCGCTGAAATATGGAAGGAGTATATAACTAAAAAATGAGTGCATAAATCTATAACATGCGCACCAGCACATATAAGACTTTGTTGTATACAAACTGCGCGCCAAAAGGAAACTAAAGATCAAATCATATATACTCCTTAAGAGTTAAGAAGGGAACAAACCAAGAAAATCATGCACAAACATGAACACCGATTTTCATCATTTGAAAAACCTAAGAAGGGAACAAATCAAGAAAACCAAGAACACATACTGTGAGCACAAAACACCAACACTCACCACATAGTTCTCCCTATCCAACATGAAAGAAGCCAAAACACTCTGCAAACTCGGGTCAAAAACCTCTCGAATAAAATCCTTCTTCTCCAAAATCTCTAAGCCAATCAAAATCTGTCTCTCAACCTCCCTAACTTTCTCTCTCATCTTCCCCACTCCCTCTCTCTCATCTTCCAAACACCTTCGAACCTTCCCCCTCGCCACACCCATCAAACCCCTCAACTCCCCAATCACCCCATCATCAAAATCCGGGCCCACACGGTTCCGGTCCATGATCACGATCATAGACCGGTTGAGTTGACCCAGCGAGTCACCCAGCAGGCGCCGGCAATCCATCTTAAGTGCGTGGATGGCGACGAGTTTGTAGAAAGCTGCATGGATCGAGAGACAGAAGACGTCGGACGCGTGGATTTTACGCGCCGGGTTGTGAAGCGGGGAGAGGGACTCCGTGCAGCGGAAGTTGTACGTGGTGAGGCTGCAACACGCGTGGATGGCACGTGCGGGATTTGAGGACATGGATTGGGACTCTGTTTGGCGTTTGAGGAGTGCGAAGACGGAGATGATTGCAGAGAGTATGAGTGTGAGGAAAATGGTGAAGAAAATGATGGAGAATAGTTTTCTTTTCTGGGTTGAAGAAGATTGGTTTTCCAGGAGTGGATCCATTATTTGTGTGTGCGTGTGTTTTACCAGATGTTAGATTGGTAAAAAATCTTACCAAAAATATTATAAATGTTTTTTTTCCCTTTCGTGTCTTGTAAGTTTGAATAATGTTAAGTTGACGGCGAATTAAGTGGATTAAGTCAATAGTGAGAACTTTGGAAAAATGAGGCCAGTGATCAAAGTTTGAGTTGACAGCACCCCAATACACATTAACAATTTTCTCTATTTTAATTATATAATATTTATAAAAATAAGTAACACCCGCCTAATAATCTTCGGTAGAGTATTATATTGATATTCGGTATAACAAAAAATTTACTAATATCTTATAATGAAATAATTTGTATTTTTAGTGAAATGATTAATATTATGTTAACTAATATTTTTAGTAAAAACAATTAATACATTTCAGAGTTAATATCTTTTGTGCAATTCGTTGATACCTTTAGTGCAATTTCTAATACCTTTCAAACAAGTTTCGCTATGAACATTGTTCATATAATACATTATGTTAAACTTTACAAGTAGTTTGACACACTTTAAAAAAAAAAATTGAAAAGTAGCTTTTTAAGGATTTTATTTGAATATAAACTAATATGGTGTGAAAGTGTTATTTCCATTTTAAAGGTGTGAAGATTATTGTGGGACAAATGAAAAAAAAAAATGAAGTTTATTGTGATACAAATGAAGTATACTCCAAAAATATAGCACCTGTGTAACTAGTGTATACAAAAATTTATCATTAGAGTGTCTTTACTCATAAAATCTTGAGTACGTCTTATGTTGACCCAATTTCACGTGATTTTTTTTTTCAAGTATTATTGTTATGTATTTACATTATCACTGTAATAGTACGTAATATTGATAATGAATATATATAACAGTGATAGTATGTTTACACATACCAATAATATTTGTAGAAACCAAGATTATACAATTTTTTGTCTAAAATCTTCGGCATGCAGCATCCTTAGAAAAAGAAAACTAAAAAAAATGATAAAACTATATAAAACCAGAGTAGTTATTTTGGCAACCAACTGCTCTTGGATTCTTTTTGGCAATTTCATTAATCTAATTGCAAAATGCAATTTGTAAATTGATTAATTCATATAGTTGACTTACTGTTGTTGTATCTATTCATAGCGAGCTAAGCCTTCATCATTCCAATAACAGATGCTTAAGCCAGAGAGTCCTTGAAATTATCTGAGAGAGAGAAAGATGGGTTATGCTGCTATCATGTCTCTAAACAACACACTTGAGCGCCTCCTTAATCCTTCAAGGTTTTCCCTTGTTTACCCCTCTCTAAAGATCATACAATCTGCACACGATATGCTGAATCCTTTTCTACATACTCTGGAGAAATTGGACCTGACCAAAATGAGCAGCAGCAGGACGAGAGTGAATGCTTTGGATGAACAAATCAGAGAAGCGGTATCAAGATTAGAAGAAGTGCTTGAATCCCATGTATTAAATCAGATTGTTTCACAATCTAAAGAAAGCAACGGAGGTAATCGCAGCCATCCGTTGTTGTTCTCCGTTGATCTCGAAGATCTCAGACCAGAATCCATTCCTTCACCGAAGCGTTGAGGATTATGCAGTTGGAGTACGAAGAAGCATTGAGCAATCCCTTTCCAGAAGAAGAAGACGATGAAAAAGAAGATGTTCCAAAGATGTCGGGATCACTTGAGTTTTACAATATACTCAAAGATTACCATCTGGGGTCATTCCATTACTCAGTCATCCCAATATTAGGAATGGCAGGTATTTTTTTTTTACTAATGTATTTATATTATAGAAATTATAGTATTAGATCTTTTTTTCATATATTCCCTCAATTTTTAATCCTCAAATTCTTTTTCAATTTTAAACTAGTAGTATTTTTTACAATAAATATCATAAAAAATTGTCTATGTACAGAAGATAAATGGATGAATATTTATTTGATTGTATATATTGAAAGTATATTTTTAAATAATATTGATAGTGAGCCATTTATTAAAATATTATGTGAAGAGGGTGTAACCCATATTAAATTTTTTTATTTAAATTGCCCACCTTCTTTGTAGGAAAAATATTTTTTTTTTAGTGATTGCCCAATTTCACTCCAAAATGTCCCTCCCCCACTTTTGAGTTAACAAAACGACTGGTTGCTTCAAATTTCCAAGGCGGAACAAATGGTCTTTCCAATTTTTTGAGGTGGGATGATTTGTTGTTTTACATTTTTTTTAGACGGAACAATTGGTCATTCTAAGGGGGTGTGGAGGTGAAAGGTGGGAGGCTATGGATAGGATGAGATGGAGATAGATAAGAATGTGAATTATGTGGGTATAATTTTTTTTAACAAGGGTATATGGGTAAAAAAAATTATACAGTAGGTAGGTAAATTTTATTTTTTATTTTTTTGTTGAAATTGATAAGAAATCTCATTTTCATTCTTTATCCCCAAATATTATAGTCTATGAAAACTCATATAGGTTCCAATTGTAATAGATTTGGATTGTTATGTAGTGAATAACTATATAATGTATTTATATTTTTGCTTCCTCCATAAATTTTTTTTTTTTTTGAACCCATCCATGCAGGTATTTGTAAAACTATTGTTGCCAAGAAATTTTTTGAAGATCCAGATATTCTAAGATGCTACAACTTCCGTATATAGGTGACAGTAGGCAGGAAATGTCAACTAAAAGACATCCGAAGATCCATTCTAGCTCAACTGAATCCTAACACTGATGATAGCCAAGGAGATGAGGAAATAACAAAGTGCTCGGAAGAAAGTTTGAAGGACAAGAAATACCTTATTGTGTGGGATGATGTATGGGACCATGAAGTTTGGAAATACTTGCACAAACAATTACCGTACTACGATATTTATGGAAATCAACATCTGCTCACCACACGTCTGCATAGTGTGGCTTATAATGCTAACCATTTGACGTCTTTTACTATACCATTTCTAAATCCGAAAGAAAGTTGGCATCTTCTTTGTGAGAATGTGTTTGATCAACGGTTGTGTCCTTTGGCATTAAGAAAGTAGGGAAAAGAATTGCTGATAAATGTGAAGGTCTTCCTCTTACGATTGTCGTTGTTGCGAAGCTTCTAAAGAAGGTTGACTTGACTCTGGAGTGTTGGGAGAAGGTAGCAGAGGAGAAGGATCCACTTTTCGAAGATGCGTACGAGGAAATATCAAACACGCTATTTCCAAGCTACGATTATTTGCCTCAACATTTGAAAGCGTGTTTTCTCTATTTGGCAACTTTCCCTCAAGGTTACAAGATACCCACATCCAAGCTTGCTCTTTTGTGGATTGTTGAGGGATTTCCTCAACCTAAATTTTACGAAACTCCAGAAAATTGTTGTAAGCAATATTTGGAGAAGCTTATTTCCAATAGTGTTGTTATCTACAAAGAAAAGTTCAATTTTTTGGATATTGAAAAATATTGTTGGCTTCATTCTTCTTTTTGGCATATGTGCAAGAAAGAATCCAGGAAGAACAAGTTTTTCATTATCCTTAGAAGTCGAGCTGATTGTTTAGCAGAGGATATGAAAAGCCAATGCAGATTGTGCATCCATAATAACATTTTATTTGGAATAAAAGATGTGTGCTCCTCTTTCGAAACATGTGCCACTTCACGCAGTCTCTTGTGTTCCGGTCCTTATCATCAATATCCAGTACGAATATGTTTCGAATTGAAGTTGATGAGGGTGCTTGATGCACTTACAATTCGTCTCTACGAGTTTCCAATTCAAGTGTTGGAATTAGTTCTGCTAAGGTACATTGCCTCACGTGCAATGGAAATATCCCTCCTTCCATATCCAAGCTCTGGAACCTTCAATTCTTGATTGTCGGTAAACATTTGAGCATCAAGTCACGTGGAGTTTCAGTTATCTTCCTATGGAAATATGGGATATGAAAGAACTAAAGCATGTTCAGATCATGGGAAGTGACCTACCAGAGTGCACAAGTAACTCTTCATTGGAAAATCTCTTGACGCTTCTAAATGTAAGCAGTCACAGTTGTACCAAGGGGATTCTTGAACGAATTCCTAACCTAAAGAAGTTAGGAATTTGAATTGAGTTGGAGGTTGATTCTTCCAAATCCTTCGATTGCTTTGATCATATTTCCCATCTCGATAAACTAGAATCGCTTAAATGCACCATCGTGAATCCTGAGATTAAGTTTGAGGTCGTTGCTCTGCCTGCTCGTCTTACAATTTTCCCATCAAGTCTTACAAAGTTGAGTTTAGGTGGCATGGGATATCCTTGGCAAGAAATGAGAAAGATTGCTTCATTACCAAAACTTGAGGTACTCAAATTGCAAAACTATGCCTTTCGAGGTCCAGTGTGGGAGGTCAAAGATATTGTGTTCATGAATCTTTTGGTTCTTCAGATTGACGACACTGATTTAGTACAGTGGAGACTTGGAACTCATAGCCTAAAATGGCTCAAGTGCCTAAGCCTAAGACACTGCTACAAATTAAAAGAGATTGAGCAAGAAGAATTTGGTATGTATCTTGAAAAGATTGAAGTAGTTGATTGCAACCCTTGGGTTGCAACTTTTGTAAATAAATTGGGAAAGGCTATATGAAGATCACAAGTGAAAATTGATGTCCATTCGTCATGGATTAAGGAGAAGCGCAAATGATTAATCCAAAATGTCATGAGAAAAGGTTAGTCATTTCTATCACTCGAATTATCCATTATGAGGTTAGTTGATTTCAATAGTGAAATTGATTAATTATACTTTATAATTTTGACATCCAATTGAATTGATCTGAAATTAGTGATATGTGTATCTATTAGTAGTAAAATACATTCAATTGTTTCTTAGAAACTTGTTTTGTTTGAATTTTTTTATCTCAAACTTTAAGGTTATATGTAGTTAACTAATTGGTTGCTCCTTATAATTTTGTTTTCTCAGGTACTTCATTTGGTGTTTATAAGTGTTCAAAGTGGACTAAAATAAGATTAGGTTAATTTTCTTTCTCTATTGTGTTGAGTGGTTTGAGAATGTTGTGATGACAAACTATTTTGCAGTAATTTGAGTATTTTGAATTGTTTTGGAAATTTTAATGTTGTACCTTGAATGTGTTTGTTATTATATTATTACTAGAGTGTACCCACGTGAATTTCGCGTACTGAAAAAATATATTATATTTATTTTATGTAGATATTTAATATAAGAGTATTTTTGTTTAAATTTTTTTGAGGTATATACAATAAATTATGGGGTTTGTTTAGTTGTGGCCCGTGCCCTTCACTAAACCCTATATATTTATATCCTACAAACTATATAATTAAAAAAAAATCAAAATTCACATAAATTAATAACAATTATGGAATAACATTACTTAGACTAATAATTTAATAATAATCAATTTCCATTTCAATATTGAATAATTTATAAATTAATCAACATTATTAGTTATTGGGAGTATACGGTAAGAAATTAATTTATATAAGAAATAATACAAAATTTGAAATAAACTTTAACGTTACAAATACCTGTTCATCGATCAAAATGAGTTCCAAGTAGAACTTGTCTCTATTAAAATCATTAAAAAATATTGTCAAACTTTTTCAATCCTAACTTTAACGGTCAATTTTTTACTCTCACTCTTGATATTAGAAATCAGAGAAAATTGAGGTGTCATACTCTTAAAATCTAAAATGAGACTTAAATTAAAACAATTAAACCATCATAATTATTCAGATAAAAATATATGGTATAGTTAAATCTATTATTTTTGCACATGAAGAATATTTAAACTGAACGATGTAGAGCATAAATCAACAATCATTATTACATTCATATTGATATTGATATTTAAATCTAATCAAATTGTGAGCACTTAAAATGATGAATTTAATTATAAAATAAATATACTAATAACAATAGATATATAACTAACCAACAATTGATGGAAGAAATCCCAGCAAAAGAGTGGAACAAATGAAACTTTGATGTGAAAAATGAAATACAATATGCTCTAATTAAAAAAAAATGCAATATTATATCTTGTCCATAATAAGAATATATCACATAAGAATATTCTTTGGAATATATATAACTATATACCTTTTATTTTAGGAAAAAATGATCGAACATTATATTATACTATATATACTAACTCAAACTTAGAAATGATAAATTTAGATTCATTCAATAAGTAGATCATATTTAATTACATTAAGGTTTGGAAAAAATATGATTTATAATAAATTCTAAAAATAACTAAATAAGAAAATGGAAAAAATATCTATTTGCATTAATTATGCAAATATAAATTAATGGTTTAGATTTAATGATACAGAATGAAAGGTCGAGATTAAAAATTTAACCAACTTTTAATGAGAACACAATATTTCAAAATTGAGAGATTTGAGACATGTCACATCAGTCTAAGAATAAGGTGATGTTGACACATCATCTTGGAGAGGTTTGGAAATATATTATTATAAGATAACTCCCTTCGAATCACTATAATTTTTTTTTTTCTATTTTGGTTTGTCTCACTACAAACTTCTTTTTTACAGTTGTCAAATTCTTAATAAATTTATATCACAACTTTTGCCTAAAAGTATAAAAAAAATTATCACTCTCTCCATCACATCACCTGCATTATATCTATTATTATATTTATATATAATTTGTCTTAATATATGTGCTCAAGCCAAACAAGAAGTTAATATGGAGGTTGATGAAGTATTATTATTATTATTATTATTATCATTATTATTATTATTAAAATTTCTAACATTTATTTTCGATAATTCTGACATTTTGAAAACATCAAACTCTAAAATATTGTTGTATTTTCTAATTACTACATGAACAAAATTATATAAAAAATTTAGTATAAAAGCTCAGTCATGGACTCTGGATCTTGCCAAGACATAAGCTGTTGATGCGACATGATAGAACAATACCGTGCAGATGAAACCGATAGTGGTGGACAATGTCTTGCACTGTAAACATGTGTATCACAAAAAATTGGTATCAATTGGTCTCATATAAAATTTGTTCCATATGTACCAATATAAAATATTAATAGAAAATTTTCCATAGAATTGTTGTATATTTATGTATTTACATAATATATAATATTAATAGAAGGAAGTTGAGAGCTCCCTTTTTAATGAAAATTGTAACAATTCGGCGAAAGTGGGTTTTTTTTTTCTTTTTTTTTTTCAGTAAAATTGCACATTTTGATGAATAAAAATTGTAATCTTTGAGTGAAAGGTTGCAACCTATGTCGAGTCTCTCTAATAAATTATTGAGTCTTTTATTTTGAGTTTGTTTATACACTTGCGATATGTGCTTTTGAAATTTATTAGAGTGTAACTATTGAATTTTCGTAAGATAGGTTTTGCATTTTGGAAGGTCAATTCCTTGTAAAAATCATTTACACTTATGTAAGAGGAATTAATACCTTTAAAAATACAATCATTTTTTTTTCTAAACCTATAATTAATTCTATAACCCACAAGTTATACAACAAGAATCAAGTTCACGTGAATTCTATTATTTAAAGTAATCTATCATTAATTCTATTATCCACATTTTATAACAACTGTTTAGCATCACAAATGTCACTGTTTAGTAATTTTGAAAATAACAACACATGAAATCAAATATGTTTCAACAGTGATACTTAAAAAGAAAAAGAGTTTACGTGAACTCGAATTTATTGGAGACCTAATATGAACATTCCATATTTTATGGTTTCATATTCTAAAAATAAGGAAACCTCATTTCTCGACATTTTTGGTGGAATGACACTTCAAAATTATATATTTTCAATTCATTAACTTCAAAAAGTTTAAAAATTATTGTTTACACAAAATTTTGATTTAAGTAATGTGGGTTTCTGAAAAAATGAACCCAGTCCCACTAAAATTTTCCCACTTTCATTTACTGACCTTTTTAGAATATCTCATAATAAGTTTTTATTCCATAAATAACACACTCCATCATATATAATCTTACCCCTAATTCACACAATATTATAATAAATATCACTCCATACTCAACTTTTTTCTTAAAAAAAAATTATCGTTTAAACAAAAATATGACTTAAGAATGTTGTTTTTTAAAATATATTCCCTCCGTCCAATTATAATTTTTCCCACTTTTCTTTTCTAACCTTTTCTAAACGCTTCATAATAATTTTTTTATTTTATAAAATAGTAAAAACAATATTCCACTATATATAATCTTTATCCCTCCTATTCACTCAATATGGTAAAAAAAATGCTACTCAATAATCAACTTTTTTTAAAAAATTAGCCCCACTTTAACTAATAGTTCAAAATATATCAATAAAATTTAAAAAAAGAATCTTAATCAAAGTGCCCAAAAGAATTTGGATGGAGGGAGGGTATAAAATATCAAATAAATTCAATTCCTAAATAATTTTATAACTCAAATAAAATTTATGAAAATAAGTCATTACTCAAATAATTCAAATCTTATTTACATTTCTTGATTCTTAGATAACCGTGCTGGCGTGTGTAATAAAAGCTGGAGGGTCAATAATTTACTCATTTATTGCAGAAAAGCCCCAAATCAAAATCATATCTGCAGTTGCTCCCCCATTCAATTCATTCATCAACTCGCCATTTATTTAAACCCAAATTCGAACTTCTTCAAACCACATTTTGTTTTTTGAATTACAAACCACGAGTTTCAGTTTCCTCTCTCTCTTTCTTTCTTCCCCAAAATTCAAAATAACGAATACATTCACAATGTCCAACATACGCATTTGCATGTAGAAATCTCGAATTAGTTGTTTGCAGATTCAAAACGGTGCCTCATTTGTCTCCTGAATTTTGTCATTCCTGTTGTTTTCAACAATGGCGGCGAATATAGGGATTATGGATAGCGCATACTTTGTGGGAAGGAATGAGATTCTTGGGTGGATCAACGACAGGCTGCAGCTTAATCTCTCCCGCATTGAAGAGGTAATCGAGATAGAATATATAAAACCCATTTCCCCTTTGGGCAATTCGGATTTTGAGTTAACCCTCGGTATAATGTGGCAAGTTTATGGTCTTGTATAATTCCTGATTCCTTTGTGTGTATGCTGGTTGAAATCTGGGTTCTGTTTGCATAAATTGTGAAATCTGTGCCGTTTATTCTAATTTGGTATTGAAGAAACCCTTTCTCCAAAGAATGGGTGCAATTGCTGAAGCTTCTTGTGCATTTTTTAATTATTTACGAGACTTTGTTCCTAAGAGATTAAGTGTGAAAAACCATGATATTGATTTAATATCCAGTTTGCTAGATGCGGAAATGAAGAAGGATAGGGAAACTAATACCGAACTGCTTAGTCTAAGTTGCATTATGTATTAGTATCACCTCGAACTTCTTTTGCGCTGCTCACTAACCTTGTATACTTCCAGCATTTTATTTTTATGATCGGGCAAATAATGACTCGAACCCATATGTATTAGCAATTGTAGGAGGTATTTTCTCTGTTCAATGTTACTTTGTTCTGAATCATATAAATGATATAGGAACTTATTTCGTGTAATTATGTCAACCGGTATAGTCAGTCACCTTACCTCGATATTGATTGTTCCACATATAGTTCAACGTTGTTGCGATTTTAGTTTGTCTATTCATCTCCCCCTGGCCCTAAGACATTTTGGGGTGGGCTAGTTTTTTTTTTTTTTTTGGGCGGGTGGGTGGGGGTGTTAAAATAGGGGCAGAAGCAAGCCCTGTCTGACCATATAATCATCTTTAATTTCTCCATGAGGACACCAACCTTGTTTTACAGCGTTGTATCATGATATACTTCTGCCATGGTTAATTTAGTTGTGAACTTGTGAATGCTACATTTGCTTATAAGGTTTTCCAATTCGGTTTTTGTTACACACAACTTAGACATCACATAGCAGACAATCATCACATATGTTGGATTTGTGATGTTTTTCCGACTGTATTGTTGAAAGAGGATTTTGATCAGATGCAACTAAATTGTCAAAAGAGATTTCTATACTGAACACATTGGTACTGAAAGAAAAAACCTGCTATTGCTTGCTTAGATTTAGTTTATCTGCTTTTACTTATTAACTGAAAAAATGTTTTCAAATGGGTAAGATGTAGATGGAGCAGTAGTTTGTTCGGTAGAAAGTGTGAGAATAGTTGTTTCTTAACGAATATGGCTCAGTGTGCATGATTTGTTTGAGTAATCTATTTAACTGCACCCTGCAGGTTTCTTATAATTAAACATTGTATTTGTTTCATGAGCATATTGCTATGTGCCCTAACTGTGGATATTTTGATTTATTCTTGAACATTCACTATGATTGGGATCTGGCATCAATACCCATTCTTACTAGATCTTGTTTGATAATTAAACTGAACATTAACGGTTAACCCCAAAATAACTTCTCTCATCTTAATTCTTTAAGGCATTTTTTGCTATTCCAATGATTGGTTGATATACATATATATTCTCTTGTGAGATTGTTTTTAGTGCTTGCTCTCTTTTATTGTTGAGACGAACGAATTATGGTTGATATTGTACTACGTTCTCACTAAAAGCATTTGTTCAGGCTGCATCTGGGGCTGTGCAATGTCAGATGATGGACATGACTTTCCCGGGGGTTGTTCCCATGCACAAGGTGAAAACTTCGTTGTTTTACTTTTTCACGTTACCATTGTTCTAGAATTGTGGCAATACTTACAGCATTTTGTTGTAGGTGAATTTTGATGGTAAGACTGAATACGATTTCATCCAGAACTATAAGGTACTTCAGGATGTTTTCAACAAACTCAAAATTGACAAGGTAATCCTTTTCTCTTGCATCCCTACTCTTAATTCATTTTATTATGTCGTTCTAGGAGAACTTCTATGGAAAATCTTATTTCTAGATTGGCTATCCTACTGAAGCCATTTCAAGGAAACTTTAAGCTGCAGACTCTAGTTCGGTGTGTTGATTAGTTAACATGAAATGGTGGTATATAATTTACTACATCGAAAATGCAATCATATTTTGATATTTTCTTAACTGTTGCAGCATATAGAGGTTAACCGACTTGTCAAGGGAAGACCATTAGACAACTTAGAGTTTCTGCAGTGGCTGAAACGCTATTGTGATTCTGTAAATGGTGGCCTGATGAACGAGTAATGCCTCCTTTAACTGCTCGTTTTTACTATCCACATAACTGAGTATCAGTTACCAAATTTCTTATGTTTTCCACTGTTATGTTTTTCTCAGGAATTACAATCCCGTGGAGCGTAGAACTAAAGGTGGAAGATCAGGAAGTATCAGGGGTTCCCAGAAAATCCCTAAGTCATTACAAATGAATAACACTGTTAATTCTGGCTCATGTAATGAGGATACTGGGGCTCTTCGAAGAACTATGAGTAATGCTTTTATACATTTTCCTATTTTGTTTATAAATTCATTCTATTGTTCTTTTTCGACATATTTTCTTCATCTTCAGGTGCCAAATTGGGGAAGTCTGAGGCCAATTCCTCAGCTGAGGTTCAAGTTTTGAGAAAGGAGGTAGACGTTTTGCCAAATTTTATTTTATTAGATGTTGCTGTGGCTTTAAAAGCTTTGGTTTTTGGCTTAGATACAAACTTTGATTCAGTGCTTGTTTTGATGAGATCACATAATAATATCCAGGTTGCAGAACTTAAGGATTCTGTTGAGCTATTGGAAAAGGAAAGGGACTTTTACTTTGCCAAATTACGCGATGTAGAAGTACTATGTCAGACTCCGGAGTTGGAAGATATTCCGGTAAGAATTTCTCATCATCATTAGTGCTATATGAACAACAATAACTACAAAAGCTACAGTTTGTCTATGCTTGTTTTTAATTTGAAGTTCAACCCATTTATTACTGTGAAGTAGAGGAAAAGATTTGAACTTTAGTGCGCCTCTTTTCAAGAGGGGACGGTATAAAACCCGTATTGAGAACCTCAGTAAAAAAACTGGGAAACTAGTTTTCTTAGTTCCGTAGATTATGCCAATTTCGATCCAGTCCTGTCAACTTTCAATAATTTAAAATAATCCCCATAACTTCCGATTGTTCGACATTTTAGTTTGGTGACTGTGGGAGGTGAAACATCTGGTTGACGCGGACGTGCCATAGTCGGATTGGTAAAAAATTAGATATCTCATCCCTACAGCTGGTTACCGAACTACAATGTCGAAAAAATTGAAAGCTACAAGACTAGTTTCAATTCTTGAAAGTTGACAGAATTGAAGCCGAAACTGTTTTTCCTAAAACTCGATATCTTATATCCCCGAATCTCCTGCAGATGTCTACGGCTATAAAGAAGATACTATATGCTGCGGATGAGAAAGAGGATGTTCTTGCAGAAGCCCAAGAAATCATGAGGGGTGTATTCAATTGAGAATCTATTGGATTTTTTTGGACTTTAAAAAGTCTGTGGATTTAGAAAATTTATAGATTCCATACAGAGTTTGACTGATTTTTTTTATTGATTTGCTTGGATTTTCATAGACTTTATAGGATTGTGGAATATTTTTTTTTTATTGATTGACATGGATTTCCATAGACTCCGGCGCCGGAACCATTGATGCAAATATATATGAGATACATTTGTAAATAAAAAAAAATTATCCAAATTATTTAGAAAAAAACAAAAATACATTTGTTAAAAAAATACATAATTATTTCATCTTCATTTCCATCACCGTTATACCTCGCCCTCATTAGAAGTCTCAAGTTGTTAGAAGAGATTTTGGAGAGTAAAATTTATTTATATTTTTTTAAGAGTAGACTTGACAACGAGACGGGTAATCCCCAAAGCAAACAGGGACGAGGAAATTTTTTGCCCAGTAGGCGGGGACCGAGATAGTATTCTCAGCCCGGGGGATCCCCGTCTCGTTCCTCGTGGGGAGCCACATTATTTTTTATATAATTAATATATTTATATATTATTTTAATGTTAACGTAAATTATAAATATATTTCACAGTTTCCTACTCAATTAACTATTTATTAAAAATTATAATTTTTTTAATTTAATATTATGTTATTAGTTCCAGATTATATTATTTTCACTTTAGTATATATGTTAATTAAAAATATTAAAATTAGAGGTTCTTCAATTTGTTTAAATTAGTTTTTTTTAGCACCAACATAAAGTAATTGTTGTGTATGATTAATTTTTTAATTTAATTTTTTTTTTATATTTTAAAAATGAGATAAAAAAATTAATTAGGCGGGGAACGGGGAATCCCTGCGAGACGGGGATCCCCAGCGAGGCGGGGATGGGGGGGGGGGAAATTTTCCCCATTTATTTTGCAGGGACGGAGATGGGGAATGACCCCCTGTCCCCGCCCCGTTGACATCTCAATGGAAGAGAATCAAAGAAAATCCATATACTGTTGAATACCTAAAGATTTTTGAAGACTTTTTAAAATCCGTATAAATCTTTGGTTATTAGAAGAGATTTTGGAGAGTGAAATCTATTCATATTTTGGAAGGAAAATTTAAGAAATTCCGTGGGGTATTAAAATCCATAAACTGTTGAATACCTAAAGATTTTTTAAGACTTTTTAAAATCCATATTGAATACCTCAAGATTTTTAAAGACTTTTGAAAATCTAGATTGAATACCCCCAGATTTTAAAAGTCTAAAAAAATCCTACAGACTCTATAACCAATACACCCCTCCATATCTCAATCCATCAAAGTGGAGGAGTAAATTGGTTTTTTTTTTTCGATCATCTCTCAAGACTAACTTGAAGTAGAGGAAATGATGATGACAATTCTTTTTGTTCAAACATTTTTAGATCTGCTGATGCCTCCTGAATTTGGAAGTCATGTGGTCAAAACTTGTGCACCACTTTTTTTTTTTCTTCTTCTTTCTTTTAATTGGTCAATTCCGTTGTCTGTTGTATATGGATTCGGTTTGATTAATTTGAGTTAAGCTCAAATTTGTTGACTCTCCTTGCTTATAATCTCTCGATTTGAGCTTTTCCGTCTTGCAAAATATTCACCATCTGAAATATAAAAGAAAAACTTGTATATATATCATGTGCAAAACAATCACTCATCTAACGAACAATTGTTCATAATGAATAATATTATTTGTGTACTAGTTGAACTCGTACATGCAAGTGTTAAGAAATGTGGCTTGAGAAGCTACAACGGATGTTTGATTTTGGGTTTGGAGGATTTTAAAATCTCGTGTGGGCTTGTTTTGAGATTTGTGTAGTGTCAATTTATTTTTACATGAACAAGTTTTATAATATGAAATCTATACAATTACATGTATTTACTGATATTATTAAACTTATAAATTGTGATCACAATATAAAATGTCATGATATCAGTGACTGCATGTAATAGTATCAGTGCATGCATCTAATTATATTAGTTTCATACTGTGAACAAGTTTCACAAGAGACCTACTCTTAATTTTATGTATAAAATTGAACGATATTACATTATTATATTAGTGTAGGAGATTGTAATAATTGGATGATTGTATGATAATTAATGAGTAAGTCTCTTGTACATCAAGTGTACCGTACAACTTAAACAATACATTATTTGAAAACTAAAAAGTCATTGTACTAAAAAAAATTACTCCTTATTCAATATTAAAATCTCAAATAAAACAGTATTTAAATTTTAAAATGCAAAGTCTAATTTTAAAACCAAAATCAAACATCATCTATAAGAATTCGATTAATATAATTATGGGACCCAAACGGATCCTAATTAACATTTATACTCGAAGAACATAGTTGTATCATTTGCGCTCTTTCTCTCTCTCACTTTCACTCTCTGTAAACAAAGTTAAAATAAAAAAGAAAGAAGCGATGGGATCATTAGCAAAGAATGGGTTGCAGCAGTATTTAACACAACTGCAACAACACCCTTTGAGAACCAAGGTCTAATCTTGCGTTGACTTCACCACCTTTCTTCAATTCATTTCATTTCACTTTAATTTTGTTGTTAATTTCCCCGATTCTTAATTTATTTGAGGCTTAATTATATTGGTTTGCAGGTGATAACGGCTGGAGTGCTTTCAGCTATCAGCGATGTAGCCGCGCAGAAGCTCTCTGGCATTCAAAAACTTCAACTCAAACGCCTTCTTTTCAAAGTGGTACTATTAATTATTAAATCTCTTTTCAACTTCCTCATCGGATGAATACTATTTAATCTTTCACAAAACAAAATTGATTCATCTGATTTTCTGGAAATTGGGTATTAGGAGAAAGGTTTAGTCTTTTATGTAACCGTCAACTTAAGTACATTTTACAAACTTACCTTTGGTATTACTTGAAAAGTCAATCACCTCTGTTAAGATATAACTAGGGATAAACTTTTTAGTAAATCAGCGGTGATTTTTCAATATAAACAAGAGTGGTTTTAAAAAAATATATATTTAAATTGCATGATATACTTGGTGTGCCAGAGATTTATTCTAGGAAAAATCTTGAATTAGGCATCTGGTATTTATATTTCTTAATGCAAGTAGGAAAAATCTTGAATTAGGCATCTTGTATTTATATTTCTTAATGCAAGTTGAGTTGGGTGGAATAAGTTCAATTTGATCCATTCATATTCTCACATGAGAATTTGTCTACTTGGAAATTGGAATACATTTACTGCTGGTATTAGTTGTTAGGTGAATGAATATAAACAATAGATATGGGTTGGTAGGGACTAGGGGTAGGTGGAACACTACTTATCTCCAAGTCTTAAAATAATCCATGTTGGCTTGTGTATTTTGTTAATTAGCCTTTATTTCCATTTGTAAATTTTCAAAACAATTCCGAGATGGTCATTATATATATTAAAAATACTTTAGTGTACTATACTTGTCGAGAATGTTTCATAGTATGGATATTTTCTAATTTCATGAATTATTATCTAATTTTTATACTCTTGATAAAATAGTTGACACTTTAAATAATATTTAGGACTTGGTACTTCAAACTTATATATTATTAACACTATATTATTTATTATCAAATGTGAACTAATTAAACAGTAATAAAATTAATTGTTGTTGATATTTCTAAATAATAATATTATATCACTAGTTCTGAATTTTTTATACTTTTATTGAGATTTTTAATACTCTTAATCAACTATTTAATGTTTCAAAACAATTTCATGGTAAGCTTATTATGAATAATTTTTGTATGAAATGTTGCCATGCTTGTCAGATTTCAGTATCCTTAACTCGAATGCCTTAATCATGTTATCCATATGCATCTTCGATTCCGTGGACCATTCTAAATGCTAGTATCATGTCAATCTTAGAAAGCAAAATGATGTTGACAACTAAGCAATGTATTATCAAAGTGGGATCAGCATAGAATGATCCCACTTTGATATTTACAATGCATCAAATACTCTACATATATAATTAAGGGAGACACTTGGTTAGAATTCTTTCAATGGGAATGAGATAAAAAAAAAAAAAAACAGTTACTTGTATTGTTTATCAGTACAAGTTACTGTTTTGGTGCGTTCTTAATGTTTGTTAGCTGAGGCGATTATGAATGCAGAAAAATTGTGAGCTTTACATTCATTAGAAATAACAAATGAACTTGATTGCAGCTTTTTGGCTCTGCTTATCTGGGACCATTTGGGCATTATTTTCACATGTTCTTGGAAAAACTTTTCAAGGGGAAGAAGGACAAGAAAACCGTGGCCAAAAAGGTAATTGTTTTTATTGTAATTTTCTCAATGTATCCATCACATTAATCATTGGTAGTACTGATTAAGAAAAAACTTGAAAGTGGAGTTTTTGTGATGTTCATGTTTTTTAAGCTTACCAATTTTGAAATGAACAATGTTTGTTGACTAATAGGGACGAATTTAAGGGGACGCCCCTTTAGGTTTTAAGTTTCTTTAATATATATGTGGATTTTTTTTTTTTTTAAATTAATATCTTGAATTATTAAAATTTTGGATCCGTCCTGGTTTCAGGTGGTGCTGGAGCAACTGACATCATCCCCTTGGAACAACATGCTTTTCATGCTTTACTATGGCCTAGTAATTGAGGGTAATTTACATAACCATATTCAATAATTCATAAAATCCATAAATGGGGTTTAATTAGGATCTGATATGAGAATTTTGTTCACAGGACGACCCTGGTTCCAAGTGAAATCTAAGATCAAAAAGGAATATCCAACCGTGCAGTATACAGCTTGGGCAGTATGTCAATTTTTTTTTATTTTTTTGTTTTAATGGCTTTCTAATGTGTTATTCTGTTGTTAAATGAAAGGTGTTTTAACAAAGGGCCAAATATTATGCAGTTCTGGCCCGTTGTTGGGTGGGTAAATCACCAGTATGTGCCCCTCCAGTTCCGAGTTATTGTCCACAGTGTCGTTGCCTGCTTCTGGTACGGTTTATTCCACCTCAATTTTTTGCTTTCGAAATATTCCTGTGGAACTTGTTCATAGTTTGAAATTAACACCACTACTTGCATTCACTGATGTTATAAATTTATAAACTGAAATTATAGTATAGTACTCCAGTGAATGCATGTACTGATATCAATAAATGTGTATAAAGATATCAGTTTATACTATGAATAAGTTTTACGGAGGGATGACTCTTGAATTTCTGTTTACTCCCTTCTTGATACACCGGTGAATGCAAATTCATCCATTATTAGAAGAAAAATTCATAAATTTAATTTGGAATTTTCGTTATACATTTTTCAGGGCCATATTTATGAATCTTCGTGCAAAGTCTGTGACATTGACAAAAGGATGAACACTAGTAAGAGAGGTGTATTTATGTAATTTATCCAACAAATTTGTCAAAGGCTTTTACCCTGTAATTTAAGGAGACTTATCGATGCATACACCTTTTGGATTAAGGTTTAAAATATTTTTGTATTTTCTTGATGTCATACTCCTTTTGTTCATGTTTTAGAAGATATTTGACAAAAAATTATGCGGAGTTGCAAAATGGTCCACTACATCTATTAATTTCAATAACTATTATGTAAAGTGAGCATTATGATCAACTTTTTCACTCTCAACATTAATTATGAGAATAATAATGGAAGATTTGACATAAATTCTCCTTTTAAGTTCTTAACAAGTCAAGGAATTTGAGATGATGTATTTTCTCTATAAGATTAATAATTTGAAACCATATCGATTCTGTTCACTGGATTGATCATTCATACTGAAAGCGATTTCTTACTCTTTAATATTATTATCTCATGATATAAACGAGTCGCACTACACCCTAGTGCATGTTCCTCGATGTTGGGGTTATCCCCCACAAACGAGGGATTTCGTGACATTTTGAATGAGTAGTCTAGTATTTTTACTAAATTGTTTAATTAGTTGGCATGTTGAATATATACATAATGGGCTAATTTAGATTGAGACATAAAAAAACGATATTTTAATGTCTGCCAGAAATATTACTTTTTATGTCTCCAGATTCAGCCCGTCATGATTTGTCCGTCCTTTGTACATAAACTCTTGTAAAAATTTCAATTAGTTTAAACAGTTTTTACATTTATTGGATAAATTTTCCCGTCTGCACCTCATAAAAAGAACTCGGGGTTTGAGGGATCATTACCCTGATGATGTAAGGAACATAAAAGGAAGATCAAGAAAAATATTCATCCATTTTCCAATAAATAATTGATGAATTATATCTTTTTGGAAATTAGTTTTTCACTTGTGTATCTATTGTAGTTTTGTTTTCTAAGGACTTCCAAGAGAAAAAACAAAGTAAGTAAAAAGAAAATTGGTTTGAGATTTATTAATTTTAAGACAACACTTGGCAACTAGTGATGCTATTTGCACATTGATGGGGTGGGAGATGGTGATGTTTAGGGTAATGATGGGATAATGATTATTAAAAAAAGGTAACCCAACTCATTCTGCATCACTAAACACTAATATAATGTGATGTTGTAATTTTATTTATAGAGTCGTCTGATGTTGCAATTTTATTTATACAGTCGTCTTTTTTTTCCTTTATTTATTTACGCTAATTATTTTACAAAAAATATTAGTTATTTCATTCAAAAGTATTAATTGTTTAGAGTAAATATTTTTTTTAATATTACAAAAATTTAGTTATTTTATTCAAAAGTATTAGTTGTGAATAAGGGCAAATATACACAATTCTAACAGGAAAAAAGGTTTTATACCCATTTGAATTAGAGAAAAAAAATACACTCATTACATATTTTTCATAAAAAAAACTGAGTTTTTTGGGCATGTTTTTTGGCCTCTTTGTCACTCTCGCGTTTATCTTTACGTTGATGTGCATGATGGTTGTGTAGATAATTGTATAGATCTATCTGATCTTTAAATTGTAACTCTAAACCATAAGCGGATGGGTGTCTTACTTGAAGGCAATATACTAGCAATACTATTAGTTACCCCACAAGAATATGGGTTCATTGTAGTATTGGCAAGTGTAGGGACCAAGTATATCGTACCAAAGAGTAGTTAATATGAATGGATGTTCTGGTTTACGAATGGAATTAAACTACTCTAAGTCTACTTCTATTGATGCAAATAATAAAATCAAACAAATAACTAAGGGTTGTAATAAAATATGAGATGATGATGCTCAGGATAGGAATCACTACGTATACTAACAGAGCTAGTATGATAACTAAAATAACCGTGATGTGCAAGTATTAATCCTAAGTGTACTAAAACTAGGCAATCAACTTTCCTAATCTAGCACGAGATTGAAAGACTAAAAGCTCAAGAATTAACCCTAATACTTCGTCATATCAACCTACTTCACAACCCACTAAACAAGTTATTTGGATTATGTTTAATTAATGAGACCCTTATTTACACAAGGTGATACGGTCGTCCTCCTCAGATAAATCGGTAAATTATATACCCCTTCTAAAACCCTATTGTTAAGCCTATTCGTTATTAAAGAGTGATAAGATTGTCCTCTCTCTAACAATTTTCGTACTCAATTCCAAGATAATTCTAGGGTTTATTTTAAGAATTCAATTAATTAAGAGAACTAGCACTAAACATCACAAATTATCCTAATTATGTACCAACATCCTTCTTCTACGAGTTCATCCTACCCCAAGCATGCAAGGGTTCTAGCCTAACATGTTGAATACGAAAACAAAAGCTATTGAACGAACGATAAACATAAACATGACGAATTTAATTAAAGAACTCAAAAACATAAACTAGGTTTAACTCAATGAATCAAAGTCTCAAAAATGAATCTCAATTAGCAATGAAAACTAGGTCTGAAAGTATTAAGTCTCGAAGAAAGAAATAACGGAAGAAAAACTCTAATCTATGAATTCGTAGTTCAAAAACCTCGATTACACTTGGAAAATCTCTTGCTCAACTCTCTCAAGCTCCTCTCTATTAAATTCTATCTATAAGTATGAAGTGGTGTCTAAAAACGTGCTTAGAACGAAGTATATATAGGCATGGGCCGATTAAAAACGTCATGGGTCGAAAATCTGTGCAAAACCACTTTACTCGAGCACCTACTCGAGCACTTTGTGCTCGACCCTGTTGGGAAAATAGGGGTGCTCGGAAACTATTCGAGATGAAATTTAAATACGAATTTAAATACAATTATTACTAGCATGAATTAATCCTAATTAATTCAAATAATAATTCCAACTACAATTTTATCATCATGCAAGTTGAATTAATTCACATAAAATCTATGGCGGAAAAACTAAGAGATTATGTGATTACGTACCTCTCGTAGATATGGCCTTTGATTATCACGGGACAATTACGAACGCGCTACCAACTTAAAGACCTTCTCAAGTATTTCCCTTTCGCTTTGCTTGATCACCGGTGGGAAGTGCTTTCAAGCAATTAAAATAACTAAGGAAAAAGAAAAATATATATGCTCTTGATTTTTCCAACACATGGAATTATGTATTTGGGGATGAAATAATCACCCCGATTTATAAGATGGAGTGGCTGAAAATTGTAGGCTTTATGGGCCTGGAGAAAATCTTTTCTTAGTCTCTAAGAAATCTTGAATATATCTCATATATTCTTTTCTCCATAATAAAATATTCCACAAAAATTTCACTCACCTTATAAGACTTGTATTTTTCGAAAATAATGAATAAGAATCCAAGATTTGGATCTTCTTGAATATATGAGATAATCTTGTATTCCAAAAATACTTATCTTCCATAATATATTTTCAAGAAAATCAACAAGATCTTTTCTTACTCCAAATAAGTAATTTTCGAAAATTACACTTGAAAAATCAGCATTATATTATCTTTTATTTTAATCACCTTATCATTATTGGGCTACTTGATTGGCCTTAAGGAGAATTAAGATTGGACCCCCTAATGGACTTCTGAATTTTAATATTGAGCCTCAATATAATTCAGTCCATTAATATTAATTAGTACCACTAATAAATTAATATTGCACTATCCATCTTAATCCATATTACGATAATATGGGCTCCCGATTATTATTTCCCGCATTTAAGATTATCAAGTCCATCAATTAATTAAGCTTCTGAAAAGCTCTAAATTAATAAAATCTTTCACCTTGGAGTAAAGACAACTCAACATTATTATCCGTACCGAAGAAACTAATTCTTCACTTGCAAAATTTGGTACGATAAAACTTCTGAGCCCACCAAGGGGACTAATCACACGAGCCGTACTCGCACGCGTTTCTCTGTATTAAATCTTAGCAACCGTCGTATGATTAATATTACTGCCCAAAACACAAAGTTCGAAGTCACGATGATTCTCACCCAACATGAATCAAAGCAGTAACCATTAAGCACACACGGTCCTAGTTAAGTGACGGAGATTAAGAAATCAATAACCACTGAGGTCTAATTCTTCACATTTCAGAACAGATGAATTTATCCTCGCTGTAGGTCCTCTTCAACACATACTAAATGTGCTAGTGCAATCTCTTGGTCAAGACAAGCCAATCTGAGATATACACATCGACCTTTCACTGCGGATTGTTCAATTCCACCTAGGTCGTGAATTTGTACATTTAGTTACAAGGAAACCATTAATGTGATCTTCTGTGATCGGGTATCACCATATTAACTACAATGTAACATGTATTATTTATAATGAACTGGTTGCAATAAATATTCAACATTCAATCATATCTAAAGCAAATGTGATAAAAGAATTATTCTCATAAACAAGTGTTTAATACATGAGTTATACAAAGTAAAAGCATACTTTCACGTATAACTCCAACAATCTCCCACTTATACTTAAAGTCTGCTTTTTAGTATACATCAACCTACACTAACCTAATAATTCCCCCCACATATACTTAAAGCAGATTGACAATATTCTTGACTCCCATTCCATCCACATGTCTCTCGAATGTACTCTGAGGCAGACCCTTTGTGAATGGATCCGCTAGGTTGTCACCCGACGCTATCTTTGCCACCTCTATATCTCCTCTCTTAACGATTTCTCGTATAAGATGGTATTTTCTTTCAATGTGTTTGCTGGTCTTGTGGGCTCTCGGTTCCCTTGAATTTGCAACTGCTCCGGCACAATGATTGTGATGGGCAAATTCGGAACAACATCCAAGTCCACTAAGAAGTACTTGAGTCAAACCGTTTCTTTCGCTGCTTCACAAGCAGCTACTTATTCGGCTTTCATGGTCGAATCGGCTATGCATTTCTGCTAATCACTTCTCCATGTCATGGCTCCTTCTCCCATGCAAAACACACTACCCGAGGATGACTTTCTTCAGTCTATGTCTGATTGGAAATCCGAGTCCGTGTATCCCACGGGGATAAGACTATATGTCTGATAAATCAACATCCGCTCACGAGTTCTTTTTAGATACCTCAAGATGCACTTTACGGCAGTCCAATAGTCTTTTCCAGGATTATTTTGATATCTTGCCACCATGCCCATGGCAAAGCAGATATCCGGTCTCGTACACAGCATTTCATACATATGGCTTCCTACAGCCGAAGCGTACAGAACACCTTTCATGTCATCTATCTCCGCTTGCGTCTTAGGGATCATTTCTTTAGATAGATGGATTTCGTGCCTAAAAGGTACAAAACCTTTCTTGGAATCTTGAATGCCGAAACGCTTCAAAACAGTGTCAATGTATGAAGCTTGCGATAAGCCCAACATCCTCTTCTTACGATCGCGAGTGATCTTGATCCCAAGGATGTGACCGGCTTCCCCTAAGTCATTCATATCAAATTGTTTTGATAGTCATACCTTTACGTCTGACAATACCTTTACATTGTTTCCAATGAGCAGAATATCGTCTACGTATAATACTAAGCATACCACCGCAGTTCCGTCACGCTTCTTATACACACAACTTTCGAACTCGTTTTGATCAAACCCATAAGACTTAATCACTTGATCAAAACACTAGTTCCAAGTACGCGATGGTTGCTTAAGTCCATGAATGGATCTCTTAAGCTTGCATACGAGGTGCTCTTGACCTTTTTCAATAAAACCTTTGGGCTGTTGCATATAGATAACTATCCCATCAAGACTTCCGTTAAGGAAAGTTATCTTAACATCCATTTGCCAGATCTCGTAATCTAGGTACGTAACGATCGACAAGAGAATACGGATGAACTTAAGCATAGCTACAGGCAAAAAGGTTTCCTCATAATCGATCCCTTCTTTTTTAGTATACCCTTTCATGTTCCTCTTTTCCTCTTGTACATTCACTTGCATCCAATGGGTTTTACCCCATTGGGTGGATCGACCAACTCCCACACTTGATTATGATCCATCGAATCCATCTTGGTTTCCATTACTGTTTGCCACGACTCCGCGTCTTTGTCTTGGATTGCCTCGTCGTATGTCCATGGGTCTGATTCATCGCCGGATCCGAAGATTCTCCTATTCCCATGAATCTCTCGGGTTGCCTAGCAATCCTTCCACTGTGATGGGGTTCCGGTTGTGAAGGTGTGACGTGTTGGAGTTATACGTGAAAGTATGCTTTTACTTTGTATAACTCGTGTATCAAACACTCGTTTTATGAGAATAATTCTTTTATCGCATTTACTTTAGTTATGATTGAATGTTGAATTTCTATTGCAAACCGTTCAATATATAGTACGTCTTACATAGTAGTTAATGTGGTGATACCCGATCACGGAAGACGACATTAACAGTTTACTTGTAACTAAACGTACATTTTCACGACCTAGGTGGAATTGAACAAACCGCCGTGAAAGGTCGATGTGTAAGGCTCAGATTGGTCTGTCTTGACTAAGAGATTGCACTAGCACATTTAGTATGTGTTGAAGAGGTCCTACAGCGAGGATAAATTCTTCTGTTCTGAAAGGTGAAGAATTAGACCTCAGTGGTTGTTGATTTCTTAATCTCCGTCACTTAAATAGGACCGTGTGTGCTTAGTAGTTACTGCTTTGATTCATGTTGGGTGAGAATCATTGTGACTTCGAACTTTGTGTCTTGGGCAGTAATATTAATCATACGACGGTTGCTAAGATTTAATACGGAGAAACGCGTGCGAGTACGGCTCGTGTGATTAGTCCCCTTGGTGGGCTCAGAAGTTTTATTGTACCAAATCTTGCAAGTGAAGAATTAGTTTCTTCGGTACGAATAATAATGTTGAGTTGTCTTTACTCCAAGGTGAAATATATTAATTAATTTAGAGCTATTCAGAAGCTTAATTAATTAATGGACTTGATAATCTTAAACGCGGGAAATAATAACCGGGAGCCCATATTATCGTAATATGGATTAAGATGGATAGTGCAATATTAATTTATTAGTGGTAATAATTAATATTAATGGGCTGAATTATATTGGGACTCAATATTGAATTTCAGAAGTCCATTAGGAGGTCCAATCTTAATTCTCCTTAAGGCCCCTCAAGTAGCCCAATTAAGTAGCCCAATAATGATAAGGTGATTAAAATAAAGAATATATCTATGCTGATTTTTTAACATAATTTTCGAAAATAAGGATTTAAAAAGAAATGAGATTTTGTTGATTTTCTTGGAAAGATATTATGGAAGATATGTATTCTAGGAATACAAGAATATCTCATAAATTCAAGAAGATCCAAATCTTGGATTTCATCCTTGCAATTTTCGAAAATCACCCTATAACAAGGTGAGTGAGATTTTTGTGGAATATTTTATTTTGGAGAAAAGAATATATGGGATATATTCAAGATTTCTTAGAGTCTAAGAAAAGATTTTCTCCAAGCCCAAATATCCTCTAATTTTCGGCCCCTACCCTCTATAAATAGGGGATGATTATTTCATCCCCAAGTACATAATTCCATGTGTTGGAAAAATCAAGAAGCATATATATTTTTCTTTTTCCTTAGTTTATTAAATTGCTTGAAAGCGTCTCCCACCGGCGATCAAGTGAGGTGAAAAGGGAAATACTTGAGAAGGCTTTGGGTTGATAGAACGTGATTACAAGTGTCCCGTATATCCAAAGGCCATTACTACGAGAGGTACGTTAATCGCATATTTACTTGTTTAATTCCGCCTAGTTAAATATGTGAAATTAATTTAACATGCATGATGATAATTAGTTGTTGGAATTATTATTTGAATTAATTAGGATTAATTCATGCTAGTAATAATTGTATTTAAATTTGTATTTAAAGTTCATCCCGAATAGATTCCGGGCACCCCTATTTTCCCAACAACTGGTATCAGAGCCACGGTTTCGGGCTCTGAATTTTAAATTGGAATTTAAATTGTTAAACATTAAATTGAAATTGGATAGTAGAATTGTTAGATCTTTTTTGCAGGTATCCAATTGTCATGGTTTTAATGTTGTTAATTTCATGCGTGTAAATTAATTATTTTTTTTAATTCGATTCGTTCGAATTCGTTTTTCTCGTGAGAAAATCCACGAGTAGATTAGTTGTTTTTATTTTGATTCGATCATTGTAATAGACTAGTCTAGATCTAGTATTTATTTTTTTTGTAAAAATAAATTGTAACCGGATCGTGACGAAGAACGAAGAATTAAAAACGGCGTACCCGGACGACGCATACAAGCGTGGCGCGTGTATGGGGGTAAAATCATGCAAGGGGTGAAGAAAACGAGGACGAACGGCGAAAAAACGGCGCAAGGGGGTGCACGGCGCACGCCGTGCGCAACGGGCGCATGGCGCCGCGCGCACGGCGCGCGCGCGCCTCGGCAGGGACTGCAGCGCCTCGGGGCGCCCCGGGCAGCGCCTCGGCGCGCTTCTGTGCAGCGCCTCGGGGCTGCGCTTCGGCGCGCCTCGGGCGTTTTTCCAGCGCTTCTCGGGCCGGGAAGCGCGCGGGCCCACTTCGTGGGCCGACGCGCGCTGTATCTCGGGCCGTGGAATTTTTTTGGTTCGTGTTTTTTTCCGTGTGATTTTAAACGTCGTCCCGAACCCCAAACGATGCTGTTTTTTAAGAAGTGTTGCTGTTCGAGTGGGAGCACGTCGAGACGAACGTCGGAAAGCAACAAGGACGATTTTTCGCATCAAGACGTGAAGAAATTAAACCGTGACAATTGGATTCGAGTGCTCCAATGTGTTTAATTTTATTTTGATGGATGTTTTATTTCGTGCACTTATTATTATTTGTTAATATGTGTTTGCATGAATTTAATTGTCCAAGAAAAACCTTACTTTCGAGAATTACTAAGTATGTTTTTATAATCGCAATTTTATTCCGGATATTAAAATTGGATTAATTTGACCTCCATAATTTATTTATTTGTGAAGTTCTTTTGGAATACATTTCCCCCTCGGATCGGCCAAAAGAACGGATTTCACATGAATAAATTCTGAAAGGATGATTGTGGATTATTACTAGTGGCGGTATTGACCCTCACCACGAGTGGCTTGCTCAAAGCGAAATAATAATCATGTATTTAATTATGGTTATTACTTAGGCATAGGAAATTGATATTAACTTACTCCCCTCGGAGTCCCTGTCAGTTTCTATGTGGTCAAAGTGGGAGCCAACTATTAATTTTGAATTAAGGATTTGTAACTTTTAAGTTTGTAATCCGCTTGAATGTGTTTAAATGTATAGACCACCCCTCGTGGCGCATTTAAATTGTTTCGAGATGTTGGCTGATGCATGATTATATTGTTTTAAAGTTTCAATATAATTGATGTGATCAAATTTATGTGATAATTTCGTATTTTTCTAGATATTGATATGAATGTATGTTTTATTCTCAGTTCATCATGTCGCAACCTTTTAACCCACTGTTTAGTATACTTAAAGATAACAAACTTGTTGGTGAGAACTATGTTGATTGGAAACGTAACCTTAATATTGTCCTAACCGCTCAACACCACAAGTGGGTACTTACCACTCCTAAGCCCCAAGAGCTTGCCGAAGATGCCACGAAAGCGGACAAGAAAGAACATAAGAGTTGGTTTGACTCCGATGAGATGGCTAGGTGTACTATTCTGGCTTCAATGTCAGATGTGTTGCAACACCAACACCAACACATGGAGACCGCCTCTGAGATAATGCAAAATCTTGAAGCGATGTTTCAACATCAGAACCGTACGGCTAGGCAAATCACCATGCGAAAGATGCTTTCGTTGAAAATGGTGGAAGGTATGCCCGTAAGGGATCACGTAATCGAGATGATGGGTTATCTCAACAAGTTGGAAGTACTTGGTGCGGAATTTGACCTCCCTACTAAGGTCAATTTCGTTCTCCATTCTCTGCCGAAGAGCTTTGAGCAGTTTCAATTGAACTATCAAATGAATGACCGGGCAAATAGCTTGCCCGAGCTCTAGCAAGCTTTGATATCGGCGGAGACTCTAATGGATCACCAAACCGTTGCTATGGTGGCAAACGGTCCGTCTTCCTCTTCAGGTCCCAAGGGAGGGAAGAAGAGGAAGAGGACGAAGGGTCAGACCCAAGCAAATCCAACCGTTGCGAAACCCAAGGCAAAGGGAGAAGGAGGTGGAAAGAAAGCTGCTAAGGGTAAGTGCTTTAATTGTGGTGAGAAGGGACATTGGAGGGCGACCTGTTCTAAGCCTAAGAAAGGTGGAAAGAAAGGTAAGTCTCATGCTTTAGTCGTTGAAACATATGTTGCGGAGTATGCTGCCCATGTTTGGGTAGTGGATACCGGGGCAACTGATCATATTTGTTTCACTCTTCAGGGGTTTCAGCTAACCCGGCGACTTAGCAAGAATGAGATCACAAATCACTTTTGGGGATGCTACGAGAGTGGCAGCCGAAGCAGTAGGAGTCGTGCACCTATCTTTTGAAGATAGAGTTTTAATTTTTAAGAGATGTTTTATACGTTCCAAACTTTAGGAAGAATTTAATTTCGGTTTCTAAGTTGTTTTTTATGGATATTCAGTTACTTTTAATAAAGTTGTTACTGTTTTCTTTTAAGAATGATGTTATCTGTCATGGAACGTTGGTAAACAATCTCTATACGATTAAGTGTGCACACCACTCAAATAATGAATCTAATAACACGTCGATCATTTCGAGCAATAAAAGAAAGCGTTCTTCGGAGATGGACGAAACACTTCTATGGCATCTTAGACTAGGTCATTTTAATCTAAAGTGGATAGAGAGATTGGTGAAAGACGGATCCTTGGAATCGCTCCAAGTTGAGCCGTTTCCAACTTGTGAATCCTGTTTAGAGGGTAAAATGACCAAGAGGGCATTTGGAGCCAAGGGGAATAGAGCCACGGAAGTGTTAGAACTCGTTCATACCGATGTGTGTAGTCCAAAGACGATCAAAGCGAGAATGGGGTATGAGTATTTCGATTACTCAAGATATGGGTACATTTACCTTATGCGGCATAAGTCTGAAACTTTTGAAAAGTTTAAAGAGTTTAAGGCCGAAGCCGAGAAACATAGGGAAAAGAGTATCAAGTTTCTACGATCAGATCGTGGAGGCGAATACCTCAGCGATGAATTCTTGAACTACCTATCGAACGAAGGGATCGTATCCCAATTAACCGCACCGGGAACCTCTCAACAGAACGGTGTGGCAGAATGAAGGAACCGGGATCTTTTAGAGATGGTCAGATCCATGATGAGTTATTCGGATTTACCCAAGTCGTTTTGGGGTAATGCCTTGGAAACAGCGACTTATATTCTAAACTTGGTGTCATCCAAATCGGTTCCTAAAACCCCAATGGAATTGTGGACCGGGCGCAAGCCCAGTCTAAGACATTTGCGGCTTTGGGGTTGTCCGGCATACGTGCAAGACAAGGAAGCCGGTAAGTTGGATCCACGTTCGGAATTAAGGCTGTTTATAGGATACCCTGCGGGAACGAAAGGGTGAATGTTCTATAGTCCCAAGGATCAAAAGACCGTGATAAGTACACACTTTAAATTCTTGGAGGAAGACTATATGAACAATCGGAAACTTAAAAGTGAAATTACCTTAGAAGAATTGAGAGGTCAAACCTCGATACCAAGTATACAAGATGATGTACCACATGTCACATCTTCACAACCGGAACCCCGTCGTAGTGGGAGGGTTCCTAGACAACCCGAGAGGTTCATGGGGATAGGAGAATCTTCGGATTTGGTTCCCGGTGTTGAATCAGACCCATGGACGTACGACGAGGTAATCCAAGACAAAGACGCGAAGTCATGGCAAACGGTAATGGAAGCCGAGATGGGTTCGATGGATCATAATCAAGTGTGGGAGTTGGTCGAGCCACCCAGTGGGGTAGAACCCATTGGATGCAAGTGGGTTTACAAGAGGAAAAGAGGACCGGACGGAAGGGTTGAAACCTTCAAAGCAATGCTTGTGGCCTGTGGCCTGTAGCTATGCTTAAGTCCATCCGTATTCTCTTGTCGATCGCTGCGCACTTAGATTACGAGATCTGGCAAATGGATGTCAAGATAGCTTTCCTTAACGAAAGTCTTGATGGGATCTATATGCAACTGCCCAAAGGTTTCATTGGAAAAGGCCAAGAGAATCTCGTATGCAAGCTCAAGAGATCCATTTACGGACTTAAGCAAACGTCGCGTACTTGGAACCAGTATTTTGATCAAGTGATTAAGTCTTATGGGTTTGATCAAAACGAGTTCGAAAGTTGTGTGTATAAGAAGCGTGACAGAACTGCGGTGGTATTCTTAGTATTATACGTAGACGATATTCTGCTCATTGGAAACAATGTAAAGGTATTGTCAGACGTAAAGGTATGGCTGTCAAAACAAATTGATATGAAGGACTTAGGGGAAGCTGGTCACATCCTTGGGATCAAAATCACTCGCGATCGCAAGAAGAGGATGTTGGGCTTATCGCAAGCTTCATACATTGACACTGTTTTGAAGCGTTTCAGCATGCAAGATTCCAAGAAAGGTTTTGTACCTTTTAGGCACAGAATCCATCTATCGAAAGAAATGAGCCCTAAGACGCAAGCGGCGATAGATGACATGAAAGGTGTTCCGTACGCTTCGGCCGTAGGAAGCCTTATGTATGCAATGTTGTGTACGAGATCGGATATCTGCTTTGCCGTAGGCATGGTGGCAAGATATCAAAGTAATCCCGGGAAAGACCATTGGACTGCCGTAAAGTGCATCTTGAGGTATCTGAAAAGAACTCGGGAGCGGATGCTGATTTACCAGTCGGATAGTCTAGTTCCCGTAGGATACACGGACTCGGATTTCCAATCAGACATAGACTTAAGAAAGTCAACCTCGGGTAGTGTGTTTTGCATGGGAGAAGGAGCCATGACATGGAGAAGCGGTTTGCAGAAATGCATCGCAGATTCGACCATGGAAACCGAATAAGTAGCTACTTGTGAAGCAGCGAAAGAAGCGGTTTGGCTCAAGTACTTCTTAGTGGACTTGGACGCTGTTCCGAATTTGCCCGACAAGATAACTGTCTTTTGTGACAATGTCGGAGCAGTTGCAAATTCAAGGAACCGAGAGCCCACAAGGCCAGCAAACACATAGAAAGAGAATACCGTCTTATACGAGAAATCGTTAAGAGAGGAGGAAAAGAGGTGGCCAAGATATGCGTCGGGGACAACCTAGTAAATCCATTCACAAAGGGTCTGCCTCTGAATACATTCGAGAGACATGTGAATGGAATGGGAGTCAAGACCATTGCCAATCTGCTTTAAGTATAAGTGGGAGGAATTATTAGGTTAGTGTAGGTTGACATAAGATGTCACGTAGAGCTACTACACTAAGACATGCGTGATGTATACTAAAAGCAGACTTTAAGTATAAGTGGGAGATTGTTGGAGTTATACGTGAAAGTATGCTTTTACTTTGTATAACTCGTGTATCAAACACTCGTTTTATGAGAATAATTCTTTTATCGCATTTGCTTTAGTTATGATTGAATGTTGAATTTCTATTGCAAACCGTTCAATATATAGTACGTCTTACATAGTAGTTAATGTGGTGATACCCGATCACGGAAGACGACATTAACAGTTTACTTGTAACTAAACGTACATTTTCACGACCTAGGTGGAATTGAACAAACCGCCGTGAAAGGTCGATGTGTAAGGCTCAGATTGGTCTGTCTTGACTAAGAGATTGCACTAGCACATTTAGTATGTGTTGAAGAGGTCCTACAACGAGGATAAATTCTTCTGTTCTGAAAGGTGAAGAATTAGACCTCAGTGGTTGTTGATTTCTTAATCTCCGTCACTTAAATAGGACCGTGTGTGCTTAGTAGTTACTGCTTTGATTCATGTTGGGTGAGAATCATTGTGACTTCGAACTTTGTGTCTTGGGCAGTAATATTAATCATACGACGGTTGCTAAGATTTAATACGGAGAAACGCGTGCGAGTACGGCTCGTGTGATTAGTCCCCTTGGTGGGCTCAGAAGTTTTATTGTACCAAATCTTGCAAGTGAAGAATTAGTTTCTTCGGTACGAATAATAATGTTGAGCTGTCTTTACTCCAAGGTGAAATATATTAATTAATTTAGAGCTATTCAGAAGCTTAATTAATTAATGGACTTGATAATCTTAAACGCGGGAAATAATAACCGGGAGCCCATATTATCGTAATATGGATTAAGATGGATAGTGCAATATTAATTTATTAGTGGTAATAATTAATATTAATGGGCTGAATTATATTGGGGCTCAATATTGAATTTCAGAAGTCCATTAGGAGGTCCAATCTTAATTCTCCTTAAGGCCCCTCAAGTAGCCCAATTAAGTAGCCCAATAATGATAAGGTGGTTAAAATAAAGAATATATCTATGCTGATTTTTTAACATAATTTTCGAAAATAAGGATTTAAAAAGAAATGAGATTTTGTTGATTTTCTTGGAAAGATATTATGGAAGATATGTATTCTAGGAATACAAGAATATCTCATAAATTCAAGAAGATCCAAATCTTGGATTTCATCCTTGCAATTTTCGAAAATCACCCTATAACAAGGTGAGTGAGATTTTTGTGGAATATTTTATTTTGGAGAAAAGAATATATGGGATATATTCAAGATTTCTTAGAGTCTAAGAAAAGATTTTCTCCAAGCCCAAATATCCTCTAATTTTCGGCCCCTACCCTCTATAAATAGGGGATGATTATTTCATCCCCAAGTACATAATTCCATGTGTTGGAAAAATCAAGAAGCATAGATATTTTTCTTTTTCCTTAGTTTATTAAATTGCTTGAAAGCGTCTCCCACCGGCGATCAAGTGAGGTGAAAAGGGAAATACTTGAGAAGGCTTTGGGTTGATAGAACGTGATTACAAGTGTCCTGTATATCCAAAGGCCATTACTACGAGAGGTACGTTAATCGCATATTTACTTGTTTAATTCCGCCTAGTTAAATATGTGAAATTAATTTAACATGCATGATGATAATTAGTTGTTGGAATTATTATTTGAATTAATTAGGATTAATTCATGCTAGTAATAATTGTATTTAAATTTGTATTTAAAGTTCATCCCGAATAGATTCCGGGCACCCCTATTTTCCCAACATGACGTGTTGTACATCATCTTGTATACTTGGTATCGAGGTTTGTCCTCTCAATTCTTCTAAGGTAATTTCACTTTTAGGCTTCCGATTGTTCATATAGTCTTCCTCCAAGAATTTAAAGTGTGTACTAATCACGGTCTTTTGATCCTTGGGACTATAGAACATACACCCTTTCGTTCCCGAAAGGGTATCCTATAAACAGCCTTAATTCCGAACGTGGATCCAACTTACCGGCTTCCTTATCTAGCACGTATGCCGGACAACCCCAAATCCGCAAATATCTTAGATTGGGCTTGCGCCTGGTCCACAATTCCATTGGGGTTTTAGGAACCGATTTGGATGGCACCAAGTTTAGAATGTAAGCTGTCGTTTCCAAGGCGTTACCCCAAAACGACTTGGGTAAATCCGAATAACTCATTATGGATCTGACCATCTCTAAAAGAGTCCGGTTTTTTTGTTCTGCCACACCGTTCTGTTGAGGGGTTCCCGGTGCGGTTAACTGGGATACGATCTCTTCGTCCGATAAGTAGTTCAAGAATTCATCGATGAGGTATTCACCTCCACGATCTGATCATAGAAACTTGATACTCTTTTCCCTATGTTTCTCGGCTTCGGCCTTAAACTCCTCGAACTTATCAAAAGTTTCAGACTTATGCCTCATAAGGTAAATATACCCATATCTCGAGTAATCGTCAATGAAAGTGACAAAATACTCATATCCCATTCTCGCTTTGATCGTCATTGGACCACACACATCAGTATGAACGAGTTTTAACACTTTCATGGCTCTATTCCCCTTGGCTCCAAATGCCCTCTTGGTCATTTTACCCTCTAAACAGGATTCACAAGTTGGAAACGGTTCGACTTGGAATGATTCCAAGGATCCGTCTTTCACCAATCTCTCTATCCGCTTTAGATTAATATGACCTAGTCTAAGATGCCATAGAAGTGTTTCATTCATCTCCGAAGAACGCTTTCTTTTATTACTCAAAATGATCGACGTGTTATTAGATTCATTATTTGAGTAGTGTGCACACTTAATCATATAGAGATTGTTTACCAACGTTCCATGACAGATAGTATCATTCTTAAAAGAAACAGTAACAACTTTATTAAAAGTAACTGAATATCCATCAAAAAACAACTTAGAAACTGAAATTAAATTCTTCCTAAAGTTTGGAACGTATAAAATATCTCTTAAAATTAAAATTCTATCTTCAAAAGATAGGTGCACGACTCCCACTGCTTCGGCTGCCACTCTCGTAGCATCGCCCAAAGTGATGAGGATCTCATTCTTGCTAAGTCGTCAGGTTAGCTGGAACCCCTGAAGAGTGAAACAAATATGATCAGTTGTCCCGGTATCCACAACCCAAACGTGGGTAGCATACGCCACAACATAAGTTTCAACGACTAAAGCATGAGACTTACCTTTCTTTACCGTCTTCTTAGGCTTAGAACAGGTAGACCTCCAATGTCCTTTCTCCCCGCAATTGAAGCACTTACTCTTACCGGATATTTTCACACCGTACGGTTTGAATGATCTTTCTTTGCCATTAAGAGTGAGTCTACTGGTTTGGTTCTGATTAATCTCCTTTTTCTCAATCTTACCTTCCATTGGCCTAGATTTCGAGAAAAAGCCCTTGATCACCAAAGCCTCATCCTTACTCTCTAAGTATGACTCTACCGATACCAAAGCTTTGAGCAGTGTATCTAAAGTGAACTTGTGTTTCGATAACACGTATTCCCAAAAGAACCCATCAAAACTGCTCGATAGCTTTAGGAGTATGGAATCAATTTGACTTTCTTCACTTTTTCCGTCACCAAGAAACTCAAGTTTTTCAAACTCACACCTAAATTTGAGAACATGATCCCTTACAGGTGTCCCCTTCACCATTTCCTTCGTGAGCTTCTCACGAATGGTGAACATATTCGCCATGGGGTTCTGATGGTGAAACATCTCTTCAAGGTTATCCATGATTTCAACAGCCGCTTCAATGCCTTCATGAATGCGTTTCAAATCTTCAGACATAAATGTCAAGATGATGCGCTTCATGTGCTCATTGGAATGCTTCCAATCATCGAATACCGCCTTTTCCCCATTACTTGACTTATCATTAGGTTTCTTGGGTACGTCAACGCTAAATATCCAATAGTGTTCTTGCGCAGGTAGGACCATTTTCATGTTACGTTTCCAATCAACATAGTTCTCACCAACAAATTTGTTATCTTTAAGTATACTAAACAGTGGATTAAAAGGTTGCGACATGATGAACTGAGAATAAAACATACATTCATATCAATATCTAGAAAAATACGAAATTATCACATAATTCGATCACATCAATTATATTGAAACCTTAAAACAATATAATCATGCATCAGCCAACATCTCGAAATAATTTAAATGCGCCACGAGGGGTGGTCTATACATTTAAACACATTCAAGCAGATCACAAACTTAAAAATTACAAATCCTTAATTCAAAATTAATAGTTGGCTCCCACTTTGACCACATAAAAATTGACAGGGACTCCGATGGGAGTAAGTTAATATCAATTTCTTATGCCTAAGTAATAACCATAATTAAATACAGGATTATTATTTCGCTTAGAACAAGCCACTTGTGGTGAGGGTCAATACCATAATTAAATCATATTGTTTTTAAGTGTCTCAAAAAGGTTTTTGTGTTTAGTCAAGCTCCTGCATCGCATTAAACTGACTAGTGGGATCAACAGTTACTACCATCAGGAGCAAGCTCAGCGAATTCTTTTTTTGGTAATGTCAGACATTATTCACTACAATTTTAAAGTGGCATGGTAAGGGATATGACCAAATTTATTGACAACGGAGAAATAAGAATTTTTTTTATTATTCTAGAACACATAGAAGTAAGAATTGGGCGTTGTCTACCCAAAACATGAATTACGGTCAGACAAGTACCGGACGCCACCTACCCGGGCAATATATGCAGACTATAATGAGAAGGCGATCAATTGCGGGTAGAGACTCGTGCTAATAACGTGTTGTAAATCGAGAGCGTAAAATAAAGGCGCGAGATTTGTTCACCCGATTCGTCGATAACGACTAGGTTTGGGGGCGTACCAAGCCAGGAGTTCCACTAATATGTGTGTGTATGAGTGTATACAATTTTGAGTACAATGATCTATTTATAAGAATAAAGACCTAGTATAAACACTACAAAAAAATACTGTTTTGCGACGGAATTTGCGACGGAATATCCGTCGCAAACAGTGCTTGCGACGGAATTTGCGACGGACACGTGTCCGTTTTCAAAACAGCCGTAGCTAATTTTTGCGACGGATTTTGGATCTCCGTCGCAAATTAACGACGGATAAATCCGTCGCAAAAATGGCGGGTCAGACCCGGCCGGGTCGCACAGATTTTGCGACGGACAATATTCTGTCGCAAATCTTTCGGGTTAGACCCGATCGGGTCAAAAATATTTGCGACGGTCATATTCCGTCGCAAATGTTTTTATATATATTTTTTATTTTTTCCTGTTATAATTTGCGATGGGCTCTTTTCCGTTGCAAAATTCAAAATTTGCGATGGAATTTGTCCGTCGCAAATTACCGAGCCTATACAAAAAAAAGTGGCTCGCGTGGTTCGAGCCCGGGCACCCGGGGCGGGCGGGGCGGGCGCGGACTATTGGGTGGCGAGCAAGTAAGTAATTAATAAACAAAAGAAATTGTTAGACTTAGTAGTAGGATAATAAATCAAAGGAGCTAGCAGCTTCGTGGGGCGAGCAGCTTTGCAAAGGAGCTAGCAGCTTCGTGGGGCGAACAGCTTTGTAAAGGAACTAGCAGATTCGTGGAGCGAACAGATTTGTAGAAAAGCACTAATGCGGCAAGGAGGATTGGGGCGAGCAGCCTTACAAAGAACAGCTGTGCGAGCGGTGCAAACCAAGATCAATTCGGGCGAACAACTTCGTAATAAAATGAGCAACATTGTAAAATAAGCCCAAGCAAGGAGCGAACAGCTCAGAACGCAAAGGATCACGACATCCAACGAAGACGTACAAGCGAGCAGCCGGTCACCGTCGAGAGCATCTCAATAGTGCCAAAGACCAAGTACAACATGGGGAATTCCAAGAGTCACTAGCTTAGATATGGTCCAAGTGTCCTAACACTTGGCACCCATCCAATGAGCAATAGTGTAGATGTTGGACAAGTGTCCTAACACTTGGCAAAGATCCAATGGTTAAGCCACCAAGATGGTGACACATGGCCACTTTGTATGTCTATAAATACTCCCTTCATGTACATGAACAAGGGTTTTTAAACCTTCATAGTCATACACAAGGCTAGTAACCCTTGGAAAAGATGTTTGCAAGAACAAGATTACTTCACTCCTTTGTTTATCCCATACATTTTGGCAACCAAGATGGTCAGATCACAAGATGAACGACATTCGAGTGTATCTCCAAGTCGTAAACCGAGGACTAGGGTTTCGTCTACGGAGGGACATGCACGAACGGTGAGAGCAACTTCGCAAAGAAATATTAAAGTCACCATTGATACAATCCCACCAGAAGTAGAAGCACTTGCTCAGAACCCGGAGGAGCTAGCAAAAACGATCGATGTCCTTCAATCATTACAAAATCGACAAGCAGCAGGACCGTCAAGAGCACCTGTGACGACCAATCGAGCAGGCGAGCAGGGATGTACGGGCGAACAAAGAAGTAAAATGAGAGAAAATGCACGTCGGGACGAGGCCGACAGCGAGGAGGTCCGTAGAAATAAAGGGAAAGCTCCATTGAGCGAACATCTAGGGAGTCGAGGGGAATCGTCACCAAGTCGAGCAGATGAGTCAAGCAAAAGTACTTCCCGAACAAGTGCTTTGGAGAGACTAGGTACAAGGAATGTAAATAGGAGGGAACCATCCCGGAAGAACGATGAGCGATCACGCCATCCTGCTCGCCCATCGGTGCATGACCGAATTAGGAGGTCAGCTTTTGGCCGACTAGGGCCAAATGGAGCTAGCAACGCTGCTAGGAAGACGACTCAGGAGAAACATCTCGTTGGTAAGGGACTGCATCGTGAAGAGGTCACTGAACCCAATCACGATGAACAGCCTTCCATCGGGAGGACTCCCCCAAACGAATTGCAGGAAATGAGAAAGGCGATCGAGGCATTACAGAGACAGTTGGAATCTCAGAGAGGTGTCGGATCGACTATTCTCCCTTCTTCACCATTATCTCCATCTGTCCTCAATGCACCAATCCAGAAGAAGATACAATTTCCGGCCATCAATTTGTATGAGGGAACGTCGGACCCTCGAATTCATGTGACGAAATATTCGGATTTCATGATCTCAATGGGGGCAACCGACGCCACACAATGCCGAAATTTTCCACTCACCCTGGGAGATGGCCCGCACAGATGGTTTTCAGCACTAGCTCCTGGCTCCATCAACTCTTTTGCCCAACTAAGCAAAGAATTTCTGTCCCACTTTTCAACCGCCGGGTCCTACTTGACCCACAGACACCGTCTGGCAGATATTAGGCAGGGAGACGAGGAGTCTGACAAGCAGTTTCTGGAAAGATTTGATAAAGTCTTACTGGAGGGCGAAATGGTGAGTGAGGACACGAGGATAGTGGCAGTGATGGCTGGTTTAAAGAAAGGGACTGACCTGTGGAAAGAAATGCACTTGACTTGTCCGAAAACATACGCAGAATTCAGGCACAAAGCAGGGATCCATGTGTCAATGCAAGAGGCATTACACAGAGAAATGGGAGAAAAAGCTGACCCAAAAAAGTTTGGCAAAAAATCTGGTGGAAACGATTACAAAGCTCCGAAGAACATGAAGTCATTCAATGAAGGAGCTGAGTTGAAGGAAAAGTTGAATCAAGTCCTTACCATGTCCGTGGACGCTGTGTACGACAACGTTAAAAACAGGGAGATGTTGTCAGAGCCGCGGAAGATAAGGCAAGAGAGAGGAAAACTGAACCCGAACAAATACTGTGCTTATCATCAGAACATCGGCCACTTCACGAGCGAGTGCTGAGATCTGTTGAAGCAGTTGTGGAGGTTCTATGAGGAAGGAAAGCTGTCTGAATTCGTGAAGAGGGAACCAGGTAAAAGGCCAAGGGCACCAGTATCATCCAGTTCGGATGACGGGGACAGTGATGACCAACCAAGCAAAGCAGGTAAGAGAAGAAGGAAGGTCCCAGCAGCCCCAGCAAGGCATATCCCGGAAATCCTAATGCTGGAACCCACTGGACCAGTAGGTGGTTATTCCGATGGGAGACCACCAATGTCAAAAAGAAAGAGAAAAGCAGAACTGAGAGCAGTGGATCAAGTGATGGAAGTGGGTGTGAATCCATCGACCAGACGAACAGGGGACCTGACTTTCTCAGAAAAAGACTTAGACGGAGTACTCACTCCCCACAATGACTCGTTGGTCATTTGTGCCAATATCATGGGGACAAAAGTGCACCGTCTACTTGTCGATACTGGTTCATATACGAACATCCTGTTCAAAAGCACGGTGGATCAGCTAGGAGATTGCGCCGAGTACATTAAGGACTGTGACCACAAGATTGTAGGATTCGGGAATGCTGTGACCACCCCGCTAGGAATGGTTACGTTGGCAGTTGAGCTTGTATCGGTCGAGGACCCGGAGAGGAAAATGAATAGAATGGTAGACTTCCTGGTTGTAGACCAACAGTCCACCTATAACGGGTTCCTCGGCCGTCCTTTCTTGCATGAATTTAAAGCAGCTGTTTCAACGTACTATTATTGTTTAAAATTCCCAACAAAGAAGGGTGCATGTACAGTCAAAGGAGACCAGAAGAAGGCTCGTGCGTGTCTTTTGCAGATACAGTTGTAGGATCACCAAGTCAACATGACAGACGGGTGCTCAGACAAGGATGGAGGCGATAGCGAGGCCACGACTTCTATTGACACTGAAATAATGGAAGTCGACGAACAGCTATGCACAGACGAACAGCTGCGCATTGACGAGCAGCTGTGCGCAGACGAACAGCCGCGCATTGACGAGTAGTTGTGCGTAGGCGCACAGTTGGGCGAAGACGAGCAAGAACGCAAAGACGAACAGTTTGTCCAAACAAGAGGAAAAGAAGCTGCTGCAACCAACACCGAGGAAGAACAAACAATGGAAATGAACGTTGATACAGAGGACATTGAGCCACGATTGGGAGCAGAACCGGTGGAAATCAAGGATGAGCTAATGACAGAAGGGCCCATTATTGACCCCAGATGGAAAGGCCAGAAACGAAGGGCTACCCCGGTCGAAGAGTTGGAAACTGTAAAAGTCGACCCGAACCAAGAGGGCTTAGAACTCTTCATAGGGTCCGAGCTACCAGAGCCGTACAGGACCAACATGATTGAGTTTCTTAAAGCAAACCTCGATGTGTTCGCATGGTCGCATGCAGACATGGTGGGCATCAGCCCCGAACATGCCTGCCACAGACTCAACATCGACCCGAGGAAGAAGCCAATCCATCAGAAGAGGAGAAAGTTTGGGCCCGACAAATACGAGGCGCTCGATGTGGAGGTTAAAAAGCTGCTGGATAACAACTTAATCAAACAAGCGTTATGCCCGCAATGAGTGGCGAATCCAGTATTGGTCAGAAAGGCGACTGGAGCGTGGAGACTCTGCATCGACTTCACAGACCTCAACGCCGCCTGCCCAAAAGATAATTTCCCATTGCCTCACATCGATCAACTAGTTGATAGCACCGCTGGACATGAACTTCTCACGTTCATGGATGCATTCGCAGGATATCATCAAATAGCGATGCATCCCGATGATCAAGAGAATACGGCGTTCTACACCAACAAAAACCTGTTGTGCTGGAAGAGAATGCCATTTGGGTTAATCAACGCTGGAGCTACATATCAGAGATTGGTCAACAAGATGTTCGATGATCACATTGGGAAGACGATGGAAGCATACGTAGATGATATTGTTGTCAAGAGCTCCAAAAAGGAAGATCACTTACAGCACCTGGCTCAAACATTTGGGATACTTCGAACATACAACATGAAACTGAACCCTAAGAAAAGCAGTTTTGGGGTCCATTCTGGGAAGTTCTTGGGACATCTAGTCAGTCAAAGAGGAATCGAAGCAAATCCCGTAAAAGTGAAAGCGATCATGGAAATGCAGCCACCCAGATCAGTTAAAGAGGTCCAGCGGCTAACCGGATGTCTAGCAGCTTTGAGCAGGTTCGTCTCAAGATCCGGAGACAAGTGCAAGCCGTTCTTTGAGACAATCAAGAAGGGAAAGTTTCAATGGACAGACGTCTGTCAACAAGCGTTCGAGCAGCTGAAAGAGTACCTCAGTGACACGAAAATTCTTGCCAAGCCGATCCCAGGGGAGAAGTTATACTTGTACCTGGCAGCTTCAGAAGTAGCAATCAGCTCAGTGCTCGTTCGAGCAGAAGGAAAGTTCCACCTGCCCATCTACTATGTGAGTCAAGCTTTACACGAAGCAGAACTCAGATATTCACCAACAGAGAAGCTAGCATATGCACTAGTGATGAGCGTCAGAAAACTTCGTCCATATTTTTTCGACCACCAGGTGGAAGTGTTGACAACGTTTCCGCTCAAGCAAATACTGCACAGACCGATGCAGCTGGCCGCCTCCTAAAATGGTCATTGGAAATCAGCCAATTCGGGATTTCATATGCTCCTCGAACAGCGATCAAGGGGCAAGCCTTGGCAGACTTTATAGTCGAACTGACTTACCCCCAAGATCCAACGAGAGGACATAACCACCCATGGCACATGTATGTTGACGGTTCGTCAACTAATACAGCATCGGGATCAGGTATAGTCTTGATAAGCCCGGATAGGCAAGTTTTTACTTCAGCTGTTCGATTCGAGTTCATGGCGACGAACAACGAAGCAGAGTACGAAGCTGTGATCACTGGATTACGCCTAGCATTAGCAGTTGGAGTAAGAAAGCTGCAGATTTTTGGAGATTCACAATTGATTGTCAACCAAGTTCGAGGGGAGTACGAGGCAAAGGACGAGAACATGGCTTTGTATCAAAAGATTGTTGCTCACCTGGCCTCATTGTTCGAACAAATATACATCGAACAGATACAAAGAGACAATAATGCTCAAGCAGATGCATTAGCCAGGCTGGCAACCAGCACCGGACCAGCAGAATTGTCGGAAGTGACGCTAACAAAAATGTCCAAGCCGTCAACGGAAGACTACAAAATCTATCAAATCAACGAAGATTTCGAAGAAGACGACTGGAGGATACCAATCATTGAGTATTTGCAAAACGATAAAAAGCCAGACAACCCGTTTGAAGCTAACAAGTTGGTCAAGAGAGCAGCAAGATACACCATGATGGATGGACAGTTGTACAAGAGAGGAATTTCACTCCCACTTCTGAAATGCTTGGCGAGGGGGCAAGGACAAGCAGTACTGAAGGAAATTCATGAAGGCATATGCGGAAATCACGCTGGAGGACGAGCATTAGCGTACAAGACCGTAAGACAAGGATATTATTGGCCGACCCTCCTCCAGGACGCAATCAAAGTTGCCCGAACTTGTCATAGGTGTCAGTTGTTCGCCCCAAACATCCACAAGCCCCCACACGAATTAATCTCTGTCAATAGTCCGTGGCCATTTGCGAAATGGGGAATTGACCTCATCGGGCCCTTTCCACCAGGAAAAGGGAATGTTCGATTTGCAGTGGTGGCAGTAGACTATTACACGAAGTGGACTGAGGCGGAAGCGCTTGTGCGAATTACACAGGAGAAAATGATTAACTTTATATGGAGAAACATTGTTTGCCGCTTTGGGGTACCTCAAGCGATCGTGACGGATAACGGAAAACAGTTTGAAGGAAAAAAGATAAGAGATTTTTGTGAAAAGTGGGGAATGAAGAAACATTTTTCAACACCGTACCATCCCCAGTCAAACGGCCAAGTAGAAGCAGTGAACAAAATAATCAAACATATTTTGAAAATTCGCTTAGCCGACAAACAGGGGAAGTGGTCTGAAGAGCTACCAGAGGTATTATGGGCATACCGAGTATCTCACAGAACAAGCACAGGCGAAACACCATTCACAATGGCATTCGGGACGGAAGCAGTAATATCGGTTGAGTTAAAAGTCCCAACAAAACGAACAGCTGCTTTCGACGAAGAAGCAAACAACTCCGCAATGGCAGCAGAGTTGGACTTGCTTGAAGAAAAAAGAATAACAGCAGAATTGAAAAATGCGATTTATAAGAAAAGAGCGGCGAAGTACTACAATTCTCAAGTAAAAGCAAGGGAATTCGAAGTTGGGGATTTAGTACTTCGAAAAGTTGTAACACCACCAGGAGTATTCGGCCCGACTTGGGAGGGCCCATACAAGGTGACGAATAAGTGGCACAACGGCACATACGACCTTGAAGACATGGAAGGCAAGTCATCCCAATACTCCTGAAATACAACTTTGCTCAAGAAGTACTACCAATGAAGTCATGTAAGTCTTAGAAAGTTTGTAAATAGATCCTTTGTAATTTTTGAAATTTTTGCGCAAGTTTATAAGCGAGCAGATTTGCATTTATCTTACTAAGCGAGCAGATTTGCATTTATCTTACTAAGCGAGCAGATTTGCATTTATCTTTTATCTTGCTTTCTTTTAGATTTTGAGCCTTAAGTCCAAATTACTCAGTTGCTCGCCCAAAAAGTGCAAGTCTGTTATAAGACGAACAATAGAGCATATTGAATGCAAAATAAGGCTAAGTCCCTAATTGACCAATAGCCCACATTAATGCAAGGCCAAGTCCACAAACGACCAAAATGGCCCAAACAATTAAAGGTCAAGTTCTACAAGAACCAAGTGACCAACTTAAAATTTTACTAAGTGTTTACCTTAAGAAAAAAAGGAACACTTAGAAATTGTCATAAAAAAAAAAAAGGCGAGCAACTGAGTAAGACAATTATAAAAAGGCATAAATTTGTAGATAAGCAAAAATTTTCATTTCTTTTAAGTCAAAAGATGTTTACAATAGGAATGAGAAATACAGAAAGAGTGTACATCCTATTGTAAATAAAAACTAAGTCTTCAAGAGGGAGGTGGAGGAGGAGCATCTGCAGTTCTGGTCGCCTAGGCACTCGGCTGCTCGCCTGGGGCACTTGTGCCAGCCCCATCTAATGGAGTTAGAGGAAGAGACGCCAACCCTTCAAAGACCTAATCAGTGGCCGCCGCGCTGGTCGTCGCTGGAGCAGGGTCAGGCTGGCCGCCATAAGTAGGAGCGGCGATATCAACCTCTTCGCCAAAAACCTCTAGGGGAAAGCCCAATTCGGCCAGATCAGAAATGAACAAGGTGGAGCCAGGAGCAGGGGGGTAATTCTTGACATATTCAATGAAGTCCGCTTTCACCGCGCCACGAATATCTTGGTTGTGATTGTGGGCGAAGTGGACGGACCTCAAGCATTCGGCAAAGGCACAAATATACCCAAAGTTGGTCTTGTCCAACACCTCCTTCTCGTGAACTTCGTAGTCGATCATGTTCTTGTGCTCTTCCTCCAGTTTTTTTATATGCTCCTCAGCGGCCAGCAGGCGAGCAGCCAAATCTGCTCGCTCTTTTTCAGCTCTCTCAGCTCTCCTGTCTGAAGACTTAACCTCCAGCAGCATTTTTTCAGCCTTGTCCAAGACATCCTTCTCACCAGCCAAAGAGGCTTCCATCTTACTCTCCATCAAAGCCAGCTCCTTGGCATGCTCGGCCTGGCACTCTTTGATGGCGGAGATCCTTTCTTCGTCCATCCTCTCCACACGACGACCCAAATCACGGTTTGTTCGCTCGAGCCCCATGACTTGGTCGAGTAGCATCTGGGACTGGACCAATTGATGGCTAGCATTGTACGCCACCAAACGAACATTGTCACTGGCGAATTGACCAGCAACAATGGTGTTCGCCGATTTCGTCCAGGCTCTTGGAACTGTCTCGGCTGCTCGGCGAACAGGAACGTCAGGGATGTCAGAGAACGAAGAAGGTGCATTCTTCACCACAGAGAAATGGTGGAGAGTAGTCCCGCGACCAGGATAGTGCGCGGGATTATACCTAAAACAGAAACATAAGTAAAAAAGCGAGCAATATTGCACCAAGCGGCGAACAACAATTAAATCCGAGACAGATAACTTACTCCTTGATCTTGATGGGGTCCCAACCCAAATAAGAAGTATCTTTGGGATTGTCCCCTCTCTTGGTCGCCACCAGGTCAACGACCACTTGTTGCTCGTCCACCACTTCCAAGGAGGTGGACTTAGAAGCTGGAGATCTGGGACCAATGATGCTCGCCTCCACCATAGCTTTTGATCGCTTCGAGGCGCGATCATCACCACGAGTGCCGCGAGCATCGTCACCTCGTGGCTCTTTCCTCTTCTCCCTCTCTCGTTCCTTCTCCTTTTCCTTCCTTACATCCCGCGGAGAGGAGGTAGTTTTGGCTGCAGGCTTACGGCGACCAGTTCCGGCGGCTGGACGACCAGAGGGGTTCTCCCCTGCTCGGAGGCGCATGATGGAAAGAGGAGGATCCATCTTCCTTCTTGAAGCCTCAGCCATTTGCTTGACTCGTCTGGCGAGCAGATAATATGATTCAGGCACAGCCGGGATAGCAACGGTGACTCGTTGATCTAACAAGAAAAAGGCAAGGGTTAGGCGAGCAAGAATGATGGGCGAGCAAGAATGATTGGCGAGCAAGGATAAAGAAAGTTACCTTCTGGGATGGCGGCTTGAGCTTCAAGGTGGTGGGGACTCGTAATCAAACCAGCAAGTTTGCGACAATGAGCCTTCGAGAGATGGTGTATGTCGCGACTAGCAGAGTCACGAAGAGAAATGATGGCTAACGTGAAGAGGTATTCGTCGCTAATATCGGGATGCCCCCACTTCAAGTTTCTCGGACCTGCAAAACAACGAAAATGATTAAAATTAGTCCTACTCATGAATTAGCAAGACAAAGTTAGCCCTACGTTTGATTTTTCCAAAGCCTTCAGGCGACATGATGCGCGCCTGCCCGCCAGCGAATCCCTCAGTCGCTCGCCAATCTCCACCAATAAAGAAGAATTGGCAATGCCAACCCTTAATCTTATTGGGAACACCTTCAACAAGTTTCAAACCGGTCTTCGCCTTAGCGTAATACCAGCCAACACCGTCCTCGGAAATAGTTAAGGCATAAAGAAGCTCCGCAGTTGTTATTTTATTTTTGTAACCCTCAAGACCAAAAAGAGTCATGAAGGCTAGAAGAGTACTCCAACCGTTTGGGGTGATTTGAGTGATCGCCAGATTCATGTCGGACAAGAACCGGCCAATGAGCGGATGAATGGGGAGCGGGAAACCCGTGTTCAACACATCCAAGTTGATCGCCGTGCAACCAGGTGGGGGGCGATCAGCAGTTTCTCCTTCCTTCGGCACATACATGAAAATATCGTAGGGGATCTTGTATGTTTCACGGATGCTCGCCAGATCGCTCTCCACACATACACTAGCAACCTTGCTCGCTGCATAGTCCCCATCCTGAGCCTTCATAATCACCCTCGATGTGGGGGCAAAAGTCTTCGAATAGCGAGCAGAATAGTCCGCCCACTCGTTGTCACGAACAACTCCTTCCGGGATTCGAGATTCTGGTGTAGTTTGAGAGATGGGAAAATTGATTTCCCTTAAAAACTCCCAAGTGAGCGTATGACCTCTCTGCTCGCCAACTTGCTGCTCGCCA